>CM038678.1:50458824-51058824 GCA_021605205.1 Aegilops longissima
GTATAGGTAGGGGAAAGGGGGAAACAATGCAACCGTGAGTACTCATCCAAAGTACTGCAAGCAAGGAGCTACACTACATATGCATGGATATATGTGTAAAGGGCCATATCGTGGACTGAATCGCGAATGCCGTAATAAGAGGGGATAGCTAATCTTAACGAAGACTACGCTTCGACACCGGTCTTGTATGCATGTAAGAGGACAACGGAAGTCCTCCAAGTAACATCATATAGCAATAATCCTACCCGCAATCCCCGCTCATAACCCCGAGCGAGAGCGACCACCGTTGTATCCGCACTTGGAAGGGTGTGTTTTATCAAGTATCCGGTTCTAGTTGTCATAAGCTCAAGGTACAACTCCAAGTCGCCCTGTTATCAAGATCACGGCTATCCAATAGATTAACTTCCCTGCAGGGTGCACCATCTTACCCAAAGACGCTTGATCCCATTTGGCCGGACACACTTTCTCGGGTCATGCCCGCCGCGGAAGATCAACACGCCGCAGCCCCACCTAGGCACAACAGAGAGGCCAACACGCCGGTCTAAACCTAAGCGCCAGGGTCAGGCCCATCGCCTCGAAAGCACACCTGACGCTCGTGTGCTGCGGAAGCAGACCTAGCCCATCAGCGTTCCAGTCCAATCCGGCGCGCGCTCCGTCCGACGTCTGAAGTATTTCGGTGATACCACGACGGGATACCCATAACTACTCCTGCGTAGATGGTTAGTGCGATAAGCTCGTAGCCAACCCAGATCAAATACCAAGACCTCGTTAAGCGTGTTAAGTATCCGCGAACGCCGAACAGGCCAGGCCCACCTCTCTCCTAGGCGGTCTCAACCTGCCTGCCGCTCCGCCTCAAAGATCCACTCATGGTGCTCCATCACCGACCGACTTTAGTCTCCACATGTATCATGTATAAGTATATAGTATATACCGTGATCACCTCCCGAGTGATCACGGCCCGATAGTATAGCACGGCAGACGGACAAGAATGTAGGGCCACAGATGAATGTACTAGCATCCTATACTAAGCATATAGGATTGCGGGTAAGGTAACAATGTAAAACAAGGACAAAGCTATGCAAGCAAGATAGGAGTATCTCAAAACAAGAATATGCTATACTACTCTAATGCAAGCAGATAGAGAAGAGTAGGCGATATCTGGTGATCAAGGGGGGCTTGCCTGGTTGCTCGCAAGTGAGAGGGGTCGCAACACCGTAGTCGAACCGCCAGCAGCAGCGTCGGTCTCGTAGTCTACCGGAGAGAAGAGGGGAAGAAACAATGAATACAAAGTAAACAGATGCATATCGATGCATGACATGCCAAGAAGCGATGCTAGGCGTGCCCTAACGTGGTATGAGGGGGTATGGTTAGGGGGAAAACATCCGGAAGTTTTCCTGCCCGGACGTCTGTCGATGGATGAACCGGAGAGGAAAGTTTGCAGGTTCGATAGGTTAGAGGCGTGTGGTGGACGAACGGATTTGTATCCGGATTCGCCTCGCCGCTCGAGCAACTTTCATGTTGAAAATATTTTAATCCGGATTACGGATTAAAAGATATGATTTTAAAAGATTTTATTAATTTCGGAATTTTAATTAATTTCGAAAATGCATTTATGACATCAAGATGATGTCATGTCGACATCAAGATCAACAGGGTTGACTGAGTCAACCCCGACAGTGGGTCCCGCATGTCATTCTCTAATATCTAATTAACCTAATCGAGTTAATTAACATTGATTAATTAGGTTAATTAGTGATTAGGGTTAATTAATTAATTAATTAATTAGTTAATTAGTTTTAATTCATTTTCATTTTATTTTTATTCCTGTTTTAATAAAAACCGTTCTTTGGGGGTGGGGCCCCCATGTCATTGGCCCAGAGGGGGCCATTCGGGCATGCGGAGCGGGCGGGCGAGCCCGAGCCCGAGGCCAACGGGGCCGGGCGGCGAGGGCCAAGACGGCGGCCGGAGGTCGCAGACCACGGCCACGCTGTGACCGGCCGGCGGCGAAGGCGCCGGGCGAGGCGACAGAGGTGGGGGTTCGGGCCCGACGGGAGAACGTGCTCGGGGGGCCGGGGCCGAGCGACGGGCGACGAGGGAGGAGGTGGCATGGCCATGACGGCGTGGAGCCGGCGACGGGAGGTCGCTTGACGGGCCGAGGGTTTCGGTGGCGTGGGGGCGAGGCCGCTGCTCGGGAAGGGAGAGAGAGGGACCCGGGGTTTGGTGGCGGGAGGGGGAACGAGGCGCTGCTCGGGGGAGGAGAGGAACGGGGAGGCGGCGTGGCTGGGTGGCCGGAGCCGAGACGGAGCCGGGCAGCGGGCTCCGGCCAAGGCGTCGTCGGGAGGGAGAGAGGGAACGACGGGGGGAGAGGCGAGCTCACAGAGGAACGTGGGGACTAGGCGGGCGTGGTGGAGGTCGGTGACGACCGGCGAGGAGGCGGGCGGGGCGTGTTCACGGCGCTGGGGAGGCGGAGGGTCGGGGTCGACCAGCGGCGGGTGCTCGTGCTTGGGGGGCGACGGAGGAGGAGGGGACCCCAGCGGTGGAGAGGAGGAGGAGGGTCCGGCGGCGGTGGGGGCGGGGGGCCGGAGACAAGGTGGGCGCGGCGGGGTCTTGCCCCGATCTGGATCGAGGCGAGGCAGGGGAGAGGGGAACGGGGTGGGGGCGAGTGAGTGGGGGGAGGCTGTCGGCTAGGGTTCCACCGACAGGGGGGGGAAGGGGTTAAGTGGGGCGCCGGTTGGGCCGGCCCAAGGGAGGGCTGGGCCCGGGGAAGGGGCCAGTGGGGAGGGCTGGTGGGCGGGGAAGGGCTGGCCTGTAGGGGCAGTGGTTCCTCTCTCACATTTCGTTTTCTCTTTTTATTTTCTTCTTTTCTGTTTTCAGTTTATTTAAAATGCCAAAGCATTTTACAAAAATTAGTGCACCCCACCATAATTAGGTTTGCTATTTTAGACAACCCCCGAACATTTTATTTTTAGTTTTTGAAACTTTTCATCGTTTGCTTTTGTTTTGTTTTTGTTTTAGAACGGATTCGAATCAGCGTGAGGTTAGTCACCATAACCGGGGTGATTACTGTTCCCTAATCATCCGGGTGTTACACAGCTAATATGACAGATATGAAAGAAAATTGGAGCCAATATAAGCTTGAACATGTGAGGTAATACCTGTCAGAATGAGGATATAGTGAAGCAAATCACCCCAGAGCAAGGCAGTCAGTCATCATGGTTAGGGTATTGATGCTTGTTCCCTGAGCACCAAAATCTCGAGGACGAGATTTCTTTAAGAGGGGAAGGTTTGTAACACCCTGGATTTTGGCCCGTTCTTTTCTTTTGATTTTCTGTGGACTTTGCTTTGGATTTCTTTTTATGTGTCTATGTAGTCTGGAAACCGGAGAAGATGACCTCTTCTTCCTTTCCAGAGTGGTTTGTCATCCTCAAAACCATCCCAAGATCATGTCATTTCCCATCTTGCGGGTCATCACCAGGCCAGTCGACGACGGGGAGGGGAGGCGTCCTGAAGGACAGTAGTTTTGGGCGGTGCACCATTGCTGCCCGAGTCGCCTAGGAGGCACACAGGACTAAATAAGTTTATGTGCATCAAAGCAAAGGTATGGTAGGATGTACCAACAAATATATTTACAAATCGAAAAATCAACTCTCGTTCCAACCAGATTCAGCCAGAGCGATCTCTCTCCATTATCTACCACATAAAAAAATGTATTCAACCATTTGTATAAACAATGTTCCTCACATTAGAATTTTAAAATAAATCAATGGATAAGAAAGGAAGGCATTGTTAAGCTAATAAATTTCAGTTTAATGCACATGCTTCATGGGGCAACAGGGTGTATAGTCGAAATAAAACCTCCACCGGATCAGGTCACTCCCACACACTAATCGACTAGTTGTATCTCAAAATGTTTGACCTACTAAAAAAGGCGTATTCACAATATGTCGATATTTCGGTATTCTCTCTCTCTCTCTCTCTCTCTCTCTCTCTCTCTCTCTCTCTCTCTCTCTCTCTCTCTCTCTCTCTCTCTCTCTCTCTCTCCAAGCAGCTCTACCAAGCAGCCGCCGACATTCGCCCCTCCTAGTGACCCTATGGCCCAGCTCCTCCATGAGAAAAGGTGAGTGCCCCTGATTTTTCCTAGCTTCTCCCTGAGATCCAACTTCCCCAATTTCAGTTTTATTTATTGATGATTTACTTCTTCTCTTTAATTTTAGGAACCCTAGATCCAAATTGGCTGAGGGGATTTCTGACTCGATTCTGAGCCGCCTCACTTCCTCGTCGGTGCTACCGCTCGATGATGAGGACCTTCTCCAGGAGATCCTCCTTCGTCTCCCTCCAAAACCATCCTCCCTCCCGCGCGCCTCCCTTGTCTGCCCGTGCTGGCGTAACATCCTTTCCAACCACAAGTTCCTCTGCCGCTTTCGCAAGCATCACCGGAAACCACCTCTGCTTGGCTTCTTTGCAAGGTGTTTAATCAGTAAAGCGACCGTCTTCACTTCTGTCCTTGACTCGCCTGACTGCATCCATGCTGGTCGCTTTCTCGTGCCGCACAGCCACAACCCATTCAAGGAGTTGCGCTTCATGGGATGCCGCCATGGCCTCGCCGTCCTATTCGAAATGCCACTACATTCCCCCATGCCAACGGGTTTGATTGTGTGGGATCCACTCAATGGTCAACAACACAACCATTTGACAATGCCACCGGGGCTCAATGGTGACAAATGGAAGTGTTGGAATGCCACTGTGTTGTGCGCTAATGTCGAAGATGGGCATGTGCATGGTGATTGCTTCTCGAGCCCGTTCAAATTAGTCTTGATCTTCAATAGAGACACAGATGCTTCAACTTGCGTCTACGAATCGATATCTGGTGTGTGGGGAGATATTGTCTCCGTGGTGACCAAGAAAGTAATTTCTCCCCTGAGACCCAGCATTCTGATTGGAAATGTACTTTACTGGTTGCTTGTTGGAGGTGAAGTCCTTGTGCATGATTTTGAAAGGCAGAGTCTTGGTCTGATTGAGAAGCCAGCAGACACACATAATGGACATGTCGAGCTTTCTTATCATCTCTTACGGATAGAGGATAATGGACTTGGTATGGCCATTGTGTCAGAACTTACAATTAAATTATGGGAGAGGAAATCCAACTGTGATGGTGTTGTTGGATGGGTGTTGCTGAAGAAAATTGCTCCACTGGATGGGTTGTTTCCGCAGACAATGCCTAGTGGTCACATGTGGATATTTTTGGTGGGGTATGATGAGGAAGCAAATGTGATTGTTCTGTCTACGATGAGTGGCATGTTCATGCTCCAACTTGATTCTATGCAAATCAGAGACATTTCTATGAAAATTAATCTACGTCACTCAGTCATTTATCCCTATAGAAATTTCTATACGGTAATACCTCACTATCTACATTGCACAAACTACAGTAATCGAATTAATTTTTATTCGTTGACATTCATTCTTTTAGTTTCTTAGTCTGTGTGGTGATCTTATGGTGATGTAATTTCTTATACTCGGTAACTCTTGAACTAGAAAAGGGGGAGAACCATAACTATTGTTGTCTCTTAGTTGATCTTTTCGCATGAGTTTTCTAGCAGTTGGAAACTAGTTGAGATCTCTAATTTCTGAAATAGTATTAAGATAGGTGCATTTGGAAGTTTAAAGCCTGATGTCTTTTTCATTCAACATTTTTCTTCACAGATATATTTTGATAGTAATAATCAATTCAAATATCATGTAGTTTTTTCATCAAAAATAATGTCATTTTCTTAATATGTGCATTATGTTCTGGCCCATTGGATATATCTAGTACATGTTCTCACAAGAATAATTCTGGATTACTATTTTTTTAACATGTAAATAGTCTTTACATATCTTGAAAAAGTATTATTATTGTTGTTTCTTGATATTAATCCCCTCTCACTTAGAGCAAACCATATTAGTGAATTTGAATAGGTGAGGAGAAGGGTACCCAGGCGAGGACTACTACAACTACACATATGGTGAATTGCGGAATATGAGAATGATATATATGACCTAGAAGGCACATGTGGGGGCTGGAATTAATGGACATCATATAATCTAAAGCAATGTATTTCCTGAATACTTGTATGACCATCTATCAGTATGGCTAGCTGGAGCTCAAGTGCTAAGAGATGTAATAATCGATAAAGTTGTGAATCCTACTTAAGACTTCTAGCCCAATGTGGCATGTTATTCTAATTTTAATGACCATCTAGCTATTCCATTTGCAATATCAGATCGTGGCTTATTATCTGATAAAGATGATTTTCTCAAGCCATAATCCCAGGGCCACTGTCATTTGCTTTTTAGAGTACGCCAAAGGTGTACCATATTTTTATAGAAGGAAAGGATTAATGTACAAGAAACTTGTGCGTGATGCGAACATCAAAGCAAGCAGAACCACTCAACACCTACAACTCCAGTCACTGTCATTGTATAAGGTAATAATGGCACATGGTGTCACAGTTCTGCTACGGACACCCGTCCGTGTATAAATCTATATAAATCATACCCTCTAGAGCATGAATTCCACACTTTTTTGCTTCGGGAACTGAGGAGGCGAGATGAGTAAGTAGAGAAGAGACGCGTCAAGTCATATTTTGATAAATGCCCTGGACACTAAAATTTCCATTTTAGACATCCAT
The DNA here is from genome assembly GCA_021605205.1 of Aegilops longissima. Classification (NCBI taxonomy): domain Eukaryota; kingdom Viridiplantae; phylum Streptophyta; class Magnoliopsida; order Poales; family Poaceae; genus Aegilops; species Aegilops longissima. Next base: position 50,465,496 of record CM038678.1, read on the forward strand.
CTCAACCACTTGTTGTCCTCATATTTTCATACTTTTTTTGTTACATGACATATTGATTGTTTCTTCAATATTTGAAAGTTTGCTATTAAGTGTCTTTTGCTTGAAAGGTAGTGAGATATTTTAAGTTTGCTACTCCCTAGTATTATTGTTGGACGAGCTCCCACGCCATCGTCTCCAAGCTGCCGCCGGCCTTGGGGAGAGGAAAGGGGCAAAATGAAGGAATCTCCCGCACTCGTTGAAGCAAAGGAACTTGCTTGGGAGAGGATCGAAACTACTACCCACACGATACTGCTGCACGATCTTTGCACGACGTGCTAATCCAACGGCCAGTGTCCTTTTGAATCATGTGCATGTCTGGCTGGATTTCAGTATCGTGCATGAATCGTCCGGCTCGTGTCGTGTGTATAGCACTGCTGGGAGAGGATAGACCAACATAATTCAAATTGGGCGCTGATCAAAATCATATTCACACCTGATCCCATACCTGCGATCATATCAGCATATTCACAAATCAAATCGAATATGAACTCTCGTTCTGATCAGATTCAGAGATATCTCTCCCATTATCTAAGAACATATACAGCATGTTAAACCATGTTGAATCAAAGTACATGAATGGAGATCAGTTTTCGAGGGAAACTACATGATTTACAACACAAGTGTTCAAAATTCCTCAATGCCATTTGGCTAACAATATAATAATACCCTCTAAACCTCCCTTTTATATAGGACGCGGTAGGCCAATCATACACTAAGATAGCCTTCCTCTTCCAAAATTAAGATGGGGACGACTACTCATGCTATCCATCATCAAAAGATGTGAATAGAATGTCAAATGTTACTTTGGTCAAATACTAATGATTACTCTACTTGGAAAGAAAAAAGAACCTTCCAACGAGTTCTACCAGAAGATAGCTGCCATCATTTTCAGAGGATAGCGTTGGGTGGCTCAAAACATTTCCCAGCACTTTGTTTCAACATGATTTCGGGTAATCCATGCGCTGACCTGCTCTGACATTCTCCAACATTTTCCTGCAAAAGCTAATACACAATGCAAAAATTAGTGAAGGAGCATCATGGTCCCAAAAGACAACGAGAAAAGAAGGCAAACCTTGCTACAGTTGCTATACATGCTCTCTCATGCCTGTATTTCAACCATCTTTGTCGCACGTTTCCTCTTGGTAGGTTTCGCGGTCTCACTGGTAACTTCGGTGGCCACAAGTTTTTTAGCAGGTAGCTGGCCAATAAAGAGAACATTCTGCGCCCAACCAGCATACTCGCCAAATTTGGCTACAAATGCATCGGCAACAACAATGCTCAGTTTTGGAGTCAGGCTCTTGCCAGCTAGCTCAGGCAACATATATTGTGTAGCAACCTGTGTAAAATCCACATGGTTAGGGTTTGAAGACTCGAACAAAATAGGCTTTCAGATCATATAGAACATATCCAGAGAATATTTCTTGATACTGCATCCTCAAGGTTCAAATGCACTTTTGATACTACACAAGTTGTTGTCATTTCTGAACAGAACTTTCATTTTGTACAAATTTCAGTGGAGATTGGTTACTTCACCCATTTCAAAGGATGGAAATTTTATTTCCCGACAATATAACAATTTGGTATTGGTACATCCATCAACCCATGAAATTTAAGCATGATTAGCTTAGGAAGTGTATAACATGTTAACATGGTCCAAACTCTTACAATTCATCTAGGCGCGAAGCCTTCAACTTGTTGCTAACCAACAGAAAAGGACTATCATAACTAAAACCAGACCATCAAAACCACCGAATTTTGTGAGAATGGACAAAGAGTAGGTGGAAAGGCACATCAGATTAAGCCATTTTTACAGCAAGAGTACAATGGTTAATCAGACATAGCATACCTTCCAGACATGTGTGTCAACAGGAATAGCCTGATTCTTATCAAGAGAGAACAGAGCGATGCAGGCTGCAACTTTTGGACCAACACCTGGCAGGGTACAAAGACCCTCAATTACCTCCGGAAGTTCCCTGTCACGCAGCAAGGCAAGCCATTTTGCGCCTCCACCAGGCTTGGCCATCAATTCTTTAGCAGTGCCAACAACATACTTTGCCCTGCTCATTCGTAGGAACAGAAACATTTTCTCAAGTCAGTTTAGTATAAGTATCTAGTAATGCTGCATAAACAACAGATACTCATAACTGAGATATGATTCAGACAATCTATCCAAAATCAGTAATTGTATGTGTGAGGTTGTTTTCCCACAGTTGAAATTTATGCACACAAACAAATGTGATACTGAGATTCTTCTGTACATTCATACATGTAAGACAGTAGAAAGTAGGACAATACCATCGCCGCCATCATCACTACAAGAATACAAGTGCTCATCGCTTGATTTACTGAATAATCAGCCCCCGGATATGGGCACCCTTGGCACAGGATTTTCATTTCTCAACCGAAGGCGCTGCATGGCAAAATGTGGCATATTCTTTTCGGCTTTTCGCGGCGTGTGCGGTCACCCTTTGGAACGCCAGGAACGCTCGAGTCTTCGAAGGATCCTTTTGGCAGGAACGCCAAGTATACACTGGAGTCACTGAGCTGTTCAAGTTATGGAGCATGCGTGCCTCGCAGCATATTAGGCAGTGCATGTTGGATTGGGCAGCCGCTTTCACTCCAACTTAATTTACATGTTCTCTCACTTTTATCTATCTCCAAATCTGTATCATAACAGGTCTGGTGATGGCCTGCTGTACTCCTTTGTGCGGCGTTAACATCACCTTCATGTAAATGACTTTGGTCATCCGGGTTTTTCGCCCGTTTTGAATGCATAAGGTAGAAAATGCTCTACCTTTTTATTAAAAAAAAAACATATCTGGATGCTAAACAGAGTACATTAAGGACTACCTATAACTGAATGAACAGCAAGTAGATGGAACCATGTGCGCCACAACACAAGCTGGAGTAGCAATTAGTTCATATCAAGACAATGAGGCTACAATAAAACTAGACTAGCTGTGCTGAATTCAACACAAAGGACTGCCAATGCTTAGACCGTAGCATAAATTGGAGTATATAACTAAGAAGATAGATACACACGAGGCAGGAACTGACAGACCTGTACCCAAACCCAGCCTCCCGAAGCTCCTGCTCGGACACCTGCGCGAGCCGCTCGACAGTGGGGAACCGGTGGAACACGAACCCACCGACCTCTCCGAGCCGCTCCCCGTATCCGGCCAGCGTCCAGACCATCTTCTCGATCCGCGCGATGTTGTTGTTGGAGGAGCAGAGGAACTGGAACAGGCACTCGACCGGGTCCTGCCTGAGCACCCGGGCGCCGCCGCCGCCGAGCCGCGCCGCGACCTCCGCGAAGCGCGCGTCTGCGGCGGTGAACTGGACCCAGAGGTCCGCGAGGGGGACGGCCGCGTTCAGGTAGTCGCACAGCGCGGCCCGGGCGGCGGCGACGGAGGAGGAGGGGGAGGCGGGGTCGTCGTTGTGGAGGAGGAAGGCGAGGCGGTCGTCGTCGGGGAGGTGGGAGAGGGAGACGAGGTGCGGGCCCACGGCGGCGGTGAATTGGAGCGGGGAGAGGGAGGTGCGGCGCCAGAGGAAGGTCTGGCCGGTGGGGAGGGTGAGCGGGAGGGAGAGCTCGGCGAGGGAGAGGGAGAGCGGGTGCCACTCCTCGCCGGCGAGGGTTAGGCGGCGGCGGGCGGGGGGAGGGTGCTGCTGGGTGGTCTCGGGCTTGGGGGTTTCTACGGGCGCGGCCGGCGGTGGGGTGGAGGAGAGGAGGGCGGGGGAGGACGGCATCGGCGGCCTGACGGTGCGCTGGCGGCGAGGAGGCGTGGCGGATGCGGCGGAGGCGACGCGAGGGAGGAGCGGGGGACGCATGGTGGGTTAAAACCGTAAGCTCAGCACGAAGGCGGAAAAGCGTGGTAACACGTTCTCTTCTTCGCCTGAAAGTACCGTTGGACGCATCCTGTTGCTCGACGCGGCTTTTTTTACCGTTGGACGCATCCTGTTGCTCGACGCGGCTGAGGCTGGTTACAGTGAAGTAACTTTATACCAGTGTCGCATATGACATTACTCTAAGTTAGTGCAAAGAAACGTACTAGTAATAGTGAGTTTATTTATTAGTTTGTAGACTCATCTTTTTTTGAGAAGCCTATGTTACTCTAAACACGTCTCTTCTCATTAAATATATGTCATATAAGCAAAATCATCTTGGACTGCGCTATGTTAATTACTAAGTTACTCCACCTGATATGCAGCAGCAAGGACCTCGTTGTAGAGTAGGCCTTGATCTTCTTTTTTTCCTTCAGAAAGAACGGATATTTGTAAAATATAAAAAAATTCACAGGAAGATAACTAAAATTACATTGAATTTTTTGGATCACCGAACGACCACTACCTCGAACCATTGTCACTGCTTTCACACTGGACCAGGGCTAACATTGTTGTTGACAGCCAAAAAGTCTTCGTGCACGTGACTCAAAGGACCAGCGCCCTGAAGCCGCAGTCGTCATTGTTGAACACTCAAATCGATCTGAAGTACTTGACATCAGATCTCGCCGTCGCGCAGGCACGTCAAGAAACCCCTAATGTAATGTTTCAACCACATCCATTGAACATTATACATGGCAGGATCTAGACTGACCTCATAGACCAACATTAGTCATTCATGCACGCTTGTCCTTACTCGGGCCGCCGTGCTTCTCGGTTGGTCACACATCCTAAAATTACTCCAAGCCAAACACACTTAACTTTAAGGTTCCTTGCAGATAGGCTCCTGGAAAAAAGAAGGAATTACTAGTTGATATGATTAAGCAAGGATGTCACACCTAACCTCGTCGCCCCAAAGTGACAATATGAATCTACGTCGGGACTCAGTCCTAAGGAACAAATTCAAAAAGAACCGAAACCCAAACAAAGATGAAGTGCCTCCATCCGCCCAAGCGACGCCCATGCAAGGACAAAAAAACCTAACTTAAACTACTAGTCAAAGCCAATACACCGGGTTCCCCTCTCCCGCCATCAGTCGCCGGAGCCGCAGGCAAAGTCGAGTCGAATCCACAAGCTGGTTGATGAAGCTTGGAGAGCAAGCCTTGATTCGAAGGTGGGAGTTTATTTTCTTACATAGATTTTTCTAACTCTTTTTATTTTTAGCAATCGGCAAGAGCTCTATTATATTTACATAGGAAGAGCCCACGATTCTATCATCCATGACACCCAAGTCGACACTCTACAACACGACCTGGAGTCGTCGTTCCAACCAACAAACCTTGGTAACTCACGCTCACCTACCAGACAAGCACAATATAGGAGGTCGTCGAAGAGTTTGGTTTGACATACGCATAATTGTCCAAAATAAAGATCTAACACATGAAGGTTGTCTCATCGCTCATGCGCTTTACCTTTCAATTACAAAGAGTATTTGACATGAAAAACGTCTTGATATATTTCAAAAGCTACTCCACTAAATTCTGTTTTTGCTTTCAGGTTTATCATTTCCACAGTTCATTAAATCATTAAGTTCTTAAGGAAACACAGGAGATTGAAGAACCGTATTTATTTTGGTATCAATAAATCTCCTTACAAATGTGCTTAGATGAAGGACGAAGATATTGGTGGTGGCCAACATTAACATGTGCCAGAAGAACACATTAATGCTTGTGCGCAGATCCAATATCAAAATCAGGAGTACATTGGTGATTTGATAGAAGACACAAAAGGCGTGTACATCGTTTCTTTTCTCTATGTGTCTTTGCTAAATTATATTACCTCTATTCCAAAATATAAGGCATTTTGGTGCCAACGAAAACGTCTTATATTTTGAAATGGATGTAGTATTATTTATGTTGTAAACTAGAATGGATTGTTCCATCTACATTTTTAGGCAACATGGCGGTGTGTGCTCTTCCACGGCCCTGCCTTCTTACCCCTGTGGCTCACGTAGAAATAAGATAATAATATATGCTGGACCTGGTTCTCATGTTTCTTTTACCAGGAATCATATGCTCTTCCTTTCCTTGACATAGTTATGTTTCACAGTTTATATGCGAAGTGCGAACTCCTTTTCTTGTCGTTTTTCTAATTTTATGTCAAGTGTGAACTTTGTTCCCCTTTTCATTTCTTATTTTCTCTGATAGGAAATTGTGAGCTCTCTCAGCTACTGATCTTTTATTTCTTTGTTGGATTTCATATGTACTATCCTGTTGCGGTCTTTCATTATTTCATATGTAACATCTGTGGTGATGGATCACACGGCAAGGACAAGAAAGATGCAAAAACCCTGCATTGTCTAACTGACACGAAATGTTAGTAAACACTTCCTACGTTTCTAAATATAAATCTTTGTAGAGATTTCACTATAGACCACATACGGATGTACATAGATACATTTTAGAATGTAGATTCTCTTATTTTGCTACTTACGTAGTCCATAATAGAATCTCTTCAAATACTTATATTTAGTACATACATATGCACGCATGCAGGGTGTGACAAAGCATGTGGATCACATGGATGCATGCACGGAGTTGGCGGGAAGTCGGTCGCTGCAACGCCAATCCGATCGTTCCTCAACCGTGTACTCCACAACCACTGTGCACTCCCCAACCGCATCCGTCCTCCCGATCGATTAAATCAACGTCAAACCAAAGTTGAGAAGCAGCGCAATTATAACGACACCATTGCCCAGTAGAGCATATTCTGGTGCGTATACTTGGTTCATGCAATTGATTAACAGCAGCTGACATCGCAAGCTAGCTAGCAGTTCGACCGCCGCAGCTCGCTCCGCAGTTAATGGCGACCGCCGCGTCCGGGTCGGCGCTCCGGCGGCTCTACCTCTCCGCCTACAACTGGGTCGTCCTCTTCGGATGGTAATTAAGTAGCTCAACGGCCATGGGTGCATAATGGAGTGGTTATCTCTGATTTCTTGCTTCGTTGACCGTGAAGATCTCTCTGGTTTGCAGGGCGCAGGTGCTGTGCTACGCGGCCTCGGCGCTGCTGGAGAGCGGCCATGAGGCTGTCTACGCCGCCGTCGAGCGGCCGCTGCAGTTCGCGCAGACCGCGGCCTTCATGGAGGTCGCTCTCGTCTCTTAGCAGCTCCTTTCTTTCTTAATTATCAAGTTACTAACTGAACATCTTGATTCCGATGGTACGTCCTGTTTCTGGTCGTCCAGATTCTGCATTCGATTCTAGGTAACTAGTTTCTTCTTTCTCTTGCTTCCACATTATATATTTTCAACATTCGTCAATCTCGACAAGTGCAAGTACGTACATGTGTGTGCGAGCTCTTTGGTAAACGGGTTTTGTCTCGAAAATCCTTCAAATGGGACATCAGATATATAGTATGAAAATATATTTATAATGAAAATAATTTGGTGAGTTTGACTTAGAACAAACAGCAAACTTAAGTAATTTGGAAGAGGGAGTACTATCGTTTCATTTGCTCTTGTGGTTACCGCTCATTCAAAATACCAAACTTTGTTGTTTGTTGAGATGAATGTCCAACTGTTAAAAGGGTTTGTGAGGTCTCCGATTTCGACAACTCTTCCACAAATCACTGGAAGATTGTACATCACATGGGGCATCTTGTGGAGCGTTCAAGAGGTATCATCTGGCTCTCCTCCATAGTTACCAAGCCTTTGATATTTTCATACAATTAGAAACACAAATTTAGTTATAGTTTCTCAGCAATAGATTGATTAATTGGTCACTTTGCACATCTAACCCTTGTGCAGGCGCAATCTCATGTTCTTGTAACTTCATTGATCATAAGTTGGTCCATCACTGAGGTACACACGTGTTCAAGGCATCATGAGTTTATATACAAAGAGCGTATTAAGTATGAGATCTAAATTGATAGTAATCCCTACAATTCTTCAATCTAAACACAAATTCCCCTGTTGAGCTTTACTGAACTGGGATTTGCAATATTCTTCACTTTAAATGTGATGTTACAATGAAAACATGTTGGTTTGCTTGCAGGTCATCAGATATTTTTTCTTTGCTATGAAGGAGACATTTGGGTTTGCACCTTACTGGCTCCTATGGCTTAGGTAGGTACTGGTCATATTTCTAATTTGCACCTTCCAGACTCCTAGTCCTATGGCTTAGGTAGGTACTGGTTATAACAAAAGAATGAAATGTTGTTTAACAAAAACTTCTAAATAAATCTAGTATGTTTTTAGTAAATTGCTATTAAAGCCACTAGCTTTATAGTTTGTGCGCCAATTTATTTCTAGGTATAGCACCTTTCTGGTGTTCTATCCTACCGGCATGTTAAGCGAGGCTGGCCTAATCTTAGTTGCCATGCCCTTTATGAAGGTAACCCAAATTAATAACTACAGATGGAAATGGTTTCTTTTTGTTCATTTGAACAGTCTTGTTTGTTACATATGCTCTGATATTTGGGGTTTGCCTCAGACGTCAAGGAAATACTATTTTATGATGCCTAATAAATGGAATTTCTCCATCGACTACCGCCATGAATTGGCTCTTGACACGGCTCTAATCATACCAGGTGCAATACTCCTTCTCGACATTATCCTTCATTTTGCAACCGAAGTGATATTTTTTTAGCAACCATCAAGAGTGGTGTATTTCCGCTAAAGAGAATATATGTAATTAAGTAACTTAAACAAGGGTCCATGCTTACATGGGCAGCATTCTTAAAACCCCTATCATACACCTAGTAACAACTTTGTGAAGATGTGCTACTCTCTTGGGTGTTGTGCCAAAGGTGATGGCCCTTCTTGTTAATGGCCACTAAGGATAGATGGACCACTTTGGCATAGGTTAGTCTCTGCCTAATAAAAATTCTTCTATTTCAACCCTTCTAGACACTCCACATGACGTATGGAAACCGACCACTTTGCTTGTGTTTGACTCTCTTGTCGACTCACAGCAATATGGCATCTCAACAATTCACATCCAAGGTGGAAGTTCCCAAATATTGAGCTATTGGGTTCTCATATATAGTCTAACAATTTGTTGACCAAGAGCTATATATCCTTGGAAGGGACAATCCTTACAAAGATGGCTAACGTTCATTGAGGCCCTTTTGTGTGAGGATCTTTCAATGTAGAATTACCAAGAGAGCAAAGTGTGATTGGTCTCCCCATGAACCTTCCACCTCTTCCGAATTTTGAACATGGGACTAAACCGCCTAAGCCAAAATGGCGGTGTACATTCATTGTTTAGAGGGTGAATCTAGCATACTTAGCTGAAACTATAAGGATGTTGAATTAGGTGTCTTTGTGCATAGATAGAGGTAGAGCCTAAGATACCACATATATTATGCACATAATGGTGTTATTTTTTTCATTAAAAATGTGGAATTTAACAAAGATAATGCTTGTTTTATCTCGTTGTGTTTGCAGGATTTCCGTACTTGTTTCGTTATATGGTGGATAAGCGGAAGAAGGTCTTGTCAGCAACAAAGACAATATGATACTTCAATTGCTTCTTGTGCAATCATGTTGAGAAAGATGGAATGTAGAATACTAGAATAAAACTATTTAAACTGTGAGTCATGTTTTTTGACATTCACTAACTACTAGCTTCAAACTTCCTCAACATCTCATACATGTAATCTCCGGTTTGGATGATTCTCAATCTTTTCAGCAATAAATGGTTCAATGCAACAACTAAATGAAATATTGGTAATCCTTTGTGTCGGTGTATTATTGTACCATGTTTTTGTATTTCCTTTTCGTCTTAAAAAAAGGGAAATTGATCCCTCACAACCGACTGTAACCGCCTTCCAACCGCGTGTCTAGGTGAGGGGCTATTAATTGTTTGCGGCATTTCAGATTTCGTGAGCGAACGCGACCGCTGCGTAGCCAACGTGCCGGTTGGTCCATGTCGTATGTGCTCCCGCTTGTGCTTGTTCACCTGGCTACGCCTACGGTTGCATGCCATTGACCCTGACTTGTTATTTCTAGTAGAGTGCTTGCGTCTGTACCATGTTTAAAAAAAGTAGTTGATATAATACGTACTCAGCAAGAAACTGATGCTATTTATCTAAAAAGACTGCTGCTATTTTTTTAACTCACAAGATGTACTGGGAGTAGTGTTAGCTACTATATACAGTGTATTTAACAACAATAAGCACTCGGGCTAATTTATCTTCAGACGATGCTGCAAGGCAGAATGCATCGCTATAAGGCTGACGCCCCCACTGCAAATGTTGGTCGGCGTTGCGGCACTACCGGTACAAGCCGATACACGGTGTGACACTACAAGGTAGACCTCGTCTCTACTACAAGCAGGACCCATGGGCCTACGAAGGCTCGCCTTCGTTGCTGCAAGCTAGGACGCGAAACTGCAAAGCCGGTGACGCCACTGCTACAAGCTGAGACGTGATGTGACACTGCAAGGTCGACGTCATTCTACTACAAGCAGGACCGTGGCGCTACAAAGGTTGGACGGCATTGCCGCAAGATGGGGCACAATGCTACGAGAACGACGACGATGATACTCTAAAGACTTGTTGCCACAAGTCATGATGTGACACTGGAACACCGACATCGCTTGCACAAGTCAGGTGTGACATTGCGTGGCGGCGCCATAACTGTTGCAAAGGCTTGCCGAGATGCAGCACAACGAGGCAATGTTGCCGCTGCAAATGTTTGTCTTTGTTGTGGCAAGCCAGGAGGCAACACCGTTAAGATAATGTCGTCGCCGGGACATGACGTGATGTTGCAAGGACAACGTTGTCTGTGTCGCAAACACATAAGCGATATGTTGCGATTACCCATGTAGTGTATATGCGCAATTTTGTGTCGTGATGCAAATAGTTTTCACAGTATTGCGGGCCGCACACGACTGCAAGGCTAGGCAGTGTTTTCATAGGAATGAGTGTATATACATGTACCTGAGCGACATTGATTGTACTGTGTTCAAAAGAAATGACACAGTAGGTAGTAGGTACATGAAGCCGACGCAATGCTGGCAGCTAGTACTAGTCCAAGAGATATGGAAAACGTGCATATGCTCGGGTGCGGCCCAGGTGAAGAACTTTTAGCAGTGCGGATCACACGGACGACACGAATAGTCAGCGATTGGACTATGCCGCGCATCTGCACGGAAGCTGTTGCTAGAGACGTCAGATCAGGTGCGATCAGACGGCAGCCGAATCGGCCGAACCACGCGCCGGATCATACGGCAGCCGAACCGGCTGAACCATCACGTATATAGGTGTACCAAAAATCCGACTGGAAAGGTGTTGAAAGAAAAACGACCGGAAAGACTCGTTCTCGGTGCGCCTTGCCATGTACTACTCGTATCCGACTGGTTGAACGGTCTTTTTCCGACACGTACCAGAGTTCTCTCTGCGTAGCGCTTCTACAGTACGTATATAATATCGAGCTCCCCATGGTACAAGTAGCCTTAATCTTTGGCAAAGGGACAATAAAAGAAGAAGAAACCTCCAGTACGCGTACTCAAGTAACCTTAATCTTTGCCAAAGAGGCAATGCACATGGAGCAGCTGTGGCGGAGCCAGCCCAGTCTGGGAACGTGGGCAAGGTTTACGAGCATCAAACTTGGGAGCATTTGCCCATACAAACTGGTGGCTCCCTGGCTGAGCCGCCCGGCCCGTGACTCCGCCACCGTTGAGGACGCGTTGTTTGCGCAATGGTCCGATCTCCCGCTCGATCTTCTCGGCTCTGTCCTGACCCGCCTCCCGACCGCTGCCGACTGTGCAAGTTTCCGCGCCGTCTGCCGCTCCTGGCGGTTGGCGATGCGCCACCATGGTACCCCGACCCGGCAACCACCACCGTGGGTCGTTTACCCTGACGGGCTCTTTCTAACATCCTTCCAGGGCTGTTCGGCACCATCGCGTCGCTCTGCCTCCTTCCCCAAGAACGCAAGATGCGTCTACTCAGCCGGAAGTTGGCTCCTCCTCGACTGCATCGTTGCCGAGGAAAGGCATAAATATGTCTTGCACGATCCTTTCAATGACACGACTGTGTCGCTTCCTGAGCTGGACGCCGTCATAAGCAATGCGTCGGATGATTTCACAGTTTACAAGGTGGTCATGCGATCGGGCCCTGGTGATGTCATCGCTCTCAAGACCAATAGCGGGGATTATCCAATCATCTTGGTCATGCCTGGGAAGGGTGCGTGGTGGCCTGAAGCGCCAATTACTCACTTCATCAATATTGTGTTCTTTGGTGGCAAACTGTACGGCGCTACTCATCTGGATGAGCTCTACCTACTAGATATCGGGTTTGCTGAAGACGGTACACCCATGGTTACTAGTGTCCAATGTGTCATAGAACACTCGGCGATCCACGTCGAGAAGGCAACTGATGAGGATGATGACGAGGACGGGGAGAACAACAATAGACATGTGAATGACCATGTGTCCCACAAAACCAAGGTTCTCTTGGTCTTCATGTGGCACTTCGTTGTGTCATGTGGGAAGCTGTTGATGGTAAAGCGACACATGCATCTTGTATATGAGGACCACTTATTCAAGCAATACCTCACTCGCAAAGTGGAGGTGTTCAAAGCAGACATTAACGTAGGTGCGTGGGTGCGCGTGGTGGGTGGACTAGATGGCCAGTCACTTTTCGTCAGTAAACCACTCTGCATGTCCGTTCCTGCTGGTGGGGAGATAGAGGAGGATGCAATCTATTTCATGGACACAGGAGATGTGTTTAGCATGAGAACCCAAACTAACAGGGCCGCACAATGGGATTATCATTACCTTGTGTCAATGCAAGGCTGGGAGCAATCAAAATGGATCCTTCCCCCGGTCCTCGTGGTTTAATAATTTATGTTACAATACATGATTTTATTATTAATATTGTATATGTGAAAGGAAACATATATTGTGAAGTTTTTTTGTTGAGTATCGTGATTATTAGGAAGTATAGGATAGACTGGAATATATTTCTACTACTTCGAGTTGATCATATACTCCTATATATATGCGCATGAGGCTGAAGCAATACAACAAACAATTCCATCGATATCCCTCTCTATTCCTTCTTACATTTTTTCTTTGTTATGCTTTGGAAGCCAATGATTAAAATGGATCGCTCAAAAAATATGAGAAATAGGTCACTACTGGAGGTGGCACTCGCCTTCGTCGTGGCATTTTGTTTCATAGTGTACGAGATAAGCAGTAGATGTATACTAGAGCATTTTTCCGTGCAATATTTTCAGCCCGAAGATGTGTGTTGTTTGTAAATTTGTTGAGCAGACATTGTGGGGTGGCGGTGTCAACCGACAAGCGCCAGACTTCGTCTTTGCATGTCAGTTTTCCTGGAGAAAGCACATTTTTCCTTAAACAAAAGGATTCGGTACAGCCTCCTTAATAAACACACAAACGAAGAAGATCTCTTCCTATCGTTTTATAATAAAGGATATGATGGTCCTTTTACAAAATATATTGCCCACATCGTACAAAGCGGCGAGCAGTAAACTGGGCCGGCCCAGCAGCAAAACAGTGAACCTCCCAGTTTGGAAAATCCAGAAAAATTCTGCATGCACGTATCAAAAACGGAACCTCTTAGTTCTTTTTTATTTTTGCGAGATCAATAGTAGTTTATTCCAAAAGGATAGGGCTACAATCCAACGTCAAGAGTGCCTCAATACATGGGGTTCTCTGTTGAGCCACACAGCCGTATCGTTCAGAGCGACTATACCTTGCCGGGCAATCTCAACAATATTCTGAGACCTGTGAAGTTTCTGAGAAATAAACACCCTATCAATCATTAAGAACTTAATCTCAATAACTAAATGACCATAAACCGAGCGATCTAAGCTAGTACTAGATAAACAAGAAAGTGCAGTAGACGAATCAGACTGCACCCAGACCGGTTGCTGCGTATATTGTCGTGCAAGCAACATACCGATCATCAAAGCATGGATCTCCACCTGAAGGGCGTCATTGCAGTTAAACAAGTAGCGGTATGATGAGAAGATCACTGTACCATCATGTCTCCGTAGAACCATTCCAGCTGCCGCCGTACCATCCTCATCCATGAAAGACCCATCCACCGAGAATGTCGTCGTGTTGCGTGGAGACGGTTGATGCGACAGACGATCCCCAAACTCCATCACTAGCTACCATCTTCCCTTTGATCATATATATCTTCCGTGGAAAACTTTTTGCTAGCTGAATCAAATTCATATAACTGACAAGAAAGTCTGCAGATACAGCAGCGTTCATAGCCTCCTCTCAGTGTGTTACATCGGACCGTACTTGCCATATACGCCATATTAGCATAATGATCATGCAATGTACTGAATCAGAACAGTTTGCTAGCAGTAGTAGTAGCCAATCATTTACCAGTGTCTAGTACCTCCTCTTTGCGTGGAATAGGCCAGCATCTACCCATTGCATCCCATAGCTCAGCCGCATACATGCATTTAACCAACGCATGATGTGTCCCTTCCTCTTCTCTCCCGCATATAGAACACATAGCACGTGCGTTTATGTGATGGTGTGCCTTGTTCTTTGTCGTAGCTAATGCACCGGCCGCCAGTTTCCACGCCATGATCTTCACCTTTTGCGGCACACAATGTTGGGGAACGTAGTAATTTTAAAAAAATTCCTACGCACACGCAAGATCATGATGATGCATAGCAATGAGAGGAGAGAGTGTGTCCACGTACCCTCGTAGACCAAAAACGGAAGCGTTAGCACAACACGGTTGATGTAGTCGTATGTCTTCACGATCCGACCGATCCAAGTACCGAACGTACGGCACCTCTGAGTTCAGCACACGTTCAGCTCGATGACGTCCCGCGAACTCCGATCCAGCAGAGCTTCACGGGAGAGTTCCATCGGCACGACGGCGTGATGACGGTGATGATGTTGCTACCGACGCAGGGCTTCGCCTAAGCACCGCTACGATATGACCGAGCTGGAATATGGTGGAGGGGGGCACCGCACACGGCTAAGAGATCAAGAGATCAATTGTTGTGCCTAGAGGTGCCCCCTGCCCCCGTATATAAAGGAGCAAGGGGGGAGGTGGCCGGCCAGGAGGAGGGCGTGCCAAGGGGAGAGTCCTACTCCCACCGGGAGTAGGACTCCTCCTTTTCCTTGTTGGAGTAGGAGAGGGAAGGAAGGGAGAGAGGAGGAGAAGGAAAAAGGGGGGCGCCCCCCCCCCCTCCTTGTCCAATTCAGACTAGAGGGGGAGGGGCGCGCGGCCGCCCTGGCCGCCCCTCCTCTTCTCCCACTAAGGCCCATGAGGCCCAATTAACTCCCCGGGGGTTCCGGTAACCCCCCGATACTCTGGTAAATGTCCGAAACCTCCTGGAACCTTTCCGGTGTCCGAACATAGTCGTCCAATATATCGATCTTTACGTCTCGACCATTTCAAGACTCCTCGTCATGTCCGTGATCATATCCGGGACTCCGAACTACCTTCGGTACATCAAAACACAAAAACTCATAATACCGATCGTCACCAAACTTTAAGCGTGCGGACCCTACGGATTCGAGAACTATGTAGACATGACCGAGACACGTCTCCGGTCAATAACCAATAGTGGAACCTGGATGCTAATATTGGCTCCCACATATTATACGAAGATCTTTATCGGTCAAACCGCATAACAACATACATTGTTCCCTTTGTCATTGGTATGTTACTTGCCCGAGATTCGATCGTCGGTATCTCGATACCTAGTTCAATCTCGTTACCGGCAAGTCTCTTTACTCGTTACGTAATGCATCATGTCGCAACTAACTCATTAGTCACATTGCTTGCAAGGCTTATAGTGATGTGCATTACCGAGAGGGCCCGGAGATACCTCTCCGACAATCAGAGTGACAAATCATAATCTCGAAATACGCCAACTCAACAAGTACCTTCAGAGACACCTATAGAGCACCTTTATAATCACCCAGTTACGTTGTGACGTTTGGTAGCACACAAAGTGTTTCTCCGATAAACGGGGGTTGCATAATCTCATAGTCATAGGAACATGTATAAGTCATGAAAAAGCAATAGTAACATACTAAACGATCAAGTGCTAAGCTAACGGAATGGGTCATGTCAATCACATCATTCTCCTAATGATGTGATCCCGTTAATCAAATGACAACTCATGTCTGTGGATAGGAAACTCAACCATCTTTGATCAACGAGCTAGTCAAGTAGAGGCATACTAGTGACACTATGTTTGTCTATGTATTCACACATGTATTATGTTTCCGGTTATACAATTCTAGCATGAATAATAAACATTTATCATGATATGAGGAAATAAATAATAACTTTATTATTGCCTCTAGGGCATATTTCCTTCAGTCTCCCACTTGCACTAGAGTCAATAATCTAGATTACACAGTAATGATTCTAACACCCATGGAGTCTTGGTGCTGATCATGTTTTTCTCGTGGAAGAGGCTTAGTCAACGGGTTTGCAACATTCAGATCCGTATGTATCTTGCAAATCTCTATGTCTCCCACCTGGACTTGGTCCCGGATGGAATTGAAGCGTCTCTTGATGTGCTTGGTTCTCTTGTGAAATATGGATTCCTTTGCCAAGGCAATGCACCAGTATTGTCACAAAATATTTGCATTGGTCCCGATGCACTAGGTATGACACCTAGATCGGATATGAACTCCTTCATCCAGACTCCTTCATTTGCTGCTTCCGAAGAAGCTATGTACTCCGCTTCACACGTAGATCCCGCCATGACGCTTTGTTTAGAACTGCACCAACTGGCAGCTCCACCATTCAATATATAAACACGTATCCGGTTTGCGATTTAGATTCGTCCGGATCAGTGTCAAAGCTCACTAGTAGAAAAGGGGGCAAAGGTCCAGGCCGGGTCAGCCCGTTAGTCCCGGTTCAGTCCAGAACTGGGACCCATGGGGGCATTGGAGCCGGTTCGTGAGCCCCGGGGGCCGGCCGGGCCACGTGGGCCATTGGTCCCGGTTCGTCTGGACCTTTTGGTCCCGGTTGGTGGGACAAACCGGGACCAATGGGCCTCGCTCCTGGCCCACCACCATTGGTCCCGGTTGGTGGCTTGAACAGGGACCAAAGGCTGCCCTTTAGTCCCGGTTCATGCCACCAACCGGGACCAATGAGGTGCCTATATATACCCCCTCGCGTAAGAGCAGAGCACACTGCTCGATTTTTTCTGGCCGCCGAGGGGGAGAGGGCTTGGTGGTGCTCTAGCTCACCTCCTATGCACACAAGGTGTTCGATGGAATACCCGAGCCACACTACTTAAGCTTTCTCCTCTCCAAGCTCGACCTCCAAGCTCCATTTTCCTCAATATTTGTCTAGGTTTAGCGGTCCGTCACACCCCGTCCCCGTCTTCACCGCCGTCGATCACCCACGCTGATCTCATCGCCGGCACCACCGTGGTGAGCCTCTTGTTCTTATCTTCTTTCTGAAAGGAAAAATGTTCTTACTTATATGTTTAGATAGATCCTTGTATTATTTTCTTACTTTTATTATTGCATCTTATATAGTGCGATGGTTTTGGTATCCGCCCCCGTCGGCCCTTGTCCTGTCTATGATTCAGATGTGGTATATATTATCTTTATAACTATTGGTTCATTTATTGTTTATGAAAATTATGCCGACCAACGTGACATAGATTTTATTTATCTAGGAGGTATGTGAACCAGAAATTCTAACCGACCCTATTGTCGAGAGGTTAAATTTAGTTGAAGAAGAAAACAATTTCTTGAAGGAAAAAATAAAAAAATTGAGGAGGAGAAGATGATATTGGAGTTGCCTGTTGCGGATGTCGTCGATGATCACAAGATCAAGATGGATGCAATGCGCTTGAAGATTAGAAAGATTAGAAAATATGCCATTCATACCGAGGCTTGGTATCATTATGCCGTTGGATCAATTGTTACCTTGGTTGTGATTATGATCGCATTTGTTTTCACATTGAAATGTTTTACATAGTTTCAATGTATGGTTTAATTAATTAGATGCTCTGGAGAGCTATATGTTGTTAGATGAGAACTATGTATGTACTTTGGTTTTAATGTGATGATGAACTTATATTAATTTGGTCACTTATTTATCTATTCATGATGTTCTGTAATGGTTTTTGACACACTTAATTATATATAATGCACGCAGATGAACCGGCAATGGATGTACGGTGACAGACACACCTTCGAGTACATTAAGGGCGTGCATGAGTTTCTCGAAGCAGCTGAGGCAAACAAGCAGAATGGTTTTATGTGTTGTCCATGCATTAAATGTGGGAATACGATGTCTTACTCTAACCGGAAAATCCTTCACACCCACCTGCTTTACAAGGGTTTCATGCCACACTATAATGTTTGGACGAGGCACGGAGAAATAGGGGTTATGATGGAAGACGGCGAAGAAGAAGAGTACGATGACCACTATGTGCCCCCTGAATACGGTGATGCTGCAACGGGGGGAGCTGGTGAAGATCAAGAGGAACTAGACGATGTGCCCAATGATGCTGCAACGGGTGAAGCTGCTGAAGATCAAGAGGAACCAGACGATGTGCCCGATGATGATGATCTCCGTCGGGTCATTGTCGATGCAAGGACGCAATGCGAAGGTCAAAAGGAGAAGTTGAAGTTCGATCACATGTTAGAGGATCACAAAAAGGGTTGTACCCCAATTGCGAAGATGGCAACACAAAGCTCGGTACCATACTGGAATTGCTGCAGTGGAAGGCAGAGAATGATGTGCCTGACAAAGGATTTGAGAAGCTACTGAAAATATTGAAGAAGAAGCTTCCAAAGGATAACGAATTGCCCGACAAGACATACGCAGCAAAGAAGGTCGTATGCCCTCTAGGATTGGAGGTGCGAAGATACATGCATGCCCTAATGATCTGCATCCTCTACATGGTGCATACAAGGATCTGAACGCATGCCCGGTATGCGGTGCATTGCGATATAAGATCGACGAGATGACCTGTAATGTTGACGGTGAGCCCCCAGGAAGAGGGTTCTGCGAAGGTGATGTGGTATGCTCCTATAATACCACGGTTGAAACGTCTATTCAGAAGCGGAGAGCATGCCAAGTTGATGCGATGGCACAGTGAGGACCGTAAGAAAGACGGAAGTTGAGAGCACCCGCGACGGGTCGCAGATGGAGAAAAATCGATAGAAAGTACTGGGATGAGTTTGCAAAGGACCCAAGGAATGTATGGTTTGCTTTAAGCGCGGATGGCATTAATCCTTTCGGGGAGGAGAGCAGCAATCACAGCACCTGGCCCATGACTCTATGTATGTATAACCTTCCACTTGGATGTGCATGAAGCGGAAGTTCATTATGATGCCAGTTCTCATCCAAGGCCCTAAGCAACCCGGCAACGACATTGATGTGTACCTAAGGCCATTAGTTGAAGAACTTTCACAGCTGTGGAATGGAAACAGTGTACGTACGTGGGATGAGCACAAACATGAGGAATTTGACCTAAAGGCGGTGCTGTTCGTGACCATCAACGATTGGCCCGCTCTCGGAACCTTCAGGGACAGACAAACAAGGGATACCACGCATGCACGCACTGTTTACTTGACACCGATAGTATATACCGGAAGCTGCAGGGAAGAATGTGTACCGACCATCGTCGATTTCTTCCGACCAACCATCAATGTTGAAAGAAAGGCAAGCATTTCAAAGGCGAGGCAGATCACGGAAGAAGCCCGCCATGCGTCCGGTGATCACGTATTTGCTATGGTCAATGATTTACACGTAATCTTTGGAAAGGGTCCCGTGCACTAGCTGTTCCGAATGACGCTGAGGGACACGCACCCATGTGGAAGAAGAAATCTATATTTTGGGACCTACCCTACTGGAAAGACCTACATGTCCGCTCTTCAATCGACGTGATGCACGTGACGAAGAACCTTTGCGTGAACCTGCTAGGCTTCTTGGGCATGTATGGAAAGACAAAAGATACACCTGAGGCACGGGAGGACCTGCAACGTTTGCACGAAAAAGACGGCATGCCTCCGAAGAAGTATGAAGGTCCTGCCAGCTACGCTCTTACGAAAGAAGAGAAAGAAATCTTCTTTGAATGCCTGCTCAAGATGAAGGTCCCGACCGCTTCTCGTCGAATATAAAGGGAATAATAAATATGCCAGAGAAATAGTTCCAGAACCTAAAGTCTCATGGCTGCCACGTGATTATGACGCAACTGCTTCCGGTTGCATTGAGGGGGCTTCTACCAGAAAACGTCCGATTAGCCATTGTGAAGCTATGTGCATTCCTCAATGCAATCACTCGTAAGGTGATCGATCCGAAATCGTACCAAGGCTAAGGAGTGATGTGGCGCAATGTCTTGTCGGGCTTTGAGTTGGTGTTCCCACCATCCTTCTTCAATATCATGACGCACGCCCTAGTTCATCTAGTCGACGAGATTGTCATTCGGGGCCCGTATTTCTACACAATATGTTCCCTTTGAAAGGTTCATGGAGTCCTGAAGAAATATGTCCATGAATCGCGCTAGTCCGAAGGAAGCATCTCCATGGGCCATCAAGCAGAGGATGTCATCGGGTTTTGTGTTGACTTCATTCCTGGCCTTAAGAAGATAGGTCTCCCTAAATCGCGGTATGAGGGGAGACCGACCGAAAAGGCACGCTTGGAAGGGACTCAATAATATGTAGGGACGGATATTCTTGGTCTCAAGCACACTACACAGTTCTACAGAACTCTACCTTGGTGACCACGTATGTCGATGAACACAAGAACAGTCTGCGCTCCAAACACCCGGAGAGCGGTCGACGATCGGATTACATGTGAACACATCAGGACTTTCAGCAGTTGGTTGGAAACACGTCTCAGAGGTGACAACACTGTTTGTGATGAGTTGTACTTGTTGTCCATGGGACCATCTTTGACTGTATTGATTTACAAAGGATACGAGATGAATGGGAATACATTTTACACGATTAACCAAGATCAAAAGAGCACCAACCAAAACAGCGGTGTCCGCTTTGATGCAACAACCGAGAGGGGAAAGGACACATATTATGGTTACATAGTGGACATATGGGAACCTGACTACGGACATGATTTTAAGGTCCCTTTTTTAAGTGCAAATGGGTCAATCATCGGGGGCGGGAGTGCGAATAGACCAACGATGCGGAATGACAACAAGGATCTGAAAATCTTGGGTACAGCGACGAACCGTTCATCCTAGCCAATGATGTGGCACAGGTTATCTATGTGAAGGACATATCTACCGACCGAGAAAAGAAAAGATAAGGAAGCGAATACATCATACGATGAGCCAAAGCGCCACATAGTTCTTTCGGGAAAAGGGACATCGTGGGAGTGGAGGGCAAGATAGACATGTCCAAGATTATGAAAAGTTTCATGAAATTCCTCCCTTCAAAGTCAAGGCTGACCCAAGCATCCTGATAAACGATGAAGATTATCCATGGTTACGGTGCAATAAGCAAATGACACAAGCGAAGAAAAAGTGAAGACTTTCTCCCGCAACTATTATGATGATACCATGACAACTTTGTAACAGCGAGTATGATACCATTGTCCGTTTTGTACATGCACATGCTATGTGGGTGAAATTATGATACCATGCCAACTTTCAACTTCTTCAGAGTTCATTTGAAATGCTTTAATGTCTTATGGTTCGGCCCTCGTAATACCATTAATCCCGGTTCGCTCCTTGTCAACTATGTTCTCACCAAGAACACTCTCAAGAGGGCAGCCACGTGGGCCATTGGTCCCGGTTAAATGCAGACCTTTTGGTCCCGATTCCACGCACGAACCGGGACCAATCGCCTCGCCTCGCCCATGACCATTTGTCCGGTTTACGCCACAAACCGGGACTAAAGGGTTGGTCCTCGTTCGCTCGAGTTTAGTCCCACCTCGCCAACCGAAGGGCTCACACCGGTTTATAAGCCCGTCCCTCTCGCCTTGTTGAGCTCCTCTCAAAGTGAAAATAGATGCCCCTATACAGAGAATTTGACCTAAATTCATAGTGAATTTCTCTGAAATTCATAGAAATTTATTATGAATTTAGGTTGAATTTTTCTATAGGCGCATCTATGTTCAATTTTTAGTAAAGTTAATCACAAACTTGTGATTCACACAAATTGAAAGAATTCAAATTTTAACTATTCAAATTTGAAAACTAATGGCACTAACAAAAAATTTATAATTTTTCTAAAACTAATGGCACTAACAAAAGTTTATAATTTTGCTGACTTAAAAGCAAAAATAATTAAAAATAAAGAAAAAAACAAAAGAAAAATAAATAATGCAGAAAACAAAACAAAAAACTGAAACAAAATAAAAATAGCAACAATAAGTATTTTGTTGTGAGTAGAAACAAAATAAAATAAATAAAGCAACAAAGAAAAAAAAAAAAAAAAGTGTTTTCAAATTTGAAAACTAATGGCACTAACAGAAACTTTATAATTTTTCTAAAACTAAAAGCAAAAAAGAATTAAAAATAAAGCAAAAACAAAAGAAAATAAATAATGCAGAAAACAAAACAAAAAACTAGAAATAAAAATAAAAATAGCAACAATAAGTATTTTGTTGTAAGTAGAAACAAAATAAAATAAATAAAGCAAGAAAGAAAATAAAAAACAAAAAAAGTGTTTTCAAATCTAAAAACTAATGGCAAAAGTTTATAATTTTTCTAAAACTAAAAGAAAAAAAATTAAAAAATAAAGCAAAAAACAAAAGAAAATAAATAATGCAGAAAACAAAACAAAAAACTGGAAAAAAATAAAAATAGCAATAATAAGTAAAGAAAACAAAAAACAAAAAAAGTGCCTCCTACTGGGCCCCCACGGCGTGAATACGACTAGAAACCCTACCATGGGCCAGGATTCAGGCCCGCAGGAGGCCCGGTAGACCCATAGGCAGGTAAGTGACTTTAGGCCCGTAAGCCTGCATTTGAGAGGAGCTCGAAGTGGTCAGCGCAGCAGCGCTTATAAACCACTGTCGAGCCCTCTCGGCTAGCGAGGTGGGACTAAGCATCCCACCGCACTGCGCCAGCCTTCGGCCAAGGCCTTTGGTCCCGGTTGGTGCCACCAACCGGGACTAAAGGGGTGCATTGGTACCGGTTCGTGGCACAAACCGAGACCAATGCCCTCTTTAGTCCCGGTTGGTGCCACCAACCAAACCAAAGGTCATCCTTCCCCTCCTTTGGGTCTGAAGAGGTTTTGGTCTCGGTTGGTGGCACCAACCGGGACTAAAGGGTGCTTTAGTCCCGGTTGGTTTCACGAACCGGGACCAATGCTCTTGCTATATATACAACACTTGTCAAAAATTTCATTCAGTTCCTCATTCTCCCCGCCGCCGACGCCGCCCTCTGCCTCGACGCCCTGCTCCTCATCGTCGTCACCCGCCCGCCGTCGCCGCCACCTCGCCGCCGCGCCCAGCCCGCCTCGCCCGCCGTCTCGTCGCGGACTCCGACCATCGCTGCCGCCCTCGGAGTGAGCCCCCCCCCCTTTCCCATGGTCCTGAGCGCCTTGCTGCCCCCTGCCCATGGTCGCCACCCGCCCCGACGCATTGAAGAGCAGAAGGAGAGAAGGAGAGGAGAGGAGAAGTAGAGAATAGCAGAAGGAGAGGAGAGGCAAAATTTCAGAAATTTTGGAGTGGTTTAAAATATGTTTTCAGAAAGTAATTTGAATCTGATTCAAATTTCATTTGAATGAAATTTGAAAATTTTGAACTATGGATCAGAAGGTTTTTGGTGAAATGGAGTGGGGGTACTGTCATCAAGTTAGAGTAATTTTCTGGTTGTAAAAGAGTTAGGAAAATTTAGAATATGCTAAATATGTCAAAAATGTTTTTTTTTTGTAGAAAGTTTTTTGTACATATATAGAAAGTTTTTATATATGACTATGGATATATGAGCAATGATGATCCATGGATGTATGCATTGATATATATGAGAAATGCTGTTCATAGAATATTTACCAAGTATATATGTATTTTTTTCATATATGTATTTTTTCACAGCATTTTTTTCCATTTATATATGTATGTGGCTATAGATGGATATATATGAGAAATGATGATCCATGGATGATGCATTTTTTTCCAATGATGATCCATAGATGGATGTATGTATGTGGATACATGAGGGGGGTCGATATACCCCCTCTCCGATAGCATTTCCTTCTTCATATGTTGAGTTAGTTGATTTAGGTTAGTGCATTTTAGGTTAGTTGATTTATAGTGCATTTTAGGTTAGTTGTTGTTAGTGCATTTTAGGTTAGTAAATTTTAGGTTAGTCTATTTCTTCTTCTTCGAGCATTTTTGTGCATTTTAGGTTAGTAAATTTTTTCTGTTGTAATTTAGTTCGATGAATGTTTTCTGTTAAAACTCGTATTAAGTTTGTTCAATGAATGTTTCATGGGAGTGAGGGAGTAAAAACTCATCAGACATGAGGGGGAGGAGTCCCCCTCCGGTTCCTAACTATCTCGGGAATTCAACATGAGGGGGGGGGTATATACCCCCCGATAACATTTTTTTCCATGTATAAGCAACACTTGGGAAATATGTCAAAATGTTTTTTTGTTCACAGAAAGTTTTTTGTTCATATATAGAAAGGTTTTATAGATGACAATGGAAATATGTACGTATGTCGTGTCGATATAAACTCCCGATAACTTCAACACGTGAGGGGGTCGATATACCCCCTCCCGATAACTTCAACACGAGGGGGGGTTGATATACCCCTCCCGATAACTTCAACACGTGGGGGGGGGGTTGATATACCCCCTCCCCGTTACTATTATTTTCCCATATGCGTATGTCGTCGTTGTCGATATAAACCCCTCCGAGAACTTCAACACGTGGGGGTTCGATATACCCTCCCGATAACTTCAACACGTGGGGCGGGTCGATATACCCCTCCCGATAACTTCAACACGTGGGGGGTCGATATACCCTCCCGATAATATTATTTTCCCATGTACGTATGTAAATGGTTGTCGATATAAACCCTCTCGATAACTTCAACACGTGGGGGGTTGATATACCCTCCCGATAACTTCAACACGTGGGGGTCGATATACCCCTCCCGATAACATTATTTTTCCGTGTATGTATCTAAATGGTTGTCGATATTACCCCCTTGAAGCATTGTCGAGGCCACCCCAAACCCTAGAGAAGCAGCGTCGAGGCCACTAATTAATATGATTCCTTACTGTGATTAGCTAGCTAGTTCTACGTTTGCCACTAGCTAATATATCCATCTGTCATGTTTGAATAATAATTGCCATGTTGTAAATATTTGTAGAAACTATGGACACCCCCCGAGACGAAGCACAAGAAGCGTTGTTGGGGGACATAATCGCACAAGGAAGTGATGCCTTCTGCTCGTTGTTTCTCAACGACACCGATGGTCTGGAAGGAGAGAGTGAAGAAGCAGCTGGCTATGATTATGATGGCTCCGATGACCCAATGCCGGTGCAAGAAGGAGACCGTGAGGACGGCTCCGATGACCAAATGACGGTGCAAGAAGGAGACCGTGATGACGGCTCCGGTGACCGAACCGAGTCCGGCCAGGTATATATATTAGTTAAGCCTATGCTGACTAGCTAATTGATGCATTCATTGTTTTGGTATGTACACATATTATTTAACTCTCGTCTTTGTTCTTTTTTCTAGCCCTCCGGATCGAGCACAACTTCGGTAAATAGACGAGGCCCGAAGAAAAAGTTGAGCTCGGATGAAAGGTTTGAGATCATAGCAATCGCGCGCGACGGCCAACCGATTGAACCCATCCAGACAAAAAACGCATTTGTTGCTCAGTGCGGGGTTCTGGTTAGGGACAAGATCCCGATCGGCATCCACCAGTGGTATAAGCCTAAGAACGAAGACCCTGAGGTGTCTTATGTCAATGATATGCAGAAAAATGATCTTTGGACTGAGCTGAAGTCAAATTTCACCCTACCGCCAGAGGATGATCCAGAGAAGCCAGTTAAAGAGCAATTAATCAAGTCTTTTGCCCTTAAGAAGATGGCAGAACTATTCAGGAGGTGGAAGAAAGACCTGAATAGGTTTGTCGACAAAAAAGAGGCACCAGAATTCAAGGGCAAATATGAGAAGATCAGAGATCACTGGCCCGCATTTGTGGCCCACAAGACATCGGAAAAGAGTAAGAAGATGTCGGCGACAAACAAGCAAAATGCTGTGAAGAAGAAGCTTCACCATCGCACGTGGTCAGGTGGCTACCTCAAAGCCCGGTCTAAGTGGGCCAAGGCTGAGAATGATCTGGTTGATAAAGGGATCAAACCAGAGACAATGAACTGGCCCGACCGTTGCCGGACTTGGTTCTTCGGGGCTGAAGGAACCTTGGACCCTATATCAGGGAAGTGCATTTGGACGGACGAGCAATTGGAAATACCAGTCAAGAGGCTTCAGCACTATATCGATGCAGCGCAGCAAGGGACGTTCGTTCTAGACAGAGAGAACGACGAGCTCATAATGGCCCTCGGGAATCCTGAGCACCCTGGACGGACACGAGGCACGCCAGGCTCCGTTCCATGGAATGCTGGTTTCTGGACGCACGCGTTACAAATGCCGGAGAGGAGGAAAAAGTGCAGCAGACCCAATCGCAGGCGCTGCACGCAAGGGTACAAGCGATAGAGGAACGAGAAGCAAATCGCAGCAAACGAACTGCCGAAGCTTCCCCCAAAGCTACCCCGCCATCTCAGCGGAGAAGCAGCGTGGCTTCCACCGAGCTGCTTCAGCCGGAGCATGTCTTGACGGCTCCTGCCAGCTATCTCGTGGATGCTATCACGGAGTCTCAAAATTGCCACATTATGATGCAATGGATGAATTTGAAGGTCAAGGCGCTGTTGGCTCTGTTTATCCTACTGAACCCAGCGCAACTTTTCACTGCCGGCCGATTCCAGAAGGATATGCTAGGGTGATGGTGGATGAAATAATGGAGGGATTTGAGGACCTCCAGCTTGACCACCCTAAAGGTGAAGGGGAGACTAGGCTGGGTTCTGCTCTGAAGACTCCATGCTTATGGCGGAAGGAGCTCATCAACCTTCCGAACTGGACGCCTCCGCCTTCTCCTCCTCCTCCGATGAGTCAGGGCACTCCGTCTCCTCCACCGCCTCCTCCTCCGGTGAGTGACGATCAGGGCACTCGGCCTCCTTCTCTGGCGTGTGGCGGCACTCCGCCTCCTTCTCCGCCTGCACCGGCGCGCCCAAGCAACCAGTAGCCTCCTCCTTCTCCGCCTCGCCAGCAAGGGCGAAAGAGACCCGCCGCTGCCCCCGCTGCTCCGGCACGTCGTAGTCCTTCTCCTCCGCCTCGTAAGCAAGCACGAAAGAAGACAGCCGCAGCTGCTCCGTCTGCTCCGGCGTCTAGCAGTACAGCCAGAGGCGGGAGGCAATACAGATACGTTCCACCTCTCAAGCCTCTAGAGAAGTTACCGTACGAGAGGACCGAGGAGGAAAACGCGAAGATCGTGCGGACCGAAGTGAAGGACTTCTTTGAAGGGTTGAAAGTAAAGAGACATCCACCTCCGGAGGAGAAGGTAGATCCGGTGAAAGCAAAGCGCACTATCGATGCCCCGAGGAAACCACCAAAGTCTCCGCGAAAACCAACTATGGCGCATTACTCAAAAGGCATATCAAGAAGCGTCGCGGTCGGGAAATCTTGTCGGTGATCAAAGGTTAAAGAACGACGAGCAGCTGGGAAAAAATTGCCCAGCTCGGCGAACAAGCGAACCAATCGTGCCCCCGCTCAATGTGTCTAGCGACATCGTCGCTAATGCTCGAGGGCGGTGCCCGGTTATAGCAATCTTGGAGATTACCTGCTGGCGATGTAAATTTTGATTTCATGGAGGTGGTCGAACACGATACTGATCTACGGAAGCCTCTCGTCAAAGATGAAAATCTCTAACAACGATGATGCGAAGATTCCATAAATGGTACATGAAAACCTCTGAGAGAGTGCAGGGGACGAATAATTTGTATCTGAGAATTAAAGAGGAGCACGACCTCGTTGGAACTGATCTATTGCCTGTTCCATTTGAGGAGTTCTTCGAGTTGTTCAATCAAAAGGCCCTTGATAAATTAACGGTCTTTTGCTACTGTCTGTAAGTACTATTTATGTCATTAAGTCTCTATATATAGCTCAGCTCTATCATTGCATGTATTTATAATTAATTATCCTCACTATATTATGCAGATTAAAGATCGTCGAGTGCAGAAAACAAGAAATGTATGATATTGGGTTCATTAACACAAATATCATAGATGAAATTCCGGTTAAAAAGCACGCCGAAGAGGCCGAGGCCAACTTGCTACAATCGTTGATCAAAAATCAAAACAAAGATTTAATACTCTTTCCTTACAACTTCGAGTGAGTGTTACTGTCGTGTGCATATTCAGTTTCCCTTATTACTCGAGCGAGGTTATAGTAATGTAATTGATGAGTTATGCATGCGTGCGCAGCTTCCACTATGTTCTTCTGGAGATTAAGCTTGAGCGGGGACTAGTAACCGTCTTAGATTCGAGACGAAAAGATCCTGAAACGTATGCGGACATGACTAAAATGCTCAACAAGTAAGTTCAATCGATCATTATCGCACCATATCGGCAACTTTTTGTTCATTTCCTGATATCTCAAGTAATAATAATTATTTTCTTTGTCTTGCAGGGTTTGGAAACAGTTCACCGCAGAAGCTCCGGGACTGCCGAAGGAGCTACGATATACATACCCGAAAGTAAGTACTACTAGCTAGCTAGTTGCGCGCATCTCTCGTTGATTCTATAGCTATACTTTCATCAATGCCATTTATAATGCTTCATTATCAGTTTGATTGACCTCTATTTCTCGTAAAGTGCTTGTGGCAGGAACAAGGGAATAATTACTGTGGATACTACGTGTGTGAGTTCATCTACAACGCGACTTTGAAAAATAAGCGGGGCTACTCTAAAAGACAATATGAAGTGCGTAAGCAATAATATTCACAATTTCATTTTATTACACCATCATTTCTGTTGAGTTTCATTCATATATATGTATTAACCCCCTTCTTCAAATTAGGCGTGGCGGATCTGGAATGAACTCCTACCACAAGATCACATGAAAGCAATTCAATAGGAATTGGCGGGATTCTTTCTTGACCACGTCATCAATAAAGCCGGAGAATACCATGTGGAAGTTGATTTCAAATGCTAGGGGATTGTGAGAGATCTTACATATTGTATATGTATGTAGCCAGATAGCGTCGGATAGATATCTGAAAACTTGTTGTTCGACCAATCTCTCGGAGAAGGAGAGGTCGATCGATCACTTCTCTCGGTATGCATGACGAACTTACGTACTTAATGGTTTCCTTCGTTTTCTTACTAGCTAGCGTGTCGAGGCCTCTCTATGTATAGTGCGTGGCGTCGACCAAGCACGGACATAAGAGAGGACACTTCTCTCTATTAATTAGCTAGCTAACACAATATATGAAACACCTAAATTAACCCCCAAAACCCCACCCCCCGCTTTAAAAAAACAAAAACCACAGCGCATGAAATGCTAACGCGTGGATGCCTATTGGTCCCGGTTGGTGCCACCAACCGGGACCAAACCCTCTGCGTGGGCTCGGCGCACCGACCCACGTGGAGGCCCATCTGTCCCGGTTACATCTTGAACCGGGACTAAAACGAGGCATTAGTAACGACCCTTTAGTCCCGGTTCAGGAACCGGGACAAAAGGCCCTTACCAACCGGGACTAATGGTGGTTTATCTACTAGTGGCTTGCATCGACGTAACCATTTACGACGAGCTCTTTGTCACCTCCATAAACGAGAAACATATCCTTAGTCCTTTTCAGGTATTTCAGGATGTCCTTGACCGTTGTCCAGTGATCCACTCCTGGATTACTTTGGTACCTCCCTGCTGGGCTAATAGCAAGACACACATCAGGTCTAGTACACAGCATTGCATACATGATAGAGCCTATGGCTGAAGCATAGGGAACATCTTTCATTTTCTCTCTATCTTCTGCAGTGGTCGGGCATTGAGTCTGACTCAACTTCACACCTTGTAACACAGGCAAGAACCCTTTCTTTGCTTGATCCATTTTGAACTTTTTCAAAACTTTGTCAAGGTATATGCTTTGTGAAAGTCCTATCAAGCGTCTTGATCTATCTCTATAGATCTTGATGCCCAATATGTAAGTAGCTTCACCGAGGTCTTTCATTGAAAAACTCTTATTCAAGTATCCTTTTATGCTATCCAGAAATTCTATATCATTTCCAATCAGTAATATGTCATCCACATATAGTATTAGAAATGCTACAGAGCTCCCACTCACTTTCTTGTAAATACATGCTTCTCCAAAAGTCTGTATAAAACCATATGCTTTGATCAAACTATCAAAACGTTTATTCCAACTCTGAGAAGCTTGCACCAGTCCATAAATGGATCGCTGGAGCTTGCACACTTTGTTAGCTCCCTTTGGATCGACAAAACCTTATGGTTGCATCATATACAACTCTTCTTCCAGAAATCCATTCAGGAATGCAGTTTTGACATCCATTTGCCAAATTTCATAATCATAAAATGCGGCAATTGCTAACATGATTCGGACAGACTTAAGCATCGCTACGGGTGAGAAAGTCTCATCGTAGTCAACCCCTTGAACTTGTCGAAAACCTTTCGCAACAAGTCGAGCTTTGTAAACAGTAACATTACCGTCAGCGTCAATCTTCTTATTGAAGATCCATTTATTCTCAATGGCTTGTCGATCATCGGGCAAGTCAACCAAAGTCCACACTTTGTTCTCATACACGGATCCCATCTCAGATTTCATGGCCTCAAGCCATTTTGCGGAATCTGGGCTCACCATCGCTTCTTCATAGTTCATAGGTTCGCCTTGGTCAAGTAACATGACCTCCAGAATAGGATTACCGTACCACTCTGGTGCGGATCTTACTCTGGTTGACCTACGAGGTTCAGTAGTAACTTGATCTGAAGTTTCATGATCAATATCATTAGCTTCCTCACTAATTGGTGTAGATGTCACAGGAACCGATTTCTGTGATGAACTAGTTTCCAATAAGGGAGCAGGTACAGTTACCTCATCAAGTTCTACTTTCCTCCCACTCACTTCTTTCGAGAGAAACTCCTTCTCTAGAAAGGATCCATTTTTAGCAATGAATGTCTTGCCTTCGAATCTGTGATAGAAGGTGTACCCAATAGTTTCTTTTGGGTATCCTACGAAGACACATTTCTCCGATTCGGGTTCAAGCTTATCAGGTTGAAGCTTTTTTGTTGGGGAACGTAGTAATTTCAAAAAAAAATCCTACGCACACGCAAGATCATGGTGATGCATAGCAACGAGAGGGGAGAGTGTTGTCCACGTACCCTCGTGAACCGAAAGCGAGCGTTATGACAACGCGGTTGATGTAGTCGTGCGTCTTCATGATCCGACCGATCCAAGTACCGAGCGTCACGGCACCTCCGAGTTCAGCACACGTTCAGCTCGATGGCGATCCCGGACTCCGATCCAGCAGGGTGTCGAGGATGAGTTCCGTCGGCCGCGACGGCGTGGTAGCGATCTTGATGTTCTACCGTCGCGGGCTTCGCCTAAGCACCGCTACAATATTATCGAGGTGGACTATGGTGGAGGGGCACCGCACACGGCTAAGGAACGATCACGAAGATCAACTTGTGTGTCATGGGGTGCCCCCTGCACCCGTATATAAAGGAGCAAGGGAGGGTGGCGGCCTGGGAGGCGCACCAGGAGGAGTCCTACTCCCACCGGAGTAGGATTCCTCCTTCAAGTAGTAGGAGTAGGAGTCAAGGAAAGGGGAAGAGAAGAGAAGGAAGGAGGCGAGCCCTCCCCTAGTCCATTCGGACTAGGCCTTGGGGGCGCCCAACCACTCCTCTCTCTTTCCCTAAAGCCCAATATGGCCCATATACTCCCCGGCGAATTCCCGTAACTCTGCGGTACTCCGAAAAATACCCGAATCACTCGGAACCTTTTCGAACTCCGAATATAGTCGTCCAATATATCGATCTTTACGTCTCGACCATTTCGAGACTCCTCGTCATGTCCCCGATCTCATCCGGGACTCCAAACTCCTTCGGTACATCAAAACTCATAAACTCATAATATAACTGTCATCGAAACCTTAAGCGTGCGGACCCTACGTGTCGGGGATATACCCCGCGGCGTAAACCGGCCGGAAGTATAACCCGGCCGGACTTGGCGGTTTACTGAGATCCGGCTGGCACTTGGCGATTCATTGGCGACCATACGACGGGCGGTTTACAAGCAACCCACCTGGTCATTATGACTCACTGGTGATCGGGCACACGGGACAGACGGATGACAAGGCCCAAGGCCCAGGAGGCCGGTTCACGTTTAGTGGTGGGCCGGTTTATGAGGAAAGCGTAAGGAGTATGCTCCTACGAAGGAAGCAAGACTAGGACTCCACTTGTAATAGAGTAATTCTAATCCTAATAGGACTCCACATGTAACCCGCCCTTCAACATATATAAGGAGGGGCAGGGCTCTAAAAAGGGGGACAAGCTACAAGCAAGAAGAAACAATCTCTAGGGCTAGACACAACTCGAGGAGAGCGGGTTCTGGCGACTCCTCGTGATGATAATGAGATCTAGCCTCAAACAGCATGTAGGGTTTTTACGGATGATGTTTCCGGGGCCCGGCTGTCTAAATCCTCATGCGGTGTTGCGTCTCTCGATTCCGCTCAACCCCTCTCAAGCTACCACAAAGATCGTTGGCCTCGCGACTAAGTCCTGACACTATGGACATCGGCGTGTTAATTCCACGACAGTTGGCGCCCACAGGGCTCGCGCCGGTGGTGTTGAGTTCTTGGAGGATCTCTCCCAAAGGTCGAGAAGTTTGTAAATTTCCGGATGAAGAAGAATCAGTTTGGAAGGGTCTCGTTTGCAACCCGCGAGATCTGTATTTGATGAAAATTAGGGTTCGTGCGGTCGACGGTTGATCATGATCCGCAATCCGTCGAGTCAAAAACAAATCGGTATCATTGCATTGAAAATATGGCTGTTGTGACCTGCCGTTGCGGTGACCCTTGGAGCAAGAGCCTCTGTTAAATTGTTGAAACGCCGCGGGTCAAGCCCTGCTTCCTCCACAGGATATACATGGACTGCAAGTTCATCAGAAATTTAAGGTTTTGCGTTCTTGTGTATCTCGCCGACGCGACGTGATGCGTCGAATCCGAATCAAAATTAGTTTTGCGATTGCGATCGTGGGTTTCGAGACCGACAAAATTGTGTGCTGCAGCGCCCGTATGCACGGATCGTACAAACCACCGTATACACCAAACAAGTCCCGAGGCAGGCATGGCTGGGACTACTTGTGTCAGACATCAGATCGGAATTGAAGTACTACAACAAGCTGCAACGCCACTAACGCAGTTTGATTGTTTGTTGGAACGATTCACTAGCACTCTATAAACATTAAATTGAAGACTACTCCACGTGAAATCCCAGAGGGCCACTAATGTTTGCACAAGGATTGAGGTCTAATTGCTCTGGAGTTTAAGTAGCACTACCACGCACACGCACGTGAAGCCAACCGTCGATCGGCGGGGGTCACGACTGGCGGAACCACGAATCGGGATAGTCAAACAAAAAGCGACCCGGAGGAAGGCGTGGTCGCGGACTCGGCCTCGCTGGAATCACCGCACCCTGCGCCATGGCTCGCTTCGCGCCGGGTTTGGTCGACGATCGCCTGGCCTCGCCTCGAGCCGCCCACGCGCCAGCGCCGCCACTCCTCTTGTCCGAGCCGCCATGGTTTTTATTTGAGTCGCCAAGTTGATCGCGCGCCCAGGCGGGCTGCTGCTCATGGCCACCTCGCTGTCGCAAGCTTCGCCGCCTCGGTCACAACTCGACTCCACCGCTGGGCTCTGCCCACGCCGGTCGCCCCGAGCCGCCTGCCTCCGTCTACAAGTCAACGACCGTCACTTTGCTTCATCCTCAGAGCATTGGATAGCCATGAGGCATACCCGTCATTGTGATGAATTTGCTGTTGGAATTAAGGACAGGGCCTGACATCTCAAAATGCTATCAAGAAAGGTGCTGCCATGTTTTGGTGCTACATACACGTTACGTTGAGCAAAAAGGGCACTATTAGTCCACATCCAGACAAAAGTATGGAGGAAGATTATGCACTAGACGAATTGGTGCAGATAGTCTGTGTGCGGACCATGTATCATCAAAGTATATCAGGACATGTGCTCACTATAAAAGTGATGCTCTACCGCGGACGGCGTGCGGGCTATCTGTTTTACACCGGCATCTGCGTATATCACACTGATAAGTCGGAACACAAACCGCCGCCCCCGCAGTCCGGTTTACATCAACGCGCCGGCCAACTCACCCGTCCGTACCACCTTACAACACCACGGACGACTCGCCCGTCTGCCCTGGCCACCGGTTCATGCGTCCGCACCGGTTTACAACAAGGAGGACAACTTGCTCGTCCGCACCGGTTTACAACACCGCGGCCGGATCATCCGTCTTCTCGTCTGGGCGACTTGTCCATGATTGATTTCAGCATCACCGCGGTGATCATCAACTCCGCGGTGGATAACTCTGACTTAGCATATCAGGTGATATCCATCTAAAGCCTATTTTATTAGCGCATATTATTTTTGTCAACGAACAATTACTTTGGCATGTGATATTTTTGACGCAGGATAATTGTTCATTACAAATGAGGTGTTATATTACGGGCACGGAGCACGTGCTAGCAACATTCTGCTGGCGGCGTTTACGTCCGGGTCATGCCACCTGATGAATGAACGTGAGCAAGTTGCCGTCCCTGTGGCCCGGTTTACATCAACTTGCCGGGACCACGCCCACGATTAACTCGCCCGTCCGTGCTGGTTTATGACACCGGTGCCGATTTTCCCCGTTCGCACCGGTTTACAATGTCGCGGCCGACTCATCTATCCGAGTCGCCTCTGATGTTGCGGTCGTCTTTGCCGTCCGTCTCTCGCGACCTGGTCTACATCAACATACCAGGCCGCACCTGTCTACATGAGCAAGTCACAGCTTGGGTAGCCCAGTTTTCTTTCAATGAAATGAAGACAAATTATCATATACTATCAACCGGCGCCCGCACTGGGTGGCTCAATGGGCAGGCGCTGCAGTGTCGCCACCGCTTCTGATTTGGTTAACTTCAAATCACCAGCTTGGAAGGAACCATTGGCGAAGGTTGACACGGCTCATACGGGATCATTTATAACCCGCCGCATCACCTCAATCTTCTCGTGGATTTACATCGTGCTATCAACACCAATGATATACAAGTTATGTCGGTTTATATCAGGTCAAATATGAAGAGTTTCAAGCCAACTCCTCGAGTCACCTTGAGACTCGGGGGCTACGATGACATGACTCAGCAAATCTTGCTAGTTTCAGCAAATTTAAGAACCCCAGGACGATGGAGGGAAAGATAACCCGGTCCAGGAGGCTACTGTTATTGGAAGGCCGTTAGGAAATTTCCGGCTTAGAAAGTATATGACAGTTACAAAATCCCGGCTCAATGAAGAAGATCCAGGTCATCAGAAAGGATTCCGGTTTAAAATCCGGGTCAAAGGAAAGATGTCTCCCACAAAGCTTTGAAGCTCTCAATATCCGGTTCAAGATCCGGTTCAAGAAGAATTTATCTCTTGCAAAAAGTTAAAATTACGAAGAGGACCTGCTGCCATGATGCGCGGTTCAAACATGGGTATCCTGCCTTATTGGCCTAACATATTATTGATCACATGGGGCTTCGCTTCATAAAGCGGGTCTCTGTTTTTTACATCATGCGTGGTTACACGGAGGTTACATCTTAAAGCGGCCTCCGGTTTACCTCTTGGGTTAGCTTTTCAAAGCACCATGTTATGTCACTTGGGGGCTTGGTCGGTCCGAACCAATGCAACACCTCTTGATAGGCGAAAGCCACCAGATCACTTGGGGACATGGTCAAGTGTGAACCAACACGCCTCTTGATCGGCCTAAGGCCACAGAGTCACTTGGGGCTTGGTCAACCCGAACCATTGCCACGCCACTTGATCGGCATAATGCCACGGTTTCAGCTTGGGGACCTGGCTGACTTGAACCATAGCTACACCTATTGTGAGCTTGATCGGTATGCGACCATGGTAACATCATCGATCGGCTCAAGAAAGCCTCTTTTTGCAAACGGTCTTATCATTGCCTTTGCTTCCATATTTTTTAAGAATCGTCATTTGATTTTTGTTGCGTTTTAAACCGACATTGTTAATCCGTTTCAAACTGTCAATTACAAATTGGCGGAACACGGTCAAATCTAATCCGGAGACTATCGCCCGGTTTGATTTTATGCTACCATCTTATTATGGAGTAAACCGGTGTTCATTAACCCGGCTTGACTTTCAATTACAAATTGTCGAGACATGATCAAATCATAATCCGGAGACTATCCGCCCGGTCCGGTTTGACTACGAAGTCGCCATATATATATGGTTAAACCGGTGTTTATCACAACTCGGTACGGTTTTATCATAAACCGGCACAGTGTGAAAGGAGATATCATTACTCAAGATTGGGGTTATCACTCTTACTACAAAAAGTTGGTAAACCCACGAGGTGATTCAATGTCACAGGTATGATATATTTCATATTTGATTATTCTTAAGTGCAACCTTGGTTATAAACCTAGGTTATATGTTGGGCATTATGACCCGTCCGGTGGTAAACCGCCAGGACACTTTAAACTTGTTGTATGCAGAAACAGGTTGAATAAAGCATGATTATAAATCGTCGGCGTTTATTAAACCGGCCTGGTTTTCGACTATATGTCGCCAGTATGATGATAAATTGTCCGGTGTTTATTAAACCGGCCTGGCTTTAAGACGATAAGTCGCCAGTATATGATGAGAAATTATCCGGTGTTTGTTAACCCGGCCTGGCTTTGGACTATGAGTCACCAGTACATATTTGGATTGCGCCATTGGAATCATGCGCTTATAAATCATTGGGTTATATTATTCAACTAGCCAAGCTTGGTTGAATTTTCATTATGATATTAAATGAATAAGGTTTTTCATACCAGATTATATTATCTTGAATAGCCAACATGGCTAGATTTTTATTATGGTTATCAATAACCAATATTATGATCAAGGTTTTCAAAGTCGCTTCAAATATAATGGCTATTATTTCATCAATGGGTATGATTTATTCTACAATGGAGGGAATAGTCCCGAGTTGCTGCAGGCTTACAACCCGGCACTTGGGGGCTACATTATTTAAGTTGAGATTACATCAAATATGCAAGTCTCATGTCGTTGCAAGCATGCACCATGACACTTGGGGGCTAATGCAAAGTAATTTTTTGCTCATATTATTAAAGACCCGACTCATCATATTATAATGAGCCGGCCCTTGGGGGCTACCAATTGCTCCTGTAAACAATTCAAGGTACAAACCTTTTTATCCATTATGCTGAAGGGTCCACTGCTCAGTTGGTAAAGCACAAGGCTCTTAACCTTGTGGACGTGGATTCAAACCCCATGATGGGGGTTATATCATATGATGTTATTTTCATTGAAGTATATATCAAGTCCCAGCTCAATATTATCTTGCTGAGTCGGCCCTTGGGGGCTATACATCTTTGCTCAAATCTACATGATTATATTTACAAAGTCCCTGCTCATTATTGCATAATGACCCGGCCCTTGGGGGCTACACTGGTTGAAGTTTTTATGAGCATCAGGCAATTACAAAGTTCCAGGTTGCTGCAAGCATGACAACCCGGCACTTGGGGGCTACATATGTGGAATACTCAATTCTGACTAGTGATTGAGATGAACAACCTGGATTTCTTCAAGATTGTGATATTTATATTGAAACAAGTCTTAAGCTGTTGCTATGCTACCTTCTTAAAGACTTGGGGGCTACAAGTGATAGGTATATAAGAGGTATATTTTCAAGCTGGATGTTAACTACAAATATGACCCGGTGCCATCAATATTTATAAACCGGTGATCTTGGCAATGATAAACCGGCAATTTCTACGTCCTTAAACCGGCTGAAGATCAGATGAGTATTTCAAGGACCAATATTGTTTTTAAGCATTGGGAGTTGAATCAAAGGAGTTATTCTTCACAATATATTTTCTATGAGGAACCAATGTCAGCAAGTTGATTATGAAGCTGGCCTATTAAACCGGATTTTCTAGAAGGAGGAAATGACAAGGATTTAAGGATGACCACTGTCGGTCTACAAGAATTCTTAACCCAGAGCACAACCCGCCAAATTTATGTTGCAGATCAGTTTAACATGGACAAATCCAAATTAAACTAGGGGCTAATGTCGGGGATATACCCCGCGGCGTAAACCGGCCGGAAGTATAACCCGGCCGGACTTGGCGGTTTACTGAGATCCGGCTGGCACTTGGCGATTCATTGGCGACCCGCCCTGACCTGGCGGTTTACAAGCAACCCACCTGGTCATTACGACTCACTGGTGATCCGGCACATGGGACAGACGGATGACAAGGCCCAAGGCCCAGGAGGCCGGTTCACGTTTAGTGGTGGGCCGGTTTATGAGGAAAGCGTAAGGACTATGCTCCTACGAAGGAAGCAAGACTAGGACTCCACTTGTAATAGAGTAATCCTAATCCTAATAGGACTCCACATGTAACCCGCCCCTTCAACATATATAAGGAGGGGCAGGGCTCCCCAAAAGGGGGACAAGCTACAAGCAAGAAGAAACAATCTCTAGGGCTAGACACAACTCGAGGAGAGCCGGTTTACGGCGACTCCCTCGTGATGATAATGAGATCTAGCCTCAAACAACATGTAGGGTTTTTACCGGATGATGTTTCCCGGGGCCCGAAGCTGTCTAAATCCCTGTCTGGTGTTGCGTCTCTCGATTCCGCTCAA
Organism: Aegilops longissima; assembly: GCA_021605205.1. Taxonomy (NCBI): domain Eukaryota; kingdom Viridiplantae; phylum Streptophyta; class Magnoliopsida; order Poales; family Poaceae; genus Aegilops; species Aegilops longissima. The sequence goes on from CM038678.1 coordinate 50,504,322, forward strand.
CCCCTCTCAAGCTACCACATAGATGCGTTGGCCTCGCGACTAAGTCCTGACACTAAGGACATCTGACGTGTTAATTCCACAACACTACGGGTTCGAGAACAATGTAGACATGACCGAAACACGTTTCCGGTCAATAACCAATAGCGGAACCTGGATGCTCATATTGGCTCCCACATATTCTACGAAGATCTTTATCGGTCAAACCGTATAACAACATACGTTGTTCCCTTTGTCATCGGTATGTTACTTGCCCGAGATTCGATCGTCGGTATCCAATACCTAGTTCAATCTCGTCGCAAGTCTCTTTACTCGTTCGTAATGCATCATTCCGTAACTAACTCATTAGCTACATTGCTTGCAAGGCTTATAGTGATGTGCATTACCGAGAGGGCCCAGAGATACCTCTCCGACAATCGGGGTGACAAATCCTAATATCGAAATACGCCAACCCAACATGTACCTTCGGAGACACATGTAGAGCTCCTTTATAATCACCCAGTTACGTTGTGACGTTTGGTAGCACATAAAGTGTTCCTCCGGTAAACGGGATTTGCATAATCTCATAGTCATAGGAACATGTATAAGTCATGAAGAAAGCAATAGCAACATACTAAACGATCAAGTGCTAAGCTAACGGAATGGGTCAAGTCAATCACATCATTCTCCTAATGATGTGATCCCGTTAATCAAATGACAACTCTTTTGTCCATGGCTAGGAAACATAACCATCTTTGATAAACGAGCTAGTCAAGTAGAGGCATACTAGTGACACTATGTTTGTCTATGTATTCACACATGTATTATGTTTCCGGTTAATACAATTCTAGCATGAATAATAAATATTTATCATGATATAAGGAAATAAATAATAACTTTATTATTGCCTCTAGGGCATATTTCCTTCAGTCTCCCACTTGCACTAGAGTCAATAATCTAGTTCACATCACCATGTGATTTAACACCAATAGTTCACATCACCATGTGATTAAGACCCATAGTTCACATCGTCATGTGATCAACACCCAAATGGTTTACTAGAGTCAATAATCTAGTTCATATCGCTATGTGATTAACACCCAAATAATACTAAGGTATGATCATGTTTTGCTTGTGAGAGAAGTTTAGTCAACGGGTCTGTCATATTCAGAGCCGTATGTATTTTGCAAATATTCTATGTCTACAATGCTCTGCACGGAGCTACTATAGCTAATTGCTCCCACTTTCAATATGTATCCAGATTGAGACTTATAGTCATCTGGATCGGTGTAAAAGCTTGCACTGTTGTAACTCTTTACGACGGGCTCTTTTATCACCCCCATAATCGAGAAATATTTCCTTAGTCCTCACTAAGGATATTCTTGACCGCTGTCCAGTGATCTACTATTAGATCAAAATTGTATTCTTTTGCCAAACTCAGAGCAAGGTATACAATAGGTCAGTTCACAGCCTAGCATACTTTATAGGACCTATGGTGAGGTATAGGGAATGATTTTTCATTCTCTTTCTATTTTCTGTCGTGGTCGGGCTTTGAGTCTTATTCAATTTCACACCTTGTAACACAGGCAAGAAACTCTTTCTTTGACTGTTCCATTTTGAACTACTTCAAAATCTTGTCAAGGTATGTACTCATTGAAAAACTTATCAAGCGTCTTGATCTATCTCTATAGATCTTAATGCTCAATATGTAAGTAGCTTCACCGAGGTCCTTCTTTGAAAAACTCCTTTCAAATACTCCTTTATGCTTTGCAGAATAATTCTACATTATTTCCGATCAACAATATGTCATTCACATATACTTATCAGAAATGTTGTAGTGCTCCCACTCACTTTGTTGTAAATACAGGCTTCTCCAAAAGTCTGTATAAAACCATATGCTTTGATCAACTCATCAAGCATATATTCCAACTCCGAGATGCTTGCAGCAGTCCATAGATGGATCGCTGGAGCTTGCACATTTTATTAGCACCTTTAGGATTGACAAAAACTTCTGGTTGCATCATATACAACTCTTCTTTAAGAAAACCATTAAGAAATGCAGTTTTGACATCCATTTGCCAGATTTCATAAAATGTGGCACTTGCTAACATGATTCGGATAGACTTAAGCATTGCTACAGTTGAGAAAATCTCATTGTAATCAACACCTTGAACTTGTCGAAAACCTTTTTGTGGCAAGTCGAGCTTTGTAGATAGTAACACTACTATCAGCATCTGTCTTCCTCTTGAAGATCCATTTATACAATATGGCATGCCGATCATCGGGCAACTCCACCAAAGTCCACACTTTGTTCTCATACATGGATCCCATCTCAGATTTCAAGGCCTCAAGCCATTTCGTGGAATCTGGCTTCATCATCGCTTCCTCATAGTTCGTAGGTTCATCATGGTCTAGTAACATGACTTCCAGAACAGGATTACTATACCACTCAGTGCGGATCTGTACTTTGGAAGACCTCGAGGTTTTGTAGTAACTTGATCTGAAGTTTCATGATCATCATCATTAGCTTCCTCACTAATTGGTGTAGGAATCATCGGAACTGATTTCTGTGATGAACTACTTTCCAATTCGGGAGAAGGTACAAATTATCTTATCAAGATCTTACTTTCCTCCCACTCACTTCTTTCGAGAGAAACTTCTTCTCTAGAAAGGATCCATCTTAGCAACAAATAACTTGCCTTCGGATCTGTGATAGAAGGTGTACCCAACAGTTTCCTTCGGGTATTTTATGAAGACGCACTTCTCCGATTTGGGTTCGAGCTTATCAGGTTGAAACTTTTTCACATAAGCATTGCAACCCCAAACTGTAAGAAACGACAGCTTAGGTTTATTGCTAAACCATAGTTCATACGGTGTCGTCTCAACGGATTTAGATGGTGCCCTATTTAAACGTGAATGCAGCTGTCTCTAATGAATAACCCCAAAACGATAGTGGTAAACCGATAAGAGACATCATTGATCGCACCATATCTAGTAAAGTACGATTATGATGTTCGGACACACCATTACATTGTGGTGTTCCAGGTGGCGTGAGTTGCGAAACTATTTCACATTGTTTCAAATGAAGACCAAACTCGTAACTCAAATATTCATCTCCACAATCAGATCGTAGAAACTTTATTTTTCTTGTTACGATGATTTTCCACTTCACTCTCAAATTCTTTGAACTTTTCAAATGTTTCAGACTTATGTTTCATCAAGTAGATATACCCATATCTGCTCAAATCATCTGTGAAGGTCAAAAAATAACGATACACGCCGCGAACCTTAACACTCATCGGATCGCATACATCGGTATGTATTATTTCTAATAAGTCAGTAGCTTGTTCCATTGTTCCGGAGAACGGAGTTTTAGTCATCTTGCCCAAAAGGCACGGTTCGCAAGCATCAAATGATTCATAACCAAGTGATTCCGAAAATCCATCTTTATGGAGTTTCTTCATGCATTTTACACCGATATGACTCAAACGGCAGTGCCACACATAAGTTGCACTATCATTATTAACTTTGCATCTTTTGGCATCAATATTATGAATATGTGTATCACTACGATCGAGATCCAACAAACTATTTTCATTGGGTGTATAACCATCGAAGGTTTTATTCATGTAAACAGAATAATAATTATTCTTTAACTTCAAATGAATAATCGTATCGCAATAAACATGATCTTATCATATTTATGCTCAACGCAAACACCAAATAACATTTATTTAGGTTTAACACTAATCCCGAAAGTATAGGGAGTGTGCGATGATGATCATATCAATCTTGGAACTACTTCCAACACTCATCGTCACTTCCCCTTCAACTAGTCTCTGTTTATTCTGTAACTCCTGTTTTGAGTTACTAATCTTAGCAACCGAACAAGTATCAAATACTCAGGGGCTACTATAAACACTAGTAAGGTACACATCAATAATCTGTATATCAAATATACCCTTGTTCACATTGCCACCCTTCTTATCTACCAAATATTCAGGGCATTTCTGCTTCCAGTGACCATTTCCTTTGCAGTAGAAGCACTCAGTTTCAGGCTTTGGTCCAGCTTTGGGCTTCTTCGCGGGAGTGACAACTTGTTTGCCATTCTACTTGAAGTTTCCCTTTCTTTCCCTTTGCCCTTTTCTTGAAACTAGTGGTCTTGTTAATCATCAACACTTGATGCTTTTTCTTGATTTCTACCTTTGTCGATTTCAACATCACGAAGAGCTCGGGAATCGTTTTCGTCATCCCTTGCATACTATAGTTCATCACGAAGTTCTAGTAACTTAGTGATGGTGACTAGAGAATTATGTCAATTACTATCTTATCTGTAAGATTAACTCCCACTTGATTCAAGCGATTGAAGTACACAGACAATCTGAGCACATGCTCACTAGTTGAGCGATTCTCCTCCATCTTTTAGCTATAGAACTTGTTGGAGACTTCATATCTCTCAACTCGGGTATTTGCTGGAAATATTAACTTCAACTCCTGGAACATCTCATATGGTCCATGACGTTCAAAACGTCTTTGAAGTCCCGATTCTAAGCCGTTAAGCATGGTGCACTAAACTATCAAGTAGTCATCATATTGAGCTAGCCAAACGTTCATAACGTCTGCATCTGCTCCTGCAATAGGTCCTTCACCTAGTGGTGCATCAAGGACATAATTCTTCTGTGCAGCAATGAGGATAAACCTCAGATCACGGATCAAATCCGCATCATTGCTACTATCATTTTTCAACATAATTTTTCTCTAGGAATATATCAAAATAAACATATGAAAGCAACAACGCAAGCTATTGATCTAAAACATAATTTGCAAAATACTACCAGGACTAAGTTCATGATAAATTTAAGTTCAATTAATCATATTACTTAAGAACTCCCACTTAGACAGACATCTCTCTAGTCATCTAAGTGATCACGTGATCCAAATCAACTAAACCATGTCTGATCATCACGTGAGATGGAGTAGTTTTCAATGGTGAACATCACTATGTTGATCATATCTACTATATGATTCACGCTCGACCTTTCGGTCTCCGTGTTCCGAGGCCATATCTGTTATATGCTAGGCTCGTCAAGTTTAACCTGAGTATTCTGCGTGTGCAACTGTTTTGCACCCGTTGTATTTGAATGTAGAGCCTATCACACCCGATCATCACGTGGTGTCTCAAAGATGAAGAACTTTCATAGCGGTGCATACTCGGGAGAACACTTCTTGATAATTTTAGTGAGAGATCATCTTAAAATGCTACCGTCAATCAAAACAAGATAAGATGCATAAAGGATAAACATCACATGCAATCAATATAAGTGATATGATATGGCCATCATCATCTTGTGCTTGTGATCTCCATCTCCAAGCACCGTCGTGATCACCATCGTCACCGGTAGCGACACCTTGATCTCCATCGTAGCATCGTTGTCGTCTCGCCAATCTTATGCTTCTCGACTATCGCTACCGCTTAGTGATAAAGTAAAGCATTACGAGCGATTGCATTTCATACAATAAGCGACAACCATATGGCTCCTGCCAATTGCCGATAACTCGGTTACAAAACATGATCATCTCATACAATAAAATATAGCATCACGTCTTGACCATATCACATCACAACATGCCCTGCAAAAACAAGTTAGGCGTCCTCTACTTTGTTGTTGCAAGTTTTACGTGGCTGCTACGGGCTTAGCAAGAACCGTTCTTACCTACGCATCAAAACCACAGCGATAGTTTGTCAAGTTGGTGCTGTTTTAACCTTCGCAAGGACGGGCGTAGCCACACAGTTCAACTAAAGTTGGAGAAACTGACACCCGCCAGCCACCTGTGTGCAAAGCACGTCGGTATAACCAGTCTCGCGTAAGCGTACGCGTAATGTTGGTCCGGGCCGCTTCATCCAACAATACCGCCGAACCAAAGTGTGACATGCTGGTAAGCAGTATGACTTATATCGCCCACAACTCACTTGTGTTCTACTCATGCATATGACATCTACGCATAAAACCAGGCTCTGATACCACTGTTGGGGAACGTAGTAATTTCAAAAAAAAATCCTACGCACACGCAAGATCATGGTGATGCATAGCAACGAGAGGGGAGAGTGTTGTCCACGTACCCTCGTAGACCGAAAGCGGAAGCGTTATGACAACGCGGTTGATGTAGTCGTACGTCTTCATGATCCGACCGATCCAAGTACCGAACGTACGGCACCTCCGAGTTCAGCACACGTTCAGCTCGAGGACGATCCCCGGACTCCGATCCAGCAGGGTGTCGGGGATGAGTTCCGTCAGCACGACGGCGTGGTGACGATCTTGATGTTCTACCGTCGCAGGGCTTCGCCTAAGCACCGCTACAATATTATCGAGGACTTTGCTGGAGGGGGGCACCGCACACGGCTAAGGAACGATCACGAAGATCAACTTGTGTGTCATGGGGTGCCCCCTGCCCCCGTATATAAAGGAGCAAGGGAGGGGGTGGCGGCCTAGGAGGGGCGCACCAGGAGGTCCTACTCCCACCGGAGTAGGATTCCCCCTTCAAGTAGTAGGAGTAGGAGTCAAGGAAAGGGGAAGAGAAGAGAAGGAAGGAGGGGCAGCCCCCTCCCCTAGTCCAATTCGGACTAGGCCTTGGGGGCCTAACCTCTCCTCTCTCTTTCCCTAAAGCCCAATAAGGCCCATATACTCCCGGCAATTCCGTAACTCTCGGTACTCGAAAAATACCCGAATCACTCGGAACCTTTTGAATTCGAATATAGTCGTCAATAAATCGATCTTTCGTCTCGACCATTTGAGACTCCTCGTCATGTCCCCGATCTCATCCGGACTCCAAACTCCTTCGTACATCAAAACTCATAAACTCATAATATAACTCATCATCGAAACCTTAAGCGTGCGGACCCTACGGGTTCGAGAACAATGTAGACATGACCGAAACACGTTTCCGGTCAATAACCAATAGCGGAACCTGGATGCTCATATTGGCTCCCACATATTCTACGAAGATCTTTATCGGTCAAACCGCATAACAACATATGGTGTTCCCTTTGTCATCGGTATGTTACTTGCCCGAGATTCAATCGTCGGTATCCAATACCTAGTTCAATCTCGTTACCGGCAAGTCTCTTTACTCGTTACATAATGCATCATACCGTAACTAAGTCATTAGCTACATTGCTTGCAAGGCTTATAGTGATGTGCATTACCGAGAGGGCCCAGAGATACCTCTCCGACAATCGGGGTGACAAATCCTAATCTCGAAATACGCCAACCCAACATGTACCTTCGGAGACACATGTAGAGCTCCTTTATAATCACTCAGTTACGTTGTGACGTTTGGTAGCACACAAAGTGTTCCTCCGGTAAACGGGAGTTGCATAATCTCATAGTCATAGGAACATGTATAAGTCATGAAGAAAGCAATAGCAACATACTAAACGATCAAGTGCTAAGCTAACGGAATGGGTCAAGTCAATCACATCATTCTCCTAATGATGTGATCCCGTTAATCAAATGACAACTCTTTTGTCCATGGCTAGGAAACATAACCATCTTTGATAAACGAGCTAGTCAAGTAGAGGCATACTAGTGACACTATGTTTGTCTATGTATTCACACATGTATTATGTTTCCGGTTAATACAATTCTAGCATGAATAATAAATATTTATCATGATATAAGGAAATAAATAATAACTTTATTATTGCCTCTAGGTCATATTTCCTTCATTTTTCACATAAGCATCGCAGCCCCAAACTTTAAGAAACGACAACTTTGGTTTCTTGCCAAACCATAGTTCATAAGGCGTCGTCTCAACGGATTTCGATGGTGCCCTATTTAACGTGAATGCAACCGTCTCTAAAGCATAACCCTAAAACAATAGCGGTAAATCAGTAAGAGACATCATAGATCGCACCATATCTAGTAAAGTACGATTACGACGTTCGGACACACCATTCTGTGGTGTTCGGTGGGCGTGAGTTCTTGAAACTATTCGCATTGTTTCAAATGTAGACCAAACTCGTAACTCAAATATTCTCCTCCACGATCAGATCGTAGAAACTTTATTTTCTTGTTACGATGATTTTCCACTTCAATCTGAAATTCTTTGAACTTTCCAAATGTTTCAGACTTATGTTTCATTAAGTAGATATACCCATATCTGCTCAAATCATCTGTGAAGGTGAGAAAATAATGATACCCGCCGCGAGCCTCAATATTCATCGGACCACATACATCAGTATGTATAATCTCCAACAAATCTGTTGCTCGCTGCATTTTCCGGAGAACGGCGTTTTAGTCATCTTGCCCATAAGGCATGGTTCGCAAGTACCAAGTGATTCATAATCAAGTGATTCCAAAAGTCCATCAGTATGGAGTTTCTTCATGCGCTTTACACTAATATGACCCAAACGACATTGCCACAAATAAGTTGCACTATCATTATCAACTCTGCATCTTTTGGCTTCAACATTATGAATATGTGTACTACTATCGAGATTCAACAAAAATAGACCACTCTTCAAGGGTGCATGACCATAAAAGATATTACTCATATAAATGGAACAACCATTATTCTCAGATTTAAATGAATAACCGTCTTGCATCAAACAAGATCCAGATATAATGTTTGTGCTTAACGCTGGCACCAAATAACAATTATTTAGGTCTAAAACTAATCTCGAAGGTAGATGTAGAGGTAGCGTGCCGACGGCGATCACATCAACTTTGGAACCATTTCTCATGCGCATCGTCACCTCGTCCTTAGCTAGTCTTCGCTTAATCCGTAGTCCCTGTTTTGAGTTGCAAATATTAGCAACAGAACCAGTATCAAATATCCAAGTGCTACAGCGAGCTCTAGTAAGGTACACATCAATAACATGTATATCACATATACCTTTGTTCACCTTGCCATCCTTCTTATCCACCAAATACTTGGGGCAGTTCCGCTTCCAGTGACCAGTCTACTTGCAGTAGAAGCACTCAATCTCGGGCTTAGGTCTAGACTTGGGTTTCTTCTCTTGAGCAGCAACTTGTTTGATGTTCTTCTTGAAGTTCCCCTTCTTCTTCCCTTTGCCCTTTTTCTTGAAACTGGTGGTCCTGTTGACCATCAACACTTGATGCTCCTTCTTTATTTCTACCTCCGCGGCCTTTAGCATTGCGAAGAGCTTGGGAATTGTCTTATCCATCCCTTGCATATTATAGTTCATCACGAAGCTCTTGTCGCTTGGTGGCAGTGATTGAAGAATTCTGTCAATGGCACTATCATCCGGAAGATTAACTCCCAGTTGAATCAAGTGATTGTTATACCTAGACATTTTGAGTATATGTTTCACTGACAGAACTATTAGCCTCCATCTTACAGCTATAGAACTTATTGGAGACTTCATATCTCTCAATCCGGGCATTTGCTTGAAATATTAACTTCAACTCCTGGAACATCTCATATGCTCCATGACGTTCAAAATGTCGTTGAAGTCCCGGTTCTAAGACGTAAAGCATGGCAACTGAACTATCGAGTAGTCATCGACTTTGCTCGCGAGACGTTCTTAAAGTCGTCGATTGCATCTGCGGCGAGGCTGGCACCCAGCGGTGCTTCTAGGGCGTAATTCTTACATGCAGCAATGAGGATAATCCTCAAATTCTGAGACCAGTCCGTGTAATTGCTACCATCATCTTTCAACTTTGCTTTCTCAAGGAACGCATTAAAATTCAACGGAACAACAGCACGGGCCATCTATCTACAATCAACATAAACAAGCAAAATACTATCAGGTACTAAGTTCATGATAAATTTAAGTTAAATTAATCATATTACTTAAGAACTCCCACTTAGATAGACATCCCTCTAATCATCTAAGTTATCACGTGATCCAAATCAACTAAACCATGTCCGATCATCACGTGAGATGGAGTAGTTTTCAATGGTGAACATCACTATGTTGATCATATATACTATATGATTCACGCTCGACCTTTCGGTATCAGTGTTCCGAGGCCATATCTGCATATGCTAGGTTCGTCAAGTTTAACCCGAGTATTCTGCGTGTGCAAAACTGGCTTGCACCCGTTGTATATGAACGTAGAGCTTATCACACCCGATCATCACGTGGTGTCTCGGCACGACGAACTTTGGCAACGGTGCATACTCAGGGAGAACACTTTTATCTTGAAATTTAGTGAGAGATCATCTTATAATGCTACCATCAATCAAAGCAAGATGCATAAATGATAAACATCACATGCAATCAATATAAGTGATATGATATGGCCATCATCATTTTGTGCTTGTGATCTCCATCTCCGAAGCACCGTCATGATCACCATCGTCACCGGTGCGACACTGTAGCGACCAGACCGAATGGATCAAGTCTACGTACTCGGTGTCATCCTGGATCGATAATCTTGACACCACACAACTTGAAGGATTTATAGCGAGTAGCAATCACACACTTATTACATCGTTGTCCACAAGGAACTTATTACAATAATATGGCTTAAGGCCATCTAATAATAACAATGGAAGGCTTGGAAGATAAGTGAGTCCATCAACTCCATCGGCATCACTGAGTATAGAACCACGACCTAACACCTTACTAAATCGTGCGAAAAGTCATAGCGTGAAAGTTGCAGCCAAAACGGTCAACACATGGAATATCTTGGCAATGTAACACATAGAGAGCAATGAAGGAATAAGCCTATACTACATGCATATATGGCTGGTGGTAAGGCTCTCTGTTACATTTTGCATAAAGCTAGTTTTCCCTACAACAAAGGAATAATTTTATTTAACTATCATGGTGGTTGTTAAACATTGAGAATGGTTGACAGCATCCTCAATCCCAATTAAAAGTACTCATCAAAACCCAATAACATTTATTAGAAGTAACATGTTGAGATTCACTTGATATTCAATTACGGATACTCAAAACGTCCATAACCGGGGACACGGCTAATCATGATTAGTTTATACACTCTGCGAGAGGTTTGCGCACTTTTCCCCACAAGACTCGATCGCCTCCGCTTGGTTCTCGCACTACATGGTGTTTGAGAAGCGGATGGCCGAGACATAGTCTTTCAAAAGCGCTAGCACCTTACATGTGGGTAGACCGTACCAACCTACATCCCCTACATCAGCTAGCCTACCCGTAAGAGTTCGGACAACTTAGTCAACTACGCCAGAGCCCATAATTGGCTTGTGGCTGCACACGAAGTTTCTAGTTTGAATAATCTTATGATCCCTTAGAGCACAGGTGGCGGTCCAAAGAAATACAGCAAGTCTGATAGAAACCAGGTGCCTCAATCCACCCAGATGTGTGTTTAGGTTGCCACCTTAGATAAACCATTAATTAACAATCTCACATCTGTCATGGATATTCACTCACCCAATCCACGTCTACTAGCATAGCATGGCATAATAAGCAAGCGTAAAGTAACTCCCAAGGTTTCATAAGTAACAGTAATAGGTACTACCTCAATCTACTTCCCAATCCCACAATTTAATTAGATCCTAAACATGCAAGTGTTTGAGGGTTTGATCTAATGCATAAAAACTGGGTAGTAGAAAAGGTATGATCAAGTGTTACTTGCCTTGCCGATGATCTGCGAGACCTAGAGATTCGAAGTAACAAGCGGCGCACTCCGGGTGATCTAACGCAGACAAACAACAAGCATACAATAAGTACTCATCTAATGCACAGGGAAATCTCGAATAAAAGATCTAACCAGAGAGTTCAACTTAAGAACCCTGGTTACAAAAAGAATCGAATCAAATAAAGCATCGAAAGTCGAAACTCGAGAGAGAACGACTCGGTTTAGCAATCTAAAACTAGGTCAAAATTTTACAGTAGCAAAACTTGGTTTAAATAGGTTAGTTGGAACGGCGGTTTCGAAACTAAACTCCAGGCGCTTGAATCACCTGATTCCGATAAACGAGCGAGAAAATAAACAGATTTGAAAATTTGATCGGAAATCGAATTCGGAAAATAACGGATTAAATCCGATTAAAAGAAAAACGACGAACGGTTAAAACGACGGGCGTTCGTTAACAGAACTAATCCAACGAACACGTTCATTAAAACGAACGGGTCGGTGAACGTTCACAAAATAATAAAACCAAAAAAATTAAACCAATCTAGGTTTTTTTTTATATATAAAAACCGAACAACACGAAAAACCGGATCGGTCTTTAAAGCAAAAACGGATCGGGGCGGCGAGGTCGGCTACCTCCGCGAGTCGCCGGCGGCTCCGGCGGGGTGGCGGCAGGTCCGGCGGGTCGGCGGGTGGCGGGTCGGCGAGAACGGCGAGGGCGGCGGCGAGGCGGCGGCGGCGGCAGGCGGCGCTCGGGGCGGCTCGGGTTAGAGGCGGCGGGGGATGAGGAGAGGAGGGGGCGGGGTTATAAGGGGGGTCGGTGCCTTGGGAGGGGGCACGCTGGCGAGGCGTGGCCGAGCCGGACTCGGCGGGCGGCGGCGTCAGGCGGGACTCCTCCAGGGCGCCATGAGGGGGGAGATGGGCAGCATGGGTTGGGCAGTGGGCCCTTGGCCCGAGCGGGGCGCGCGTTTTTTAAACAAAACTAAACAAAATAAAAATCAAACCAAACGAACTCCAAATTAAATAAAATTAATTTTCCCGACTCCTAAAATGAGTCGAACAAAATGAACTTTAAAAGCAGGCAATTATGCATATTTTAAAATGCTCATTTTTTGCCTAAAGCAAATAAACTTTCAAAACCAAAATTTGATTTATTTATAAAATCTTCATTTTTCCTAAATGTTGGGAAAGTCATATTATTCCCTCTCTCAATTTTTTATCGGAAAAACTTATGAAGATAATTAAATAAATCCAATGATCCTATATTTTCATAATTTGAGAAATCCCAATATGAAAATAATGAAACTTCAACTCTCTCGAGGGTTCTTGAGTTGCGTGAAATTTTCTAGGATCGGAAAAATGCGAGAAAATATGATATGCATGATGACCTAATGTATAACATTCCAAATTGAAAATTTGGGATGTTACAAACCTACCTAAGATGAATCTAGCCCTCGAGATTCGGGTTAACTAGAAAATAGGTGAGGTGGTCCTTGAGAAAAACTTCCTCTCTTTCCCGGTGGCTTCATCTTGGTGTGGTGGCTCCACTGAACCTTACAAAACTTGATAACCTTGCTGCGAGTAATTCTGCTGGCATAATCGAGGATCTTAACGGTTTTCCTCATATGTTAAATCATCCTTCAACTGAATTGCTTCGGTGTACTTTGTGTCTCTTAACGGTATCTCTGCTATCTCGGGTGACATTTCTTCAGTGAGAAACATGGAATACATCATGAACTCTGACAGTCCTTACGGCAATTCAAACTTATAAGCAACTTCTCCCATGCGTTGCAAAATCTTATATGGTCCAACGAAGCGTGGTGCTAGCTTTCCTTTAACTCCAAAACGCTTAACTCCTCGGCGGGGGGATACTCTAAGATATACTCTGTCTCCAACTTCATACTCAATCGCTGCGCTTTGAATCGGCATAGCTCTTTTATGCGGACTGGGCTACCTTGAGCCTATCCGAATCAGTTTAACCTTCTGCTCGCACTCCTTAATCAAATCTGGTCCAAACAATTGGCGATCTCGGTTTAGTCCCAAGACAACGGTGTCCTGCATCTTCTTCCATCTGAGCCTCGAAGGTGTCATCCTTAGGCTGGTTTGGTAACTGTTGTTGTAAGAAAATTCTGCATCTGGCAAATTATCATCCCAACTAGATCCATAATCTAGTGCACAAGCTCTCGACATATCCTCCAAAATCTGATTGACTCTCTCGGTCATCCATCGATGCAGTGGGTGGAAAGCTGTCTTGAATTCAATCTAGTTCCCAATGTTTCGTGCAACTGGTTCCAAAATTTTGAGGTAAATTGGGTTCCTCTATCCGATACGATGCTCCTCGGAACTCCGTGTAAACACACAATTCTGGTCATGTATATCTTTGCCAACTTAGCACTGCTATAGGTAGTCTTGACTGGAATAAAATGAGCTACCTTCGTCAAGCGGTCGACTACAACCCAAATCGAGTCATATCCTGAACGAGTCTTTGGCAAACCTGTGATGAAATCCATGCCTAGTTTATCCCACTTCCACTCGGGTATCGGCAATGGTTGTAACAATCCTGATGGCTTCTGATGCTCTACCTTTACTTTCTGACATACATCGCAAACTGCTACATATTCCGCAATATCCTTCTTCATTCCGGTCCACCAGAAAGTATTCTTCAAATCCAAATACATCTTGGTATTTCCTGGGTGAATCGAATAGGGTGAATCATGAGCTTCTTGCAAAATCAACTTCGATCTACGGGTTATTGGGCACATAAACACGGTCTTCAAACCATAGGGTATCGTGCTCATCCTCACGAAATCCTTTAGCTTTTCCTTTGCTCATTTTCTCCTTTATAGAGGCAACTTCCTTATCTTCCTTTTGGGCTTCTCTGATTTTGTCCATCAGTGTTGACTGAATCTCCAATGCTGCTACATAGCCTCTCGGAACTATTTCCAAACATAGCTCTCGAAGGTCCTCGGCTAACTCATTGGGTATCCCTCCCATCATTAGGGTATTGACGTGGCTCTTACGTCTCAATGCGTCTGCTACGACATTAGCCTTTCCGGGGTGATAATGCAATCTCATATCATAATCCTTGATAAGCTCTAACCATCTCCTTTGTCTGAGATTCAATTCCTTCTGTGTGAAGATGTACTTCAAACTCTTGTGATCCGTATATACTTCACAATGATTTCCAATGAGAAAATGTCTCCATGTCTTTAAGGCATGCTGTGGCTGCTAACTCCAAATCATGTGGCATAATTCAACTCATGGGGCTTAAGTTGTCGTGAAGCGTACGAAACAACTCTTCCTTCCTGCATAAGCACGGCTCCAAGTCCTCGACGTGAAGCGTCGCAATACACCTCATAATCCTTGGTCTGATCCGGCAATATTAAAACTGGTGAGGTAACCAATTTTTTCTTCAACTCCTGAAAACTTGCCTCACAGTCCTCCGTCCATATGAATTTGTTATCCTTCTTCAACAATTCTGTCATAGGCTTTGCAATCCTTGAGAAATTCTCAATGAATCTTGGTAGTATCCTGCGAGTCCAATGAAACTCGAATCTCTCCAAGCTGTCGTTGGTGCTTCCCATTTAGTTACGGTCTCAACCTTTGTGGGGTCAACTGCTATTCCTTCTCCGGATATAACATGTCAGAGAAATCCAACTTCCTTTAGCCAAAACTCACACTTGCTGAACTTGGCATACAACTGGTGTTCCCTCGGTTTCTCAAAACCAATCTCAAATGTTCCTTATGTTCCTCTTCATCCTTGAGAAAATCAAAATGTCATCAATGAACACCACGACGAACTTGTCCAAAAATTCCATAAACACTTTGTTCATCGGGTTCATGAAATAGGCTGGTGCGTTAGTCAGTCCAAATGACATAACGGTATACTCATACAGTCCATATCTCATGGTAAACGCTGTCTTAGGTATGTCCTGCTCTCAAATCTTCAACTGATGGTACCCTGATCGCAAATCGATCTTGGAAAACACCTTAGCTCCTTGTAAGCGATCAAACAGATCATTTATCATAGGTAGTGGGTACTTGTTCTTGATTGTTACTTCATTCAATCCACGATAATCAACAACCATTCTTAACGATCCATCCTTCTTCTCCACTAACAAAGCGGGTGATCCCCAAGGTGAAGAACTTGGGCGAATAAAACCTTTATCCAATAGTTCCTTAATCGCTTCTTGATTTCCGCCAAATCCATGCGGGCATCTGTCACGGTCGCTTCGATATCGGGCCTGTTCACGGCAACAGCTCGATCAAAAACTCAATGTCTCTATCCGGTGGCATTCCTGGCAATTCTTCCGGAAATACATCAGGAAAATCCTTCACCACTGGTACTTCTTCCTGCACCACTCCTGATAAGCAATTAACTTGCACTCTCTTCGGCTCGTGCCGTGATACATACTTGATCCTTCTTCCCTCTGGTGTGGTGAGCAAAATTGACTTTGTGGTGCAATCTATGTTCCGTCCATACTTTGATAACCAATCCATTCCTAATATCACATCCAATCCTTGGGATTCCAGAACTATTAGGTCTGAGGGGAAAACATAGTGTCCAATCCGTAATGGCAGTCGATCACACCATTTACTAGCCATGTACTCTGCTCCGGGTGAGGTTACTAGCATGGGTGACCTAAGGGCTTGGGTCGGTAATTTGTACTTATCCACAAATCCCCTTGATATGTATGAATGTGATGCACCAATGTCGAAAAGAACAACTGCAGTAAATGACTTAACCAAAACTTACCGATTCTTGCATCGGGCTGATCTTCAACCTCCTCCACATCAATGTGGTTCACATCCCCTGTTGAAAGGGTTGGGCTTCTTTCGAGCTTCCATTGCCATTTCCATTCGCCTTCGGATAGTCATTGGCATAATGCCCGATCTTGCGGCACTTAAAGCAAGTGATATGACTCAGTCTACTTTGGATGGTGTTGACGGGTTGGTGCGGTTCTGTCCATTGCTTCCTCCATTCCCGTTCCCATTCTTGGTGCCATTATGGTTATCGAATTACCTCCTCCATGGGTATGCTGAAACTGAATTCCTGATTTAGGGGTATAACGAGGCTTCTTTGGGCTCGAGTTATACTTCCCTGTCCATACTTCCGCTTGCAGTTCTCAATTCTTCTTTGCTTTCCTTCAATCATGAGGGCTCGGTCTACCAACTCCTGGTAGTTGTTGAAACTTGCTACCATCAACGGCATCTTGAACTCATCATTCAGTCCTTCTAGAAACTTCTCTGTTTAGCTGCATCATAGCGTCATCCGGGGCATAACGTGCTAACTTACTAAAATCATCCACATCTTGCCAACAGTCCTACCTCCTTTGCGTAAGTTGCGAAACTCACGCTTCTTCATAGCCATAGCTCCTGCTGAAACATGGGCGGTCTGAAAAGCTTGTTGAAACCGATCCCATGTGATGGTGTCTCACGGGTAAGTGGCTGTAAAATTCTCCCACCATGCTGCTGCGGGTCCTTCAAGCTGATGTGCTGCAAACTTCACTCTTTCACCATCTGTGCATCCTGCAGTGGTCAACTCCCTTCCTATCTTGCGGAGCCAATCATCTGCTACAATCGGCTCGGTGCTACTGGAATACACCGGCGGATTCAGTCTAAGGAAACGAGTCAAATGATCCGCAGGGGGTGGTGGTGGTGTTGGGTTGTTGTTGTTGTTGTTGTTGTTGTTGTTGTTGTTGTTGTTGCCCTGGTTCTGCACCAATGTTTGAATCAGGGTATTCTGCTGCTGAATCAATTGGGTGATCTCTGGCGGGAAAACGAACCCGGGGTCGCGTCTCAGAGGCATCTGATGGGTTTAGAAAAGACGAGAATTTAAGAATAGAATGAGGTCTAAGGGGAATCACTACCCAAATGCACATGAGCAAATGCACACAAAATCACTTCATTCAATCAAACAAGGGCTTACAACGATCTAACTATCGCAAAAGTGCGTGTACTATAATGTTTACATGGAGGTAATACTACTAATATGTGGGGGACTTCTACTAATTTGAACCGTGGAAGACTCCATGATGTCTGCTCGACCGTCTTCAAAGTCGGGTTCACTTGGATCCGATTCGGTGTCGTCGATGTTGATGTAGTCGCTGGGCAACCGACATCTTGGTCTTCATTCTGAGCGCCAACTTCTTCTTGAGTTCTTCGATCTCGTACTTAAGATCGTTATTGTGTCTTGCTAGAGCTACGATCTCGTCCATGTAGTCCTTGCGTGTAGTCTTTAGTTCTTCTTCAAGTTCGATGATCCTTCCTTTGCGTTCGCAACTCCAACATATCGTTGCACATCTGGTTCTCTGGCGTCGAATGTGCTGGTTTAACTCCTGGATGAAAGCTGCAATGGATCTATCCTTCTTGGTGCTGACTATGTCCCATTTGTCATCTCGGCGTCCGCAAATCTGGTAGATAGTGTCCTTGAGGTCTTCTTGATAAACTTCTCCAATCGTCCCATGGTGATGTGAGCTGCCATGCTCTTTCCTGGACTCAAGTTGGTGCAATCAAAACACTATCTATAGGCTTGGTGATTGGGGCGAATGTCCTTCTGGAACGTGAGCTTGAATCTTCCAGCTCCTCTTGAGCAGAGTGGCGTTGAAAGTTCCGTGAAGCTGGGTAGTCCAATGTTCGGTACTTGGTAACTTCCTTCAAGTGAAATCAAAAGGTGTGCCTTCATCTGGTTGGGTGTACTTGATCTTCGCGTCCGTCATCCTAAGAGTAGAAAAGATGAGGAATTAGAAAATGAGAAGAGAGTAGTGATCTATGGCTTTAACTTAGTGGTCGTGTCCTACGGTCGTGTGCTCGATACCATCTCTGAGCGACCAGACCGAATGGATCAAGTCTCGTACTCGGTGTCATCCTGGATCAAGAATGTCTTGACACCACACAAGATTTGAAGAATTTATAGCGAGTAGTCACACACTTATTACATCGTTGTCCACAAGGGAACTTATTACAATAATATGGCTTAAGGCCATCTAATAATAACAGCGGAAGGCTTGGAAGATAAGTGAGTCCATCAACTCCATCGGCATCATCGAGTATAGAACCACGACCTAACACCTTACTGTCGTTCGAAAAGTCTCAACGTGAAAGTTGCAGCCCAAAACGGGTCAGACATGGAATATCTTGGCAATGTAACACATAGAGAGCAATGAAGGAATAAGCCTATACTACATGCATATATGGCTGGTGGTAAGGCTCTCTGACGGTTACATTTTTGCATAAAGCTAGTTTTCCCTACAACAAAGGAATAATTTTATTTAACTATCATGGTGGTTGTTAAACATTGAGAATGGTTGACAGCATCCTCAATCCCAATTAAAAGTACTCATCAAAACCCAATAACATTTATTAGAAGTAACATGTTGAGATTCACTTGATATTCAATTACGGATACTCAAAACGTCCATAACCGGGGACACGGCTAATCATGATTAGTTTATACACTCTGCAGAGGTTTATGACTTTTCCCCACAAGACTCGATCGCCTCCGCTTGGTTCTCGCACTACATGGTGTTTGAGAAACGGATGACCGAGACATAGTCTTCGAAGCGCTAGCACCTTACATGTGGGTAGACCGTACCAACCTACATCCCCTACATCAGCTAGCCTACCCGTAAGAGTTCGGACAACTTAGTCAACTACGCCAGAGCCCATAATTGGCTTGTGGCTGCACACGAAGTTTCGGTTTGAATAATCTTATGATCCCTTAGAGCACGGGTGGCGGTTCAAGAAATACAGAGCAAGTCTTGATAGAAACCAGGTGCCTCAATCCACCCGGATGTGTGTTTAGGTTGCCACCTTAGATAAACCATTAATTAACAATCTCACATCTGTCATGGATATTCACTCACCCAATCCACGTCTACTAGCATAGCATGGCATAATAAGCAAACGTAGAAGTAACTCCCAAGGTTTCATAAGTAACAGGTAATAGGTACTACCTCAATCTACTTCCCAATCCCACAATTTAATTAGATCCTAAACATGCAAGTGTTTGAGGGTTTGATCTAATGCATAAAAACTGGGTAGTAGAAAAGGTATGATCAAGTGTTACTTGCCTTGCGATGATCCATGAGACCTAGAGATTGAAGTAACAAGCGGCGCACTCGGTGATCTAACGCAGACAAACAACAAGCATACAATAAGTACTCATCTAATGCACAGGGAAATCTCGAATAAAAGATCTAACCAGAGAGTTCAACTTAAGAACCCTGGTTGCAAAAAGAATCGAATCAAATAAAGCATCGAAAGTCGAAACTCGAGAGAGAACGACTCGGTTTAGCAATCTAAAACTAGGTCAAAATTTTACAGTAGCAAAACTTGGTTTAAATAGGTTAGTCGGAACGGCGGTTTCGAAACGAAACTCCAGGCGCTTGAATCACCTGATTCCGATAAACGAGCGAGAAAATAAACAGATTTGAAAATTTGACCGGAAATCGAATTCGGAAAATAACGGATTAAATCCGATTAAAAGAAAAACGACGAACGGTTAAAACGACGGACGTTCGTTAACAGAACTAATCCAACGAACACGTTCATTAAAACGAACGGGTCGGTGAACGTTCACAAAATAATAAAACCAAAAAAATTAAACCAACCTAGGTTTTTTTTTATATATAAAAACCGAACAACACGAAAAACCGGATCGGTCTTTAAAGCAAAAACCGGATCGGGGGGGCGGCGAGGTCGGCTACCTCCGGCGAGGTCGCCGGCAGGGCTCCGGCGGGGTGGCGGCAGGGTCCGGCGGGGTCGGCGGGGTGGCGGGTCGGGCGAGGGGCGGCGGCGGCGGCGGCCTTCGGGCGGCGGCGGCTCGGGTTGGGGCGGCGGCGGCGCGGATGAGGGGAGAGGAGGGGGCGGCGGGTTATAAGGAGGGGTCGGTGCCTTGGGAGGGGGCAACGGCGGCGGGCGGCGAGCCGGACTCGGTCGGCGGCGGCGGCGGCGGGAGGGACTCCTCCATGGGCGCGAGGGGAGGGGAGATGGGCAGCGGTTGGGCCGGCTGGGCCCTTGGCCCAGGGCGGGGCGCGCGTTTTTTTTTTAAACAAAACTAAACAAAAATAAAAATCAAACCAAACGAACTCCAAATTAAATAAAATTAATTTTCCCCGACTCCTAAAAATGAGTCGAACAAAATGAACTTTAAAAACGGGGCAATTATGCATATTTTTAAAATGCTCATTTTTTTGCCTAAAGCAAATAAACTTTCAAAAACCAAAATTTGATTTATTTATAAAATCTTCATTTTTCCTAAATGTTGGGAAAGTCATATTATTCCCTCTCTCAATTTTTTTATCGGAAAAACTTATGAAGATAATTAAATAAATCCAATGATCCTATATTTTCATAATTTGAGAAATCCCGAATATGAAAATAATGAAACTTCCAACTCTCTCCGAGGGTCCTTGAGTTGCGTGAAATTTTCTAGGATCGGAAAAATGCGAGAAAATATGATATGCATGATGACCTAATGTATAACATTCCAAATTGAAAATTTGGGATGTTACACACACCTTGATCTCCATCGTAGCATCGTTGTCGTCTCACCAACTATTGCTTCTACGACTATTGCTACCGCTTAGTGATAAAGTTCAGCAATTACAGGGCGATTGCATTGCATACAATAAAGCGACAACCATATGGCTCCTGCCAGTTGCCGATAACTCGGTTACAAAACATGATCATCTCATACAATAAAATATAGCATCATGCCTTGACCATATCACATCATAACATGTCCTGCAAAAATAAGTTAGACGTCCTCTGCTTTGTTGTTGCAAGTTTTACGTGGCTGCTACGAGGCTGAGCAAGAACCGTTCTTACCTACGCATCAAAACCACAACGATAGTTCGTTAAGTTAGTGCTATTTTAACCTTCTCAAGGACCGGGCATAGTCACACTCGGGTCAACTAAAGTTGGAGAAACAGACACCCGCCAACCACCTGTGTGCAAAGCACGTCGGTAAAACCAGTCTTGCGTAAGCGTACGCGTAATGTCGGTCCGGGCCGCTTCATCCAACAATACCGCCGAACCAAAGTATGACATGCTAGTAAGTAGTATGACTTGTATCGCCCACAACTCACTTGTGTTTTACTCGTGCATATAACATCTACGCATAAACCTGGCTCTGATGCCAGTGTTGGGGAACGTAGTAATTTCAAAAAAAATCCTACGCACACGCAAGATCATGGTGATGCATAGCAACAAGAGCAGAGAGTGTGTCCACGTACCCTCATAGACCGAAAGCGGAAGCGTTAGCACAACGCAGTTGATGTAGTCGTACGTCTTCACGATCTGACCGATCCAAGTACCGAACGTACGGCACCTCCGAGTTCATCACACGTCCAGCTTGATGACGTCCCGCGAACTCCGATCCAGCAGAGCTTCACGGGAGAGTTCCGTCAGCACGATGGCGTGATGACGGTGATGATGTTGCTACCAACGCAAGGCTTCGCCTAAGCACGATATGACCGAGGTGGAATATGGTGGAGGGGGCACCGCACACGGCTAAGAGATCAAGAGATCAATTGTTGTGTCTAGAGGTGCCCCCTGTAGGAAATATGCCCTAGAGGCAATAATAAATTAGTTATTATTATATTTCCTTGTTCATGATAATCGTTTATTATCCATGCTATAATTGTATTGATAGGAAACTCAGATACATGTGTGGATACATAGACAACACCATGTCCCTAGTAAGCCTCTAGTTGACTAGCTCGTTGACCAATAGACGGTTACAGTTTCTTGACCATGGACATTGGATGTCGTTGATAACGGGATCACATCATTAGCAGAATGATGTGATGGACAAGACCCAATCCTAAGCCTAGCACAAAGATCATGTAGTTCGTATGCTAAAGCTTTTCTAATGTCAAGTATCTTTTCCTTAGACCATGAGATTGTGCAACTCCCGGATACCGTAGGAATGCTTTGGGTGTACCAAACGTCACAACGTGGCGGGTGGCTATAAAGGTGCACTACAGGTATCTCCGAAAGTGTCTGTTGGGTTGGTACGAATCGAGACTGGGATTTGTCACTCCGGTTAACGGAGAGGTATCTCTGGGCCCACTCGGTAGGACATCATCATAATGTGAACAATGTGACCAAGGGGTTGATCACGGGATGATGTGTTACGAAACGAGTAAAGAGACTTGCCGGTAACGAGATTGAACAAGGTATCGGCATACCGACGATCGAATCTCGGGCAAGTACAATACCGCTAGACAAAGGGAATTGTATACGGGATCGATTGAGTCCTTGACATCGTGGTTCATCCGATGAGATCATCGTGGAACATGTGGGAGCCAACATGGGTATCTAGATCCCGCTGTTGGTTATTGGCCGGAGAGTTGTCTCGGTCATGCCTACGTGTCTCCCGAACCCGTAGGGTCTACACACTTAAGGTTCGATGACGCTAGGGTTATAAAGGAAGTTTGTATGTGGTTACCGAATGTTGTTCGGAGTCCAGGATGAGATCCCGGATGTCACGAGGAGTTCCGGAATGGTCCGGAGGTAAAGATTTATATATGGAAGTCCTATTTTGGCCACCGAAAATGTTCGGGATTTTTCGGTATTGTACCGGAAGGTTCTAGAAGGTTCGGAGTGGGGCCCACCTGCATGGGGGACCCACATGAACATGGGTAGTGGGGCAAGGCCCCACACCCCTGGTCAAGCGCACCAAGATCCCCCTTAGAAGGAATAAGATCATATCCCAAGGATAAGATCAAGATCCCTAAAAAGGGGATAACAATCGATGGGGAAGGAAATTATGTGATTTCTTTCCTCCCACCTTTGCCAACGCCCCAATGGACTTGGAGGGCAAGAAACCAGCCCCCTCCACCCCTATATATAGTGGGGAGGCGCATGGGAGCTTGACGCTTGCCCCTGGTGCAGCCCTCCCCCTCTCCCAAGTCCTCCTCCTCTCCCGCGGTGCTTGGCGAAGCCCTGCAGGATTGCCACGCTCCTCAATCACCACCACACCGTCGTGCTGCTGCTGGATGGAGTCTTCCCCAACCTCTCCCTCTCTCCTTGCTGGATCAAGGCATGGGAGACGTCACCGGGTTGTACGTGTGTTGAACGCGGAGGTGCCGTCCGTTCGGCACTAGGATCTCCGGTGATTTGGATCACGACGAGTACGACTCCTTCAACCCCGTTCTCTTGAACGCTTCCGCTTAGAGATCTACAAGGGTATGTAGATGCACTCTCCTTCCCCTCGTTGCTAGTTTCTCCATAGATAGATCTTGGTGACACGTAGGAAAATTTTGAATTTCTGCTACGTTCCCCAACAGTGGCATCATGAGCTAGGTCTATTGCGTAGATTCTATGCACGAGTAGAATACAAGTAGTTGTGGGTGTTGGTTTGTTCAATTTGCTTACCATTACTAGCCCTATCTTGATTCGGCGGCATCGTGGGATGAAGCGGCCTGGACCGACCTTACACGTACACTTACGTGAGACAGGTTCCACCGACTGACATGCACTTGTTGCATAAAGGTGGCTAGCGGGTGCCAATCTCTCCCACTTTAGTCGGATTGGATTCGATGAAAAGGGTCCTTATGAAGGGTAAATAGCAATTGACATATCATTTTGTGGTTTTGCGTAGGTAAGAAACGTTCTTGCTAGAAACCCATAGCAGCCACGTAAAACATGCAAACAACAATTAGAGGACGTCTAACTTGTTTTTGCAGGGTATGCTATGTGATGTGATATGGCCAAGAAGAATGTGATGAATGATATGTGATGTATGAGATTGATCATGTTCTTGTAATAGGAATCACGACTTGCATGTCGATGAGTATGACAACCGGCGGGAGCCATAGGAGTTGTCTTTATTTATTGTATGACCTGCGTGTCATTGAACAACGCCATGTAATTACTTTACTTTATTGCTAACCGGTAGCCATAGTAGTAGAAGTAATAAGTTGGCGAGACAACTTCATGGAGACACGATGATGGAGATTATGATGATGGAGATCATGGTGTCATGCCGGTGACGATGATGATCGTGGAGCCCCGAAGATGGAGATCAAAAGGAGCAATATGATATTGGCCATATCATGTCACTATTT
This sequence comes from Aegilops longissima, assembly GCA_021605205.1. Lineage (NCBI taxonomy): Eukaryota > Viridiplantae > Streptophyta > Magnoliopsida > Poales > Poaceae > Aegilops > Aegilops longissima. The sequence continues at coordinate 50,528,962 of CM038678.1, forward strand.
GATTGCATATGATGTTTGTCATGTTTATACATCTTATTTTCTTAGTACGACGGTAGTAAATAAGATGATCCCTCGTTAAAATTTCAAGAAAGTGTTCCCCCTAACTGTGCACCGTTGCGAAACTTCGTCATTTCGAAGCACCACGTGATGATCGGGTGTGATAGATTCTTATGTTCACATACAACGGGTGTAAGCCAGATTTACACACGCGAAACACTTAGGTTAACTTGACGAGCCTAGCATGTACAGACATGGCCTCAAAACACAAGAGACCGAAAGGTCGAGCATGAGTCGTATGGAGGATACGATCAACATGAAGATGTTCACCGATGATGACTAGTCCGTCTCACGTGATGATCGGACACGGCCTAGTTGACTCGGATCATGTAATCACTTAGATGACTAAAGGGATGTCTATCTGAGTGGGAGTTCATGAGATGAACTTAATTATCCTGAACATAGTCAAAAGCCCTTTGCAAATTATGTCATAGCTCGCGCTTTAGTTCTACTGTTTTAGATATGTTCCTAGAGAAAATATAGTTGAAAGTTGACAGTAGCGATTATGCGATCAGTAGAAAGCTTATGTCCCTAATACACCGCGCAATGTGCAGAACCCCAGAACGTCGTCTGTGGATGTTGCAAACATCGGACATACACGTTTTGATAACTACGTGATATAGTTCGGTTAAAGGGTTTAGATTTGAGGCACCAAAGACGTTTTCGAAACGTCGCGGAACATATGAGATGTTTCGAGGACTGAAATTGGGATTTCAGGCTCGTGCCCACGTTAAGAGGTATAATACCTCCGACGATTTTCTTAGCCTGCAAACTAAGGGAGAAAAGCTCAATCGTTGAGCTTGTGCTCAGATTGTCTGAGTGCAACAATCACTTGAATTGAGTGGGAGTTGATCTTCCAGTTGAGATAGTGATGTTTCTCCAAAGTCATTGCCACCAAGCTGCTAGAGCTTCGTGATGAACTATAACATATCAGGGATAGATATAATGATCCTTGAGATATTCACGATGTTTGACACCGCGAAACTAGAAATCAAGAAGGAGCATCAATTGTTGATGGTTAGTGAAACCACTAGTTTCAAGAAGGGCAAGGGCAAGAAGGGTACTTCATGAAGCGACAAATCAGTTGTTGCTCCAAAGAAGAAACCCAAGGTTGAACCCAAACCCGAGACTAAGTGCTTCGTAATAAGGGGAACAACCACTAGAGCAGAATTACCCTAGATACTTGGTAGATAAGAAGTCCGCAAGGTCGATAGAAGTATGTTGGATATACATTATGTTAATGTGTACTTTACTAGTACTCCTAGTAGCACCAGGGTATTAGATACCGGTTCGGTTGCTAAGTGTTAGTAACTCAAAATAAAAGCTACGGAATAAACGGAGACTAGCTAAAGGTGAGCTGACGATATGTGTTGGAAGTGTTTCCAAGGTTGATGTGATCAAGCATCGCACGCTCCCTCTACCATCGAGATTGGTGTTAAACCTAAATAATTGTTATTTGGTGTTTGCGTTGAGCATAGGCATGATTGGATTATGTCTGTCGCAATACGGTTATTCATTTAAGGAGAATAATGGTTACTCTGCTTATTTTAATAATACCTTCAATGGTCTTACACCTAAAAGGAATGGTTTATTGAATCTCGATCGTAGTGATACACATTTTCATGCCAAAAGATATAAGATAGTAATGATAGTACCACTTACTTGTGGCACTGCCATGTAAGTCATATTGGTGTAAAACGCATGAAGAAGCTCCATGTTGATGGATCTTTGGACTCACTCGTTTTTGAAAAGTTTGAGACATGCAAACCATGTCTATTGGTGTATACACATGAAGAAACTCCATGCAGATGGATCGTTTGGACTCACTTGATTTTGAATCACTTGAGATATGCAAATCATACCACATAGGCAAGATGACTGAAAAGCCTCATTTTCAGTAAGATGGAACAAGATAGCAACTTGTTGGAAGTAACACATTTTGATGTGTGCAGTCCAATGAGTGCTGAGGCATGTAGTGAATATCGTTATGTTCTTACTTCACGGATGATTTAAGTAGATACTGAGTATATTTACTTGATGAAACACAAGTCTGAATTATTGAATGGTTCAAGTAATTTCAGAGTGAAGTTGAAGGTCATCGTGACAAGAGGATAAAATGTCTATGATATGATCATAGAGATGAGTATCTGAGTTACGAGCTTTGGCACGCAATTAAGACATTGTGGAAATTGTTTCACAATTAATACCGCCTGGAACACCATAGTGTGATGGTGTGTCCAAACATCATAGTTGCACCCTATTGGATATGGTGCGTACCATGATGTCTCTTATCGAATTACCACTATCGTTCATGGGTTAGGCATTAGAGACAACCGCACTCACTTTAATAGGGCACCACGTAATTCCGTTGAGATGACACCGTTTGAACTATGGTTTGGAGAAACCTAAATTGTCGTTTCTTAAAAGTTTGGGGCTGCGACGCTTATGTGAAAAAGTTTCAGGTTGATAAGCTCGAACCCAAAGCGGATAAAATGCATCTTCATAGGACACCCAAAACAGTTGGTTATACCTCCAGTCTCAGTTCCGGAAGGAAAAAGGATTTTTTCTAGAATTAGGTCCTTTCCCGAGGAAAAGTTTCTCCCGAAAGAATTGAGTGGGAGGATGGTGGAGACTTGATGAGGTTACTGAACCATCACTTCAACAAGTGTGTAGCAGGGCACAGGAAGTTGTTCCTGTGGCGACTATACCAATTGAAGTAGAAGCTTATGATAGTGATCATGAAGTTTTGGATCAAGTCACTACCGTACCTCGTAGGGTGACAAGGATGCGTACTACTTCTGAGTGGTACAGTAATCCTGTCTTGAAGGTCATGTTGCTAGACAACAATGAACCTCTGAGCTATGAAGAAGCGATGGTGGGCCCGATTCGACGAATGGCTCAAGGCCATAACATCCGAGAGAGGATCCATGACTTTGGAAGAAATACTTGATGGTCGTGGGGCGTTGGGTAAAGATGGATTTTAAAAGGAAGATGGACAATGATGGTAAGTATCACCATTAAGAAAGCTCGACTTGTCGTTAAAGATGTTTTCCGACAAGTTCAAGGAGTTGACTACGGTGAGGCTTTCTCACTCGTAGCGATGCTAAGAGTCTGTTGGAATTGGATTAGCAATTACTGCATGATTGATGAAATCTTGCAGATAGGATGTCAAAACATTGTTTCCTCGACGTTATACTTGAGGAAAGGTTGTATGTGATACAAATGAAGGTTTTGTCAATCCTGAAAGATGCTAACAAGTATGCAAAGCTCCAGCAATCCTTCTAAGGACTGGAGTAAGCATCTCGGAGTTGGAATGTACGCTTTGATGAGATGATCAAAGATTTTGGGTTTATACAAAGTTTGTGAGAAACTTGTATTTCCAAAGAAGTGAGTGGGAGCACTATAGAATTTCTGATAAGTATATGTGAATGACATATTGTTGATCGAAAATGATGTAGAATTTCTGGAAAGCATATAGGGTTATTTGAAAAGTGTTTTTCAATAGAAAACCTGAATTAAGCTGCTTGAACATTGAGCATCAGGATCTATGAGGATAGATAAAAAAATGCTAAATGGTACTTTCAAATGAGCACATACGTTGACATGATCTCGAAGGTGTTCAAGATGGATCAGTCAAAGAAGGAGTTCTTGCCTGAGTTGTAAGGTATGAAGTTAAGAGTTAAAGCTCGACCACGGCAGAAGAGAGAGAAAGGACGAAGGTCGTCCCTATGCTTCGACATAGGCTCAGAGTATGCTATGCTGTGTACCGCCTTTGAAGTGTGCCTTGCCATGAGTCTGGCAAGGGGTACAAGAGTGATCCAGGAATGGATCATTGGACAGCGGTCAAAATTGTCCTTGGAGTAAATAAGGACATGTTTCTCGATTATGGAGGTGATAAAGAGTTCGGCGTCAAGGGTTACGTCGATGCAAGCTTTAACACCTATCCGAGTGACTCTGAGTAGCAAACCGGATACGTATAGTGGAGCAACCATTTGGAATAGCTCCAAGTGGAGCGTGGAAGCAACATTTACAATATGACATAGAGATTTGCGAAGTGCATACGGATCTGAATGTTGCAGACCCGTTGACTACAACCTCTCTCACAAGCATAACATGATCAAACCCAGAACTCATTGAGTGTTAATCACATAGTGATGTGAACTAGATTATTGATTCTAGTAAACTCTTTGGATGTTGGTCACATGGCGATGTGACCTGTGAGTGTTAATCACATGGCGATGTAAACTAGATTATTGACTCTAGTGCAAGTGGGAGACTGTAGGAAATATGCCCTAGAGGCAATAATAAATTAGTTATTATTATATTTCCTTGTTCATGATAATCGTTTATTATCCATGCTATAATTGTATTGATAGGAAACTCAGATACATGTGTGGATACATAGACAACACCATGTCCCTAGTAAGCCTCTAGTTGACTAGCTCGTTGATCAATAGATGGTTACAGTTTCCTGACCATGGACATTGGATGTCGTTGATAACGGGATCACATCATTAGCAGAATGATGTGATGGACAAGACCCTATCCTAAGCCTAGCACAAAGATCGTGTAGTTCGTATGCTAAAGCTTTTCTAATGTCAAGTATCTTTTCCTTAGACCTTGAGATTGTGCAACTCCGGATACCGTAGGAATGCTTTGGGTGTACCAAACGTCACAACGTAATCTGGGTGGCTATAAAGGTGCACTACGGTATCTTGAAAGTGTCATTGGGTTGGTATGAATCAAGATCGGATTTGTCACTCCGGTTAACGGAGAGGTATCTCTAGGCCCACTCGGTAGGACATCATCATAATGTGAACAATGTGACCAAGGGGTTGATCACGGGATGATGTGTTACGAACGAGTAAAGAGACTTGCCGGTAACGAGATTGAACAAGGTATCGGCATACCGACGATCGAATCTCGGGCAAGTACAATACCGCTAGACAAAGGGAATTGTATACGGATCGATTGAGTCCTTGACATCGTGGTTCATCCGATGAGATCATCGTGGAACATGTAGGAGCCAACATGGGTATCCAGATCCGCTGTTGGTTATTGGCGGAGAGTTGTCTCGGTCATGTCTCGTGTCTCCGAACCCGTAGGGTCTACACACTAAGGTTCGATGGCGCTAGGGTTATAAAGGAAGTTTGTATGTGGTTACCGAATGTTGTTCGAGTCCGGATGAGATCCCGGACGTCACGAGGAGTTCCGGAATGGTCCGGAGGTAAAGATTTATATATGGAAGTCCTATTTTGGCCATCGGAAAATGTTCGGGATTTTTCGGTATTGTACCGGGAAGGTTCTAGAAGGTTCTGGAGTGGGGCCCACCTGCATGGGGGACCCACATGAACATGGGTAGTTGGGGCAAGGCCCCACACCCCTGGTCAAGGCGCACCAAGATCCCCCCTTAGAAGGAATAAGATCATATCCCAAGGGATAAGATCAAGATCCCTAAAAAGGGGATAACAATCGTGGGGAAGGAAATTATGTGATTTCTTTCCTCCCACCTTGCCAACGCCCCAATGGACTTGGAGGGCAAGAAACCAGCCCCTCCACCCCTATATATAGTGGGGAGGCGCATGGGAGCTTGACGCTTGCCCCTGGTGCAGCCCTCCCCCTCTCCCAAGTCCTCCTCCTCTCCCGCGGTGCTTGGCGAAGCCCTACAGGATTGCCACACTCCTCAATCACCACCACACCGTCGTGCTGCTGCTGGATGGAGTATTCCCCAACCTCTCCCTCTCTCCTTGCTGGATCAAGGCATGGGAGACGTCACCGGGTTGTACGTGTGTTGAACGCGGAGGTGCCGTCCGTTCGGCACTAGGATCTCCGGTGATTTGGATCACGACGAGTACGACTCCTTCAACCCCGTTCTCTTGAACGCTTCCGCTTAGCGATCTACAAGGGTATGTAGATGCACTCTCCTTCCCCTCGTTGCTAGTTTCTCCATAGATAGATCTTGGTGACACGTAGGAAAATTTTGAATTTCTGCTACGTTCCCTAACACCCCCTGCCCCCGTATATAAAGGAGCAAGGGGGGAGGCGGCCGGCCAGGAGGAGGGCGCGCCAAGGGGGGAGTTCTACTCCCACCGGGAGTAGGACTCCTCCTTTTCCTTGTTGGAGTAGGAGAGGAAGGAAAGGAGAGAGAGGAGAAGGAAAAGGGGCGCCCCCTCCTTGTCAATTCGGACTAGAGGGGGAGGGGGCGCGTGGCTGCCCTGGCCGCCCCTCCTCTTCTCCCACTAAGGCCCATGAGGCCCAATTAACTCCCCGGGGGGTTTCGTAACCCCCTGGTACTCCGGTAAATGTCCGAAACCTCCCGGAACCTTTCCGGTGTCCGAACATAATCGTCCAATATATCGATCTTTACGTCTCGACCATTTCGAGACTCCTCGTCATGTCTGTGATCATATCCGGGACTCCGAACTACCTTCGGTACATCAAAACACAAAAACTCATAATACCGATCGTCACCAAACTTTAAGCGTGCGGACCCTACGGGTTCGAGAACTATGTAGACATGACCGAGACACGTCTCCGGTCAATAACCAATAGCGGAACCTGGATGCTCATATTGGCTCCCACATATTCTACGAAGATCTTTATCGGTCAAACCGCATAACAACATACGTTGTTCCCTTTATCATCAGTATGTTACTTGCCCGAGATTCGATCGTCGGTATCTCAATACCTAGTTCAATCTCGTTACCGGCAAGTCTCTTTACTCGTTACGTAATGCATCATCCCTCAACTAACTCATTAGTCACATTGCTTGCAAGGCTTATAGTGATGTGCATTACCGAGAGGGCCCAGAGGTACCTCTCCGACAATCGGAGTGACAAATCCTAATCTCGAAATCGCCAACTCAACAAGTACCTTCGGAGACACCAGAGAGCACCTTTATAATCACCCGATTCGTTGTGATGTTTGGTAGCACACAAAGTGTTTCTCCGTAAACGGAGTTGCATAATCTCATAGTCATAGGAACATGTATAAGTCATGAAGAAAGCAATAGCAACATACTAAACGATCAAGTGCTAAGCTAACAGAATGGGTCATGTCAATCACATCATTCTCCTAATGATATGATCCCGTTAATCAAATGACAACTCATGTCTATGGCTAGAGAAACTCAACCATCTTTGATCTACGAGCTAGTCAAGTAGAGGCATACTAGTGACACTATGTTTGTCTATGTATTCACACATGTATTATATTTTCGGTTAATACAATTCTAGCATGAATAATAAACATTTTATCATGATATGAGGAAATAAATAATAACTTTATTATTGCCTCTAGGGCATATTTCCTTCACGCAAGCCTGCCAAATCAAGTTTCATAACGGTCGCTCGTCCTCCGGATGCGCACTGGTTGCACCACCAGTAAGCTCCTCATCATGTTGCAATGTGGCCAAACAGTATGCACTAGGAACCGTGAACAGCCCCGACCGCTCCAAGTGCCAAGCCAGAAAATAGTCTTGGCGCCGTGGAGAGGTTCTGATCTTGAGAATTTGTATCACATCCGGCTGCCAAAAATTTTTGTCTGGTCGCTCCTTGATCCAAACACCATTCTCATCTACACTACTATTAAACAATCAAACGAGAACTTTTTTATGTGTACCCCGTAATTAGTCCAACGACACCGCACGGACCAATCAGCATCGCATGATTAGGCTAACAAATCTTAATGTAACAGCCATCGTTTATCTAATATCAAGCTGGTGTGGACTTAGCAATTTCCTTTGACTGACCGTACTCCATCACGGAGGAAATTTCACGTCCAATGTCTGCAAACGCATCCCCAAAATCTCGCTGAGGCAAGGAAACAAAATCACTCACCCTCAGATAAACACGCAGCCATCTCCAGTAATCACGCACCCTCAGATAAACTTCAAAAAGAAAATCACTAGGGTGCAGGAGCTGCTGCGCCCCCGGCCTCGTGCCACCCGCGGTATGCCGCGCCGCTGCCCCACGAGGAAGCAGGAGCCGCCGTGACCTCGGCATCCTGCCATGTTGGCAGCAGCATGTTGCGCGCCGCCGAGGGAGGAAGACCTGCCGCCGCCCTTCACCGCGTCCTCCGCCTACCTCACTCCGTCGCGGCGAGCTGCCTCACCGGCCGGATCCACTCGATCTGGACAAGCCACTACTACATCTCTCAAGGAACTAGACTGCGTGTAATCCTCCTCCGCCACGCCCCACTCGCATGGCGTCCACTGCCTGGACGCGACCACCGCCGGTCCACCACGCGCGGACGCACTAACCTTAACACCATCTTCGCCCACTTGACGACGCTCATCGCATGGACGCGCGCCACGATCTGGATGTCGCGCCGCGCCAGGTTATTATGTTCATCAAGGTAGGCTACTTTAGGTACTTACTGAAACAGGGAGTTGTTGTTTTCCCCGTTTTGCTTTATGTACGAGTATGACTACAATACAAGCTTTATTTGGGTAGTATATTTATTTGGTTGTCTTGATGTGATCTGGAGGTGTGCTCAGTTTTATGTTAGCAATTTAGCATTTTCAGGTTTGATCTGAGCGTATCTGGAGGTGTGCCAAAGACTGAAGCTTCGCCGCCGTTGTTTCTTGGTGCACTGCAGACGCTCATCGACATGCAAATTTTTTTTCGTGCCGGGGACCCAGAATGTGGAGCTCGCGTGTATGTTATTTTTCTCAATGAGAACTATGTTGAATTAGATTACTTGAAATCTTGATTTTGGCCATATACGTGCAGTTCCACCGGTTGTTTATAAACAGAAAACTGAGGTGGGTTGTGATTTCTGAATCTGGGGAGGGAATTAATAAAACTTCAGAGGAAGTAGGAGACTGTATTTAAGTATATACTGCCATGAACCTGATCGATATGTTCCTCCTTGCATTTTCAGTTGAACATTTTCTAGCACTGTAAGCAGAAAGAGTTATTTGATACAAAATGTTCATTATACAAAAATTATTAGATGATGTTTTAACTTTAGTATTAGGGCATTCCATTGCTGAGAAACAGGCACACATTTTTTCAGAGTGCAAGCTTTATCCTGCAGATGCCTAAATACAATCAATTTACCCCTTGTAAGTGCATCCAATTTGATGTTCTTGTCAGCTGTATTATTTAGTGGGTGCGGGTTTCTAGCACCAATATAATTCCTTAAATGGTGATCTATCTTGCCGTCTTGTGACCCCCCAGCTGATAAGCAATGTCAAGAACCACCACTGTTTCACTGCGTCAAATTATCATTCTGTAGGCCGTATATAGAAGAACTAAAGTTGAAGCTTTCTTAGTACACCAAAAGATGTCAAATCAACGACAGATGGTTCAGGAGGTAGACTCAAAGGTATAAATTCAGCACTGGATCTTACTTCCGTATTCGTACACTTCTATCTGAAATTCCAATGAGTATCATGTTAGTTTGTTTGTTCACTGTACACTGCAGTACACTATTTGCGAGTTTGCATTAACAATGTAGTCTCTGCATCCAAGTATGACTATAATTCGAACAAACACCATGAATGCCTATACTAAAAGTGAGAATTCGATCCTCCAATAATCATGAATGCCCTTACTAAGATTGAATGCATATTTTTTTGGCTTGGTGGAGGCATGGAGTGTCTGCATCAATGCACCACACTCGAATTAAGGGTCAACCACACTGAGATGGCCAAAATGGAGGCGTTGATTCGTTAGGTTTGGCTCATCTTCTTCATTGTGAATGACTTGGCTGATCTGGAACTTGTTTTGGCCTAACAAATATCGCAAACGTTATCCAGTCAGCCACCTCACTCGCCTTTGACTCCCTGCAATCGAGACCCCAGGACACTGATATCTCTGTCCCCATAAGTTGATCCTCCCACTTCTTCCCCCTGATAGATTAATCTACTGTCTTGTCAATTCGGTTCTCTATTTTGAGCATATGTGACATATTCTGCAGGGCACTCAGTTTTGATTTTTATTTGCAAGGATTAAGTGTTTATTGTAGTTTGTGGGGTTAATTTCTTGCTGTGAAGAACTGTATCTTGTGTGGGGGATTCAGTTCTTGGCTTGCAAGGACTCAGTTTATGTACTGCTGCTCCTAGAGAGGGTGCATCAAGCATTGGAATGCTGCATGTAGAAACCTTGGCAATTTCTTCTGTACTTATTATTTTCTCCAAGATAGGATGTTGAATCTACATATGTTTATGACAATGTTTTCTTAGATAAAGGAAAGTATAGTATGCTAAAGAAGATGACATATTTGAAATTTTGAATATAAATGTGACCTTAATTTATTTTTACATTATAACTCTCATCAGTTGATTGAATTACAGGGTGCAGGTGGGCATGTCCATGGTCCGTGGGCATGACAATTGTTGAAAAAGGAAGATTCATGGGTTGAGCATTAGCTACGCTGCAATCAAGTTCATGCTCCTCTAGCGTTGGCTTCTGGATACCATGTGAAGCACGTTCAAGATTAGATAGTGATTTCTATGGTATCTCATATTTTCGTCAGGAAATGCGCTATTGTTACCACAACCGCGCCAGTATCAAGGTGATGCACCTCATGTGTCAAATGCTTCTATATGTCCAGTATGTATCAGACAAAACTCTACCAAGATGAAGGCATTGCCTTTACGAGCACTATGTCCAATGCATATGTGTAAAATTGAACTGATTGTGATCAGTATAGATTGGTGAATTGTTCTATGGCACCACAAGGTTATAATTGTCATTGGTTTACGTGTTAAGATTGATGTTGATTCGTGAATCCGGCGTTATTCTCATGCATGTATGAACTTGTTCATGTCATATAACTTATCGCTCAAACAGATGTATCAAGCAGGATCGGAGGGAGTACAATATGATACTTTTCCCCATGTTTATTTTTGAAAACACTTGTGGTTCATCGTGTAAGAACCATGAACAATCATATTATTATTTAACTTTTTTTCATTGTTTTAAATGGCATTGCTTGTGCCTTGCGACTGTGTATGACCCTTAAATAATTATACCTTTGATAAAGTTTACCTTGGTGCTCATTTAGTATGTTCCTATTTTTCTTTTTTGTACCTTTTCTGTCTCTACCATGTTACAATGCTTAATCGTATCATAAGTCCTATGAAGTTTGCATTAGATAACAGAAACATTATGAAATATTTGATTCCATTTTTACTATATGCACAATAAATATCCCATATGTTCTCTATGGAAAAGTTCACCCCGTCGATTGCCTTCGATATGTGAATTTTGCTAATTATGAACAGGGAAATTCCTGTGTATGGTTATTCGTGCGTTGCACGTGCATGCTTACTAGTCTATGAAATTAGACATAGGATTATACCTACAGTTCCTTTTCAGTGTGATTGGGCGAAGAGATGGGCCCCTAGGGATCCATGGATCCCTCCAAGCTCGGATAGAATTCCCATCTCCCACCCTCAGTATCATCCCCTTCTTAGCAAGCTCTAATCCATACTCAATACCCTTCCAAACTGCACATGCATTACCACAAAAGACTGTGTCTAGCAAGTTCCCATTTGAAAAATATTTTGCCTTGAGCAACCTCGCACATAAACTTCCTGGGTTATCAATGAGTCGCCAAGCCTGATTCGCCAACAACGCCTGACTAAAAGAACCTCTTAGTTGAACACACAAGAACCGAACCACTACAACAACCAAACTATCTTGACAAAAGAGGACTGCGGAGTGTTAAGAACTATGAGCAGTGACATAGTTGAACATTTTTTGGAATTTTTAACGTGACTTTTTTTTAAAAGCAAACATTTTTCAACTTTTAATTTTTTGAATATGCAAACAAATTTTCCAAAAAGTGGAACACATTTGTAAAGTCTGATTTTGAAAATGAGTTTTTTTTTTGAAATTCCAAACAATTTCTGAAAACATAAACAATTTTGATTTTTTTTTAATGCGACCATTTTTTGATATTTACAAACTTTGTTGATAAATATGAATAAATAAATAAATATGTTGAACATTTTTTGAACTTTGTGATTTTCAAAAAGGAAAAAAAGATCCATGAACCTTCTAAAAGGTTCCCAAACCGGTAAAAACCAGCTTGGAACCATCTAGATGGTTCCCAAATCCGGCATGTGTAGAGGCACTAATAATTAAAATGGCTGGCCCATGTTCACTCGTATCGATTAGTTCCGTGCGAAACAGCGACTATTTGACGCACCAACATCAAATAAAACCAACAGGCACCTGATGGGAGATGGTGTCCCTAGTTGGGCCAACATCTAAGCGTTTTTTCTCAGTTTTCTCGTTTTTTCTCTTTTACATTAATTTATTTGTCTCTTTTTTAAACTTTATTATTCTTTTTGAAACTTGTTCAAAAATTTGAAATTGTTTGGGATACCCTAAAAAATTCTTATTTTCAAATATTGTTTACAAATTTTATAATATTCTGGAATTTTAAAAATATTCACGTTTCAGAAAAATTGTTCACAAATTTTAAAAATGTTTGTATTTCAAAGAAAGTAAATTTTATAAAAGTAAATGGTTTGAAATTTGTGTTCAAAATTTTCATCAATTGTCAGGAATTTGTTAACAATTGTAGAAAATGTGTTCAAACTTGTAAAATTTTCATACACAATTTATATATTCAAAATTGTTGACAAATCTCAATAAATGGTTAGTGAATAACAAAATGTTCATGTTGATTGATAATGACAGAAATTACAAGTAATAGAAGCATTCAAATTAGGAAATCAACATGCTCGCGGATGCACTTGTATGGCCTAGTCTGGCACACTCCTCTAAGTTGGTGCTTTTTTGGACTATGGATAAATGACCACAAGTTCTTTCAGCAGCATGACATGGACATATGATGCATCCATGCTAGGTCTGAACGAACGACTTCTGACACCGTTTGCACATTGCGGCACCTCCAGCCATTTATCAGCCCCTTTTCACCGAGAAAACTCCAGAAAATACAAGAATTATCGAAAACTCAAACAACTTTGACATGGTGCCTTGAATTGGTAATATAAGCTCATGGGGAAAATTGGAGTCATGTGGCGGATGCTGAAAAAAGCACTCTTAAACGGGCCCTTCTCGTCTACCCGAACACCTTGCGTTGAACATGGTCTATTTATAAACATGCATGAAATGGCGCAACTTTTGCAAGCAGGTGCGCATGCCCATGATAGGCGTCCATGCCAGGCTTGAATGAATTCCGACACCGTATGCAAGTCACGTCACGTCCGGCCATTTATCCGTCATTTTTCATCGAGAAAACTCCAGAAAATGCAAGAATTATTGAAAACTCGAACAATTTGGCATGGTGCCTAGAATTGATCATATAAGCTCATGGAAATAAAATTGGGGTCATTGACGGATGCCGAAAAAACAAACGGACCGTTCTGGCTACCGAACACCCTCCGTTGAACATGATCTACTTTTGGACATGCCTGAACTAACCCTAGCTTTTGCCAGCGGGTGGGCATGCCCATGTTAGGCATCCATACCAGGTTTGTATTAACCCCGACACCGTATGCAAGTTGCATCACGTCTGGCCATTTATCACTTAGAAAACTTTAGAAAATGCAAGAATTATCGAAAACTCAAATAACTTGTCATGGTGCCTTGAATTGGTCATACAAGACCATGAAAAATTGGAGCCTTTTAGGGATGTTGAGAAATGAAGTGCTCTCAAACGGACCCTTTTCGCCTACTCGAATACACTCCGTTGAACATTGTCTATTTTTAGACATGTATGAAATGAACCCAACTTTTCCCAGCTGGTGGGCATACCCATGATTGGCAATCATGCCAGGTTTGAATGAATTCCGACATCGTATGCAAGCTGCGTCACGTCCAGCCATTATGGGCCATTTTTCACAGAGAAAACTCTAGAAAATGCTAGAATGGTCGAAAACTCAAAGAACTTGGCATGGTGCCCTAAGTTGATCACATAACCTCATGAAAAAATGGGGGCATTTGACAGTTGCCGAAAAAAGCGCTCTCAAATGGATCCTTCCGGCCTACCCGAACACCCTCCGTTGAACATGGTCTATTTTTCGAGATGCATGAAATGACCCAAACTTTTGCAAGCCAGTGTGCATGCCCATGTTAGGCATCCATGCTAGGTTTGAACGAATTCCGACACCATATGCAAGTTGCATCATGCCCGACCGCTTATCGATCATTTTTCACCAAGAAAACTCCAGAAACAAAAGAATTATCAAAAACTCAAACAACTTGTCATGGTTCTTTGCATTGGTCATAAAAGGCCATGAAAAAATTGGGGCCATTTAAGGGATGTAGAAAAGCAACATGGATCGGACATAAAGTTCACGGATTTATAAAATGAAGAATTTGAAGAAGGTTCATGAATCTGAATAAGATTACAGATTTGAAAAAAGTTCATCTATCTAATTTTTTTCGCCAATTTTAAAAAGTGCGTGAATTTGAAAACTAACACAAGATTTGAAAATAGATTCACGAATTTCACAAAATTCTAAATTTTCAAAAGTTCATGACATTTCAAAAAGATCATGAAAACTGAAAATTTTCATATATTTTTAAAAAAAGTTCACAAACATAAAAATAGTTGACGAATTTAAAAAAAGATCACGTGTTTTCAAAAATATTGTAAAAATTAAGAAAAGCTGGTGGATTGGGAAAACATTCATGTATTTGAAAAATGTTCCAGATTTTAAGAAATTATACACGGATTTGAAACGTAGTTCAGGATTTTTTTTAAAAATACGAATTTAAAAAAGGAAATGAAAATGAAAAAAGAATTATAAAGTGAGAAAAAATCAGTAGAAAAGCGGCCAGATAAGACCTAAAAATAGAAAACATGCCGTTGCCTTTTTGTTGGCGAACCCTATTTGATGCGCGTGTGCGTCCAGCTGCGACGCTTTAGCTGAAGTGCGCGAGCGAAAGGGCATAGCGGGCGGCCCACTTGAAACCTTTTCTGTTTTGTTTTTATGTTGCCGATTTTTTATTTTTTTTGCTATTTTTTCTTTTTTTTGTTGCTGCTTGTATTTCTTTTTTCTTATCTTTTTATCCTTTTTGTTTTTATTTTTATCCTCTGTGGTAAAAAATGCTCGAGATTCCATTTTTCATGATTTCCAAAAATTGTTCACGGTTTCAAAGTTTGTTCACTTTTTAAACATTTGTTCACAATTCAAACTTTGTTCAGTGTATATCACAAAATGTTTCAATGTGTATTTAAATATTGTTCAACATATATCACAAAAATGTTCAATGTGTATTGTATTGAAATATTTTTCAGTGTATATCATAAAAAGGTTCAATGTGTATTTAAATATATTTTTAGTGTATATCATAATTTTCAATGTATATTTTATAATGTTTCACTGTATATAAAAAATTTCAATAATTGTTTAGAATCTCAAATTTATTCTTGTTTTCAATTCGTTTCTTCACTTTTTTTCAAAAATTTGTTCATGATTTTCAAAAAGTAATCGCATCTTTCAGAAAATTTGCTCATGTTTTTCAAAGAATTGTTGAAATTTTTGAAGAAAAAAAAACCCGGAACTACCACTGTACGAGTAATTTAAGTTTTGCGTTGTGTTTCGTTTGTAAACAGACGCCAGCTCAATTGGTTGGGATAGCTGCCCTCGAACCTGAGGTCTTAAGGTTCCACTCCAACCTTCCTTTTATTCCCCCCCCCCCCCCCCCCCCAAAAAAAAGAGGTTGTTCACACGAGTTTTTTAAGAACAAGAAGATCCAAAAAATGATAGTTTGCACATCGGGGCGGGGTGTCCCAGTTGATTACTGGTACTGGCAGATATGAAGAGGTAACTAGTTCAAATCTCACTACCCGCATTTATTTTTGAATTTTAAAAAAATGGGCCGAGCCCAAGATTCATTGGTTTAGCACAGAGTTGGGCTTCTGGAACATACGTCTATGACGAGCAACCCACAGTACATATGAAAATGGATACGACGAGTGAAAGGGGGTTGTACCGAAGCGGGACTCTACAAAGAGTACACAATTGTGTGTCATCAGTGGGTGTGCGCACAATTGGAGTACTTTCGCGTTGATCCATACCAAAGTGAGAATAGGCTAAGTTACATTAAGCTGACAAAGCTGGTGTACACACATTACAACTTGCAGCTCCACCTTTAGCAAAATGAGACTAGACTTATTGAGAAGACAAGGAGGTTGATCCATGTGCTTTCATGATGGATGTTACTTAATATGATGAAACAAACCCAATCATGGATTGGATGAGCAACTCAATGAGTGAGTCGGAACCACTTCTGGACGAGGGAGGTAGCCCATCTCAGTTTGTTTGTGACATAGTTCCCGATGTGTGCTCAAAGAGGAAGATGGTCAAGGTTTCAAGTCTTGTGAGGAGGCAAAGGGTGAAGAAAGGTAAGATGGCTGCTCTGGATGAAGAGGGGGAAGCTTCAGAAAGTGAAGATGATCAGGAAAAGACAAAGAAAGTGGTGATGAAGAAGATTTCGATGATGAAGAAGAGGAGGATAGGTGGGATGCCTTCACCTGAAAGAAGCACTCAAGGGGTTGAACCAGGAGAAGAGGCTGAGCTAGTGAGGGTGACCGAAGAAGCGAGTGAGACTCGGAAGTCAAAACGACCATTTGGGAAGAAGGAGGACAAAGATAGCATCAACTATTAGCAATGGTCAGCTCTTCTACTTAACTTATTTGCTAAACTACAAAGCTTCAGTTTGCAATTCGATTAGTTTATACCTGATTCTAGCTTTACTTCTATTTTAGTAATGGCACCTCTGTAGTGTACACTAGTAGAAAAAGGGCCATTTGTCCCGGTTCGTAAGGCCCATTTGTCCCGGTTGGGGAACCGGGACTAAAGGGTCGGTACTAAAGCCCTATACCTTTAGTCCCGGTTCTTACACCAACCGGGACAGATGGGCCTCCACGTGGCCGCCGCGGCGAGCCCAGGTAGGAGGGCCTTTGGTCCCGGTTGGTAGCATCAACCGGGACCAAAAGGCATCCACGCGTCAGCAGCTGGCAGGAGCTGAGTTTTTTTTAAAGGGTGGTTTAGGGGGTTTTGGAGGGTTAATTTAGGATGTTAGCTAGCTAATAGAGGGAAGTGTCCTCTCCTATCTCTGTGCTTGGTCGACGCTACGTACTATACGTATAGAGAGGCCCTCGACACGCTAGCTAATAGATTTCTTTCTTCCTCTTCTAACTTTCCTTTTTCCTCTCCTCTTCTTTTTCTTCTTCTTCCTTCTTCCTAGATAAAACTTTTCTAAAAATGTAACTTTTGCATATATAAAAGTTTTTCTTTTTCTTCCTTCTTCCTTCTTCCTAGCTAGATATATAAATATTTTTCTAAAAATGTAACTTTTGCATTTATAAAACTGTTTCTTCTTCTTCCTTCCTTCTCTTCCTTCTTTTCCTAAATATATATAACTTTTCTAAAAATGAAACTAACCTAAAATGCACTAAATTAGAGAACATACATAGATAAAACTTTTCTGAAAATCTATCTTTTGCATACATGAACAAATATACACAGAGAACATACATACATCTATACATTTTAAAAAATGCAAAAAACAAATCATCATATATATGAACAAAAAATCTGAAAAAAAGACATGTAATCAGATATACACACATACATATACTCACACATATACACATAATCTGGAAAAAAACATCATATATATGTGGAAAAAAAACAGGGAGGAGAGGACATGGGAAGGGGGCGCCACGGCCTGACCAAGGAGAGGTGCGGCGTGGTCGGGCAGGGGCAGGGCGTGTCGGTGCAGGGGGCGGCGACGGCGTGGTCGGGCGAGGCGACGGCGTGGTCGATCGGGCCGGGCAGGCAAGGCAGAGGCACGGCGAGGGCGCGCGCGCGTGGTCGGGGCGAGGCGACGGCGGCGTGGTCGGGCGGGCAACGGCGGCGTGGTCGAGGCGGGCGGACGACGGCGTAGTCGGGGTAGGGGCGACGGCGTCGACTTTTCACAATTGTTGGCTTATATAACAAAGGCTTTAGTCCCAGTTCGTGACAGCAACCGGGACCAATGGCCCCTTTAGTACCGGTTGGTGCCACCAACCGGGACCAAAGGTCTCTTTTCAAAGAGCCCAAAGGGCGAAGAAAGGTTTGGTCGATTAGTGGCACCAACTTCGACGAAGGGCATTGGTCCCACTCTGGCACCAACCGGGACCAATGCCCCCCTTTTAGTCCCGATTGGTGCCACCAACCGGGACCAAAGGCTTTGTGCTGCCCGCGTTGCGGCCAAAAGGTTAGTCCCACCTCGCTAGTTGAGAGAGCTCGAGAGTGGTTTATAAGCGCTGCTGTGCCCACCCTCTCAAGCTTCTCTCAACTGCAGGCTTTTGGGTCTAATCTGTGACTATGTGCATGTGGGCCTACTAGGCCTGCTGCGGGCCTGAATCCTGGCCCATTGTTGGGTTTCTAGTCGTATTCAGGCCGTGGCGGCCCAGTAGGTGGCACTTTTTTTGTTTTCCTTGTTGCTTTATTTATTTTATTTTGTTTCTACTTACAACAAAATACTTATTGTTGCTATTTTATTTTATTTTATTTTGTTTCTACTTATTTATTAAAGTTTATTTTGTTTCTAGTTATTTATTTTATTTTGTTTCTACTTATTTTATTTTGTTATACTTATTTATTTTATTTTGTTTCTAGTTATTTATTTTTATTTTGTTTCTACTTATTTTTTTCTTTTTGCTTATAATGTTTTGAACGGAAAATACTTTGATAATTTTAGTTGATTCCTTTTGCTATTAGAGTTTCATTAAAGTTTTCTAGTTCATTATTTTTTCTATTAGAGTTTCATTAAAGTTTATTTTGTTTCTACTTATTTATTTTCTTTTCTTTTTTCTTTTTATTGATTTTATGTAAATTCTTCTTTGCTTTTAATGTTTTGAACAGAAAATACTTTGATAATTTTAGTTGCATAAATTTTATATAATTTTAGTTTCATCAATAATACTAGAGGTTTATAAAAGCTCTTTAGCTGATTCCTTTAGTACCGGTTCTAAGGCTGTTACAAAGGCATTTCATTTAGTACCGGTTCTAAGGCTCCCCACGAGCACCTTTAGTACCGGTTCTGCAGCTGTTTTTTAATCCCACCTCGCCAAGCGAGAGGCACTCGCAGCGGTTTATAAGCCCTGAGTGCAAAGACATGAAGGAAAGGAGCAATGCTCACCTGTACGTTGCTTAGCTTCAGGCCTTGAGGAAGTGGTGTAGACTGCACGGAGCTATCAGGGTTTCGGACGAAAACTACACATAGCTCCGTGCAGTCTACACTATTTCCTCAAGGCCTGAAGCTAAGCAACGTGCAGATGAGCATTGCGCCTCTCTTTTATTTTGAGCATTATGTGTTCAAAATGCACCATTCAAAGCCACATCATCAATTTTCAACCCTTTTTTACTTCATTTGTTATTTTTCATGCACTTACTGATTTTTTTGAGCTATAAGACCCTGAAATTCAAAAGCATTTCAAATATACTCTAAAAAGGTTGAAAGTTGGCAATGGTATCATCATTTCACCCACATAGCATGTGCAAAAAAGTTGAGAGGGTTACGGCAAAAACTAGATGCGCTTCGTGTACAAAACGGACAATCTCTTTCGAAGTATCAGGGTTTCATACGGAAACTCATCTGTTACAAAAAGGATTTAATTTTTTTGAACTTATTTGAACTCCAAACTTTTGTGTGTTCAAAATGCACCATTCAAAGCCACATCATCAATTTTCAACCCTTTCTAACTTCATTTGTTATTTTTCATGCATTTACTGATATTTTTGAGCTATAAGACCCTGAAATTCAAAAGCATTTCAAATGAACTCTGAAAAAGTTGAAAGTTGGCATGGTATCATCAATTATGCAGGCCCTTAATGTACTCAGAGGTCTGTCTGTCACCGTACATCCATTGTCGGTTCATCTGCGTGCATTATATATAATTATGTGTGTCAAAAACCATTACAGATTCACATGGATAGATAAGTGACCAAATTAATAGAAGTTCATCATCACATTAAAACCAAAGTACATACATAGTTCAAATTGAACAACATATAGCTCTCCAGAGCATCTAGTTAAACCATACATTGAAACTATGTAAAACCTTTCAATGCAACAACAAATGCGATCATAATCACAACCAAGGTAACAATTGATCCAACGGCATAATGATACCAAGCCTTGGTATGAATGGCATATTTTCTAATCTTTCTAATCTTCAACCGCATTGCATCCATCTTGATCTTGTGATCATCGACGACATCCGCAACATGCAACTCCAATATCATCTTCTCCTCCTCAATTTTTTTATTTTTCCTTCAAGTAATTGTTTTCTTCTTCAACTAAATTTAACCTCTCGACAATTGTGTCGGTTGGAATTTCTGGTTCAACTACCTAGATAAATAAAATCTATGTCAACTTGATGGGCATAATTGTCATAAACAATAAATGAACCAAATAGTTATAAAAGATAATATATACCACATCGGAATCATAGCCAGGACGATGGGCCGACGGGGGCAGATACCAAAACCATCACACTATATAATAACAAGCAATAATAAAAGTAAGAAAATTAGACAAGTATCTATTTAAAGTAAGAATTTTTTTTCTTTCAGAAGAAGATAAGAACAAGAGGCTCACCACGGTGGTGCCGACGACGAGATTAGCGCGGGCGATCGACGGCAGTGAAGACGGGGACAGGACGTGACGGACCACTAAACCTATGCAAATCTCGGGGGAAATGGAGCTTGGAGGTCGAGCTTCGAGAGGAGAAAGCTTAACTAGTGTGGCTCGGGCATTTCATCAAACACCTCATGTGCATAGGAGGTGAGCTAGAGCACCCAAATGCCCTCCCCTCGCCGCTAGAAAAAATAGAGCACTGTGGAGTGCTCTGCTCGCGGGCGAGGGGTATATATAGGCAACTCATTTGTCTCGGTTCATGGCTGGAACCGGGACTTAAGCCCCCCCCCCCCCTCTGTCCCGGTTCGAGCCACGAACCGGGACAAATGTATGTGGGCCAGGAGCGAGGCCCATTGGTCCCGGTTCGTGCCAGGAACCGGGACAAATGGGTCCAGACGAACCGGGACCAATGCCCACGAGGCCCCGGCCGGCCCCCTGGGCTCACGAACCGGGACATATGACCCCATGGGTCCCGGTTCGAGACTGAACCGGGACTAATGGGTTGGCCAGGCCTGAACCAAAGCCATGTTTTCTACTAGTGGTAGATGACTTGCTGAACATGCCAAATATGTGGATATGTGCCTCTGCCACTGTTCTATATTATTAATTCCACATGTACATAATTATTCAAAGGTGTCCTTGTTTTTCAGCAAACTAACGTACTGAAATCTGGTGTAACCACAACAGTTGCCACTACTTACCGAATAAATATTAAATTGGCATGTTCTGGAAAATCCTCTCATGCATCCTTGGACTTGTGCATTTTTGTGTAGTGTAGATGACATGCCGCAAGGGCGATCATGGGTGACTTGCCAAGGGTGTCAAGAATCAAGAAAGGCGACAAGACAAGTGACTTTGACTTTGGCTTGCCGAGGGTGTCAAGAATCATGTTTTCATCATATTTTCAGATATTTGTATGAACTGTTATGGACTCCGAAGTGATGTTATCCTGGACTATCATGAACTTCTAATTTTATTGTCTCCATGAAGGAATGTTTGTTGTTGAGACAATGATTTATATTTTGTAGAATTCATATGATATTGATGGTGAGCTGCTGTTTTTTCTTTCCCTGAATGTTCTATTTCTCTGCATTGAAATTTCAGTTTAGTCAATTTTCAGTAGATTTTCAGGCGAAATTCAAATCACAATTTCGGTCATTCGGCCGGATTGAAAACCGAAATCACAGAATTTCACTGGAATTCGGTGATTTCGGCACCGCCTGGATATTTTGCCAACTGAAATTCACTGATTTGGGCACCGGCTGAAATTTTTTGCCAACTGATTTTTTTTCCATGGCAAGCACACTCGTATACCAACACTAGTAGAAAAAGGGCCATTTGTCCCGGTTTGTAAGGCCCATCTGTCCCGGTTGCTGAACCGAGACTAAAGGGTCGTTACTAAAGCCCTTGGCCTTTAGTCCCGGTTCTTACACGAACCGGGACAGATGGGCCTCCATGTGGCCGGTGCGGCGAGCCCAGGCAAGAGGCCCTTTGGTCCGAGTTGGTGGCACCAACCGGGACCAATAGGCGTCCACGCGTCAGCAACTGGTAGGAGCTGTGATTTTTGTTTTTTTAAAGGGGGTGGTTTAGGGGTTTTGGGGGGTTAATTTAGGTGTTTCATATATTGTGTTAGCTAGTTAATTAATAGAGAGAAGTGTCCTCTCTTATCTCCGTGCTTGGTCGACGCTACGTACTATACGTATAGAGAGGACTCGACACGCTAGCTAGTAAGCAAATGAAGGAAACAGAAGATCGTCATGAACATATGCATACAGAGAGAAGTGATATCGACCTCTCCTTCTCCAAGAGATTGGTCGAACAACAAGTTTTCGTATATCTATCCGACGCTACTGGCTACATATATAAAATATAAGATCTCTTACAGTATAATCCCCTAATTATATATGAAATCAGGTTCCACATGGTATTCTCCATTTATCGATCACGTGGTCAAGAAAGAATGCCGCCAATTCCTCTTGAATTGCTCGCATGCGATTTGGTGGTAGGAGTTCGTCCCGCATCCGAAACATCTAATTTGAAGAAGGGGGTCAATACATATATATGAATAAATGAAACTCAACACAAATGATGGTAATAAAATAAAATTGTGAATATTATTGCTTACACACTTCATATTGTTCGTTAGAGTAGCCCCGCTCACAGGTCGTGTGGCGGATGGACTCGCAAACGTAGTATCCACAGTAATTATTCCCGGCTTCCTGCCACAACCACTTTACAAGAAATAGAGGTCAATCAAACTGATAAGCAAGCATGCTATAAATGGTATTGACGAAACTAGCGCTTGAATCACTAGGAGATGCGCGGAACATGCTAGTAGTACTTACTTTCGGGTGTTTAAATTGCAGCTTCTTCGGCAGTCCCGGAGCTTTTGAGGTGAATTTTGTCCAAACCCTGCCAGACAAAGAAAACAATTATTTGATATCAGGAAATGAACAAAGTTGCCGATATGGTGCGATAATGATCGATTTAACTTACTTCTCGAGCATTTCAGTCATGTCCGCATACTCCTGGGGATCTTTTCGTCTCGAGTCTAAGACGGTTACTAGTCCCTGCTCAAGCTTAATCTCTAGGAGAATATAGTGAAACCTGCGCATGCATGCATAACTCATCAATTACATTACTATAACCTGGACTAATAAGGGAAACCGAATATGCACAAGACAGTAACACTCACTTGAAGTTGTAAGGAAAGAGTATTATATCTTTGTTTTCATCTATTACCAACGAACGTAGCAAGTTGGCCTCGGTCTCTCTGGCCTTAAATTCAACCGCATATGCATCTATGAGATTTGTGTTAATGAACCCAATATCACCGATTTGTCTTTTCTTCAATTCGGCGATCTTCAATCTGCATAATATAGTGAGGATAATTATATATACATGCAATGAAAGAGCTGGCCTATATATAGAGACTTAATGACAGAAGTAGTACTTACAGACAGTGGCAAGTGACCGTTAAATTATCGAGGGCCTGTTGATTGAAAAACTGGAAGAACTCCTCAAATGGAACATTCAACAGATCAATTCCAACGAGTTCATGCTCCTCTTTAACTCTTAGCGTCAAAGTATTCACCCCCCCCCCCCCAGACTCTCTACAGGTTTTCATGTACCAATCATGGAATCTTCGAATCATCGTTGTTAGAGATCTTTCATATTTGACGAGAGGCTTCCCGTAATGGAATCTGTGTTCGTCCACCTCCAAGAAATCATAATTTACATCGTCGGGCAAGTAATCTCCAAGATTGGTATAACCGGTCACCATCCTCGGATCATTAGCGACGATATCGCTAGGCACCTTGAGCGGGGGGCACGATTGGTTCGCTTGTTCGCCGAGCTAGGCAATTTTTTTCCTAGCTCGTCGTTCTTTTAACCTTTGATCACCGATAGTACTTCCCGACCGCTCTGCTTTGATAAATGACCTTTGAATAATGCGCTCATAGTTGCCTTTCGGCGAAGACTTTGGTGGTTTCTTCAGGGCAGCCAGAGTGCGCTTCGCTTTCACCGGATCTATCTTCTCCTCTGGAGGTGGATGTTTCTTTGCTTTCACCCCTTCAAAGAAGTCCCTCACTTCGGCTTGCACGATCTTCGCGGTTTCCTCCACGGTCCTCTCGTATGGTAACTTCTTTAGAGGCTTGAGAGATGGACTGAATCTATATTGCCTCCCGCCTCTGGTTGTACTGCTAGATGCCGACCGAGCAGACGGAGCGGCTGCGGCTGTCTTCATTTCTTGCTTACGAGGCAGAGGAGGAGGAGGCTGGCTGCTCGGGCACGCCGGTGCAGGCGGAGAAGGAGGCGGAGTGCCGCCACACGCCGGAGAAGGAGGCTGAGTGCCCTGATCACTCGCCGGAGGAGGAGGCAGAGGAGGAGGCGGAGTTCCATGACTCGCCGGAGGAGGAGGAGGAGGAGGAGGAGGAGGCGTCCAGTTCGGAAAGTTGATGAGGTCCTTCCGCCATAGGCATGGAGTCTTCAGAGCAGAACGCTGCTACCTCTTGAGCTTGCGTTGGATTTCCCAGAAGAGGAGAGGATAATGCAGCAGAGTAGCGTAATTATTTCCCTCAGTTTTTGAGAACCAAGGTATCAATCCAGTAGGAGGCCACTCGCAAGTCCCTGGTACCTACACAAAACAAATAGCTCAACGCAACCAACGCGATTAGGGGTTGTCAATCCCTTCACGGTCACTTACGAGAGTGAGATCTGATAGAGATGATAGATAATATTTTTGGTATTTTTGGTATAAAGATGCAAAGTAAAATAAAAAGCAAAGTAAAAAAGCAAAGCAATAATAAAGTGATGGAAGATTGATATGATAAAGAATAGACCCGGGGGCCATAGATTTCACTAGTGGCTTCTCTCAAGAGCATAAGTATTTTACGGTGGGTGAACAATTCTGTTGAGCAATTGATGAATTGAGCATAGTTATGTGAGTATCTAGGTATGATCATGTATATAGGCATCATGTCCGAGACAAGTAGACCGACTCTGCCTGCATCTACTACTATTACTCCACTCATCAACCGCTATCCAGCATGCATCTAGAGTATTAAGTTAATGAAAACAGAGTAACGCCTTAAGCAAGATGACATGATGTAGAGGGATAAATTCATGCAATATGATAAAAACCCCATCTTGTTATCCTCGATGACAACAATACAATATGTGCCTTGCTGCCCCTTCTGTCACTGGGAAAGTACACCGCAAGATTGAACCCAAAGCTAAGCACTTCTCCCATTGCAAGAACTACCAATCTAGTTGGCCAAACCAAACGGATAATTCGAAGAGACTTGCAAAGATAACCAATCATACATAAAATAATTCAGAGAAGATTCAAATATTGCTCATAGATAATCTTGATCATAAACCCACAATTCATCGATCTCAACAAACACACCGCAAAAAGAAGATTACATCGAATAGATCTCCACGAGAGAGGGGGAGAACATTGTATTGAGATCCAAAAAGAGAGAAGAAGCCATCTAGCTACTAACTATGGACCCGAAGGTCTGAGGTAAACTACTCACACTTCATCGGAGAGGCTATGATGATGTAGAAGCCCTCCGTGATGGATTCCCCTTCCGCGGAGCTCCGGAACAGGCCCCAAGATGGGATCTCGTGGATACAGAAAGTTGCGGCGGTGGAATTAGGTTTTTGGCTCCGTATCTGATCGTTCGGGGGTACGTAGGTATATATAGGAGGAAGAAGTACGTCGGTGGAGCAACAGGGGCCCACGAGGGGAGGGCGCCCCCTACCTCGTGCCTTCCTGTTGGTTGCTTGACGAGGGTCCAAGTCTCTGGATCATGTTCGGTGAGAAAATCACGTTCCCGAAGGTTTCATTCTGTTTGGACTCCGTTTGATATTCCGTTTCTTCGAAACAGTGAAATAGGCAAAAAACAGCAAATCTTGGCTGGGCCTCCGGTTAATAGGTTAGTCCCAAAAGTAATATAAAAGTGTAAAATAAAGCCCAATATGGTCCAAAACAGTAGATAATATAGCATGGAGCAATAAAAAATTATAGATACGTTGGAGATGTATCAGGCATCCCCAAGCTTAATTCCTGCTCGTCCTCGAGTAGGTAAATGATAAAAAGATAATTTTTGATGCGGAGTGCTACTTGGCATAAGTTCAATGTAATTCTTCTTAATTGTGGTATGAATATTCAGATTCGAAAGATTCAAGACAAAATTTTAATATTGACATAAAAATAATAATACTTCAAGCATACTAACAAAGCAATTATGTCTTCTCAAAATAACATGGCCAAAGAAAGTTATCCCTATAAAATCATATAGTCTGGCTATGCTCTATCTTCACCACACAAAGTATTTAAATCATGCACAACCCCGATGACAAGCCAAGCAATTGTTTCATACTTTTGACATTCTCCAAACTTTTTCAATCTTCACGCAATACATGAGCATGAGCCATGGATATAGCACTATATGTGGAATAGAATGGTGGTTGTGGAGAAGATAAAAAGGGAGAAGATAGTCTCACATCAACTAGGCGTATCAATGGGCTATGGAGATGCCCATCAATAGATACCAATGTGAGTGAGTAGGGATTGCCACGCAACGGATGCACTAGAGCTATAAGTATATGAAAGCTCAACAAAAGAAACTAAGTGGGTGTGCATCCAACTCGCTTGCTCACGAAGACCTAGGGCAATTTGAGGAAGCCCATCATTGGAATATACAAGCCAAGTTCTATAATGAAAAATTCCCACTAGTATATGAAGGTGACAAAATGAGAGACTCTCTATCATGAAGATCATGGTGCTACTTTGAAGCACAAGTGTGGTAAAAGGATAGTAACATTGTCCCTTCTCTCTTTTTTCTCATTTTTTATTTGGGCATTTTCTATTTTTTATGGCCTCTTTTCTTTTCTTTTCTTTTTTATTTATTTTTCGCCCGGAGTCTCATCCCGACTTGTGGAGGAATCATAGTCTCCATCATCCTTTCCTCACTTGGGACAATGCTCTAAAAATGATGGTCATCACACTCTTATTTACTTACAACTCAACAATTACAACTCGATACTTAGAACAAAATATGACTCTATGTGTATGCCTCCGGCGGTGTACCAGGATATGCAATGATTCATGAGTGACATGTATGAAAGAATTATGAATGGTGGCTTTACCACAAATACGATGTCAACTACATGATCATGCTAAGCAATATGACAATGATGGAGTGTGTCATAATAAATGGAACGGTGGAAAGTTGCATGGCAATATATCTCGGAATGGCTATGGAAATGCCATAATAGGTAGGTATGGTGGCTGTTTTGAGGAAGGTATATGGTGGGTGTATGATACCGGCGAAAAGTGCGCGGTATTAGAAAGGCTGGCAATGGTGGAAGGGTGAGAAAAGTGTGTATAATCCATGGACTCAACATTAGTCATAAAGAACTCATATACTTATCGCAAAAATCTATAAGTTATCAAAGCAAAGTATTATGCGCATGCTCCTAGGGGATAGATTGGTAGGAAAAGACCGTCGCTCGTCCCCGACCGCCACTCATAAGGAAGACAATCAATAAATAAATCATGCTCCGCCTTCATCACATAACGGTTCACCATATGTGCATGCTACGGGAATCACAAACTTTAACACAAGTATTTCTCAAATTCACAACTACTCAACTAGCATGACTCTAATATCACCATCTTCATATCTCAAAACAATTATCAAGCATCAAACTTTTCTTAGTATTCAACGCACTCAAAAGAAAGTTTTTACAAATCTTGAATACCAAGCATATTAGGATTGTTTAAGCGAATTACCATGCTATTTAAGACTCCCAAAATAATCTAAGTGAAGCATGAGAGATCAATAGTTTCTATAAAACAAATCCACCGCCGTGCTCTAAAAGATATAAGTGAAGCACTAGAGTATTCTAACAAATTCCAAATCATGTATGGCTCTCTCAAAAGGTGCGTACAGCAAGGATGATTGTGGTAAACTAAAAAGCAAAGACTCAAATCATACAAGACGCTCCAAGCAAAACACATATTATGTGGTGAATAAAAATATAGCTCCAAGTAAAGTTACCGATGGAAGTGGACGAAAGAGGGGATGCCTTCCGGGGGCATCCCCAAGCTTTGACTTTTTGGTGTCCTTAGATTATCTTGGGGGTGCCATGGGCATCCCCAAGCTTAGGCTCTTGCCACTCCTTGTTCCATAATCCATCAAAATATTTCACCCAAAACTTGAAAACTTCACAACACAAAACTCAACAGAAATCTCGTGAGCTCCGTTAGCGAAAGAAAACAAAAGACCACTTCAAGGTACTGTAATGAACTATTTCTTTATTTATATTGGTGTTAAACCTAGTGTATTCCAACTTCTCAATGGATTATAAAATATTTTACTAGCCATAGATTCATCAAAATAAGCAAACAACACACGAAAAACAGAATCTGTCAAAAACAGAACAGTCTGTAGTAATCTGTAACTAACGCGAAACTTCTGGAACTCCAAAAATTCAGCCAGAATAGGAAGACCTAGGCAATTTTTTTATTTATCATCAGCAATTGGAATCACTATTTTATCACGTTCTGGTAATTTTTAACAATTGTTTTCGTGAACCGAAAGTTTCTGGAAATTACAGCAAGATCAAATAACTATCATCCAAGAAGATCCTATAGGTTTAACTTGGCACAAACACTAATTAAAACATAAAATCACATCTAAACAGAAGGTAGATGGATTATTTATTCCTAAACATAAACAAAAACAAAAAAACTAAAAATAAAATTGGGTTGCCTCCCAACAAGCGCTATCGTTTAACGCCCCTAGCTAGGCATAAAAGCAAGGATAGATCTAGGTATTGCCATCTTTGGTAGGCAATCCATAAGTGGCTCTCATAATAGATTCATATGGTAGTTTTATTTTCTTTATAGGGAAGTGTTCCATGCCTTTCCTTAACGGAAATTGGAATCTAATATTCTCTTCCTTCATATCAATGTTTGCACCAATCGTTCTAAGGAAAGTTCTACCAAGAATAATAGGACATGAAGGATTGCAATCTATATCGAGAACAATAAGATCTACGGGCACATAATTCTTATTTGCAACAATAAGAACATCATTAATTCTTCCCATAGATTTCTTAATGGTGGAATCCGCAAGGTGCAAGTTTAGAGAGCAATCATCAAAATCACGGAAATCTAGCAAATCACACAAAGTTTTGGAAATAGTGGAAACACTAGCACACAAATCACATAAAGCATAAAATTCATGATCCTTAATCTTAATTTTAATAGTTGGTTCCCACCCATCATAAAGTTTTCTAGTGATAGAGACTTCCAACTCAAGTTTTTCCTCATAAGATTGCATCAAGGCATCAACAATATGTTTGGTAAACGCTTTATTTTGACTATAAGCATGAGGAGAATTTAGCACGAATTGCAACAAGGAAATACAATCAATTAAAGAGCAACTTTCATAACTAAATTCCTTGAGATCCAAAATAGTGGGTTTAGCAACATCTAGGGTTTTGATTTCTTCAATCCCACTTTTATCAATTTTAGCATCAAGATCTAAAAACTCCGATTTTTTAGAACGCCTTCTAGGTAAAGGTGGATCATAATCAGTCCCATCGTTATCAAGATTCATATTGCAAAACAAAGATTTGATAGGGGACACATCAATAACTTTTATATCTTCATCTTTATTTTCATAGAAATTGGAAGAACACGCTTTAATAAAGGCATCTTTCGTAGCATGCATCCTAGCGGTTCTTTCCTTGCACTCATCAATGGAAATTCTCATGGATTTGAGAGACTCATTGATATCATTCTTAGGAGGAATAGATCTAAGCTTTAAAGAATAAACATCAAGAGAAATTCTATCAACGTTCCTAGCCAATTCATCAACTTTAAGCAATTTCTCTTCAAGCAAAGCATTAAAATTCTTTTGCGAATTCATAAACTCTTTAACACTAGTATCAAATTCAGAGGGCATCTTATTAAAATTTCCATAAGAGTTGTTGTAGGAATTTCCATAATTATTAGAAGGATTACTAGGATAAGGCCTAGGATTAAAATTCCCTCTATACTCGTTGTTACCAAAATTATTCCTACAAACAAAATTCACATCCATAGATTCATTATTATTCTCAATCAAAGTAGACAAAGTCATATCGTTAGGATCAGAAGAAACACTCTTAGTAGCAAACAATTTCATAAGTTCATCCATCTTTCCACTCAAAACATTAATTTCTTCCATCGCATGCACTTTTTTATTAGTAGATCTTTCAGTGTGCCATTGAGAATAATTAACCATAATATTATCTAGGAGTTTAGTAGCGTCTCCTAAAGTGATTTCCATAAAAGTGCCTCCATGGCCGAATCTAAAAGGTTTCTAGAAGCAAAATTCAATCCGGCATAAATTTTTTGTATAATCATCCACAAATTCAAACCATGAGTAGGGCAATTACGTATCATTAATTTCATCCTCTCCCAAGCTTGTGCAACATGTTCATGATCAAGTTGCTTAAAGTTCATAATATTGTTTCTAAGAGAGATGATCTTAGCGGGAGGAAAATACTTAGAGATAAAAGCATCTTTGCACTTGTTCCAAGAATCAATACTATTTTTAGGCAAAGACAAAAACCAAGCTTTAGCACGATCTCTAGGCGAAAAAGGAAATAGCTTCAATTTAAAAACATCATTGTCAACATCCCTCTTTTTTTGCATATCACATAAATCAACGAAGCTATTTAGATGAGTAGCGGCATCTTCACTAGGAAGGTCGGCGAATTGATCTTTCATAACAAGATTCAATAAAGCAGTATTGATTTCACAAGATTCAGTATTGGCAAGAGGAGCAATCGGAGTGCTAAGGAAATCATTATTGTTGGTATTGGTAAAGTCACACAATTTGGTATTATCTTGAGCCATCGTGACAAGCAAGCAAACCAACACACAAGCAAAAAAAGCAAGCGCAAAGAAAGGCAAACGGAAAAGAGAGGGCGAATAAAACGGCAAGGGTGAAGTGAGGGAGAGGAAAACGAGAGGCATATGGCAAATAATGTAATGCAAGAGATAAGGAATTGTGATCGTACTTGGTATGTTGACTTTTGCGTAGACTCCCCGGCAACAGCGCCAGAAATTCTTCTTGCTACCTCTTGAGCTTGCGTTGGATTTCCCCGAAGAGGAGAGGATAATGCAGCAGAGTAGCGTAAGTATTTCCCTCAGTTTTTGAGAACCAAGGTATCTATCCAGTAGGAGGCCACGCGCAAGTCCCTCGTACCTACACAAAACAAATAGCTCAACGCAACCAACGCGATTAGGGGTTGTCAATCCCTTCACGGTCACTTACGGGAGTGAGATCGATAGATAATATTTTGGTATTTTGATATAAAGATGCAAAGTAAAATAAAAGCAAAGTAAAAAGCAAAGCAATAATAAAGTGATGGAAGATTGATATGATAGAGAATAGACCGGGGCCATAGATTCCACTAGTGGCTTCTCTCAAGAGCATAAGTATTTTATGGTGGGTGAACAATTCTCGTTGAGCAATTGATGAATTGAGCATAGTTATGAGAGTATCTAGGTATGATCATGTATATAGGCATCACGTCCGAGACAAGTAGACCGACTCCTGCCTGCATCTACTACTATTACTCCACTCATCGACCGCTATCCAGCATGCATCTAGAGTATTAAGTTAATGAAAACAGAGTAACGCCTTAAGCAGGATGACATGATGTAGAGGGATAAATTCATGCAATATGATAAAAAACCCCATCTTGTTATCCTCGATGACAACAATACAATACGTGCCTTGCTGCCCCTTCTGTCACTGGGAAAGTACACCGCAAGATTGAACCCAAAGCTAAGCACTTCTCCCATTGCAAGAACTACCAATCTAGTTGGCCAAACCAAACGGATAATTCAAAGAGACTTGCAAAGATAACCAATCATACATAAAATAATTCAGAGAAGATTCAAATATTGCTCATAGATAATCTTGATCATAAACCCACAATTCATCGGTCTCAACAAACACACCGCAAAAAGAAGATTACATCGAATAGATCTCCACGAGAGAGGGGGAGAACATTGTATTGAGATCCAAAAAGAGAGAAGAAGCCATCTAACTACTAACTATGGACCCGAAGGTCTGAGGTAAACTACTCACACTTCATCGGAGAGGCTATGATGATGTAGAAGCCCTCCGTGATGGATTCCCATTCCGGCGGAGCTCCGGAACAGGCCACAAGATGGGATCTCGTGGATACAGAAAGTTGCGGCGGTGGAATTAGGTGTTTGGCTCCGTATCTGATCGTTCGGGGGTACGTAGGTATATATAGGAGGAAGAAGTACGTCGGTGGAGCAACAGGGGGCCCACGAGGGTGGAGGGCGCGCCTTGGGGGGGAGGGCGCGCCCCCCTACCTCCCGCCTTCCCTGTTGGTTGCTTGGCGTAGGGTTCAAGTCTCCTGGATCATGTTCGGTGAGAAAATCACGTTCCCGAAGGTTTCATTCCGTTTGGACTCCGTTTGATATTGCGTTTCTTCGAAACACTGAAATAGGCAAAAAAACAGCAAATTTGGGCTGGGCCTCCGGTTAATAGGTTAGTCCCAAATGTAATATAAAAGTGTAAAATAAAGCCCAATATGGTCCAAAATAGTAGATAATATAGCATGGAGCAATAAAAAATTATAGATGCGTTGGAGACGTATCAAACGCAGCCGAGTCTCCCCTTCACCGGTAGGGTGGTCAAGCTCGAGGTCCTCAAATCCCTCTGTTATTTCGTCCACCGTCACCCTAGCATATCCTTCTGGAATTGGACGGCAGTGATAAGTTGCGTCGGGTTCAGGAGGTCGAACAAAACTGACAGCCGCCTTGACGCTGAAGTTCTGCCATTGCGTCATAAGGTGGCAATGTTGAGACTAGCAGGAGCCGTGAAGACAGGCTCCAGCTGTAGCAGCTCGGTGGAAGCCACGCTACTTCCCGCTGAGATGGCGGGGTAGCTTCGGGGGAGCTTGGGCAGGTCACTTGCTGCGATCTGCTTCTCGTTCCTCTATTGCTTGTACCCTTGCGTGCAACGCCTGCAGTTGGGTCTGCTCCACTTTCTTCCTCCTCTCCTGGCATTTGTAACCGCCTGCGTCCGGAAACCCAGCCTTCCACGGAACGGAGCCTGGCGTGCTTCGTGTTCGTCCAGGGTGCTCAGGATTCCCGAGGGCCATTGTGAGCTCGTCATTCTCTCTGTCTGGAACGAACGTCCCTTGCTGTGCTGCATCGATATAGTGTTGAAGCTTCGTGACGGGTATTCGCAGTTGCTCGTTCGTCCAAACGCACTTCCCTGATACAGGGTCCAAGGTTCCGCCAACCCCGAAGAACCAAGTTCGGCAACAGTCTGGCCAGTTCAATGTCTCTGGTTCGACCCCTTTATCAACCAGGTCATTCTCAGCCTTGGCCCACAACGGCCGGGCTTTGAGGTAGCCACCTGACCCCGTGCGATGGTGAAGCTTCTTCTTCGCAGCATTTTTCTTATTTGTCACTGACATCTTCTTACTCTTGTCTAATGTCTTGTGGGCCACAAATGCGGGCTAGTGATCTCTGATCTTCTCATACCGGCCGATGAATTCTGGTGTCTTTTCTTTGTCGACAAATGATGTTTTCAGCTCATTCTTCCACCTCCTGAATAGTTCTGCCATCTTCTTAAGAGCATGAGACTTGATCAATTGCTCTTTAACTGGCTTCTCCGGATCCTCCTCTGGAGGTAGGGTGAAATTTGCCTTCAGTGTAGTCCAAAGATCATCTTTCTGCATAACGTCAACATAAGACACCTCAGGGTCTTCCTTAGCCGGCTTACACCATTGGTGGATGCTGATCGGGATCTTGTCCCTAACAAGAACCCCGCATTGAGCAGCAAATGCTTCCTTTGTCCGGATGGGTTCAATCGGCATGCCATCGCGCGCGATTGCTGTGATCTTAAACCTTTCATCCGAGCGCAACTTTTTCTTCGGGCCTCGTCTCTTTACCGAAGTTGTGCTCGATCCGGAGGGCTAGAAAAAAGAAGAAAGATGAGAGTTAATTAATATGTGTACATACCAAAACAATGAATGCATCAATTAGCTAGTCAGCACAGGCTTAACTAATATATATACCTGGCCGGACTCTGTTCGGTGACCGGAGCCGTCACTCACGGTCTCCTTATTGCACCGACATTGGGTCACCGGAGCCATCATAATCATGTCCTTCCTCCTCCATTGTTCGATCACCATAGCCTGCTTCTTCACCCTGTCCTTCCAGACCATCGGTGTCGTTGAGAAACGACAAGACGACATCACTTCCGGCTGCGATTATGTCCCCCAACACCTCTTATGTTGCTTTGTCTCGGGGGTGCTCCATAGTTTCTGCAAATATTTACAACATGGCAATTATTATTCAAACATGATAGATGGATATGTTAGTGGCAAACGTAGAACTAGCTAGCTAATCACAATAAGGAATCATATTAGTGGCCTCGACGATGCTTCTCTAGGTTTTGGGGTGGCCTCGACAACGCTTCAAGGGTTTGGAGTGGCCTCGACGACAACGCTCTTTTAACTTGGTAAATTTGGGTGGCCTCGAGAGAGTTTGTCGGGTAGGGGCGCGGCGGGAGGGGGTAGGAGACCGACATCGTTTTTTCTAGGGTTTGGGTGTCCTCGAGAGTTTTGGTCAAGCGAGAGGGCCGGGGGGTGCTCCCGTGGTATAAGTTATCATGGTCGAGAGGGGGTATATATATCGACCGCCCCTCATGTCGAAGTTATCCGGGAGGGGGTTATATCGACAACGACGACATACATACATGGGAAAATAATGTTATCAGGGAGGGGGTATATCGACCCCCCCCCCCTCGTGTTGAAGTTATCGGGAGGGGGTATATCGACAACAACATACCCGATAAAAAATAAGAAGACGAAGAAGAAATAAAAAGAGGAGAAGAAGAAAGGAATAGAGGAGAAGATTGAAGAAAAAAAAAGAAGAAGAAAAAAAGAGGAGAAGTAGAAAAAATAGAAAATATTCTATTTTTCTTCTTCTCCTCTATTCCTTTTCTTCTTCTCCTCTTCTTTTTCTTCTTTTTTCCTCTTCTTATTTATTTCTCCTCTTCTTCCTCTCCTCTTCTTCTCCTTTCTTCCTCTTCTTATTTTCCTTTTCCTCTCATTCTTTTTCTTCTTCTTTCCTTTCCTAGCTAGATATATAAAACTTTTCTAAAAATGTAACTTTTGCATATATAAAACCTTTTCTTCTTCTTCCTTCTTCCTTCTCTTCCTTCTTCCTAAATATATAAAACTTTTCTAAAAATAAAACTAACCTAGAATGTACTAAATCAGAGAACATATATAGATAAAACTTTTCTAAAATTTAACTTTTGCATATATGTATTTTAAAACATCATGCATATTACAATTGAAAAATACATACATACATACAAAAAACATGTAAAAATACATACATACATATATGAACATACATAAAAAATTCATATATCCAAAAATACATACATACATATATGAAAATCTAAAACATGTAAAAATAGCATGTATAACTAAAATTTACATTTAGCGGCGACGGCGAGGCAGGAGGCGGCGCAAGGGCAGGGCGGCGGCATGCACGGCGCCGGCGAGCGAGGGCGCGGCGACGGCGGCGGGCAGGGCGGCGCAGCGACGGTGTCGGGGAGGCGTGGGCGACGGCGACGACGGGCGGCGTCGATGTCCTCGAGGGGTCGTCGGGGGCAACTGCGAGATGGAGATGAAAATTTCACAAGTGTTGGTTATATACCCAGAACTTTGGTTCCGGTTGGTGGCACCAACCGGGACCAATGCCCCCCTTTAGTACCAGTTGGTGCCACCAACCGGAACCAAAGGTCTCTTTTCAGCAGCCCAAAGGGCGGGAAACAGAGGCATTTGGTCCCGGTTGGTGGCACCAACCGGGACTAATTAAGGGGGGGCACTGGTTCCGGTTGGTGCCACGAACCGGTACGAATGCACCCCTTTAGTCCCGGTGGGTGGCACCAACCGGGATCAAAGGCCTCTTGCTGCCTGCGTCGCGTCCAAAAGTTTAGTCCCACCTCGCTAGTTGAGAGGGCTCGAGAGTGGTTTATAAGCGCTGCTGCGCCCACCCTCTCAAGCTCCTCTCAACTACAGGCTTTCAGGCCTAATCTGTCACTATGTGCCCGTGGGCCTACTGGGCCTCGTGCGGGCCCGAATCCTGGCCCATGGATGGGTTTCTAGTCGTATTCAAGACGTGGTGGCCCAGTAGATGGCACTTTTTTGTTTATTTTTTGCTTTATTTATTTTATTTTATTTCTACTTATAACAAAATAATTATTGTTGCTATTTTATTTATTTTATTAAAGTTTATTTATTTTACTTTATTAAAGTTTATTTTGTTGGATAGGTTTCAACTAACTTTAACCTCTCGACAATAGGGTCGGTTGGAATTTCCGGTTCAACTACCTCCTACATAAATAAAATCTATGTCACATTGGTCGGCATAATTGTCATAAACAATAAATGAACCAAATAGTTATAAAAAGATAATATATACCACATCCGAATCATAGACAGGACGAGGGCCGACGGGGGCGGATACCAAAACCATCGCACTATATAATAACAAGCAATAATAAAAGTAAGAAAATTAGACAAGTATCTATGTAAAGTAAGAATATTTTTTCTTTCAGAAAGAAGATAAGAACAAGAGGCTCACCACGGTGGTGCCGGCGACGAGATCGGCACAGGCGATCGACGGCGGTGAAGACGGGGACGGGACATGATGGACCGCTAAACCTATGCAAATCTCGGGAAAAATGGAGCTTGGAGGTCGAGCTTCGAGAGGAGAAAGCTTAACTAGTGTGGCTCGGGCATTTCATCGAACACCTCATGTGCATAGGAGGTGAGCTAGAGCACCCAAATGCCCTTCCCTCGCCGGCCAGAAAAAACATAGCACCGTGGAGTGCTTTGCTGCGGCGATGGGGTATATATAGGCAGCTCATTTGTCCCGGTTCTATCCACGAACCGGGACCAATGTATGTAGGCCAGGAGCGAGGCCCATTGGTCCCGGTTCGTGCCAGGAACTGGGACAAATGGGTCCAGACGGACCGGGACCAATGCCCACGAGGCCCCGGCCGCCCCCCTGGGCTCACGAACCGGGACGTATGCCCCCATGGGTCCCGGTTCGTGACTGAACCGGGACTAATGGACTGGCCAGGCCTGAACCAAAGCCCTGTTTTCTACGAGTGCAGGCCACAAGTAACCCTCCAGAAGAACCGCTGGCGGCCATGAATATGAAAGATCGCAGATTTGAGGGGAGGAAAGAGGCTGCCTTCATCACGTCCACCACCCCACAACTTAGCCTCCTGCAGGCAAACAACATTCGATCGACTATACATAAGTGCATCATTGACTAATATGAATGATCGTAGATTTGAGGGGAGGAAAGAGGCCGTCTTCATCACGTCCACCACCCACAACTTCGTTTCCTACAGGCAAACAGCGTTCGATCGACTATACATACATAAGTGCATCATTGACTAACGAGCATTTTATCAGAATCGTCAAGTCCCTGAATATTCCAATTAGCAATCCACAACAGAGCCTAAGCCATACTCAAAGTCAAGAACAAAGTGCGGTAGAAGATGAAGCAAATGCAATAGGGGTCCTGGCACTGATAACTTGCTCAAACGAGCTTACATAGGTGGAAATGCAAAAGCCTAGAAGAAAGAAACATGCAGTACAATGCTGCATGCAGTTGTTCGTTGAGATCCATGCATGCGCTGTTTCAGCTATATACTCCCTCCGTTCCCAAATATTTGTCTTTCTAGCCATCTTAAATAGACTACAATATACGGATATATGTAGACATGTTTTAAAGTGTAGATTCATTCATTTTGCTCTGTATGTAGTTACTTGTTGAAATCTCTAGAAAGACAATTATTTAGGAACGGAGGGAGTATTTGCATGCACGTTTTCTTTGATTTCCGATATACTGTATTAGCTTAGAATACATATGCGTGCAGGGTGTGACGAAGCATGTGGATCACATGCATGCATTCGTGCATGGTGTAATGAAGCATGTGGATCACATGCATGCATGCATGGAGTTAGCGGGAAGTCGGTCGCTGCAACGTCAATCCAACGGTTCCACTGTGCACTCCCCAACCGTATCGTCCGTCCGCCCGATCGATTAAATCGACGCCGATTCAAAGTTGAGAAGCAGTGCAAATATCCCCGGCAAAGTGATCGTGGCGGCAAACAGATAGCAGTATATATTTGACTTCCGACTTCATCATCGGATGCGTATGATCTGCATGCAATCAGTTAACTGACATCGAGGAAGCAATCGACCGCCGCAGCTCGATACGCAGCTAATGGCGGTCGCCGCGCCCGGGCCCGCGCTCCGGCGGCTCTACCTCTCCGCCTACAACTGGGTCGTCTTCTTCGGATGGTGAGTAGCACAATGCACACGGCCATGGATGCATGGATGGGTGGGGTGGATCTCTCTGGTTTCTTGCTCCGTTGACCGTGAAGATCTCTCTGGTTTGCAGGGCGCAGGTGCTATGCTACGCGGCCTCGGCGCTACTGGGGAGCGGACACGAGGCCGTCTACGCCGCCGTCGAGCGGCCGCTGCAGTTCGCGCAGACCGCAGCCTTCATGGAGGTCGCTCTCGTCTTAGCAGCCAACTCCTTTCTTTCTTGATTATCATGTTACTAACTGAACATCTTGATTCTGTTTGCCTGGTGATGGTACGTCCTCTTGCTGGCAAACCAGATTCTCCATTCGATTTTAGGTAACTAGTTTCTTCTTTCTCTAGCTTTCACATTACTCCCTCCTCCTAAATATAAGTCTTTTTAGAGATTTCACTACAAACTACATACGGATGTATATAGACATATTTAAGAGTGTAGATTCATTCATTTTGTTTCGTATGTAGTTCATAGTGGAATCTCTAAAAAGACTTATATTTAGGAATAGAGGGAGTATATTCTCAACATTCGTCAATCTCAACAAGTGTAGTGTAAGTATGCGTGTGCAAGCCCTTTGGCAACGCGTTTTGTCTAAAAGATCCTTCAAAAAAGTGATAAGTTGAACTATATATTTTCTAGAGTGATGCTACTATGTACTCGCACCATTACAGATTATTTGATGTTTTAGGTTTTTCCTAAGTCAAACATCTTTTAAGTTTGAGCAAGCGTATAAAGAAATATGCTAATCTCTGCAACATTAAATATATACAGTATAAAAATATTTTAATAATGAAACTAATTTGGTGTTGTAGATGTTGGTATTGTCAAAATTTAAAAAGTTTGACTTAGGACAAACTCAAAACTTCGTAATTTGGAACTGAGGGAGTAGTATCCATTATTTTGCTCTTGTGGTATGGTTCACTCAAATGAGTATATATAACACACTCGTGGCAACTTATGAACTTGCATGGTGTTCTCACCCAACCTTGGTGTTTGTTGTGATGAATGTCCAATTGTTTAAAGGATTCGTGAGGTCTCCGATCTCGACAACTCTTCCACAAATCACTGGAAGATTGTACATCACATGGGGAATCTTGTGGAGCTTTCGTGAGGTATCATCTGCCACTTATCCCTAGCTAGCTACCAAGCCTTTGATCTTTTCATATTATAAGAAACATCAATTTAGTTTAAGTTTCTCAGTGATATTGATTAATTGGTCACTCTGCACATTTAACTCTCTTGCAGGCACAATCTCATATTCTTGTAACTTCATTGATAATAAGCTGGTCCATCACTGAGGTACACATTTATCACTCCCCAAAACTAATGTAGTACTATTTAATGAAATCTAAACTATTTAATGAAGTTTCTCAATGTAAACACTATTTCTTGTGTTGATCTGAACCAAACCAAGATTTGTAATATTCTTCACTTTAAATGTAATGTTACATAAACTTATTGGTTGCCTGCAGATCATCAGATATTCTTTCTTTGGCATGAAGGAGACATTTGGGTTTGCACCTTACTGGCTCCTATGGCTTAGGTAGGTACTGGTTATAGTTAATGAAGAAATTGTTGTTTAACACAAACTTCTAAGCAAATGTTGTGCAGTTTATGTTAAATATTCTTGGCTTTTGCTTTATAACTTGTGTGACGATTTGTTTCCAGATATAGCACCTTTTTGGTGTTCTATCCTATCGGTCTGTTAAGTGAGGTTGGCCTAATCTTTGTTGCCATTCCTTCTATGAAGGTAACCCGATTATTAACTAAATATGGAAAGAGCTCAATGTTGTTCATTTGAGCATGCAGTCATGTTTGCTACATGCTATGATATCTGGAGTTTACCTCAGACATCGTGGAAATGCCGCCTTATGATGCCTAATAAATGGAAATTCTCCTTCGACTACCGCTATGAATTGGCTCTCACCATGGCTCTATATGTTCCAGGTACAATGCTTCATCTTGTCGACATTGTAGTCCTTCACTTCACAACCGAAGTGATATTTTTCTTTGAGCAACTAAAAAGAGTGGTGAATTTTCATTAGGAATGATATATACATAATTATAAAAATGGACCATGTTTTCATGGGGAGCATGCTTAACCCCTCCTATTATACACCTAGTAGCTACTTTGCGGGCATATGCTACAATCTAGGTTGTTGTGCCAAAAGCGATGGTATTCTTATTGATGTCCTCTAAGGCCATGTGGATCACTATGATGTAGGTTAGCCTCTGCTTGGTGGAAATTCTTCTATTTCAGTCCTTCTAGACACTACACGTGACATAAGGAAGCCAATCAGTTCACATGTGTTCGACTCTTATGTTGACTCAGATCCCATCAATCCATAGTCGAGGGGGAATTCCCAGATCTTGAGCCATCGGGTTCTCATAATTTAATTTGACCAGTTGTTGACCAAGAGCCATATATCCCTGGAAAGGACAATCCTTACAAAGGTGGATAACAACCGCCACGCCCCCAAGGCAAAATTGGTAAAGAGGGTTACGAGCCATATATCCCTGGAAGGGACAATCCTTACAAAGGTGGATAACAATCACCGAGGCCCCGAGGCGAAATTGGTAAAGAGGGTTATAAGCCTGTGTTTGACCACCAACTTGTCTGCGTGGGTAATGTAATATTAGCCAAGAAAGCAAAGTATCAATAGTTGACCAAGAGCCATGTCTCCTTGTAAAACACAATGCATATAGGTGGATAACATTCAATGAGGTCTCAAAGTGAAGTTGTTAAAGAGGGTCATCGAGCTAGTCTTTGACGAATAATTTGTCAGCATGAGAATCTTTCGATGTAGAATTAACCAAGACAACAAAGTGCAATTGGGCTCCCCATGAGCCTTCTCAGTCGAGAATGTAATGTAGAATCGCATAAGCTGAAATGGTGGTGTACCCGATTCAATGTTTAGAGGGTGAATCTCACATGCATACCCGAAGCTATAAGGATGTTTTATGTTTCTTTGTGCATATATAGAAAAGTAAAGCCTAGAGAATACCGCCTATATTTTCTATATAATAGTGTTAAAAAATCATTAAAATGAGGAATTTAACAAAATAATTTTTGTTTTCTTGGGTTGCGCTTGCAGGGTTTCCATACTTGTTCCGTTATATGGTGGCTAAGCGGAAGAAGGTCTTGTCAGCGAGAAAAACTGCATGATGTTGCAATTACTTCTTGAGCAATCAAATTGAGACAAAAGGAATGTGAAGGCCATAATAAAACTCTTTAGATTTAGTCTTGTTTTGTGTCATTCGTTGATCACTAGCTTCAAACTTCCTTGCATCTCGTACGTGTAATCTCCGGATGGGGTATTTTCAGTCCTTTTCAGCAATAAATGGCTCGCTGCAACAACTTCATAA
This sequence comes from Aegilops longissima, assembly GCA_021605205.1. NCBI lineage: Eukaryota > Viridiplantae > Streptophyta > Magnoliopsida > Poales > Poaceae > Aegilops > Aegilops longissima. Next base: position 50,570,990 of record CM038678.1, read on the forward strand.
TAATGATACGTTGATAATTTTCTATGTTATTATTTTTCTATAACATGTCTTGATGTTTTCTTGTTATCTGAAAAACTCTAGATATTTCCTTTTCATCTAAAAAAGTCTGGGTTTACCCTTTTTATCTGAATAGAATGAGTCATGAAACTGAAGGTAGAATGGCATAGGCTAAACCAATTGCATCTCTCCAACTTTTTTGCCTTTTGTAGATGGTATGACATTTCTTTCTCCCATCAAAAATTGCTGAAAAGGAGTATCTCTATTCCTCTTTTCTTCAAGTGTACTTTTCCCTACTGGTACTACGTGTATCCTTTCCATACTGTCCATTTGTGAAACCCTAACAACCACAAGTGACATGTTGGCTAGAAAATAGTCTTATTTCCTCTTGGTGCAACATTTCCCTTTCACCTTTGTATGTTTGATAAAAAATATGTGTTTGTTTGCACATTTCATCTACCCGATCGAACACTCAAATATAGCTCAACACGTGTGCACGCAACGAAACTCAATTTTGCATGTCAACTTTATAAAATGCCCTCCTGCGCGCAAGAATAGAGAAGTTCTTCCCTCATATTTGCGTAGACCACTTGATCCGGAGAATCTTCCATAACCGATTGCATCATCCTTCCGTGGATGGTATGTTTCTTCCTGCAGCCACGGGAATGATTTTAAGAAGGCCGGATGGAAGTGTTATTTTTGCTTCCATGTTTCTCTTCAGTTGTAACAATGCGTTGGAAGCCGGAATTCATGCATTGATGCAAGGCATAGCCTTGGAGTACTCTGAATAGATGAACGCCGAAATTGGAGGTATAACAACATATGACAAACCAATTGCATCTTAGGATAAATTAATTGTATCATAGGGTAGTTTATAAAAAAGAATTGTATCATAGGATAAACAAAACTGCATATCTCTCCAGCTTTTTGAGGGGATCTCTCTCTCTAGCTTGATTTGCCTTCGATTTATTGGTATGTGTCTTTCTTTCTCCCATCCAAAATTGCTGAAAAAAGGTCGCTTTTCCTTATTTTTTGTTCAGTTGTGCTTTTCTCTACTACGGGTATCCTTTCCATATTATCCATTAGATCATCCTAACAACACTACTGTGACATGTTGGCTCGTGAATGGCCTTCCTTTTCCTTGGCGCAACATTTCCCCTTTACCTTTGTATGTTTGATGAAAAAAGGTGCTTATATACATTTTGTCTGCTTGACCAATCACTCAAACATAGGTCAACAACATGTGCATGCAGACAGCTCAATCTTGGATGCAGAGTATCTTCCCTAAACAATGGTGACAACTTTGGCCTCTCCGAACAACTAGTACTTAGGATGGCTTAGTTTCATGGAAATTTCCTAGTAATGCATGTTCCTGGGAATAATCCTCCTTCCCTTGTACTTGTGTTGACTTTCTAGCAAACAAAAGTTTGGAGAGAAAAAAATATCTGAGGTGGTGATTTATTATTATTATTATTATTATTATTATTATTATTATTATTATTATTATTATTATTATGTGAATGCGTCGTTGCAAGTTGCGCGGATGTATCAGGCCGGGGGTTCATGCTCATTTTCAAAGGCAATGTCGACACAAATACCAATGTAACCAATTCCATACAGTAGAAATCACCGAAAGAAACAGGCCCCAAAAAATTCGAAAAAAATTCGAGAAATTTGAGTAAAATTCAATCGAGTTCATATTTATATATATACCAAGAAAGAAAGAAAAGTATAAACGGGGAAAACGCGGTTGCAGGTTGCGACCCGCAAGGCCGCAACGAGACGAGACCCGAACCCGCTGACGCCACGCCTCGACCGACCACCCCCACCCCTCTTCTTCTTTGGCTGGCCCGCCCCCCTCCCTCTCCTCTCTCTTCCCCTCCTCCTCCCCTCTCCGCTCCGCCCCCGCGTCTCCGGCGAGTGCTCAGGTCGCGGCCCCGTCGACCCGCGCACCCTACTCGGCAGAGCGCCTCCTCGGCGGGAACAGCGGCCTCGCGGAAGCTCCCTTCTCCCATCCCCCAAGGTTAGAACAGATCAGAGCAAGGTCCCCGGCTCATCTTTTTCATTTCCGGTGGCGATTCTTGGGGGGCTAGTGGGATTTCCAAGGTTTGCTCCGGCATGATTCGGGAGCAGATTGGTTCCTCCGGGTGAAATTTTGCTAAGCCTGTAGGCATCGACGGAGAAATCGGCTTTGCTTAGAACAGAAAGAGGGCTCAAGATTTCAGTACTAATTCGCATGCTGTTAATGGTGCTCGTTCATTTGACGATTGCGAGAAGTAACTTTTGTTCCCCGTCGATCGATTTGCAGGTCTGCGGCGTCGGATTGCCCTCATCAGCTCGAAGATCTCGAGTTTGTTTCCGAAGGGAGGATTCTTCGTCCCAAATCTCGATCTGTGGACTGGTGGGCAGAAAGACTCACCTTTTATGGGGCAACCCCGTGAGAAGCCCGTGCCCTGATTGGGGCGTCAGGGGAGGAGAGGCAGTGGTAGGAGGAGGTACAGCAGGAGGCAGGAGAAGGAGAGCAGGCAAGGATAGGCAGGACCAAGGAAAAGGAGAGGAGGGAGCTCTCCATGGGAGGAGAGCCCCTCCTCACCTCCCTCTCCATGGAGAACAGCAGCAGCCATCCCTGCACCCTCCTCTCCATGGACCCCGCGGGGTCGCACCCTGCCTCGGCCGACTCCTCCGGCGGTGGCGGCGCCGTCAACGGGGTCGGCGCCAGTGCTGACAGGGAACTCTTCATCATTCCGCGGCACGAGCCTGTGCGTCAAGGCCCGCCGGACATCAACGTCCCGCTGTCGGCAGACCCCTCTCCGCCACCTGCATTGTGGAGCCTTGACACGTTTGACATTTTCGATGTCGGCCTTGGCACGCACACTCATGAGTCTGAGGTTGCGCTGACGCTTCCAAAGTCGAGCGGCAACGGCAGTGCCGCGGTCGGCGTCGGCGCGAGGAAGTGCGCTAAGAGGGGGGACAGCATTTGGGGAGCCTGGTTCTTCTTCAATCACTACTTCAGGCCTGCACTTGTGGAGAAGGCAAAGGAGAAGGTAGCGCGGGACGCATCTGGGAGCATCACCGGCTTTGACAAGTCCGATCTCCGCCTTGATGTCTTCCTGGTGCAGCATGACATGGAGAACTTGTACATGTGGGTTTTTAAGGAACGGCCTGACAATGCCCTTGGGAAGATGCAGCTCCGGAGTTTCATGAATGGGCATTCCAAGCACGGGGAGCCATCTTTTCCGTTCAGCGCGGACAAGGGCTTTTCGAGGTCGCACCGCATGCAGCGAAAGCACTATCGTGGTCTGTCCAACCCACAGTGCCTTCATGGGATTGAGATTGTGAACTCGCCAAACTTGTCGGCAGTTCCTGAGGCTGACATGAAGAGGTGGGCTGAGCTTACAGGAAGGGACCTTAATTTCTCAATACCGGCTGAAGCGAGTGACTTTGAGTCATGGAGGAATCTTCCAAGCACTGATTTTGAACTTGATAGGCCACAGCCAGCAGCGTCAAAGAGCATCGCACATACCTCTCATAATAATAATCACAAGAAGGCACTGAATGGTTCAGGTCTGAACCTATCTACACCGCCGTCATCAGACGATGGGATGGACCTTTCACCAAAGTGCCACAAACGCCGCAAGGACTTCTTTGGTCATGGCGTAGAAGAGGATTGTGCGATGGCCAATAATTCCTGTTCCGAGAGAGAGCAAGAGGTAGAAGTCCACACCGGTGAGCCGTCATGGATGCACGACTTCACTGGCGTGGCAAAGCACGCAAGTGGGCCTGTTACTGCTGCCAAGACGATATACGAGGATGATGAAGGCTACCTGATCATGGTGAGCATGCTCTTATCCGATCCACACAGCGTGAAGGTCACCTGGAGGAACACGCTGACGCACGGCGTCGTGAAGATAACATGTGTGAGCACCGCCCGCATGCCCTTCATCAAGAGGCACGACAGGACCTTCAAGCTGACTGACCCTTCCCCTGAACACTGCCCTCCCGGCGAGTTCGTGAGGGAGATACCTCTGGCCACAAGGATCCCAGAGAACGCCAAGATCGAAGCGTATTACGACGAGACTGGTACTGGACTGGAGATCATGGTACCGAAGCACCGGGTCGGGCCGGAGGAGCATGAAGTCCAGGTTTGCATGAGGCCCCCGCATCTTGGCGACAATGATCTCGTTTTATCATAATAGAACAGGAAAAAGAACATTTTAGCCTCTTACTAGGTTCATCCGGTGTCATGCCATGAGACACCGGAGCATAGCAGCAAAGCTATCATCATGCCATGGATCAAAAAGCGGGAATTTTCTTTCGGCGCTGAACATTAGTCGCACTTATCTGTCTGTCTGTCTCCCTTAGGTGGAAAATTACCTCTTCCTCCTCTGTTAATTCCCCTCTGTACTTTCTTTCTATACAGGTGCTACATCACTACATTGGTGGTGATCCCCTTGACTATTCCTTTCTGTGAAACATGGCAAAGCTAATAGTACTCGTATATATTCTGTCCCTGAATATTCCGAGGATCGGGTTCATAATAATGTGGACAGCTACTACTCATGAGCAGAGTCTGTCGATATCGCTGTTGTAATCATTGTCCTAGGCATCTTAGCATACTTGTATGTATCGTACTATATAGGTATTGGCCTGGATCGCTCTCGGCATAAATGGGAACCTAAGATCCTGTCTACCTGAATCTGTTCTCGCGCCTGCTTTATTCATAGTGCTGAACCAATGATGTTCAGGGCCTGGTTTTCACAGCGGTGATGCTGAATCTCGCTGTTCCTGGCTCGCTCCGGCGCGCATTTCTCGGTTCATCCTGGCTCTTCTGGGTGGTGTTGCGTAAGCAAAGATGACATTTCTGCTCGTATATTCGCTGACTTGTATGACCAGGATCGTTTTGGTCCTAGATGAAAATCTGCTATGTGACCTGAATTTTCGCCTCTAAGCTTGCGATTTCTGGTACTGAACGTATGTATTGTGCATTCGTGCATACTTGTATGTATTGTGCATTCGTGCCAATATTATACGACCCGCCCGTATCGCTCTCGGCATAAATGGGGGCCTGATATTCTGTCTACCTGAATCTGTTGTCGCGCCTTGGCCATTCATGGTGCTGAACCAGTGATGTTCAGGGCCTGCTTTTCGCAGCGCTGATACTGAATCTTGCCCCGTTTCTCGGTTCATCCTGGTTTTTCTGGGTGATGCTGCTGCATAAGCAAAGATGATATATGTCTACCTGTGTATTCGCTGACTTGTGGGCGTCGATGACAATAATAATGTGGGCAGCTTGCTACTGATGAAGTCGTGAGCAGAGTTGGTCGATATCACCATTGTTTGTTGCAATATACAATAGTCGAAGCGAATTAACTTGTGGTTGAGTTGGTTAGGTGGACAGTGGTATCCCTAATCCATCAGGGTTCAAATCCTGATGCTCGCACTATTCCTGGATTTATTTCAGAATTTCCGGCGATGCGCTTTCAGTGGGAGGGAGTATATTCCGAGGATCAGATTAATGCCAACAGCTACTCCCTCCGTTTGAAAAAACTTGTCCCTTAAATGAATACATCCATTTAAGGGACAAGTTTTTTCGGAGGGAGTAGTAATCATGAGCAGAGTGTTGATGTCCCTATTTGCTTCTTGTAAGCATCATCTTATTAGGCATCTTAGCGTGCCATGATACTGCTTTTGGCATAAGATGAAAATCTGCTTACCTCTCCTGAATTTGTGCCCTCGGGTTTGCGAGTATTTAACAAAAAACTATCACATTTCATGAAACCGTGCCTACAAACTACCACTTTACAAATTTGTGCCGAAAACTACCACTTTTTTATTAATCTTTGACTAAAAACTACCATGTCGGGAAAGTGCCCGATTCGCCTCTTCTAAACGCCTCTTCTAAGGTGCTGAATCGGGCTCTTTTCAGACTTGGTAGTTTTTAGTCAAGGATTAGTGAGAAAATGGTAGTTTTTGGCATAAATTTGTAAAATGGTAGTTTGTAGGCATAGTTTCACGAATTGTGGTAGCTTTTTGTTAAATACTTCGGGTTTGCTATTGTTGGTGGTGAACATCTGAAATACTAATGATCCCCAGCAAAAAAAAAAAGACAAAACTAAAAAAAAAACTGATGATCAGGGCTCAGTTTTCACATCAGTAATACTGTAATACTTCCTCCTATTAAAAATAAATGTCGTGGTTTTATTTCAAGTTCGGAGGTACTAGTAGTTAAAAAGAAAAATCGCCGCGTCCTGGTTTCTGCTTTCTGCTTGCATATTTGCCGAGATACCGATAGATGATCTTTTTTCTCGACTTACATGTGGCTGGCAGTGAGCCATGCTGCTTCGCCATTTCACAGAGTGACTGTCTCTGACTCGGTGACTCCTGTGTGTCTTTTTTTTTTTTTTTTTGCGAGGACCTCCTCTGTGTCCTGTTTGCGGCCAAGCACGAGCAGCAGCGAAGCAACTACTACTGATGATGTGAACAAGTTTTTTTTTTTTTTTTTGCGGGGTGATGATGTGAACAAGTTGCATGTCCGTTCTGAAGAGTAAACATACGGTGCCGGAAACAAAATCAACTTTGTTTTTCAAGAAACACAGTACAGAAGTTGACAAAAAGAATTAACTTAGGCTTTGTACGATGAAAGGGCTTAAAGAGGTGCTCAGTGAAATAAAACAAATTTTTCTTAAACACCAGCACTTGGCTTTAAAGGAGCGTTTGCGCTCTCCAAATAAGTAACAACGCTTACAGAAAGCCTAATTTATTTCTCTAAGCATCATCCCTAAACATCTTGCATCGTACAGGGCCTTGGCGCACTTTCTCTAGGTTTTGTTCATCATCTTGTACTCCCTGCGGTCCTTTTTACTCTGCACATTGGATTTGCCGAAATTCAAACTTTGCTAAGTTTGACCAAATTTATATTAGAAATTATTAGCATCTATAATATCTAATAAATATAATATGAAAATATATTCCAAGATGAATCTAATGATATTGATGTTGTTATGTGAATGTCTATAATTTTTTATATAAACTTGATCAAAGTTGGATGAGATTGACTTCGGACAAACCTAATATGCAGAGTAAAAAGGACCGGAGAAAGTATGACAGAAGAACAAAGCGAATCAGTAAGGTTTCTGTCAGCTGGATACTAGCTAGTGCCCTTTTTTCTGTCAGCTGGGTACTTACGCACGAGAGAAATGCTTTGCATATCTGCTGCTAGTGCACAAACAGGTGCTGATCAAATCAGAATTACTTTTTCCCCAACGGCTGAACTGAATTGAGCCAGCGAGTGGGGCGGCTGCCGGCAGGACGAAACCACTTGCAAACAAAGTGGTGTTGACGTGTTACCCTCCCGACGGGTCGTGAGGTGCTCAATTACACGGTTGAAATGCACCCCAGCTATGTGTGCCACTGCCAACCCTTCTCTCTTCCTCCTCTTCTTCCTCCTCATAGGTGCAACGATGTGCTCTTCTGTAAATTTGCTCCCTCCGATCCATATTAATTATAGCTGATTTTTAGTACAAAGTTATACTAAATTAACGACAACTAATATAGATTCGAGGGAGTACTGCATACCGAAATTCGTAAAAGAAATAGAGAGAAAATCTGAAGCGGGTGTATCAAGTCAAATTTGATGTTTGATTATTGCAACAAAAAAAACATTTATCGAAGCTACTTCCTCTCTATATCTTTTCACGTGGAAGCTCCGGGTTAGGTTTTATGACAAGAGTTTTTTTACATAACATAGTTCCTTAATGAGATTACTTTCAACACTCTCTCATGCTTAAGGAAAAAAAATTTCAAAAGGCCATATAAGTGAGAGTGAGACCCTGGCCAAAGAAGAGCAACATGAGATATATTAAACATGTATATGAGTAAATACAAAAGGCCATATAAGCTGAGTATATCACATTTCAAAAAAAATCAAATAAGGCTCTGGTTTTATATTAAAACGTTCTAATGATACAAGACATCTAAAAAAAAGAAAATTACAACCCAAGAGCCAAATAAACTCAACCTATAGCACGAGCTGAAGGCAGGCCGCCACCGTCGCTTCATCGTCGAAGCCAGTCTAAGGTTGTATCATGCGGTTAGGAAGTCGTCGTGTTAAGGTCCAGTTGAACCAACGCCCTGGGGAAAAAATCGTCATCATAAAGTCTTGTGTAGATAAAAAAAATCCCATAGTCGGATCATCTCCTAGACAAACCCTCCGTCGGCTTCACAACAACAATGGAGAGGGCGCCGTTGTGACGAAGAGGGAGAACAGACCACCGGAGAACAATCTGTCGTGTCAGGGAGGCACCCCAAGGAAAAAAAAGTAGGCCACAAGCTCGTCTCTGCCACAAAAACGGGCAGAGGAACATCACCCACATTCCCAAGGGTCGGCCTTTCCCCGTCGAAGTCGCTGGCTGCCTATAACACCACCGCCGTTACAAAGAGCTTGAAGAAGAAGACCATTACCTCGACACTAACACCAAGACACATGAAGCGCTCCGCCAAGATCCGAAAGACCTGAGTTGGCATGGAAACCACCTCCCAGATCCCACACCAATATCTGAGAAACCCACCGCTTCGATGACAAATCTGGAGGAAACTTATTCGATGTCACCATTGCAACTGTCAAAGCCGAAGCCATGGACCCACAAAGACCTGATGAAGACACTAGATAACTAAACACACGTTGAAACAAAGTCCTGAGATTCCCCTCCCTCCGCCCTCGCCGGAGCAGTCGTGGAGGTGAGGAACCCCGGTGACATGCAGTATGCCGCTCGTGTTCCTGGGCTGCGATGGCTAAGTCACGCGGGCCGACGGCAGACGATCTAAGAGAACAATGAACATGTCATTTAACAATCGCAGACTCACCCTTAGTCTCCTTTAAAGTTCTACTCCCTCCATTCATTGTTATAAGATCCATATCACTTGCCGCTCAGATGGATATAATCGGATGTATGTAGACACACCCTAGTGTGTGTTTTCATTCCCATACGTAGTTCATATTTGAAATACCGAAACATTTTAATTTTATAATAGCGAACGGGAGTGTGTAATACTATTATTTGCCCGGTGCATTTGAAAATTAGACAATTTGCAATGAAATTCTCTCGAATTGGTCCAAAAAAGCATTTGGTGCGCCGAGTCCACAAGCACGGAGAGGATAAAGCATCATCGTCCACCTCTCTCTCCAACGACCGGCCTCCTCTTCCACTCCTCTCCTCTGCTCCACCACCACCACCACCACTCGCTGCTCCCTCCGCGCCGTGCATGAAACCCTAGCCCCGCCGCGCCACACCACCGCGCGCCGCACCCTAGTAGCCCCCCGCCCGCGATGGCCAAGGCGCTGCTCTCCTCCTCGCTGCTCCCCTCGCTCCCGCGCGCCGTCGCGGGCGCCGGCGCCGCGAGGCTGCCGCCGCTCCCCTCGCTGCGCCGCGCGCCGCGGGTGCCGGGTCAGGGCGAGCCTCCACGGGCTCGACTCCGTGGGGCCTCCACGCGGCGCTCGAGCGCGCCGAGGCCGCGCTCTACACGCTCGCTGACGCCGCGGTCGTCGCCGCCGACTCGGCGGCCGGGGCGGCCGGAGGGGGAGAGGACGCGGGCGCGGCCGTGCAGAAGAGCGGCGGCTGGTTCGGGTTCATCTCCGACGCCATGGAGGTCGTGCTCAAGGTAAGCGTGCACGCGCTGGAGCCGTAGCCAGCGACTGTGTGTGTGGGTGGAGGAATTGCCATTAGATTATGCAAGTTCCTGGTGATTCTGACAGACACTTGTGGTGCGAGCACTCTGAAACTTACTAGTAGAACTTAGTTGCTCCATTAATTTGGGGGCTACCTCCGCATGGAGACAGTGTCCTGTGAGACAACTCCGCTACTCAGAGTGCGTTTCTTAGGCATCTAGCTTTCGCTGACATTAATCTCGAATTCTAGAATTTGGGAACTCTGGGATCTTAGCAGTGGTTAGGAGCGTAGCGTTCGTTAACTTTGGGAGGCTGGATTTCTGATGCTATCTGAAATTTGCCATACAGATTCTGAAGGATGGTCTCTCAGCAGTTCATGTGCCGTACGCTTATGGATTTGCCATCATTCTGCTCACCATCGTCGTGAAGGCTGCAACATTGCCGTTAACGAAGCAGCAGGTGGATGTTCTAACCTGATTTGAGTTAAACCAGATGGGCATTCCTTAATTATCTACCTATGAACTGAACTCAACGGTGCTGCTTATCTGTTTTTAGGTCGAATCAACCATGGCGATGCAGAATTTGCAGCCACAGCTCAAGGCAATTCAGGCGAGATACGCAGGCAACCAGGTTTGTCTTGTTTGGCTAGAACTTCAATCATGGATATACAATAGGGAGGTTTATGCTTTGGTTCCAGGCATATGTCTGCATAATGCTGTGATATACTGTACATATGCTTAATGAGATTGCTTTGATTTTATCCTTCCAGGCACATTTTTTTTATTGTTAATATCTGATCTACTGCTTCTGCATAACTCTTATTAGGAAAGAATACAGCTTGAGACTGCTCGTTTGTACAAGCAAGCTGGAGTCAATCCTCTAGCAGGTTTTTGCATTTTTTTTCCTTTTCTTCCTAAACCAAGTTACTTCCATTGTGAAATGACTCCTCTGGCACATCTCAAATTTTTAGTATTATTGCCTTCTGAAAGACATCTTTTGTTATTACTTACTCTTGAAAGACAATAAACCATATTAGCTGATCACATTTTCTATTATTTTTTCTGATTGATTGCCATTATTGATATCACGAATTGCAAAACCAGTTAGCTTTTTACAGCACTTTCTTTTGTAATGCAGCGTCTTGATCTCAATGCTTTCTCTTCCAGGATGTTTGCCAACTTTGGCAACAATCCCAGTCTGGATTGGACTTTACCAAGCCCTTTCAAATGTAGCAAATGAGGTATGCCAGATCCTACTTCTTGAAGTTTGATTCGTTAAGAGTATTCTGGACTAAGTGGATTCTCTGGCATGAAGGGTTTGTTGACAGAAGGATTTTTCTGGATTCCATCTTTGGGAGGCCCTACAACTATTGCTGCTCGTCAAAGTGGTGCTGGCATTTCATGGCTCTTTCCTTTTGTGGTAATAAAATTGCTTATTTATCGATGTATGTGAAACTGTCTACTGTTGGTTCTGGGATTGATTTTGCCTATGTCGTTCCTCTATGACTATGCACGTCACTTAGATGTTAGCAATATGATGTTACTGCAACATTTTAGTCAAGTTACACCAGTGGCTTGTTGCTACGCATAACCACTTAGGCAGCACATTGAATTGTACTCAACCAACAACATTGGCTTTGGTGCTATTGTTGCGAGAAACAACAGGATTTGCTATGTCTAATTTAGAATCTGTACTTTAGCAGCATGACTGAAAACGTTGGGCATGTGGCATATCAATCTTGTTTATATGTTGTATTTAGCATATTATTTTCTCAGCTTATTCTTGTAGAAAAATGACAATACACTACTTTATATGCTTGCATGATTGAGATATGCTAAAGTTATACTAACATTTGAAATGAATTGTGCAGGATGGTCATCCGCCAATAGGCTGGCATGATACGATATGTTATCTTGTGTTGCCCGTGCTACTCGTTGCTTCTCAGTTTGTCTCCATGGAGATCATGAAGCCACCCCAGGTGAATGCCTCTTTAATCCGCCATAGCGCCGTTATACAAGCTTCCAGTGTTTTTAACCTTGGTACTTCTGATTGCTGCAGAGTACTGATCCGTCGCAGAAGAATACACAACTTATTTTGAAATTTCTTCCATTTATGATTGGGTACTTCTCTTTGTCGGTGCCATCAGGATTGTCCATTTATTGGTACGTGCATCTTCTGTTTATTCTATGATTGTGCTCAGACATTGTTTTTGATGCTCCCTCAGTTTTCACAGTTGATCAAAATTTGTAACCTGTGTGTTGACACTCCATGTAGGTTTACAAACAATGTCCTCAGTACAGCCCAGCAGATATGGTTGCGGAAACTGGGAGGAGCAAAGCCTGCTGTGAATGAGGGAGCAAGTGGAATTATAACTGCAGGACGAGCAAAACGTTCAGGTGCTCAATCAGGCCAGGGTGGAGAAAGGTGCTTTTGAACTTCAGATGACATTTGATTTAACTGTACTATGTTCGGGCTGTAAAAAAAGAATCAACAATATTCTGAGCAGGTTTAAGCAGCTAAAAGAAGAGGAGAACAGGAGAAAAGCTGTGAAAGCACTTGGCGCAGGAGATTCAAATGGTTCAACTACATCAGAGGATGAAGAGTCGGACGATGATACCACAGAGGAGGTACTCATTTTTTTTATTCATACTTATTGCTAGATCATTGTGTCTAGACTAGCAGTGCTAGCCATCTGGGCTTTCCTTGTAGACAGTTCATGCAAATATGGAATTTCAGTTACTGATGTAAACCTGACAACAGGGAGGATCTGTAGAGGAAACATTCGCTACCGGCAACGACAAGAAACTGCCTACTTACTCTGGAAAGAAGGGGAAAAGGTCAAAGAGGAAGCGCATAGCGCAGTAACGTGACAAAGCCTAATTGGAATTCATTTTTGTCAAAACTGGTAAGCACTGTTAGCATGCCGTCCATGCCTTGTGGACAGATTGTGTCTCTACCTCCATCTTACCCGTGTAATCCATAAGTATTTGCAATCACAGGTTAATTCAGTTGACCAGTGAGCCGCTGTAGATGATCTTGGATACAAATTTTGATGGTCACCTGCATTGGAGGCCGGATCTTCAGATGGGGATAGACAAAAGTTTTACTACAGGCAGGTATTTGCTGGGAAGCTGTAAGATGAAAATAGTTGGGTTCAGTCAGCACAATATGCTACGGTAGGATCGCGAGGTTAATGGATCAGGCAAGCCTGTTCCAGCCGAGGAGAGGATATGTAGAGAAAAGGTACATAAACTTTCTTGTGCTGTTCTGTAAGGCGGGCTCGGAAATCGGGCAGGAATTGCGTACTTTGTATACAATGTGTATTTTTCCTGTCGCTGCTCTTGTAATCTAATCACATTGTTGTTCTTGGGAGTACATGTGTATGCAAACCGTACAAATTAGTCTGATGGAACTGCTACCATTTCGTTCCGTAAAAAGTGTAAAGGGATGGGATGAGGTAATGGCTGACGAGCATTCTTGCAAGTTGAACTTTAATTTGCTTGCTAGTTTGGCCCAAGTTTTACGATGATTCTCTGATGATGGTAGCTGAGGCAACTTATGCTGGTCAGTATGATTTGCTTGGACGACTTCCTTTACTTGAGTAGAAAGGGTTGAGGTTGGTTTTTGCTTTGGTTGAAGAGGAACATTTGGTGAGTTCAGCTGTAGCTTGTCATACCGTACTCATTGCCTCCCAATCTTTTCATGCGGATTTTGCACCCTTTTTCTGTCGTCTGCTCTGCTCGCCCAACCACTGGAAGAACTGCCACGCTCCTTATCGTGGTTGACAATTTGGATGTGTATCATATGCGCTTGTGTGTTGTGCTCTTTCTGAAGGCAATGTGTTGGATATATATATTCTTGGTGACTTGGTGTGGGAGTCTTCGTTTTCAGTTGGCCAATCAGGGGCCAGTTAGATCTGGGTGTTTTATAAGGAACGAATCATCAATCAAGATCCAAAAGGGATAGCCAATTCATTGTTTGAGATTAGAAAGACTGTCGTATATATGGTGAATCTATTTAACGATGGCATATGTCCTCTGATTTCTGTATCTCGTTCAGTGTTTGGCTGATTGATAAGTATAGTACATAGGTCGTGCAATTGTTTGGCAAGATAGTGCGTATATCCTTAAAACAGATTTTCGGAGCACGGGGGCAGCAGAGACCCTTTTTTTTTTGAACTGCTCAAAAAAGGTGCTTAAAAGATTTGAAAAAAAATTGATTTTTTACATGAATACGCATGCATGTGGTCTAAGTATCTGCGAAATTTTGTCCAATAATACGCAAAAAAGACAAAAAATAAGCCCAAAAACAACAAAAAAAACAAGTCCCTGTTTTGCATGTATTTTATCTTTTTTGTATCTTTCACATGCAAGCACGTGTATTGCTGAAGTTTTGGCGCGTTATACTTTACTACTATACGAGCTCGTACATGAAAATTTCAAGCCATAAATATCTCGGGTTTCTTTTTTCACTTTAAAAAACAGGCACAATGTGCCCGTGGGCAGATGTCAATTTTCGGCATACCCTCGAGTTTTGCAACACCGGGATCCGATGAAATTTTTAAAACAGTATAAGGCCCTCAATTATGTAGGCTAAAATTAGAGCAACTCTAGCAGACCCCGCAAAACGCCCGGCCCGCAAAAATTCCGGTGAGTATGCGGGCTCGGCCCAATTTTCCGGCCAGAACAGAGCCAGCATATTCGCCCGGCCCGCAATTTTTTTTGCCGCAGCCCGCAAACCGCACGCCCCGAGCAGTATAACTGCGGTTCCGCGACTCTTTTGTGGGTCCAAACCCTATCCACCGCCGCCGTGAGCCACCCGATTCCCCTTTCCCCTCTCGCAATTTCTCGCCGCCGGCGACCACCCGCCCCGCCTCCAGCCGCCATGTGGGGGCGAATGTGGAGCTCCGGACGCGGCTCCGGCAGCAAATCCGGCCATGAGCGCGACCTGGAGCGCGAGCGGCGCGTCTAGGCGGACGACGCGAGGAAGTGCGGCGCCTGGAGGTGGACCAACCGCGGGATGTCGCCGCCGTCGAGCTTCAACCTGTTGGGGAACGTAGTAATTTCAAAAAAATTTCTACGCACACACGCAAGATCATGGTGATGCATAGCAACGAGAGGGGAGAGTGTTGTCCATGTACCCTTGTAGACCGAAAGCGGAAGTGTTAGCACAACGCGGTTGATGTAGTCGTACGTCTTCACGATCCGACCGATCAAGTACCGAACGTACGGCACCTCCGAAGTTCAGCACACGCTCAGCTCGATGACGCCCCACGACCGATCCAGCAGAGCTTTGCGGGAGAGTTCCACAAGACGACGGCGTGATGACGGTGTCGATGATGCTATCGACGCAGGCTTCGCCTAAGCACCGCTACGATATTACCGAGGTGGAATATGGTGGAGGGGGCACCGACACGCTAAGAGATCAAGAGATCGGTTGTTGTGTCTAGAGGTGCCCCCGCCCCAGATATATAAGGACAAGGGGAGGGGCGGCCGGCCGGAGGAGGGCGCCAGAGAGGAGTCCTACTCCCTGGGAGTAGGACTCCCTCTTTTTCCTAGTTGGAGTAGGAGGGGGAAAGGAAGCGAAGGAGAGAGGAGGAAGGAAAGGGGGCGCCCCCCCTCCTTCTCCAATTCGGACTAGAGCGGGAGGGGGCGCGCGGCCAGCCCTAGCCGCCCCTCCTCTTCTCCACTAAGGCCCATCTTGGCCCATTAAGCTCCTCGGGGCGTTCCGGTAACCCCACGGTACTCCGGGTACTCCGGTATATGTCCGAAACTCCCTGAAACCATTCCAGTGTCCGAACATAGTCATCCAATATATCGATCTTTACGTCTCGACCATTTCGAGACTCCTCGTCATGTCCATGATCATATCCGGGAATCCGAACTACCTTCGGTACATCAAAATACAAAAACTCATAATACCGATCGTCACCAAACTTTAGGCGTGCGGACCCTATGGGTTCGAGAACTATGTAGACATGACCGAGACTTGTTTCCGGTCAATAACCAGAACCTGGATGCTCATATTGGTTCCCACATATTCTACGAAGATCTTTATCGGTCAAACCGCATAACGACATACGTTGTTCCCTTTGTCATCGGTATGTTACTTGCCCGAGATTCGATCGTCGGTATCTCAATACCTAGTTCAATCTCGTTACCGGCAAGTCTCTTTACTCGTTATGTAATGCATCATCCCGCAACTAACTCATTAGCTACATTGCTTGCAAGGCTTATAGTGATGTGTATTACCGAGAGGGCCCAGAGATACCTCTCCGGCAATCGGAGTGACAAATCCTAATCTCGAAATACGCCAACCCAACATGTACCTTTGGAGACACCTGTAGAGCTCCTTTATAATCACCCGATTACGCCAGTGACGTTTGGTAGCACACAAAGTGTTCCTCCGTAAACGGGAGTTGCATAATCTCATAGTCATAGGAACATGTATAAGTCATGAAGAAAGAAATAGAAACATACTAAACGATCAAGTGCTAAGCTAACGGAATGGGTCAAGTCAATCACATCATTCTCCTAATGATGTGATCCCGTTAATCAAATGATAACTCATGTTTATGGCTAGGAAGCACAACCATCTTTGATCAACGAGCTAGTCAAGTAGAGGCATACTAGTGACACTATGTTTGTCTATGTGTTCACACATGTATTATGTTTCCGGTTAATACAATTCTAGCATGAATAATAAACATTTATCATGATATAAGGAAATAAATAATAACTTTATTATTGCCTTTAGGGCATATTTCCTTCAGTCTCCCACTTGCACTACAGTCAATAATCTAGATTACACAGTAATGATTCTAACACCCATGGAGCCTTGGTGCTGATCATGTTTTGCTCGTGGAAGAGGCTTAGTTAACGGGTCTGCAACATTCAAATCCGTATGTATCTTGCAAATCTCTACGTCTCCCACCTGGACTTAGTCCCGGATGGAATTGAAGCATCTCTTGATGTGCTTGGTTCTCTTGTGAAATCTGGATTCCTTTGCCAAGGCAATTGCACCAGTATTGTCACAAAAGATTTTCATTGGACCCGATGCACTAGGTATGACACCTAGATCGGATATGAACTCCTTCATCCAGACTCCTTCATTTGCTGCTTCCGAAGCAGCTATGTACTCCGCTTCACACATAGATCCCGCCACGACGCTTTGTTTAGAACTGCATCAACTGGCAGCTCCACCGTTCAATATAAACACGTATCCGGTTTGCGATTTAGAATCGTCCGGATCAGTGTCAAAGCTTGCATCGACGTAACCATTTACGACTAGCTCTTTGTCACCTCCATAAACGAGAAACATATCCTTAGTCCTTTTCAGGTATTTCAGGATATTCTTAACCATTGTCCAGTGATCCACTCCTGGATTACTTTAGTACCTCCCTGCCAAACTAATAGCAAGGCACACATCAGGTCTGGTACGTAGCATTGCATACATGATAGAGCCTATGGCTGAAGCATAGAAAACATCTTTCATTTTCTCTCTATCTTCTACAGTGGTCGGGCATTGAGTCTGACTCAACTTCACACCTTGTAATACATGCAAGAATCCTTTCTTTGCTTGATCCTTTTTGAACTTTTTTAAAACTTTATCAAGGTATGTGCTTTGTGAAAGTCCAATTAAGCGTCTTGATCTATCTCTATAGATCTTGATGCCCAATATATAAGCAGCTTCACCGAGGTCTTTCATTAAAAAACTTTTATTCAAGTATCCTTTTATGCTATCTAGAAATTCTATATCATTTCCAATCAACAATATGTCGTCTACATATAATATCAGAAATGCTACAGAGCTCCCACTCACTTTCTTGTAAATACAGGCTTCTTCAATAGTCTGTATAAAACCATATGCTTTGATCACACTATCAAAGCGTTTATTCCAACTCCGAGAGGCTTGCACCAGTCCATAAATGGATCGCTGGAGCTTGCACACTTTGTTAGCACCTTTTGGATCGACAAAACCTTCTGGTTGCATCATATACAACTCTTCTTCTAGAAATCCATTCAGGAATGCAGTTTTGACATCCATTTGCCATATTTCATAATCATAAAATGCGGCAATTGCTAACATGATTCGGACAGACTTAAGCATCGCTACGAGTGAGAAAGTCTCATCGTAGTCAACCCCTTGAACTTGTTGAAAACCTTTCGCAACAAGTCGAGCTTTGTAGACAGTAACATTACCATCAGCGTCACTCTTCTTCTTAAAGATCCATTTATTCTCGATGGCTTGCCGATCATCGGGCAAGTCAACCAAAGTCCATACTTTGTTCTCATACATGGATCCCATCTCAGATTTCATGGCCTCAAGCCATTTTACGGAATCTGGGCTCATCATTGCTTCATCATAGTTCGTAGGTTCGCCATGGTCAAATAACATGACCTCCAGAATAGGATTACCGTACCACTCTGGTGCGGATCTTACTCTGGTGGACCTACGAGGTCCGGTAGTATCTTGATCTGAAGTTCCATGATCAATATCATTAGCTTCCTCACTAATTGGTGTAGGTGTCACAGGAACCGGTTTCTGTGATGAACTACTTTCCAATAAGGGAGCAGGTACAGTTACCTCATCAAGTTCTACTTTCCTCCCACTCAATTCTTTCGAGAGAAACTCCTTCTGTAGAAAGGATCCAAATTTAGCAACAAAAGTCTTGCCTTCGGATCTGTGATAGAAGGTGTACCCAATAGTCTCCTTTGGGTATCCTATGAAGACACATTTCTTCGATTTGGGTTCGAGCTTATCAGGTTGAAGTTTTTTCACATAAGCATCGCAACCCCAAACTTTAAGAAACGACGACTTTGGTTTCTTGCCAAACCACAGTTCATAAGGCGTCGTCTCAACGGATTTTGATGGTGCCCTATTTAACGTGAATGCAGCCGTCTCTAAAGCATAACCCCAAAACGATAGCGATAAATCAGTAAGAGACATCATTGATTGCACCATATCTAGTAAAGTACGATTACGACGTTCGGACACACCATTACGTTGTGGTGTTCCGGGTGGCGTGAGTTGCGAAACTATTCCGCATTCTTTCTAATGTAGACCAAACTCGTAACTCAAATATTCTCCTCCACGATCAGATCGTAGAAACTCTATTTTCTTGTTACGATGATTTTCCACTTCACTCTGAATTTCTTTGAACTTTTCAAATGTTTCAGACTTATGTTTCATTAAGTAGATATACCCATATTTGCTTAAATCATCAGTGAAGGTGAGAAAATAATGATACCCAAAACGGCGTTTTAGTCATCTTTCCCATGAGGCATCGTTCGCAAGTACCAAGTGATTCATAATCAAGTGATTCCAAAAGTTCATCAGTATGGAGTTTCTTCATGCGCTTTACACCAATATGACCCAAACGGCAGTGCCACAAATAAGTTGCACTATCATTATCAACTCTTCATCTTTTGGCTTTGACATTATGAATATGTGTATCACTACTATCAAGATTCAATAAAAATAGACCACTCTTCAAGGGTGCATGACCATAAAAGATATTACTCATATAAATAGAACAACCATTATTCTCTGATTTAAATGAATAATCGTCTCGCATCAAACAAGATCCAGATATAATGTTCATGCTTAACGCTGGCACCAAATAACAATTATTCAGGTCTAAAACTAATTCTGAAGGTAGATGTAGAGGTAGCGTGCGGACCGCGGTCACATCGACTTTGGAACCATTTCCCACGCGCATCGTCACCTCGTCCTTAGCCAATCATCGCTTAATCCGTAGTCCCTGTTTCGAGTTGCAAATATTAGCAATGTAACCAGATCAAATACCCAGTGCTACTGCGAGCATTAGTAAGGTACACATCAATAACATGTATATCACATATACCTTTGTTCACCTTGCCATCCTTCTTATCCGCCAAATACTTGGGGCAGTTCCGCTTCCAGTGACCAGTCCCTTTATAGTA
Source organism: Aegilops longissima (assembly GCA_021605205.1). Lineage (NCBI taxonomy): Eukaryota > Viridiplantae > Streptophyta > Magnoliopsida > Poales > Poaceae > Aegilops > Aegilops longissima. The sequence goes on from CM038678.1 coordinate 50,590,595, forward strand.
GAAGCACTCAGTCTCAGGCTTAGGTCTAGACTTAGGTTTCTTCTCTTGAGCGGCAACTTGCTTGCTGTTCTTCTTAAAGTTCCCCTTCTTCTTTCCTTTACCCCTTTTCTTGAAACTGGTGGTCTTGTTTGATAGATTGAGATATTGGAGAAGTAATTGTTGTATTGATCGGGGCCTCAAGGGCTGTTTATATAGATTACAAAGCTTGGGCTCCAAGAATAGACTAATAGAGATAGATTACAATACGAATAGACTTATACTCTAAGATCTTCAGCAGTCTCAACGTCGGGTGAAACAACGTTGAGACTGGAGCGTATGTCGGTGAACGATGCGATGGGAGTCCTTTGGTAAAAATGTCGACAAATTGGGCACTTGTAGGAACATGAAGAACGTGAACCTCGCCAAGAGCCACCTTTTCACGAACAAAGTGAATGTCAATCTCAATGTGCTTTGTGCGACGATGTTGAACTGGATTGGAAGCCATGTAGACTGCAGAGATGTTATCACAATAAACAATGGTAGCTTACGTGGGAGCGGACGATGAAGTTCAACGAGAAGCTGCCGTAGCCACACCGCCTCGCCACAGCGTGAGCAACCGCCTCTATACTTAGCCTCAGCAGAAGACCTCAGAAATCTGTTACCGCCTTTTAGAACACCAAGAAACAAGATTATCACCCAAATAAACGCAAAATCCGGATGTAGATCGTCGAGTATCCGGACAACCTGCCCACCCCTGCATCGTAATAAACCGTCAAGCTTGTAGGTGAAGAAGAATTAATAAGGAGACCGTGATCAAGAGTGCCTTTTAAATAGCGGAGAATGCGTCGACATGAGCGGATGAGGAGCACGAGGATCATGCATAAAGAGACAGAGCTTCTTTGAATGAATAGGAGATTTCGGGACGAGTAAGAGTGGCATATTGAAGAGCGCCAAAGATGCTACGATATAAAGTAGGATCGAAAGAGGATCACCATCACCGACAGTTTAGCACCAACGTCGGCCGGAGTATGAGAGGGTTGACAATCGGACATACCGAACGAGAAAGCAAGTCCAAAATGTATGATCATTGAGAAAGAAAGAGGAAGATGTTGTGCGAGAAACATGAATACCTAGAAAATGATGAAGAGGACCAAGATCTGTCATGGAAAACTCCCGATTGAGAGAAGAGATGGTATGTTGAAGAAAAGAATCGAACTAGCCGTGAGAATGATATCATCAACATAAAGCAAGAGGTAGGCGGTGTGAGTAGGAGACCGATAAACAAAGAGAGAAGAATCGGTTTGGAGGAATAAAGCCTATGGTTTGAATAAAAGTAGCAAAGCATTGAAACCATGCATGAGGAGCTTGTTTAAGGCCATAAAGAGATTTGTGGAGGAGACAAACAAAATTTGGAGAGGAGGGATTCTCAAAACCAGAGGGTTGCTGACAATAAAAAGTTTCATTGAGAGTGCCATGAAGAAAAGCATTTTTAACATCAAGTTGATGAATAGGCCAAGAAGAGGAAACAACAAGACTAAGAACAACATGAATAGTGCTCGGTTTAACAACAGGAGAAAAGTCTCATCAAAGTCAATACCATGCTGCTGGGAGAAACCACGACACACCCAACGAGCTTTGTAACGAGCGAGAGTGCCATCGGATTGAAATTTATGATGAAAAACCCATTTGCCAGAAACAATGTTAACACCAGAAGGTTTGGGAACAAGAGTCCATGTATTATTTTGTTGAAGAGCTTCAAATTCATCACGCATAGCGGAAAGCCAGAGAGGGTCAAGAAGAGCTCGCTTATAACTGGTTGGAATATGAGAGATGGTTGGGGTGGCGGTAAGATTGAGACGTTTGGTGGGGAGAAGAAATACTCGTTTTCCACGGGTGCACATGACATGATCATTGGTGAGCGGTGGTATAAGAACGACATTGGGTGGCAGTGGGTTTTCGGTTGAAGAAGACGGTGAGGAAGAAGAATCAGAGGTGGTGGGTGTCGAGGTGGTTGCCGTGGTAGGATGTGGTGAGGGAAAGACGGCTGGGGTAGAGGATGCATTCTATGGAGAGGTGGGGGCGGGCAGGAGGGTGGCTGACGGTGGGCGATTCCTCATGGAGAGACGGAACAAGATTCCATGGCAGCAGAGATGACCGAAGGACGAACTAGGAAGGGTTTTGGTGGTGGCGGATTGTGGTGGAATTGGTTTTGTGGTTGTAGTGACGAGAAAAAGGAAAAGTATTTTCATCGAATGTGACATGACGAGAGAGAATGATACTGACCGGAAGATGGATCAAACAACGATATCCTTTTGATCATCGAAAAGACCAAGGTGAATGCAAGGTAGTGAGCGTGGTTCTAGTTTGTTGGAGGCGGTAGAGGCGATGTTGGGAAAGCATAGACAGCCAAAAACACGCAGAAAAGAATAGTCAGGGTGGGAGAGAAAAAGAGATTGGAAAGGCGAATAAAGAGGGCAAGTTTTAGTTAGTCGAATATTAAGAAGTAGTGTGGCGGTGCGAAGGGCTTCAACCCAAAAACGGGAAGGAAGAGAAGCTTTTAAAAGCAATGTGCAAAGAACATCATTAATAGAGCGAAGACAGCGTTCAGCTTTACCATTTTGAGAAGATGTATAAGGGCATGAAAAACGAAGAAGCATGCCTTGAGAGAGAAAGAAGGTGCGATTTTGGGTGTTATCAAATTCACGACCGTTATCGCATTGAATAAATCGAATTGGCAAGCCAAAGTGTGTGATTACATATTGTCGAAAGTTGAGAAAGATTGCAGGTACTTCAGATTTAGCGCGAAGAGGAAAGGTCCAAGTATAGTGAGAATAATCATCCAAGATCACAAGATAATATTTATAACCAGAAACACTAGGGACTGGAGAGGTCCATAAATCACAGTGAAGTAACTCAAAAGGAAAAGTACTAATGGTAGTAGAGGTTCCAAAAGGTAATCTAACATGTTTGCCACATTGACATGCATTACAAAGAGAGGGATTATGAGGACTGCTAGAACTAGGGATACAAAATTCCTGGAGTAAAGACGTCAAAGTGTTTTTGCTGGGGTGACCGAGACGACGATGCCATAGATCAACAGAGGCGAGCATGGCACGAGAGGTGGATGTGGGCGTGCCATGAAGAGGATAAATATCGCCTGCTATTGTACCGAAGCGAGGACCGCCTCCGTTGTCGATCCTTCACGCACAAACCAAAAGGGTCAAAGGCCAGGATAACTTTGTTGTCAATGCAAAATTGTCTAACAGAGATAAGATTTTGATGATGGAAGGAACCACAAGAATATTGCGAGAAGAAAATTGGCATGAGAGGAAGGGATGTAAGAGTGACCAGTGCATGAAACAGGATGGTGGAGCCATCGCCAATGGTGATAGTGGAAAAGGTAGGAAAACAAGTCGACAATAAATTCATATTTGAAGACATATGCATTGATGCACCAGAATCGAAAATCCAATCCGTACCTGCGTCGTTGAGGACAAAATTGTTCATTGCGTTGATGAAGGCGGCTTGGTCCCAAGCCGGCTGTTGGGGAGGAGCAGAGGGGCCAGGAACTTGCATGTTGACGTAGGGGATAGCGGATGGGTAGTATGCGATTGGGGCCTGCATGTTGCCGTAGAAGGCCGGCATGGTGTTGTTGAAGGAAATATGCCCTAGAGGCAATAATAAAGTTATTATTTATTTCCTTATACCATGATAAATGTTTATTATTCATGCTAGAATTGTATTAACCGGAAACATAATACATGTGTGAATACATAGACAAACAGATAGTCACTAGTATGCCTCTACTGGACTAGCTCATTGATCAAAGATGGTTATGTTTCCTAACCATAGACATGTGTTGTCATTTGATTAATGGGATCACCTCATTAGGAGAATGATGTGATTGACATGACCCATTCCGTTAGCTTAACACTTGATCGTTTAGTATGTTGTTAATGCTTTCTTCATGACTCATACATGTTCCTGTAACTATGAGATTATGCAACTCCGCTTACGGAGGAACACTTTGGTACTACCAAACGTCACAACGTAATCGGGTGATTATAAAGGAGTACTACAGGTGTCTCCAAAGGTACTTGTTGGGTTGGCGATTTGAGATTAGGTTTTGTCACTCCGATTGTCGGAGAGGTATCTCTAGGCCTTCTCGGTGATACACATCACTTAAGCCTTGCAAGCATTACAACTAATGAGTTAGTTGTGAGATGATGTATTACGGAATGAGTAAAGAGACTTACCGTAACGAGATTGAACTAGGTATTGGATACCGACGATCGAATCTCGGGTAAGTAACATACCGATGACAAAGGGAACAACGATGTCGTTATGCGGTTTGACCGATAAAGATCTTCGAGAATATGTAGGAACCAATATGGGCATCCAGGTTCCGCTATTGGTTATTGACCGAGAATAGTTCTAGGTCATGTCTACATAGTTCTCGAACCCGTAGGGTCCGCACGCTTAACGCTTCGATGGCGCTTCATTATGAGTTTATAAGTATTGATGCACCAAGGTTGTTCGAGTCCCGGATGTGATCACGGACATGACGAGGAGTCTCGAAATGGTCGAGACATAAAGATTGATATATTGAAGCCTACATTTGGACATCGGAAGTGTTCCGAGTGAAATCGAATTTACAGAGTACAGGAGGTTACCGAACCCCCGGGAACTACATGGGCCATAGTGGGCCTTGGTGGAAAGGAGAAAGGGCCAGCCCTAGGTGGCTGCGCCCCTTCCCTAGTCCTATTAGGACTAGGAAAGGTGGACCGCCCCCTCTCTCTTTCCCCTCAGGAATCCTAATCCAACTAGGATTGGAGGGGAATCCTACTCCCGGAGGAGTAGGACTCCTTGCGCGCCTCCTCCTTGGCCGCCACCTCCCCTTGGCTCCTTTATATACGGGGGGGGCACCCTAGAACACACAAGTTGATCTACGGATCGTTCCTTAGCCGTGTGCGGTGCCCCCTCCACCATATTCCACTTCGGTCATATCGTCAGAGAGCTTAGGCGAAGCCTGCGCGGAGAAGTCATATCGTCGCGGAGCTTAGGCGAAGCCCTGCGTCGGTGGAGCATCAACATCGCCCCACGCCGTCGTCTTGTGGAACTCATCCCGACACTTTGCTGGATCGAGTCCGGGATCGCCATTGAGCTGAACGTGTGCGAACTCGGAGGTGCCGTCGCTCGGTGCTTGGATCGGTCGGATCGTGAAGACGTATGACTACATCAACCGCGTTGTTATAACGCTTCGCTTTCGGTCTCACGAGGGTACGTGGGCGGACACTCTCCCTCTCGTTGCTATGCCATCACCATGGTCTTGCGTGTTCGTGGAAATTTTTTGAAATTACTCGCTCCCCAACAAAGGGCATCCGAGCCTGGTTTTATGCGTTGATGTCATGTGCACGAGTAGAACACAAGTGAGTTGTGGGCGATACAAGTCATACTGCCTACCAGCATGTCATACTTTGGTTCAGCGGTATTGTGAGATGAAGCGGCCCGGACCGACATTACGCGTGACGCTTCGCGAGACTGGTTTCACCGCCCGAGCACTCGTTGCTTAAAGGTGACCGGCGGTGTCTGTCTCTCTCACTTTAGTTGAACCGAGTATGACTACGCCCGGTCCTTGAGAAGGTTAAAACGGAGTCTATTTGACAAACTATCGTTGTGGTTTTGATGCGAGGTAAGAACGGTTCTTGCTCAGCCCGTAGCAGCCACGTAAAACTTGCAACAACAAAGTAGAGGACGCCTAACTTGTTTTTGCAGGGCATGATGTGATGTGATGTGGTCAAGACGTGATGCTATATTTTATTGTATGAGATGATCATGTTTTGTAACCGAGTTATCGGCAATCGGCAGGAGCCATATGGTTGTCGCTTTATTGTATGAAATGCAACGCCATGTAATTGCTTTACTTTATCACTAAGCGATAGCGATAGTCGAGAAGCAATAGTTGGCGAGACGACAACGATGCTACGATGGAGATCAAGGTGTCGCGCCGTGGCGATGGTGATCATGACGGTGCTTGGCGATGGAGATCACAAGCACAAGATGATGATGACCATATCATATCACTTATATTGATTGCATGTGATGTTTATCCTTTATGCATCTTATCTTGCTTTGATTGACGGTAGCATTATAAGATGATCTCTCACTAAAATTATCAAGAAGTGTTCTCCACGAGTATGCACCGTTGCCAAAGTTCAGAGTACCCGGACACCACGTGATGATCGGGTGTGATAAGTTCTACGTCCATCTACAACGGGTGCAAAACAGTTGCACGCCGCAGAATACTCAGGTTAAACTTGACGAGCCTAGCATATAACAGATATGGCCTCGAACACGGAGACCGAAAGGTCGAACGTGAATCATATAGTAGATATGATCAACATAGTGATGTTCACCATTGAAACTACTCCGCCTCACGTGATGATCGGACATGGTTTAGTTGATTTGGATCACGTGATCACTTAGATGACTAGAGAGATGTCTGTCTAAGTGGGAGTTTATTAATATGATTAATTGAACTTAAATTTATCATGAACTTAGTACCGATAGTATTTTGCTTGTCTATGTTTATCGTAGATAGATGGCTCGTGCTGTTGTTCCGTTGAATTTTAATGCGTTCCTTGAGAAAGCAAAGTTGAAAGATGATGGTAGCAATTACACGGACTGGGTCCGTAACTTGAGGATTATCCTCATTGCTGCACGAAAAAATTACGCCCCGAAGCACCGCCGGGTGACAGAACTGCTGCAGATGCCGAGCCGAAGTTGTGAACGTCCGCAAAGCAAAGTGATGAACTATAATATGCAAGGGATGACTAAGACAATTCTGAGCTCTTCGCGATGCTAAAAGCATGGAGGTAGAAATCAAGAAAGAGCATCAAGTGTTGATGGTCAACAAGACCACTAGTTTCAAGAAAAGGGCAAAGGGAAGAAGAAGGAAACTTCAAAAGAACAGCAAGAAAGTTGCTGATCAAGAGAAGAAACCCAAGTCTGGACCTAAGCCTGAAATCGAGTGTTTTTACCGCAAGCGATCGACACTTTGAAGCGGAACTGCCCCAAGTATTTGGCGGATAAAAAGGATGGCAAGGTGAACAAAGGTATATGTGATATACATGTTATTGATGTGTACCTTACTAGAGCTCGTAGTAGCACTGGTATTTGATATCTGGTTCATTGCTAATATTTGCAACTCGAAGCAGGACTACGGAATAGACGAGCACCGGCAAAGGACGAGGTGACGATCTTGCGTGGGAAATGGTTCCAAAGTCAATGTGATCGCGGTCGCACGCTACCTCTACATCTACCTTCGGGATTAGTTTTAGACCTAAATAATTGTTATTTGGTGCCAGCGTTGAGCATGAACATTATATCTGGATCTTGTTTAATGCGAGACGGTTATTCATTTAAATCAGAGAATAATGGTTGTTCTATTTATATGAGTAATATCTTTTATGGTCATGCACCCTTGAAGAATGGTCTATTCTTGTTGAATCTCGACAAGAGTGATACACATATTCATAATGTTGAAGCCAAAAGATGCAGAGTTGATAATGATAGTGCAACTTATTTGTGGCACTACCGTTTAGGTCATATCGATGTAAAACGCATGAAGAAACTCCATCTTGATGGGCTTCGGAATCACTTGATTATGAATCACTTGGTACTTGCGAACCGTGCCTCATGGGCAAGATGACCAAAACGCCGTTCTCCGGAACTATGGAGCGAGCAACTGATTTGTTGGAAATCATACATACTTGATGTTTGTGGTCCAATGAATGTTGAGGCACGCAAGGGTATCGTTATTTTCTCACCTTCACAGATGATTTGAGCAGATATGGGTATATCTACTTAATGAAACACAAATCTGAAACATTTGAAAAGTTCAAAGAATTTCAGAGTGAAGTGGAAAATCATCGTAACAAGAAAATAAAGTTTCTACGATCTGATCGTGGAGGAGAATATTTGAGTTACGAGTTTGGTTTACATTTGAAACAATGTGGAATAGTTTCAGCAACTCACGCCACCCGAACACCACAGAGAAATGGTGTGTCCGAACGTCGTGTCGTACTTTACTAGATATGGTGCGATCTATGATGTCTATTTCCGATTTACCGCTATCGCTTTGGGGTTATGCTTTAGAGACGGCCGCATTCACGTTAAATAGGACACCGTCAAAATCCGTTGAGACGACGCCTTATGAACTGTGGTTTGGCAAGAAACCAAAGTTGTCGTTTCTTAAAGTTTGGGGCTGCGATGCTTATGTAAAGAAACTTCAACCAGATAAGCTCGAACCCAAATCGGAAAATGTGTCTTCATAGGATACCCAAAGGAGATGTTGGGTACACCTTCTATCACAGATCTGAAGGCAAGATTTTCGTTGCTAAATTCGGATCCTTTCTAGAGAAGGAGTTTCTCTCGAAAGAAGTGAGTGGGAGGAAAGTAGAACTTGATGAGATAATCAGATCTGCTCCCTTATTGGAAAGTAGTTCATCACAAGAAATGGTTCTGTGACAACTACACCAATTAGTGAGGAAACTAATGATGATGATCATGAAGCTTGAGATCAAGTTACTATGAACTTCGTGGGTCAACCAGAGTAAAATACGCACTGAGTGGTACGGTAATCTTATTCGGAAGTCATGTTACTTGACCATGGCGAACCTACAAACTATGAAGAAGCGATGGTGAGCCCAGATTCCAAAATGGCTGGAAGCCATGAAATCTGAGATGGGATCCATGTATGAGAACAAAGTATGGACTTTGGTTGACTTGCCCGATGATCGGCAAGCCATTGAAAATAAATGGATCTTTAAGAAGAAGACTGCGCCGATGGTAATATAATCTGTCTACAAAGCTCGACTTGTTGCGAAAGGTTTTCGACAAGTTCAAGGGGTTGACTACGATGAGACTTTCTCACCCGTGGCGATGCTTAAGTCTGTCCGAATCATGTTAGCAATTGCCGCATTTTATGATTATGAAATTTGGCAAATGGATGTAAAACCTTCATTCTTGAATGGATTTCTAGAAGAAGAGTTGTATATGATGCAACCAGAAGGTTTTGTCGATCCAAAGGGTACTAACAAAGTGTGCAAGCTCCAATGATCAATTTATGGTCCAGTGCAAGCCTCTCGAGTTGGAATAAACGCTTTGATAGTGTGATCAAAGCATATGGGTTTATCTGAGACTTTTGGAGAAGCCTGTATTTACAAGAAAGTGAGTGGGAGCTCAGAGCATTTCTAATATTATATGTGGACGACATATTATTGATTGGAAATGATATAGAATTTCTGGATAGCATAAAAGGATACTTGAATAAAAGTTTTTCAATGAAAGACCTCGGTGAAGCTGCTTACATATTGGGCATCAAGATCTATAGAGATAGATCAAGGCGCTTAATTGGACTTTCACAAAGCACATACCTTGATAAAGTTTTGAAAAAGTTCAAAATGGATCGCAAAGAAAGGTTTTTACCAGTATTACAAGGTGTGAGATTGAGTCGACTCAATGCCCGACCACAATGCAGAAGATAGAGAAAATGAAAGATGTTCCTATGCTTCAGCCATAGGCTCTATCATGTATGCAATGCTGTGTACCGGACACTGACGTATGCTTAGCTGTAAGCTTGGCAGGAAGGTACCAAAGTAATCCAGAGTGGATCATCGGACAGCGGTCAAGAACATCCTGAAATACCGAAAAGGACTAAGGATATGTTTCTCAGATATGGAGGTGACAAAGAGCTAGTCGTAAATGGTTACGTCGATGCAAGCTTTGACACTGATCCGGACGATTCTAAATCGCAAACCGGATCGTGTTTCTATTAAACGGTGGAGCTGTCGGTTGGTGCAGTTCTAAACAAAGCGTCGTGGCGGGATCTACATGTGAAGCGGAGTACATAGCTGCTTGAAGCAGCAAATGAAGGAGTCTGGATGAAAGAGTTCATTTCCGATCTAGGTGTCATACCTAGTGCATCGGGACCGATGAAGATCTTCTCGTGACAATCTTGGTGCAATTGCCTTGGCAAAGGAATCCAGATTTCACAAGAGGACCAAGCATATCAAGAGACGCTTCAATTCCATTCGGGACCAAGTCCAAGTGGGAGACATAGAGATTTGCAAAATACATACGGATCTGAATGTTGCGACCCGTTGACTAAGCCTCTTCCACGAGCAAAACATGATCAGCACCAAGACTCCATGGGTGTTAGAATCATTACTATGTAATCTAGATTATTGACTCTAGTGCAAGTGGGAGATCAAGGAAATATGCCCTAGAGGCAATAATAAAGTTATTATTTATTTCCTTATACCATGATAAATGTTTATTATTCATGCTAGAATTGTATTAACCGGAAACATAATACATGTGTGAATACATAGACAAACAGATAGTCACTAGTATGCCTCTACTGGACTAGCTCATTGATCAAAGATGGTTATGTTTCCTAACCATAGACATGTGTTGTCATTTGATTAATGGGATCACCTCATTAGGAGAATGATGTGATTGACATGACCCATTCCGTTAGCTTAACACTTGATCGTTTAGTATGTTGTTAATGCTTTCTTCATGACTCATACATGTTCATGTAACTATGAGATTATGCAACTCCCGTTTACCGGAGGAACACTTTGGGTACTACCAAACGTCACAACGTGAATCGGGTGATTATAAAGGAGTACTACAGGTGTCTCCAAAGGTACTTGTTGGGTTGGCGATTTGAGATTAGGTTTTGTCACTCCGATTGTCGGAGAGGTATCTCTAGGCCTTCTCGGTGATACACATCACTTAAGCCTTGCAAGCATTACAACTAATGAGTTAGTTGTGAGATGATGTATTACGGAACGAGTAAAGAGACTTACCGGTAACGAGATTGAACTAGGTATTGGATACCGACGATCGAATCTCGGGTAAGTAACATACCGATGACAAAGGGAACAACGTATGTCGTTATGCGGTTTGACCGATAAAGATCTTCGTAGAATATGTAGGAACCAATATGGGCATCCAGGTTCCGCTATTGGTTATTGACCGAGAATAGTTCTAGGTCATGTCTACATAGTTCTCGAACCCGTAGGGTCCGCACGCTTAACGCTTCGATGACAGTTCATTATGAGTTTATAAGTATTGATGCACCGAAGGTTGTTCGGAGTCCCGAATGTGATCACGGACATGACGAGGAGTCTCGAAATGGTCGAGACATAAAGATTGATATATTGGAAGCCTACATTTGGACATCGGAAGTGTTCCGAGTGAAATCGGGAATTTACCGGAGTACCGGGAGGTTACCGGAACCCCCCGGGAACTACATGGGCCATAGTGGGCCTTGGTGGAAAGGAGAAAGGGCCAGCCCTAGGTGGCTGCGCCCCTTTCCCTAGTCCTATTAGGACTAGGAAAGGTGGACCGGCCCCCCTCTCTCTCTTTCCCCCTCAGGAATCCTAATCCAACTAGGATTGGAGGGAATCCTACTCCCGGAGGAGTAGGACTCCTTGGTCGCCTCCTCCCTTGGCCGCCACCTCCCCTTGGCTCCTTTATATCGGGGCAGGGGGCACCCTAGAACACACAAGTTGATCTACGGATCGTTCCTTAGCCGTGTCGGTGCCCCCTCCACCATATTCCACTTCGGTCATATCGTCGTAGAGCTTAGGCGAAGCCTGCGCCGGAGAAGTCATATCGTCGCGGAGCTTAAGGCGAAGCCCTGCGTCGGTGGAGCATCAACATCGCCACCACGCCGTCGTCTTGTGGAACTCATCCCGACACTTTGCTGGATCGGAGTCCGGGATCGCCATCGAGCTGAGCGTGTGCGAACTTCGGAGGTGCCGTCGTTCGGTGCTTGGATCGGTCGGATCGTGAAGACGTCGACTACATCAACAGCGTTGTTATAACGCTTCGCTTTCGGTCTCACGAGGGTGCGTGGACGGACACTCTCCCCTCGTTGCTATGCCATCACCATGGTCTTGCGTGTTCGTAGGAAATTTTTTGAAATTACTACGTTCCCCAACAGTTGTAGGGCGACGGTGGTCCTGGCGTGCTGGTAGGCGGAGTAGGAGTGGCGGTGTAGACGTGCGACGGCGGCCTGGGTCCAAGGAGTCCCGGAGAGCCTGTGGCTGGACGAAGACCGGGGCTCCACGTGCCGTGTATGCAGGAGGGCACCATCTGGCGAGGGGCCGACCATGGCATCGACCAAGCTCGGGCGAGGCCAGTCCAAGGATCATCTTGAGGAGGCCATGGCGACGGAGCTGGTGGGGCGGGAGCGGTGGATGACGAGGCTGGTGCAGGTCCGCAGACGAGATCAGGAGGCCGGTGGACGGGATTCTTGCCCTTGTAGTTGGGACTCGGGCGCCAGCCTGGTGGTGGTGTTGAGGCCACGGCAGCCACAACAGGAGTTGGAGGGGCGGTCGGTTGCCGCGGCAGCCTAGGCGTGGGAGCTGCAGAAGAGGCGCGGCAAAGATGAAACACCTGCGGCGCCTGTTGCGCCTTGCGAGCCTGGTTCTTCTCTTCTTCTTTGGAGGATCGGCGGACTTCCTTGAAGGTGGGGTGCGGCTTGAGCATGGGTATGAAGGACTGCTGCTTCTCGAATTGATCGCCGAGACCTTGGAGGAGGGCGTTGATGAGAGTGCGATCCTCGACGTGATCACCAAGTTCACGGAGTTCATCGCCAATAGCCTTGATTCACCGGGCGAGAATATGGAGACCGGGACATCTCCTGCATGGTTGTGCGTGGCTTCGGTGTTGGCGCGTTGATTCGCTGGCCGGAGTTGTCTGAAACAGCTGTTGAAGGGAAGCCCGAGATCGGCGGGCGGTGGCGTCATCGTCGGACACCAGTTGAAAAGTTCCGTGGAGATGCGTGTAAATCCAATTGGATGATGGCGAGATCATCTTTCACCCAGCGAGGATCAGCGGGCTGTGGCGGGTAGGAGGGATCAATGTGGTGGCGTAGGCCGCAACGCCCGAGATGGATGATGAAGAGGTGGCGCCAATGGTAGTAGTTGTGGATGCCGAGGTCTAATGAGATTGGTATGAAGGGAGAGACGTCGGCAATGGTGTCGGCTAGGGAGAACATAGGGTTTGGAGGGGGAGGTGTTTGGGTAGTTGTAGAGGAGGAGGTAGGGGGTGGGGCACCGACGGCGTGGAACTCGGCCATGGAGAAGAGGGGCCGAATCGGCCGGGGCGGCGGCACGGGTGGCGGAGCCATACCAGGTGCGGAAAACCTAGGCGTCGGATACCATGATAGATTGAGATATTGGAGAAGTAATTGTTATATTGATCGGGGCCTCAAGGGATGTTTATATAGATTACGAAGCTTGGGCTCCAAGAATAGACTAATAGAGATAGATTACAATACGAATAGACTTATACTCTAAGATTGTTGACCATCAACACTTGATGCTCCTTCTTGATTTCTACCTCCGCAGCTTTTAGCATCGCGAAGAGCTCGGGAATAGTCTTGTTCATCCCTTGCATATTGTAGTTCATCATGAAGCTCTTGTAGCTTGGTGGCAGTGATTGAAGAATTCTGTCAATGACCCTATCATCAGGAAGATTAACTCCCGTTGAATCAAGTGATTATTATACCCGACATTTTGAGTATATGTTCAGTGACGTAACTATTCTCCTCCATCTTGCAGCTATAGAACTTATTGGAGACTTCATATCTCTCAATCCGGGCATTTGCTCGAAATATTGACTTCAACTCCTGGAACATCTCATATGCTCCATGACGTTCAAAACGTCGTTGAAGTCCCGGTTCTAAGCCGTAAAGAATGGCACACTGAACTATCGAGTAGTCATCAGCTTTGCTCGCCAGACGTTCTTACGTCGTCGCCAGATCTGCAGCAGGCTCGGCACCCAGCGGTGCTTCCAGGACGTAATTCTTCTGTGCAGCAATGAGAATAATCCTCGAGTTACGGACCCAGTCCGTGTAATTGCTACCATCATCTTTCAACTTAGCTTTCTCAAGGAACGCATTAAAATTCAATGGAACAACAGCACGGTCCATCTATCTACAACAAACACAGACAAGCAAAATACTATCAGGTACTAAGTTCATGATAAATTTAAGATCAATTAATCATATTACTTAAGAACTCCCACTTAGATAGACATCCCTCTAATCATCTAAGTGATCATGTGATCCAAATCAACTAAACCATGTCCGATCATCACGTGAGATGGAGTAGTTTTCAATGGTGAACATCACTATGTTGATCATATCTACTATATGATTCACGCTCGACCTTTCGGTCTCAGTGTTCCGAGGCCATATCTGTATATGCTAGGCTCGTCAAGTTTAACCTGAGTATTCTGCGTGTGTAAAACTGTCTTACACCCGTTGTATTTGAACGTAGAGCTTATCACACCTGATCATCACATGGTGTCTCAGCACGAAGAACTTTCGCAACGGTGCATACTCAGGGAGAACCCTTATACCTTGAAATTTAGTGAGAGATCATCTTATAATGCTACCGTCAATCAAGCAAAATAAGATGCATAAAGGATAAACATCACATGCAATCAATATAAGTGATATGATATGGCCATCATCATCTTGTGCTTGTGATCTCCATCTCCGAAGAACCGTCATGACCACCATCGTCACCGGCGCGACACCTTGATCTCCATCGTAGCATCGTTGTCGTCTCGCCAACTATTGCTTCTACGACTATCGCTACCGCTTAGTGATAAAGTAAAGCAATTACAGGGCGATTGCATTGCATACAATAAAGCGACAACTATATGGCTCCTGCCAGTTGCCGATAACTTTGTTACAAAACATGATCATCTCATACAATAAAATTTAGCATCATGTCTTGACCATATCACATCACAACATGCCCTGCAAAAACAAGTTAGACGTCCTCTACTTTGTTGTTGCAAGTTTTACGTGGTTGCTACGGGCTGAGCAAGAACCGTTCTTACCTACGCATCAAAATCACAACGATAGTTCGTCAAGTTAGTGCTATTTTAACCTTCTCAAGGACCAGGCGTAGCCACACTCGGTTCAACTAAAGTTGGAGAAACTGACACCCGCCAGCCACCTATGTGCAAAGCACGTCGGTAGAACCAGTCTCGCGTAAGCATATGCGTAATGTCGGTCCGGACCACTTCATCCAACAATACCACCGAACCAAATTATGACATGTTGGTAAGCAGTATGACCTGTATTGCCCACAACTCACTTGTGTTCTACTCGTGCATATAACATCTACGCATAAAACCAGGCTCTGATGCCACTGTTGGGGAACGTAGTAATTTCAAAAAAATTCCTACGCACACACGCAAGATCATGGTGATGCATAGCAACGAGAGGGGAGAGTGTTGTCCACGTACCCTCATAGACCGAAAGTGGAAGCGTTAGCACAACGCGGTTGATGTAGTCGTACATCTTCATGATCTGACCGATCAAGTACCGAACGTACGGCACCTCCGAGTTTAGCACACGTTCAGCTCGATGACGTCCCACGAACTCTGATCCAGCAGAGCTTTGCGGGAGAGTTCTGTCAGCACGACGGCGTGATGACGGTGTCGATGATGCTACCGATGCACGGCGTCGCCTAAGCACCGCTACGATATTATCGAGGTGTAATATGGTGGAGGCGGGCACCACACACGGCTAAGAGATCAAGAGATCAATTGTTGTGTCTAGAGGTGACCCCCTGCCCCCGTATATAAAGGACCAGGGGGAGGGAGGGGCCGGCCAGGAGGAGGGCGCGCCAGGGAGGAGTCCTACTCCCACCGGGAGTAGGACTCCCTCTTTTTCCTAGTTGCAGTAGGAGGGGGAAAGGAAGGGAAGGAGAGAGGAGGAAGGAAAGGGGCCGCCCCCCCCTCCTTGTCCAATTCGGACTAGAAGGGGAGGGGACACGCGGCCAGCCCTAGCCGCCATACCTCTTCTCCACTAAGGCCCATCTTGGCCCATTAAGCTCCCCGGGGGGTTCCGGTAACCCCCCGGTACTCCGGTATATGTCTGAAACTCCCCAAACCATTCCGGTGTCCGAACATAGTCATCCAATATATTGATCTTCACATCTAGACCATTTGGAGACTCCTCGTCATGTCCGTGATCATATCCGGAACTCCGAACTACCTTCAGTACATCAAAATACAAAAACTCATAATACCGTTCGTCACCAAACTTTAAGCGTGCGGACCCTACGGGTTCGGGAACTATGTAGACATGACCGAGACTCGTTTCCGGTCAATAACCAATAGCGGAACCTAGATGCTCATATTGGTTCCCACATATTCTACGAAGATTGAGGGAGTCCTGGATTAGGGGGTGTCCGGATGGCCGGACTATAACCTTTGGCCAGACTCCTGGACTATGAAGATACAAGATTGAAGACCTCGTCCCGTGTCCGGATGGGACTTTCCTTGGTGTGGAAGGCAAGCTTGGCGATACGGATATGTAGATCTGCTCCCATTTGTAACCGACTCTATGTAACCCTAACCCTCTCCAATGTCTTTATAAACCGGAGGGTTTTAGTCCGTAGGACGAACAACAATCATACTGTTACGCCCTCGATGCGGCTATATCTCCCACGTGTCGAAGCACGACTTAGAGGCATAACCGCATTGAAAGCAATGTCGCAAGTGAGGTAATCTTCACACAACCCATGTAATACATAAGGGAAAGAGATACATAGTTGGCTTACAATCGCCACTTCACACAATACATGAGTAAAGCATTACATCATACAGATACAAACAAGGTCCGACTACGGAACCAAAAATAAAAGAAGACTACCCCAAATGCTACACAGATCCCGATCGTCCCAACTGGCTCCACTCTTGATCAACTGAAACGAAACAACACAATGAACAAGATCTTCATCGAACTCCTCCTTGAGCTCGGGTGCATCACCTGCACGGTTTCATCGGCACACGCAAACTGGTTTTGGAAGTATCTCGTGAGTCATGGGACTCAGCAATCTCACACCATGAGATCAAGACTATTTAAGCTTAAAGGTAGGACAGGGTAGTGAGGTGGAGCTGCAGCAAGCGACTAGCATATATGGTGGCTACATACGCAAATGAGAGCGAGAAGAGAAGGCAAAAGCACGGTCGAACAACTATGATCAAGAAGTGATCCTAGAACAACCTGCGTCAAGCATAACTCCAACACCGTGTTCACTTCCCGGACTCCGCCGAGAAGAGACCATCACGGTTACACACGCGGTTGATGTGTTTTAATTAAGATCAACTTCGGGTTTACTACAACCGGACATTAACAAATTCCCATCTGCCACATAACATGAGGCACGGCTTTGAAAGATAATACCCTGCGGGGTGTCCCAACTTAGCCCATGATAAGCTCTCACGGTCAACGAAGGATATTCCTTCTACCGGAAGACCCGATCGATCTCGGAATCCCGGACTACAAGACATTTCGACAACAATAAAACAAGACCAGCAAGACCACCCATTGTGCCGACAAATCCCGATAGGAGCTGCACATATCTCGTTCTCGGGGCACACCGGATAAGCTAAGCGTCAGGTACCCGACGTAATCCAAGTTGCCAAGGAATGGTCCCGACGGTGCTCTAGTTTGGACCAACACTCGGAGGAGCACCGCCCGGGGTTTAAAATAAAGATGACCCTTGAGTCTGCGGAACCCAAGGGAAAAAACTTAGGTGGCAAATGGTAAAACCAATGTTGGGCCTTCTTTGGAGGAGTCTTATTCAAAGCGAACTGTCAAGGGGTCCCATAAATCACCCAACCGTGTAAGGAACATAAAATCCGGGAACATAATACCGATATGACGGAAAACTAGGGCGGCAAGAGTGGAACAAAACACTGGGCATAAGGCCGAGCCTTCCACCCTTTACCAAGTATATAGATGCATTAATTAAATAAGATATATTGTGATATGCCAACAAATAAGCATGTTCCAACAAGGAACAACATCTCCATGTTCCAACAAGGAACAAACTTCATCTTCGCCGCAACTAACAACGCTATAAGAGGGGCTGAGCAAGCGGTAACATAGCCAATCAACGGTTTGCTAGGAGAGGATGGTTAGAGGTTTGACATGGCAATGTGGGAGGCATGATATAGCAAGTGGTAGGCATCGCAGCATAGGCATAGCAAAAGAGCGAGCATCTAGCGAGCAAAGATAGAAGTGATTTCGAGGGTATGGTCATCTTGCCTGAAATCCCGCAAGGAAGAAGAACGAGTCCACGAAGAAGACAAACGGACGTAGTCGAACGAATCCTCACAACTCCGGAACGAAACCGAAGCTAACAAGAGAAGCAACCCGGAAACAAGCAACAACATAGTAAACACACAATCATAAACATGGCATGATGCACAAGCGAGTATGATGCATGTCCGGTTTAATGAGGCTTGGCATGACAATATGCACAAACAACACTACAAGTTAAGTGGAGCTCAATATGCAACGGGTTGCATATTGACAAAACACCACATCACTTATTTAGTTCACCTTGTTTAGGTACACAACTATATTAAATGTTATTAAACATGGCAATAGGTGAAGCATAAGTAAACTAACTATTTAGGCAATTTTAAATGAGGCCGGAAATAACAAACAACAAGTCCGGGAAAATCCTCATATGCATATTTCGAATTAGGTACTGTTCTGCCCTAAACACAATTTTTAATGTTGTTAAACATGCAAAGTAATGCTACCATGTTAATCCATGCATTTTTCTACCCCATTTACATATATAATTTATTTAAATCCGAGTTACGGTTATTTAGTTATGAAATAAATCATTTTAACATGGCATTTAAGCAAATTAATGCAAACAACAATTATAAACATTTAAATGTTGTTATCATGATGCGGATGACATGTGCAAGTTTTTATGCAATTTTATGAAAACGTTAACATGAGCATGATGAAGCATTGTGTCACCGTGGTGGAAGAAAGGGGTGCCACGGCAACGAATCCGAAAATGGTGCCACGGCAACATTTCGGTTCCGGTAGCTCACGGAGATACCGGTGAAAAAGAAGTGGGCGTGAGCGAGTTGAGCAAGATGGTGGGGTGATCCCGATTACCGGGTTCCCACGGAACGGTGGCATGGCAAAAGAGGGGCATCGCAAGGATGATTCGAACACGGTGCAAAACTATCGTACATCTCATACAACACTCAAACATTCGATCCACGGGTGGTCGTCTCGGTGTTATACCTTCGAAGCGTGCGTTCATTTTGGAGCGGGTCGAGTTTCGTAGAGGGAAGTCGACGTTCTCGCGACGGTAGAGGTACTCGCGATCTCGGCAACGGTAGTCGTACACGTTCGTTTCGTAGATGTCCGGGGCCGTCGGTAGAGGAAGTAGTGGTACACGGCCGTAGATGTACTTGGCGATCCGAAGGGGTCCTTGTACTCGCATCGTCGTGGAAGTAGTCGTTCGGGCTCCCGTGCGGACTTGGTGGTGGTGTACTTGGCGAATCCACGTAGTCGAACATGGGTTGCAGTGGTACTTGACGCTCGTAGACATCTAGGGTCATCGAAGCTGTACTTGACGTCCACGGAACTAGCAGCGGAGCACACATGCCTCGGTTTTGATCTTCAGGAGCAGCGGCGACTACAGGTACATGGGGAGGCTACACCGGGGCCCGAGGCAAGCATGGTCAACGGCACAAAGTAGCAGAGATGGCAGCAGTGCCATCGGGTGCGTAGGAGGTGGAGCCGAGGAGGCTCGGCGCGCGGGAGCTCTGGTGGTCGCAGCGTGCGATGAGGAGAAGGCCGCGGGGCGGTTGGGGCGAGCCGCGAGGCAGCCAGCAGCTGCTCCGGTGGCCGACGACGGGCTCAGGAGAGGTGGAGAAGGGCGGCGAGGGGCTCGGCGACGGGACGCCTGATGCAGGAGGAGGAAGGGCGACGAGGGCGGGCACCGGAGAAGGGACGGCGGCGGCTTGAGAAGATCGGGCGCGGCGCGCTGGGTCAGAGTCCTGCGTCCGGTAGGGCATGCAGTGACTTCGGCGTGGGAGCCGAACGGAGGCGGGCGGCGAGCTCGATGCCCGCCAAGGCGTCGAGGGAAGGAGAAGGATGGCTGGGGCGGCGGCGAGGTAGGTCGAGGTCGCCCATGGCCGTGGTCGGCGACCCGGGAGGCGACGAGGCATGGTTGCAGGTGGAGGAGGCGCGAGGAGGAGGCCGAGGGAGAAGGCGCCGGGCGGCGGAGGTGCCATGGACGACGGCGAGGAGGCCGACGGGCTCGGGAGGAGAAACGGGCACGGCGAGGGATCGGGCGCGATGGGGGCGACGAGGGAGAGATCGAGGGGAGATGGGGATCCGATCGGGGCTGGGGATCTCGATCGGCTAGGGTTAGAGAGTTAGGTGGGCCTCACGGGGTTTGGTGGGCCTTGGGAGGCCGCGGGCTAGAGGCCGGCCCAGTGGAGAAGAAGTGGCCAGAAGGTCTGGCTGGGCTGGCTCTCTCTCTCTCTCACTAAACTCTTAAATAGAAAAGAAATATAGAGAAGGAAAAAGAAGGGGGGTTTAGGGAAAGAATTTGGACACACGGATAATTTTCCCAAGATGAGGAATTTAACAAAAATGGCCCGAGGATTTTTGGTGGAGCTCCGGAAAATGATGAAATAAAATTGGCAAGGTTTTGAGGTCAACTCGGAGCAGAAAAGGCATGGGATTTATTTTTCAAGTGTGTTATGGTGATTCCAAAACAATGGAATATTTATTATAGCTCCCTAATAATATTGGGAGGGTATGTTATAAAGAGAAGTCACAAGTGAATTCCCTCGATTTAAATGGACCGGAGATCCATACGATTTATTTAGTGATAGGATGGCATGATGACATGATGCACTGCAAGAGATGACAAGATGAATGCACAACCAAAACAAATCACATGGCAAAACTCGGAAACCCTGGAAGGCAACTGAAGCTCCGGTCTTGGGGCGTCACACATACCATAGGCTAGCTTCTAGGGTTTAGCCTCTCTGATCTCGTGGTAGATCTACTCTTGTACTACCCATATCATCAATATTAATCAAGCAGGAGTAGGGTTTTACCTCCATCGAGAGGGCCCGAACCTGGGTAAAAACATCGTGTCCCTTGTCTCCTATTACCATCCGCCTAGATGCACAGTTCGGGACCCCCTACCCGAGATCCGCCGATTTTGACACCGACATTGGTGCTTTCATTGAGAGTTCCTCTGTGTCATCATCTTTAGACCCGATGGCTCCTCCGATCATCAACAACGATGCGGTCCAGGGTTAGACTTTTCTCCCCAGACAGATCTTCGTATTCGGCGGCTTTGCATTGCGGGCCAATTAAGCTTGCCATCCGGAGCAGATCAAAAGCTCGCCCGCCATCGGTCAGATTTGGAAGTTTGAACTACACGGCCGACGTCCGCGGAGACTTGATCTTCGATGGGTTCGAGCCACAGCCGAGCGCGCCGCATTGTTACGATGGGCATGATCTAGCTCTGCCGTCGAACAGTGCCCTAGAGGCCGCACCCGTGTCGGCTCTGACCCTCAGCTCGGAGCCGACTGCGCCAATCGAGGATGGGTGGCTGGACACCGCCTCGGGGGCTGCAATCTCTACGGCGATCAAGCCGAACACCAGCCTTGTCCTTTGCGAAGCTTGTGACTCCAAGGTGCGGACTCCCTCGGACTCCAACCTTCCGCGCCCCTGCCAATCGAATCCGATTGGGCGCCGATCATGGAGTTCATCGCCGCGGACATCTTTCAGCACTCGCCCTTCGGCGACATTCTGAATTCACTAAAGTCTCTCTCTTTATCAGGAGAGCCCTGGCCGGACTATGTGTTGGAAATATGCTCTAGAGGCAATAATAAATTAGTTATTATTATATTTCCTTGTTCATGATAATCGTTTATTATCCATGCAATAATTGTATTGATAGGAAACTCAGATACATGTGTGGATACATAGACAACACCATGTCCCTAGTAAGCCTCTAGTTGACTAGCTCGTTGATCAATAGATGGTTACGGTTTCCTGACCATGGACATTGGATGTCGTTGATAACGGGATCACATCATTAGAAGAATGATGTGATGGACAAGACCCAATCCTAAGCCTAGCACAAAGATCGTAGTTCGTATGCTAAAGCTTTTCTAATGTCAAGTATCATTTCCTTAGACCATGAGATTGTGCAACTCCGGATACCGTAGGAATGCTTTGGGTGTACCAAGCGTCACAACGTGGCGGGTGGCTATAAAGGTGCACTACTGTATCTCCGAAAGTGTCTCATTGGGTTGGCACGAATCGAGGCTGGATTTGTCACTCGTAAACGGAGAGGTATCTCTGGGCCCACTCGGTAGGACATCATCATAATGTGCACAATGTGACCAAGGGGTTGATCACGGATGATGTGTTCTGGAATGAGTAAAGAGACTTGCGGAAACGAGATTGAACAAGGTATCGAGATACCGACGATCGAATCTCGGGCAAGCCTAATACCGCTTAGACAAAGGGAATTGAATATGGGATTGATTGAATCCTCGACATCGTGGTTCATCCGATGAGATCATCGTGGAACATGTAGGAACCAACATGGGTATCCAGATCCCGCTGTTGGTTATTGACCGGAGAACGTCTCGGTCATGTCTCATGATGGTTCCCGAACCCGTAGGGTCTACACATAAGGTTCGATGACACTAGGGTTATAAAGGAAGTTTGTATGTGGTTACCGAATGTTGTTGGAGCCCGGATGAGATCCGGACGTCAGGAGGAGTTCGGAATGGTCCGGAGGTAAAGATTTATATATGGAAGTCTGTTTTGGTCACCGAAAAGTTTGGGTTTTTCCAGAGCGTCTGGGACCACCGGAGGTCCCGGGTCCACCAAGTGGGGCCACAAGCCCGGAGGGCTGCATGGGCCAAGTGTGGAAGGGACCAGCCCGGGTGGGCTGGTGCGCCCCACAAGGGCCCAAGGCGCCTCAAGAGGGAAAGGGGCAAACCCTAGGGCGGATGGGCCCCAAGGCCCACCCTAGGTGCGCCTCCCCTCTCCCCTGTGGCCGCCACCCAGATGGGATCTGGGGGCTGCCGCCACCCCTGGGGAGGGAACCCTAGGTGGGGGCGCAGCCCCTCCCCTTCCCCTATATATACTTGAGGTTTGGGCTGCCCAACACATGAGTTTTCACCTCTCCATGGCGCAGCCCCCTCTCCTCCTCCTCCTCTCCCGTGGTGCTTGGCGAAGCCTGCTGGATTGCCACGCCCTCCATCACCACCACGCCGTTGTGCTGATGCTGAGCGGAGTCTTCCTCAACCTCTCCCTCTCCCTTGCTGGATCAAGGCGTGGGAGGCGTCACCGGGCTGTACGTGTGTTGAACGCGGAGGTGCCGTCCGTTCGGCACTAGGATCATCGGTGATTTGAATCACGGCGAGTACGACTCCATCAACCCCGTTCACTTGAACGCTTCCGCTTAGCGATCTACAAGGGTATGTAGATGCACTCTCCTTCCCTCGTTGCTAGTTTCTCCATAGATAGATCTTGGTGACACGTGGAAAATTTTGAATTTCTGCTCGTTCCCCAACAAAGGCATCATGAGCTAGGTCTATTGCGTAGATTCATTGCACGAGTAGAACACAAAGTAGTTGTGGGCGTTGATGTTGTTCAATATGCTTACCGTTACTAGTCCAATCTTGTTTGACGGTATTGTGGGATGAAGCGGCCGGACCGACCTTACGTACTCTTACGTGAGACAGGTTCCACCGATGACATGCACTTGGTGCATAAGGTGGCTAGCGGTGCCGATCTCTCCCACTTTAGTCGGAACGGATTCGATGAAAAGGGTCCTTATGAAGGGTAAATAGCAATTGGCATATCACGTTGTGGTTTTGCGTAGGTAAGAAACGTTCTTGCTAGAAACCCATAGCAGCCACGTAAAACATGCAAACAACAATTAGAGGGCGTCTAACTTGTTTTTGCGGGGTATGCTATGTGATGTGATATGGCCAAGAAGAATGTGATGAATGATATGTGATGTATGAGATTGATCATGTTCTTGTAATAGGATTCACGACTTGCATGTCGATGAGTATGACAACCGCAGGAGCCATAGGAGTTGTCTTTATTTATTGTATGACCTGCGTGTCATTAAACAACGCCATGTAATTACTTTACTTTATTGCTAACCGTAGCCATAGTAGTAGAAGTAATAGTTGGCGAGACAACTTCATGAAGACACGATGATGGAGATCATGGTGTCATGCCAGTGATGATGATGATCATGGAGCCCCGAAGATGGAGATCAATGGAGCTATATGATATTGGCCATATCATGTCACTACTATATAATTGCATGTGATGTTCATTATGTTTATGCATCTTGTTTACTTAGAACGACGGTAGTAAATAAGATGATCCCTTACAAAATTTCAAGAAGTGTTCTCCCCTAACTGTGCACCGTTGCTAAAGTTAAATCGCTTCTAAGCACCACGTGATGATCGGGTGTGATGGATTCTTACGTTCACATACAGCGGGTGTAAGACAGATTTACACACGCCAAACACTTAGGGTTAACTTGCGAGCCTAGCATGTACAGACATGGCCTCGGAACACAGAGACCGAAAGGTCGAGCATGAGTCGTATGGTAGATACGATCAACATGAAGATGTTCACCGATGATGACTAGTCCGTCTCACGTGATGATCGGACACGGCCTAGTTGACTCGGATCATGTAATCACTTAGATGACTAGAGGGATGTCTATCTGAGTGGGAGTTCATAATATGAACTTAATTATCCTGAACATAGTCAAAAACCCTTTGCAAATTATGTCATAGCTCACGCTTTAGTTCTACTGTTTAGATATGTTCCTAGAGAAAATATAGTTGAAAGTTGACAGTAGCGATTATGCGATCGGTAGAAAGCTTGTGTCCTTAATGCACCGCTCAGTGTGCTGAACCCCAAACGTCGTTTGTCGATGTTGCGAACGTCGGACATACACGTTTTGATAGCTACGTGATAGTTCAGTTAAATGGTTTAAGTAGAGGCACCAAAGACGTTTTCGAAACGTCGCGGAACATATGAGATGTTTCAAGGGCTGAAATTGGGATTTCAGGCTCGTGCCCACGTCAAGAGGTATAAGACCTCCGACGATTTTCTTAGCATGCAAACTCAGGGAGAAAAGCTCAATCGTTGAGCTTGTGCTCAGATTGTCTGAGTGCAACAATCACTTGAATCGAGTGGGAGTTGATCTTCCAGATGAGATAGTGATGTTTCTCCAAAGTCATTGCCACCAAGCTGCTAGAGCTTCGTGATGAACTATAACATATCAGGGATAGATATGATGATCCTTGAGGCATTCACGATGTTTGACACCGCGAAAGTAGAAATCAAGAAGGAGCATCAATTGTTGATGGTTGGTGAAACCACTAGTTTCAAGAAGGGCAAGGGCAAGAAGGGATACTTCATGAAACGGCAAATCAGCTGCTGCTCTAGTGAAGAAACCCAAGGTTGAACCCAAACCCGAGACTAAGTGCTTTTGTAATAAAGGGAACAGCCACTGGAGCATAATTACCCTAGATACTTGGTAGATGAGAAGGCTGGCAAGGTCGATAGAAGTATATTGGATATACATTATGTTAATGTGTACTTTACTAGTACTCCTAGTAGCACCAGGGTATTAGATACCGGTTCGGTTGCTAAGTGTTAGTAACTCGAAATAAAAGCTACGGAATAAACGGAGACTAGCTAAAGGTGAGCTGACGATATGTGTTGGAAGTGTTTCCAAGATTGATGTGATCAAACATCGCACGCTCCCTCTACCATCAAGATTAGTATTAAACCAGAATAATTATCATTTGGTGTTTGCGTTGAGCATAGACATGATTGGATTATGTCTATCGCAATACGGTTATTCATTTAAGGAGAATAATGGTTACTCTATTTATTTGAATAATACCTTCAATGGTCTTGCACCTAAAGGAATGGTTTATTGAATCTCGATCATAGCGATACACATTTTCATGCCAAAAGATATAAGATAGTAATGATAGTACCACCTGCTTGTGGCACTGCCATTTGAGTCATATTGATATAGAACGCATGAAGAAGCTCCATGTTGATGGATCTTTGGACTCACTCGTTTTGAAAAGTTTGAGACATGCAAACCATGTCTATTGGTGTATACGCATGATGAAACTCCATTCAGATGGATAGTTTGGACTCACTTGATTTTGAATCACTTGAGATATGCAAATTATACCACATGGGCAAGATGACTGAAAAGCCTCGGTTTCAGTAAGATGGAACAAGATAGCAACTTGTTGAAGTAACACATTGTGATGTGTGCAGTGCAATGAGTGCTAAGGCATGCAGTGAATATCGTTATGTTCTTACTTCACGGATGATTTGAGTAGATACTGAGTATATTTACTTGATGAAACACAAGTCTGAATTATTGAAAGGTTCAAGTAATTTCAGAGTGAAGTTGAAGATCATCGTGACAAGAGGATAAAATGTCTATGATATGATCATAGAGATGAGAATCTGAGTTACAAGCTTTGGCACACAATTAAGACATTGTGGAAATTGTTTCACAGTTAATACCGCCTGGAACACCATAGTGTGATGGTGTGTCCAAACATCATAGTTGCACCCTATTGGATATGGTGCGTACCTTGATGTCTCTTATCGAATTACCACTGTCGTTCATGGGTTAGGCATTAGAAACAACCGCACTCACTTTAATAGGGTACCACGTAATTCCGTTGAGACGACACCGTTTGGAGAAACCTAAGTTGTCGTTTCTTGAAAGTTTGGGGCTGCGACGCTTTTGTGAAAAAGTTTCATCGTGATAAGCTCGAACCCAAAGCGGATAAAATGCATCTTCATAGGACACCCAAAAAAGTTGGGTATACCTCCTATCTCAGATCCGGAAGCAAAAGTAATTGTTTCTAGAAACGGGTCCTTTCTCGAGGAAAAGTTTCTCTCGAAAGAATTGAGTGGGAGGATGGTGAAGACTTGATGAGGTTATTGAACCGTCACTTCAACTAGTGTGTAGCAGGCACGTGAAGTTATTCCGTGGCACCTACACCAATTGAAGTAGAAGCTTATGATAGTGATCATGAAGTTTGGATCAAGTCACTAACGTGCCTCGTGAGGGGCGACAAGGATGCGTACTACTTCAGAGTGGTATGCAATCCTGTCTTAGAGGTCATGTTGCTAGACAACAATGAACCTACGAGCTATGAAGAAGCGATGGTGGGCCCAAATTCTGACAAATGGTTAGAAGCCATGAAATCCGAGATAGGATCGATATATCAGAACAAAGCATGGACTTTGGTGGACTTGCCCAATGATCGGCAAGCTATTGAGATGAATGGATCTTTAAGAAGAAGACGGACGTGGACGGTAATGTCACCGTCTATGAAGCTCGACTTGTGGCGAAGAGTTTTTCACAAGTTCAAGGAGTTGACTACGATGAGATTTTCTCATCCGTAGCGATGCTTAAAGTCCGTCGTAATCATGTTAGCACAAGCTGCATTTATGAAATCTGGCAGATGGATGTCAAAACGAGTTTCCTTACCAGTTTTCGTAAGGAAAGGTTGTATGTGATACAATCAGAAAGGTTTTGTCGATCCTAAAGATGCTAAAAGGTATGCTAGCTCCAGCGATCCTTCTAAGGACTGGAGTAAGCATCTCGGAGTTGGAATGTACGCTTTGATGAGATGATCAAAGATTTTGGGCTTATACAAAGTTTATGAGAAACTTGTATTTCCAAAGAAGTGAGTGGGAGCACTATAGAATTTCGATGAGTATATGTTGTTGACATGTTGATGATCGAAATGATGTAGAATTTTCGTAAAGCATATAGGGTTATTTGAAAAGTGTTTTCAATAGAAAACCTGGATTAAGCTACTTGAACATTGAGCATCAAGATCTATGAGGATAGATCAAAACGCTTAATGGTACTTTCAAATGAGCACATACCTTGACATGATCTTGAAGGTGTTCAAGATGGATCAGTCAAAGAAGGAGTTCTTCCCTGAGATGTAAGGTATGAAGTTAAGACTTAAAGCTCGACCACGGCAGAAAAGAGAGAAAGGACGAAGTTCGTCCCCTATGCTTTAGACGTAGGCTCTACAGTATGCTATGCTAAGTACCGCACCGGTTGTGTGCCTTGCTACATATCTGGCAAGAGAGTACAAAGGTGATCAAGGAGTAGATCACCAGATAGCGGTCAAAATTGTCCTTGGAGTAATAAGGACATGTTTCTCGATTATGGAGGTGATAAAGAGTTCGGCGTAAAGGGTTACGTCGATGCAAGCTTTAACACCTATCCGAATGACTCTGAGTAGCAAACCGGATACGTATAGTGGAACAACCATTTGGAATAGCTCCAAGTGGAGCATGGAAGCAGCATTTACAATATGACATAGAGAATTGCAAAGTACATACGGATCTGAATGTTGCAGACCCGTTGACTAAAACCTCTCTTACAAGCAAAACATGATCAAACCCCAGAACTCATTGAGTCTTAATCATATGATGATGTGAACTAGTTTAATGAAACTAGTAAACTCTTTGGATGTTGGTCACATGGCGATGTGACCTGTGAGTGTTAATCACATGGCGATGTGAACTAGATTATTGACTCTAGTGCAAGTGGGAGACTATTGGAAATATGCTCTAGAGGCAATAATAAATTAGTTATTATTATATTTCCTTGTTCATGATAATCGTTTATTATCCATGCTATAATTGTATTGATAGGAAACTCAGATACATGTGTGGATACATAGACAACACCATGTCCCTAGTAAGCCTCTAGTTGACTAGCTCGTTGATCAATAGATGGTTACGGTTTCTCGACCATGGACATTGGATGTCGTTGATAACGAGATCACATCATTAGAAGAATGATGTGATGGACAAGACAATCCTAAGCCTAGCACAAAGATCGTAGTTAGTATGCTAAAGCTTTTCTAATGTCAAGTATCATTTCCTCGCACCATGAGATTGTGCAACTCCGGATACCGTAGGAATGCTTTGGGTGTACCAAGCGTCACAACATAACTGGGTGGCTATAAAGGTGCACTACGGTATCTCCGAAAGTGTCTGTTGGGTTGGCACGAATCGAGGCTGGATTTGTCACTCTGTGTAACGGAGAGGTATCTCTGGGCCCACTCGGTAGGACATCATCATAATGTGCACAATGTGACCAAGGGGTTGATCACGGGATGATGTGTTATGGAGCGAGTAAAGAGACTTGCGGAAGCGAGATTGAACAAGGTATCGGGATACCGACGATCGAATCTCGTGCAAGCACAATACCGCTAGACAAAGGGAATTGAATACGGGATTGATTGAATCCTCGACATCGTGGTTCATCCGATGAGATCATCGTGGAACATGTGGGAACCAACATGGGTATCCAGATCCGCTGTTGGTTATTGACGGAGAACGTCTCGGTCATGTGCAGATGGTTCCCGAACCCGTAGGGTCTACACATAAGGTTCGATGACACTAGGGTTATAAAGGAAGTTTGTATGTGGTTACGAATGTTGTTGAGTCCGGATGAGATCCCGGACGTCAGGAGGAGTTCGGAATGGTCCGGAGGTAAAGATTTATATATGGGAAGTCTGTTTTGGTCACCGGAAAAGTTTGGGTTTTTCGGTAGCGTCAGGACCACCGGAGGGTCGAGGTCCACCAAGTGGGGCCACAAGCCCGGAGGGCTGCATGGGCCAAGTGTGGAAGGGACCAGCCCGGTGGGCTGGTGCGCCCCCACAAGGGCCCAAGGCGCCTCCAAGAGGGAAAGGGGGCAAACCCTAGGGCAGATGGGTCCTAAGGCCCACCCTAGGTGCGCCTCCCCCTCTCCCCCTTGTGGTCGCCACCCAGATGGGATCTGAGGGCTGCCGCCACCCCTGGGGAGGGAACCCTAGGTGGGGGCGCAGCCCCTCCCCTTCCCCTATATATACTTGAGGTTTGGGCTGCCCAACACACATGAGTTTTCACCTCTCCATGGCGCAGCCCTGCCTCTCCTCCTCCTCCTCTCCCGTGGTGCTTGGCGAAGCCCTGCTGGATTGCCACGCTCCTCCATCACCACCATGCCGTTGTGCTGCTGCTGGACGGAGTCTTCCTCAACCTCTCCCTCTCCCCTTGCTGGATCAAGGCGTGGGAGACGTCACCGGGCTGTACGTGTGTTGAAAGCGGAGGTGCCGTCCGTTCGGCACTAGGATCATCGGTGATTTGAATCACGACGAGTATGACTCCATCAACCCCGTTCACTTGAACGCTTCCGCTTAGCGATCTACAAGGGTATGTAGATGCACTCTCCTTCCCTCGTTGCTAGTTTCTCCATAGATAGATCTTGGTGACACGTAGGAAAATTTTGAATTTCTGCTACGTTCCCCAACACTATGGTCAGCAAGGTTGGGATGCGGACGACGAAGAAATTCAAAGCCCACCCACCACCCACTTCGTAGCCACTGTCGATGATTTAACCGACATGCTCGACTTCGACTCGATGACATCGGCGGTATGGGCGCCGATGCAGGAGACGACCAAGAACCAGCGCCTACGAGGCACTGGAAGGCCACCTCGTCAGATGACATATACATGGTGGACACCCCAAAAGAAGGAGCGGCGATGGAACAACGGAGGATGACCCCTCCAAGAAGCAGCCTAAGCGCCAAGCGTCGTGGCGTCGCTCTAAATCCCGCCAAAGCAAAAATGGTGATTCCGGCACGGGAGACAATAACACCCCGGACAGTGCCGAAGACAACCCCCTCCAGCAGGATTCAGCATAGGAGGATGGAGAAACCAACCCTCATGAGAGAGCGGCAGCAGGAGAGGTAGAGGGCGATAATTACATGCCTCCCTCGAAGGCGAGGCAAGCCTCGACGACGAAGAATTTGTTGTGCCTGAGGATCCCGTCGAACAAGAGCGTTTCAAACGCAGGCTTATGGCCACGGCGAGCAGCCTCAAGAAAAAACAGCAACAACTTAGAGCTGACCAAGACTTGCTAGCCGACAGATGGACTGAAATCCTTACGGCCGAAGAGTACGAACTCGAACGCCCCTCCAAGAGCTACCCAAAACACAGGCTGCTACCCCGATTAGAGGAGGAAGCACCTAGACCTACATCACCAGCGCATGATGCGGCCGACCGGCCACCTCGTGGCCGCGATAGAGAGGCCTCTCGGCCCTCCACTCAAGCCGCACCAGCGTCACTCAAAGAACACCAGCGCGAGAAATCGCGGACCTGCGAGATATATTGGAGGACAAGGCAAGGCAAACAAGATCGATCTATGGATCGCGTGGGCACCCACGACCGCGTGGCGATAACCGTCATGCGGATATAGTAAATCCGGCGGGCGAACAAAGTAGACAAAGCTCGTTTGAGCTACGTCGTGATATAGCCCGATCTGAGGCACCACACACCCACTATGCTTCACGGATGAAGTAATGGATCATCAAATCCCGAGGGTTTCAAACCCGTAAACATCGAATCATACGATGGCACAACAGATCCTGCGATGCGGATCGAGGATTATCTCCTTCATATCCACATGGCCCGCGGTGATGATCTACACGCCATCAAATACCTCCCACTCAAGCTTAAGGACCAGCTTGGCATTGGCTTAACAGCTTGCGGCCAGAATCAATTGGTTGTTGGGAGGACACGGAAGCGCATTCCTCGACAATTTCCGGGGCACCTATAATGCGACCACCGAGCGCCGATGACCTAAGCCACATAATTCAGCAGCCGGAGAATCGGCCGAAAAATTCTGGACACGGTTCCTAACCAAGAAAAATCAAATAGTCATTGTCCGGACGCAGAGGCCCTTGCAGCCTTCAAACATAACATCCGTGATGAATGGCTTGCCCGGCAGCTAGGACAGGAAGCCGAAATCCATGGCAGCCCTCACAACACTCATGACCTGCTTTTGCGCGGGAGAAGACAGCTGGCTAGCTCGTAGTAATAACATGACCAAGAACCACAGTAATTGGATACCAAGGACAGCAATGGCAGGTCGCGTCGCAACAAGCACAAGCGCCGCGTGCGGCGACAATCTTTGAGGATCTGACAGTTAATGCCGATTCAGAGGCTCTAAACCCGGTCAGCGGAAAAAGTCATTTAAAAGAAATACTCCGGGCCCGTCTAGTTTGGATCGAATACTCGATCGCTCGTGCCAAATACACGGCACCCCCGAAAAACCAGCCAATCACACCAACAGGGATTGTTGGGTGTTCAAGCAGGCAGGCAAGTTAAGTGCCGAAAACAGAGACAAGGGGCTGCATAGCGATGACGAGGAGGAGCCCGGCCGCCGAACAATAGGGGACGAAGGGCTTCCCCACAAGTGCGGACGGTGAACATGATATCATAACCCACATCCCCAAAGGGAGCGGAAGCATGCACTCGAGGGGCGTATATGCGTTGGAGCGATCGCCCCAAAGTTCAACCCATGGTCCTCCCGCCCGATCACTTTTGATCGAAGGACCACCCACTAGCATCCGCCATGGCGGATTCGCCGCGATGGTTCTAGACCCAATCATTGTGGATTTCACCTCACTAGAGTCCTTATGGACGGCGGCAGCAGCTGAACCTGCTTTATCGGGATACGATGCAAAAATAGGCATAGATCCCTCAAGTTAAACCCACAAAGCGAACTTTAAAGGCGTCATACAAGGTGTAGAGGCCAACTATGCAGGCTCGGTTACACTTGAGGTGGTCTTGGATCCCGGATAATTTCGAGCGAGGAGTTAATCTTGACATAGTCCCGTTCATGATGGCTATCACGCCTTTGCTCGGACTAACCGCATTGCAAAGTTCAATGCGGTGCCGCACTCACATACCTCAAGCTCAAGATGCGGGCCCTCGAGGAGTCATTACGGTCAATGGAAACATCAACGCTCTCTCGAATGGGCGAGTATCTGGCGGCCCTCATGGCGGAAGTACAAAGCAGCCTCTCAAGGCAATTCTCGATCCGGCTATTAAGCGTCCGGACACCGTCAAGCGCGCCGGGTAACCTACAACAAGACCGCTGGCACGTTCCGAGCAAAAGCGTAGCAATGCGGCCCCAACCCAGCCCTCGCGAAATTGCGAAACCAGATTACTACGTGTACATAACTATGCTCTGGAAATACCATGGGCATAGGGCGAGGGGCACGACCACGGCATGCCCAAAATGTGGCTCAACCGCACTAGGGGCTCTCGATTTTGTCATTCTTTTTCTTACTTTCAGGACTCCACTCCACGGAAGGCCTGTCCGGCAGTACAATCGCCGAACACACGATGCAACAGCCAGGGAGGCAGAAAGCTACGTCGATTGTCCAGGTGGTCTCTATAGCAAGCAGTATACTTGTTTCACATATCATCCCGCAGCTTGCCCCTGGAGGGGGGACATGTCAAATAGTCTCATCTCTTGCTTATCGCACTATTTGTATCGTCCTTCTTTCACCGCAGCCTTTTCGAATAAACAATACATAGCTTTTGTCTATTATTGCATTCCCTTTTTTATCTATACCCCTATATAGTGTGCGAATAATTTTGAAAGATGGTCGTTGGATGAAGCCAATCCAACGGTGCAGAGATGGCAAATCCGAGCACTATTGGTCGTTGGATATCATCTAAATTCCACCAGATTTTGCCACATGTACAATCTAGAAGACTCCATGATTGAACTTAAGTATAATGCACAAACCTCAAAACACAAGCACTTCTCCTTTGTTCTAGAATCTTCCGTACCATAATTGCCTAATTTTTTTTCTACACGAATTGCCATCATTTGTTTTTACTTTATGCTTTACAACGCGATATTCCATGAATCTTAAAATAGATTAGATTTTTAATAAAAACTAATTGATTTTGAATAAGATGAACTATAAGAGTTAAACGAACATCTACATCATGCATATATGACTCAAAGCTTATATGCTATAATGTGGTATTTATTTATAATTTGATTGCCAAATCTCATGCGTGCAATGCAAACCTTACTAGTCTATATATGTTCATTAATGACATGTTGCACCCGTACACTTTGGTACGGCCAAATACACCAGGGGCTTAAGTACCCCAACATACGGTGTGATAAGTCCGAACACTTTCACAAGTGCGGCACCCCGAACTTATAGCATTATATGCATCGGCTCCGAATCATGTCTTGGGTCAATAGTTGGGTTTGCCCGGCTCCCATGTTTTGGTACCTTATGTTCCGTTATATCGGCTAAGGTAGCGCTGGGAGAACCACTGCGATTGTGCCCCGGTTGAGCTGGGCTAAGCACCTCAGTGGAGAAAGCTAAAACTGACCGTCATGATAGGGCGAGAGCTGGTCGCTGTTCGAGAGGTTTTCGAGTCCCTAAAGACTTATGCCGCTTAGAGCGAGGAGTCGGCTTTGTCCGACCTAGGCGTGATAGCGCCCAACTCGGTCTTCCGAATACTAGGGGCTTCACTAAATTTAAAATTATAGAATTCGATGGCTAAGTGAGAGTGTTCAAGCATTATAGTACGATTGCCTTGTTCGTTGTGTTGGCGCCTCCTCGAAGGACCCAAGAATGGGAAAAAGAGCGCAAGTTTATCCCGAACACCCCACACTTTCGTGGCATGGGGGCGAAGCCGACGACTTGCCATCTCTCAAATTTAATAAGCGGCCGCATGAAGGTAATATTTTAAATTCAAAAGCGTTGGTTAGCGCATATGAACAAGTTTTCAGCGTACAGGATCACAAATGCGAGTTTACTCAAAAATTACATCTTTGGAACATTCATCCGCCACAAGGCGGGCACCCTTCAGGACGCTCTCATAATACATCTCGGGCTTACGATGCTCCTTGCCTGCGGTGGCCCACCGTCACCACTTCTCAAGCATCCATCTTGCCCAGTGCACTTTAGCATGGGCAAGGGCCCTCTGGCGCCTTGATGCATCTGGAGCGCTTGATGACTTCAAGCCATGGATAGGCATCCGCCACCGCCTCACCAGCCCAAAGTAGCTCCAGTGCATGACCTCCCAGGCCATAGCCGACTATAAGGCCCTTCATGGCCTGTTCGGCCACCTTGTGGAGCTCGACCAATTGCTTCAGCTGGTCGCTCAAGGGCACCGGGTGTCCGGCCTCAGCATACTGAGACCAGAACACCTTCTCCGTCGAGCTCCCCTCCTCGGCCCGGTAGTAGGCAGCAGCGTCGGACACACTGCAGGGCAGATCTGCGAATGCTCCTGGAGAGCTCCGGACTCGGGTAAGTAACAAGTAATTCACTTTCACGTGCTTGCTTTGCATAAAGAATGCCTTACCCGCCGCTATCTTCTTCATCGCCTCAATTTCCTGGAGGGCCTTTTGGGCTTCGGCCTTAGCAGATTTGGCGCTCTCAAGAGTCGAGGCAAGCTCAGACTCTCGAGTCTTTGAGTCAAGCTCCAAGCTCTCGTGTTTTTTCACGAGATCCTGGAGCTCCTGCTGCACCTCCGCCACCCGCGCCTCCTGCTTTTCTCGCTCGGCGCGTTCCACGGTCACATTGTCTTCGGCCTTGGACAGCGCTTTCTTCAGGGTCACCACCTCGGTTGTGGCCCCTATAATACTCACGTTGGTCCTGTCATTTTTTGCAACCACATCTTTTTTATATACTTACATAAGGTATTACTTACCTTCCTTATCCTCGAGCTGCTTCTTGGCAAGGCCGAGCTCGTTCTCGGACCGCTCGAGGCTCTCCTTCAATGCATCGACCTCTGCAGTCAGTGCGGCAGAGGTCAGCAGCGCAACCTGCATTCCCATATTGACATACTTATGTTAGACTCTTGCGTATATATTTTTTTATCCTCAGTTCAGCTTTTCTTTCCGAACACCAAACTGAGCATCAGGGGCTACTGTCTATGCGGTAATATTTTTACATATCTTAAATACATACCTCAAAGCTTTGTTAGAAGGCTGGCACGAGCTTCAATCAGCCCGCCCTTGGCGGATGAACCTCTCGGATCACCACACTCATAATAGTGTGGTGCTCCTCGTCGATGGAGCGCCGTTAAGCACCTCCAGCAGATTATCCGTGCCTCGGTTGGGCGGAGGTCACCGGCGTCGTAAACTTGCCCTTCTTACTAGGGGCGCTGCGGACTCGGACCACTGAAGGTTCGGGCGGTGCCCGGCCCAGGGCCAGACTTGGGGCCCTTGGGGGTTTTTTCCCCTTTGCGCCTGGAGTCCGGGAGGTCGCCTTGCGGCGCCTCCAGGACCACCTCCTCCTGGCTTGGACCCTTTTGGGACTCCACCTCGGCGTCATCCGCGGCACGAGGGGAGGAGGCGGCCGGAAGTGAAGTGCTATTCACATCCGACGAGCTTAAGGAGCCGCTCGACAACACGCCGACCTGGGCTCGGGGCGGACTGCATGATTATATTCGGCGTCAGAAGATACTGTGCAACAAAGGAACGCCATGAGTTATTCGGTATCCGGATACTTACGATTTTGCGTGGGCTTGGCCTTGATGGCCCTCCTCTTCGCCGTCGTCGGCGTTGGTGGAAATAGTCCGGAGGAAGGTCCTTCCTTCTTGGACCCTCCGCCCCCCCGATTGAGGCGGCCTTCCTTTTCTTCTCTCCCCCCGTTGGGGGAGAGACCTCTTTTTCCTCCTCGTCGTTTTCGCGGGAGGAGTCCGCCTCGGAGTCATCGGACGATGAGTCCGACACCACCAGGCGCCGGGAACTCTTTCGAGTTCCCGTGGCCTTCTTCTTGGCCTTTTCCTCCGGCACCACGTAAGGTGCCGGAGCCAGCAGCCCCGTCAAGCGGGCGTCCGCTGGATCTTCTGGCAAGGGAGCCGGACAGTCAATCTGCCCGGACATCTTCTGCCAATCCAGTCAAAGGAAGGGGAGTTTAGATCCCGCATAGAGTCAAACTATGAAAAACAAGTATCCCGTAAAGGGTAAAATAGCTTACCGCGTTGGCTTGATGCTGCGCGCTGAATCCGCGATCCTCGGTGGCGGATGCGGAGCCTCGGCGCCTTGAACAGCACCTTCCAGCGTCTTCGTACATAGTGTCAAGAGCACGCTCAGGTTCGGTGCTGTGCGGATCAAACTCCCACAAGCTGAAAGCCCGTTGTTGGCACGGAGGATCCGGCGGATGAGCATGACCGGACTACGTTGACAAGTTTGAGCTTCTTGTTCACCAGGTTTTGGGCGCAGGTTTGGAGTCCGGTCAGCTCTTCGAATTACCCCACGACAGGCCGTCTCTTTCCGGAGGTGAGCTGTGTAGGGATGCGGATCGAATTGGGGTCGCTGCCCATTCAGCGTCCACGCTGCTCGGTGATGTAGAACCACCCAGTTGCCACCTTTATGGTCTCCATGAAGGAGCCCTCGAGCCATGTAACGTTGGGCATCTTGCCCACCATGGCGCCTCCGCACTCCGCTTGGCGGCCGCCCACTACCTTCGGTTTGACATTGAAGGTCTTCAACCATAAGCCGAAGTGGGGCTGGATGCGAGGAAGGCCTCGCACACCTGACGATGAGCGTCAAGATGTTGAGGATGAAGTTCGGGGCGGATCATAGAAATCAGGCCGTAGTAGAACATGAGTCCCGGACAAATGGGTGAAGTGGGAAACCTAGTCCATGGAGGAAATGGGTGAGGAACACCACCCTCTCATGGGGCCTGGGGGTGGGGATGAGCTGCCCTTGTGCGGGAGCCGGTCGCGATGTCGTTAGACAAGTATCCGCCTCCTCGACTTCTTGATGTGTCCCTCCGTGACGGAGGAGACCGTCCACTGCCTCCGCTCCGTACATTCTTTGGAGAAGGTTGAGGTGGGATGTGCGGACTTGGGCGCTGGAGCTCGAGTCTTGAAAATGGATAGGCAAAGGAGGAAGAAGGCGTAGATGGAAAAGGTGGATCCTTATCCCCTTATATGGGCGGACGAAACTATGTGCCCCCACCAGCCTGGTAAAACTCGCTTATCTCCCAAGCGCCATAAATTAATGGCACGGCTGGGTTACCCACGCCTGTATTGATGAGAATCCCGGAATAAGGGGACACTGAAAGGACATGCGGTGCCCCCATGTGTGGTTTTGGTAATTGATGACATTCTCTATGGACTAATGGTTGCATTGAGTTATATTTGAAGGATTTGTCCATAGGCATTTCTTGAAGTCCATGTGTTGGTTTCAAGGAGTTTATGTGCTGACCAAGGTGCTATTAAGGAATTATCCAAAGATTGGTCATGTGAGTGTTGAGCTTATTGCAAGCATGTCTTGAGGAAGAAGATTGTGTGATCATTCATGTTTACCTTCAAGACATCATCCAAACGAAGAGAGTTGGAAAGATTCAAGGTTGATCAAGACTAAGTCAAGAGTGAATCAAGTTGATCAACTCACAAAGAGTAGAAGATGTACCGAGAGGGATCAAGTGATCCCATGGTATGGTAAGCATTGTCCATTACGCTTTGTGTGCTAACCCATGGTCTTCGTGAGAGTTCTTTGTGGGGTTAGGTTGCGGTGTGCAAGTTCAAGTGATGCATCACGAAGAGATCAAGTGCTTGAAGCTTGCCGTCCATTTGGTGACAATGGATTTGTGAAGATGTGCGGAAGAGTGGCTCACCCATAGTGGAGTATGGGGGAGCAATCAACTAGTCTTCTTCGAGCCAACGCAATCAAGAAAGGTGGTCCAACTTAAGGGAGTCAAGATCGTCATCATCTAGCTCAAGTGGACCATGTGCAAGGCAAAGGTTTGCCCTTGATAGGTTTTCTATTTTACCGGTCTCATGATGGTAGTTGGGAGACCGGGTTATAGGATCGATTGCCGTACTATCAAGGGGGGCTCTCGATGAGTAGCTTGATCGTATCATTCGTAGAGAGCTCAAACCATTGCATCCTTGCATCATCTTTTTGGATCCTTGTTTGGTTCTTCTCCTTGTGAGATTTGGAGCTTATGGTCATTTTATGACAAGCTCGAGTTCATCAGCGGAGTTCTCATGCATCTTCTATGATGTTTTCGATGTTGGAGGGTATGCCGGTTCTTCTCGGTTGGAGGTTTTGATGCTACTCGTTGTCTTGTTTCAAACAAGCTTGAGTTTGCTCAATTCGGAGCTCATATGAAGAAGTTATGGCAGTTCTGGTTTTCCTTGGAATATTCTGTGTTTTCAGATTGGTGCGGTAGTAGTATCGTGACCCTCTCGGTAGTAGTACCGAAGCTCCTCAGCGGTAGTACCGCTCTCGAGCGATAGTACCGCTCAAGCGGTAGTGCCGCTCTCCGAACGGTAGTACCGCTTGGGAGTTTCGGCAGTAATACTGCCAGGCGTCTGGCTACTTCACCTCGATTCTCGAATGAAGTTTTTCGTGTCGGGTTTTGCGGCACTAAGAGCGGCGAGAAGCGGTAGTACCGCTCGAGCGGTAGTACCGCTCTACCCCGCTGTAGTACCGCTCTGGGGCCATGGCTTGTCTTTCTCTTCAGTAGCAGTAGTACTGCTGGATAGGAGCGGTAGTACCGCCTAAGCGGTAGTACCGCCCTTCCCTAGCGGTAGTACCGCTCTGTCTGGGATTTTCGATGGGGTAACGGTTGGATTTTCCCCTCCTATAAAGGGGTCTTCTTCCCATTTAACCTTATCCTTTGAGCTCGTGTTCTTCCCCCATTGTTGACCTTCTCCGAGCTTGCTATCTCTCAATCCCTCCATGGTTTCTTGCTAGTTTTTGGGGGAAAAGAGAGAGGAGATCTAGATCCACATTTCCACCAATCACTTTCTCCTCTATGTGAGGGGACCCCTTGGATCTAGTTCTTGGAGTTCTTGGTGTTCTCCTTCTTGTTCTTCCTCTCATTTTCCTCCCTAGCATTAGTTGCTTTGGTGGGATTTGAGAGAGAAGGACTTGGCACTCCGTGTGCCCTTGCCATTGCATTTGGTGCATCGGTTTGAGTTCTCCACGGTGATACGTGGAAGTTACAAGTTGAGAAGCTTATTACTCTTGGGTGCTTGGTGCCCTTGAGCTTGTTCCTCTTGGGTGCTTGGGCGCCCTAGGCGGTTGGTGGTGTTCGAGCTCAATCATTGTGGTGTAAAGCTCGGACAGCGTCGGGTCTCCAATTAGGTTGTGGAGATCGCCCGAGCAATTTGACGGGTTCAGTGACCGCCCCAAGGGTTGCCAAAGTGTACGGGTTCGTGACCGCCCCAAGGGTTGCCATTTATGCGGGTTTGGTGACCGCCCTCAAGGGTCCCTTAGTGGAATCACGGCATCGTGCATTGTCTTGGCGTGAGGAGATTACGGTGGCCCTAGTGGCTTCTTGGGGAGCATTGTGCCTCCACACCGCTCCAAACGGAGATTAGCATCCGCAAGGGTGTGAACTTCGGGATACATCGTCGTCTCCGCGTGCCTCGGTTATCTCTTACCCGAGCCCCTTTACTTATGCACTTTACTTTGTGATAGCCATATTGTTCTTTGTCATATATCTTGCTATCACATAGTTGTTTATCTTGCTTAGCATAAGTTGTTGGTGCACATAGGTGAGCCTAGTTGTTTTAGGTTTTGTGCTTGACAAATTAACCGTTAGGTTTATTCCGCATTTGTTCAAGCCTAAACCGTAATTATTTTAAAGCGCCTATTCATCCCCCCCCCCCCCCTAGGCGACATCCTCGATCTTTCAGACACGATCTCTGCTTCGACAAGACGTGCCGAGGAAACTGCCTCGCTAAGTGCACTGAGGTGGGACAAGAAAACGATTGAATAAAGGCTTGGCGTGGTGTGATGTCACGCTGCGAAATCGTCGATGGATTGGATTTGTGTAAATATTATTCTCTCTACAAGGTATGTGGAACTTATTTTGCGAGCCGGACATTATCCTTGTGTTCAAAATCTTCTATGAAGTATTCGGAGGAGGAACCCGCCTTACAATGCGAAGACAATCTGCGCGCGGACTCGTCGTCATTGAAGCCTGGTTCAGGGACTCTTGAGGAGTCTGGATTAGGGGTGTCCGGATGGCGGACTATAACCTTTGGCGGACTCTGGACTATGAAGATACAAGATTGAAGACTTCGTCCCGTGTCCGGATGGGACTTTTCTTGGCGTGGAAGGCAAGTTTGGCGATCTGGATATGTAGATCTCCTCCCATTTGTAACCGACTCTATGTAACCCTAACCCTCTTGGTGTCTATATAAACGGAGGGTTTTAGTCCGTGGGGACGAACAACAATCATACCATAGGCTAGCTTCTAGGGTTTAGCCTCTCGATCTCGTGGTAGATCTACTCTTGTACTACCCTTATCATCAATATTAATCAAGCAGGAGTAGGGTTTTACCTCCATCGAGAGGGCCCGAACCTGGGTAAAAACATCATGTCCCTTGTCTCCTGTTACCATCCGCCAAGACGCCCAGTTCGGGACCCCCTACCCGAGATCCGCCGGTTTTGACACCGACAAAGATCTTTATCGGTCAAACCACATAACTACATACGTTGTTCCCTTTGTCATCGGTATGTTACTTGCCCGAGATTCGATCATCGGTATCTCAATACCTGGTTCAATCTCGTTACCGGCAAGTCCCTTTACTCGTTATGTAATGCATCATCCCGCAACTAACTCATTAACTACATTGCTTGCAAGGCTTATAGTGATGTGTATTACCGAGAGGGCCCAGAGATACATCTCCGACAATCGGAGTGACAAATCCTAATCTCGAAATACGCCAACTCAACATGTACCTTTGGAGACACCTGTAGAGCTCCTTTATAATCACCTAGTTACGTTGTGACGTTTGGTAGCACACAAAGTGTTCCTCCGGTAAACGGGAGTTGCATAATCTCGTAGTCATAGGAACATGTATAAGTCATGAAGAAAGCAATAGCAACATACTAAACGATCAAGTGCTAAGCTAACTGAATGGGTCAAGTCAATCACATCATTCTCCTAATGATGTGATCCCGTTAATCAAATGACAACTCATGTCTATGGCTAGGAAACACAACCATCTTTGATCAACGAGCTAGTCAAGTAGAGGCATACTAGTGACACTATGTTTGTTTATGTATTCACACATGTATTATGTTTCCGGTTAATACAATTCTAGCATGAATAATAAACATTTATCATGATATAAGGAAATAAATAATAACTTTAGTATTGCCTCTAGGGCATATTTCCTTCACAACCGCCGCAAGACTGAGTACGACCACCGTAGCGTGTCCTTCTCCTCCGCGAGATCTTCCTACGCCGGATCCTCCTCGTCCTCCGGTGCGGGCTTCCTCCCCGTGAAGAGGGAGTGGTCGGACGACGAGGAGGAGCCGGAGCCACCGGCGCCGTTCGCCTTTGTCCCAGTGAAGGACGAGCCCGAGGAGCCCGCTCCGCTTGGCCTTTGTCCCGGTGAAGGAGGAGCCTGAGGAGCCCGCTCCGCCCGAGGACTACGTCGCGGATTTCGACGCCGTCGCCGCCGCCATCGCCGAGCGGAGCGTGCACGAGGAGGCAGAGCGTCGGCGCCACGCCGAGGAGCTCGAAGCCCTCAAGTGGAAGCAGGCGGTCGCCGCCAACGTCGCCGCCAACGAGAAGGCTGAGGAGTGGCGCCGCATCTGTGCGGAGCAGGCGGTGAAGTACATCGACCTGTGCAGCTCCGGCGAGGAGGATTGAGCGTCGCTCGGCCTCCAAGGCATCGTCCATTTTGCCGCGACCTCGCCGTCGTCAGATCCGACCCCCTCTACTACTAGTTAACGTAGCATGTAGTATGATCTATGCTTAGTTTGTTGATCCTGTAGTATGTATGAACTGTGTAGTATGTAATGTGATGAACTATGTTTGTGCAATTTCTTCTGTGAAAGTGTTTTTTTAAATTATGCAGGTTTAGATGCGGTATCTGATCGGCGGCGCATGTTTTCGACCCGCAAATACGATCTTCATGAAACCGCAAACGCGTTTTGCGGGTCGAATTTTTGCAGGGTTTGCTAGAGTTGCTCTTAGTGCCAAACTCACATTCTAGTCTTTGGGCACTGATTCCCTACATAGCCCAACTGGAGGCACGAAAAAATCCTGAGCATCGTTAGCTCCGATGCCAAATCCAAGTGGACTTGTTTATCAATTCCTTTATACGGAGCGGTGCCCTACACTGTGGAGGTGGTGTCATAAATTTTTCTTCAGGCATCGGTGATGATTTTTTTATCAATTTGGCATCGGTAATATAATGGAAGGCCTTAAGTTGGTGTTTCCAACGGAAGGGGAAAAGTTCTCAGATCCCAAACGAGGGCTCTATAGTAAAGAAATACGGAAATTTGCATGCTCGAGAGGAAAGCCGATGGCACATCAAGGACCGAGTGTATTGTCAGTTTGGGGCCAGGAGGCCTGATCTCAGACATATGCATGGACCACCTTTTCTTTCAGCCCAGACACCCTGCTTAATTTGCCTATCCGACATGCATATATTTTTGCTCGTCATGCATTTTTAGGAGTAAATAGGATAAAACTACTACTTTACAGGCTATGGTTCCAAAAAACTATCGATTTTTAATTTTTCTCAGATAACTACTAAATGGGTGGTCGGCTGTTTCAAAAAACCCAAATCATCGAGTCTTTATCAGTTGATCACGATTATGACAGGTTAGGCCCACAGCTAAACAAACCGTTAGTTTGACCTTAGTTTGACCGTTAACTTACATGTGGGGCCCACATGTAAGTTTCTTCTTCCTCTTCTCTTTCTTCTTTCTCTGCCTCCTGTGCCAGAACTCTCCTCTCCCGAGCCGGCGACCCCCTCCCCCTCCGAAGCCGGCGAACCTCCCTCCAAGCCGGAGCTCCTGGTGGCGACGGTTGCAACGAGGCCGGCCTCGTCCGCGACACTCCAGCAGCGGCGCAGGCCATCTGCGTCGAGCTTGAGGAGCTCGGGCCAGGGGATGGCGGCGGCATGCAGGCGAGGCTGCAGCATGGGGGCGGCGTGGAGACTGGCGGAGCCCATGGCGGTGGCGCCCAGCGGCTCCCGATGGCACTGCGGTGGCGCAGCAACCCGAGCCGAGCCCCATGGTG
Source organism: Aegilops longissima (assembly GCA_021605205.1). Lineage (NCBI taxonomy): Eukaryota > Viridiplantae > Streptophyta > Magnoliopsida > Poales > Poaceae > Aegilops > Aegilops longissima. Next base: position 50,634,419 of record CM038678.1, read on the forward strand.
GCGGCGCTCAGGCGGATACCGATGGCGCGTGGCGGCGCGCCCGGCGACCACCCTGACCACCCAGGCTGCGAGCGCGGCGACCAAAGGAGAAGCCCATGGTGCAACGGCGACCACGGACATAGCCCTTTGTAGGCGCGGCGGCGATAGCCCAAGGACCCGATTGGTTTTTAAAAATGATTCCAGGGACCCGATTGCTTTTTAAAAATATTTGTAGGGGCTAATCTATAAAAAATCTGTTGATGAGGCGCTGGCATGTGGCCCCCACAAGTCAGTTAATGGTCAACCAAACGGTGTGTTTAGTGGTGGGCCCGACCTGTCATAAACATGTTTAATTTTTTAACAAAGAGAATTTGGGGTTTTTTTGAAACAGCCAACCCCTGACTTGATAGTTATCAGCGAAAAAATTAAATTCAGTAGTTTTTTGGAACCCTAGCCTGTAAAGTAGTAGTTTTATGCTATTTACTCCATTTTTAGTCCCCCCATACGGGGAGTTGGTCAAAAAAGAGTTCACTTTGTCCAAAAACGAGAAAGGACTAGAAAAGATTGTCAGAAAAGAGTTCACTTTGCCCAAAGACGGGAAGGGACTAGAAAAGATGTGGAGAGTGCATCTGGCAGTTCAGATCTAACTTTGGTCATACTATCCACATAAACGGTTGTCGAATGTTTTTAATTTTTATGAGATCTTCTATCCATTTCTTTTGTCCTGCTAGTCCATCAAATACTTTTTAGTCATTACCCCCTCCGTCCCAGTGTGGCACCCACCAGTCCACCATGTAATTCAACACAATGCCTGACCGTGTCATCGTTTATCCTTCTTCCCATTCTCACAGGCAGTGACCATGATGCCCACGTGATCACAACGCATCAAATATGGTCAATACTAAGGTGATGGGTTCACCACCGCATGTCACACCAATCATTGTGCCCATGCAAGGAAATGTTCAAAACTTCAACAACTAATCTCGGCGAGCTAGACATGTGGGATGCCCTTCTCGAGCTACTCCTTGCACCTAATCCATACACCTCTCCTCATACTTCTACTCTGTTTCGCACGATCAAATAGTGTGCCATGAATCATGGTTGGCCCGGTCGAGGAACTGGGTCGTGGCACATCACCGGAGGTGAAAGGCTCATCGATGACGAAGTGAAAGGGGAGGATATAGAGGCCGGACATCACACGGCTAGATGTGACACCGGTGTTCCTGCTTCCCTTTGTAGGAGAGAATGTGTAGTTCCACATTGACAGTGGCATAGTGAGCGACAACCATGGTTTGTGTGTGTATAATCCATAGCAGTGTATGTACGCGCATCTATCGTCTAGTGATGCATATCAAGGGTAGCATCATAGTGCTCATTGAAGTTCTCAACGAATTGCATTGTGAACATCGAGCATGCACAAACGCGTCTTATTGCCACGTGCATCTTCACGGGGAAAAGATTCAACTCACCCTCGTGAAGTGGAGGAGGATAGAAATGGTTCCTTCTAGGGGCTCAATTGATTGGAGATCAGGAACCACCAGGTTTGTAGGTTCTTCGTCAGTTTGCACTGGTACGTGGTTGATTCTTAGCTGGAGCCTCAGCGTCCGCAAGAGTTAGGCTATACGTCGTTACTTACGTACTTGTATGAGTTTGAATCGAGGTAAATAATAAAAGTGTCTAACTCACGCCCGTGCCGGATCAACCAACAACCGACAAAAGATGTATCAAAAAAATTAACAAGAATGAGCTGACTCGGTTCCTTAATTTTTTTAGGGGTAAAAATGAGTAGAACAACTCGGTTCCTTAATAAGGTTAGAATAACGGTGGATTCTATTTGACGCTCATGATCGTCAAAACATTGGGGCTTCGCTAAAAGTGCTCGCAGTTGTGCCGGCCCACGTAGGTGTCGTTGTTTTTTCTGTTTCTTTTTGTTTCCTGTTTTCTTTTTGGTTTCTTTTTTTAACTTTTTTCGGTGTTCAAATAGTTGTTCTAAAATTTAAAATATTGTTCGGAACGCCAAATGTTTTCCACATTTTCAAAACTTGTTCACAATTTTGAAAAATCTTCGCATTTCAAAAACTGATTGCATTTTTTAGGAAATTGTTCTTGTTTTCAAAAAGTGTTAACTCTTTTAAAATTTTGTTCACTTTAAATTTGTTTACAACTCCAAATTTGTTCAGCGTATATCACAAAATATTCCATGTAAATTTAAATATTGTTCAATGTATATATGTTCAATGTGTATTTAAAATTATTCAATGTAAATTGCAAAAATGTTCAATATATATTTAAAAATTGTTCAAAGTGTATTTAAATATTGTTCAGTGTATATAAAAAATGTACAATGTGTATTTAATTTTTTCAGAGTATGCAAAAACGTCAATGTATATTTAAATTTGTTCATTATATATAAAATTCAATAAATATTTGTGATTTGAAAATTGGTTCATCTTTTAAATAATTGTTCACGTTGTCCAAAAATGGTTCAGGTTTTAAAATTTTGTTTGAACTTCAAAATTTATTCACGATTTCAAACATTGTGCAAAAATTTTAAGGAAAATTGGTCACATTTTCTTCCAAGAATTATTGGAAATTAAAAAAGCAGACACAGTTTTTCCAATAATTATTGCAAATTGAAAAAAAGATCTGCAATTGTACACACTACTTAAATTTTTTTGCTGCTAATTAGTTGTACTCTGTTGCTAGGTGATGTGGCAACAATGCTATATAGTGTGAGGTCGGGGGTTCAACTCCAAGAGGCGTGCTTTTATTTTATTTTTTTTAGACAATGCTTATATTTTAATTAACATTTTGTTTTTGCACCCAAAGGACCAGCAAGCCCACACACGTGTTTGGCCCATAAGTAAGGTCAGCCAGCAATGGGCCACACAACGGGCTTACAGTAATACGCGGAGAGAGAAGCAACGTACGCAAGAAAAATAAAGCCACATACGAGGAGATCAAAGAGGTGCGTCAAATCAAGTCAGCGTAGCAACGGACGAAAAAAGTTACCGTGGATGAAAAATAATGGAAAAACAATCCGTCCTTTAATATTAGGTATAGATATAGATATAGATATAGAAATAGAAGTGCATGGGCACCGAGTCCCTCGCACATGTTTCTTCCTTTGGCTTTCAATTGTTTAAACTTTTATATCTTTTAAATAGAAAGTTTAAATTAAGTTTTTTTGTTTATATTTGTGTTTCTTGTGATAAGGGCTTTCAAATATGATCCATTTTGAATACTTTTGATCAACTTTGGAAATAAATGTTAAGTTTCAACTCTTGAAAATTGATACGAGTGACCGCTAAAATCATGATTTTTGTGCCTACGACCAACAAAAAAATATCTTAAAATTTTATCTATGAAACTTGGTAAAAATGAGCGAGAAAATTACAAACTTAAAACTGGACATGGCTTGGCAGGTGCGTGCCCTTACAAATTTCCGGAGTGATTATAAAAGGCACTCATCCATAGTTCGATCAGTCCGTACATATCAGCGTTTACAAAATGGGGCATCTTATTATGATATCAACAATCACAGAACTCTATTAAATGGCCATACTCTGTTCAATAATCACAATAACGCTATCAAATGGTCATCTGACCTTGGCGCACTCTGCACACGGGAGGCGGCCTTTAGAACGGCACTTCGAGCAAGGGGCCAAATCTGCTGCCTTAGTTTCAGCTCCAAGCGACTCATAGATGTCCTCCAGCATGCCGAATGTGAAGGTTCCACCTTTCCTAACAGAGCCTACTCCTTTGCATTGCGAACACGCCACCATCCGAAGATCACCACAGCGCTTGCACATGTTTAAAGAGCTGCAATGCAGTAGCAATTTTTTTAAGTGAAGTAAGGGTACTACTTGGGTTTCATACTTCCATTGCACTTGAATTTTCCGATAAGAAATTATTGGCAAGTTTATTTATTTAAGTTTAATTCTTGGATCCAAGCACTTGAGTTTTCACTTTACTTAAGTTTAAAGCACATCATAAAGTGCTGTGTTGTCAAAGCAAACTAATAATTCTGAAGCACGGCATACAAGAAGAGAGAAGGACAGATAGAGTAGTCTATTGGTGCCGAAAGGGATACATCTATCTGAGATCTGAAGGAAATACGATGCCATCTGATTTCAGTTATTTCCCTGGAACTCTTTTGCTATCTACTCCTACCAGATGTTCTGAGGTACAGTACATCGGTTCATTGCCAAGTTATATATAGTTTGTATACGTTATTTTGCAGATTTGGCCACATGAACGAAGCAATGCTGTTGATGTTCTATTAAAGATGGCACTGAAGCTGGCAAACAAGCAAGAAAGCAAGAAGCGGGCAAGGAGGAGCAGGGAATGACCTTCTCTGCGAAGCGGCGACGAAGCCGTCGACCCTCTGCGCGGCGATGCTGGCGCCGAGCAGAAAGGCGCCCACCGCGAAGCCGGCGACCTCGCTCTCCGTCAGCCCCTCCATGCTCGCTGCCTCGCGCCTCAAACGAATCCGCAGAAACAACTGGATGGTTCGGGGAAGAAGTTGAGATTCGGATTAGAACGGAACAAACGGCCACAACAGAACATATCATCCTTGATTGATAAAATAATAATAATAATCCAAGCAAAAAAACTGTGATCAATTCGTCACCTGGAGCTGGAAGAACGAGAGATCGATCGGTGCCACGGTCACGGAGGAGGGTAGCAGCGACTAGGAGAGGAAGAGGCTCTTTGCAGGTGATGCGCTTGGGCGGGAGGATGTTTGGTGGAGAGGCCGTCCGTCGCCAAGGGAAGAAGGAAGAGGATAAGGGAGCTGCGTGCCGATGTGGATTTTTGGAACCTGCGTGAACATGCACCCGATTTAGCAAAAACAAATAAATTAAAACAGGCGGCCCGTCGCACTCTCCGAATAGGACCGAGATCCAGTGCCTTGCTGTGGCCAAGGCACAGCGTACCTTGCTCCCTCCCATCCACCGTTGGAATTGATCCAGCGGCCAGCAGCAGTTCACAGCCAATCGACAAAAACAGGGGAAAATTCTCGAGCGGGACAGGGGAAACGGCGCGCGGGCTGGGAGAAAACTGCGCGGGCAGGCCGTCCCCGCCGCTCGCCCGCCCCGCCGCCGCCGCATCTCGCCCACCCCATCGCCGCCGCCACCACCACCGCGCATCTCGCCGCATTCTTGCCGCCATCGCTTGCAGCATCTCGCCATCCCTGCCGCCGCCGTTCGCCCCCCCGCTTTGGAAAGGGTGGATCGAGCTCGGCGGTTGCCATTAAGAAAACGGGCGGCGAGTTCTCCTCCGCCACTCTGGCTACTCCACCCCACCTCAAGCGGCTCCCTCCGCCCCTGCGACCCTCCTCGGCGGTGTCCATTAAGCAAGCTCAGGCGAAATCATATGTATTGTCCTATTTGATAGAATTGTTGTTGATTGGGCTTGCGGTCTTTGTGCAATTTGGCAAGACTTGAGTGCTGTCGGTGTTGTGCATTTGCAAGTGTTGTGCAATGGGAGAAATTGGTAAGGAATACCTCAAGTTGGTATGAGGTCTAGAAATGCAGATGAAGCTTGGGTGTTTTGGGTTGCATATGGGGTCGTGCAGGGTTTGATGTGAGGAAGAGAAACAAAAATGTAAGCAAGTGTGATGGTGAAGTGACTTCATGCAGATTTGTTTGTTCAAGCGAGGGTATTGAAAGAAAGGGATGACATTGGATCATGTGCCAAAGCGTATTAGAGCTGAAACAAGAGCGGATTGCAAAGCTCGGATGACTATAACATTGGATCGAGTGGCAAAAAATTATGAAGTCACGGATATTGTGCTAGAACACAATCATTACCTTCAATTGCCACAAACTTGTCACTTGATGGCATCACAAAGGAAGATTACCGAAGTACAAGCTTTTGAAATAGAAGCCGCTGATGATTGTGTTCAGACCTGCAAAAGAATCTGTATTGTGTTCAACTTTCTGATGTTGTGTTGTGCTAAAACTTCTAGTAAGTTTAGGAAGTTGTATCTGTATTGAAGTATTGAGACGTACTCCTTTTTTGTATTGAAGTGTTGAGACGTACTCCTTTTTTGTTGAAGTTTGCTAAACTGAACTGTACTGTATTATGTTAACTGAACCAATGCTTTGCTCTATTCTCTGTCTGAAGAAACTGCACTCTGTTTTCTGTTGTTTTGTCTACTCATTCAGTTTCTTTTGGCTGTGAACTGCTGCTGGCCGCTGGATCAATTCCAACGGTGGATGAGAGGGGGCAAGGTACGCTGTGCCTTGGCCACAGCAAGGCACTGGATCTCGGTCCCTCCGAATACGCAACATCCACAAATCCTAAGGCACCTCCCAACCCACAACGACAATCCAATCAAGCAGCCAGAGACGTCTTGCCTTTGGCGCTACTCTTGCCTTTGCCCACCTTCTTTTAGTTGCCCCTTAATTGCGTCCCCGTCAAAGGCAAGCAATCAACCTACCCAAACCAGTCTAGCAACCTCCACGCTGGCTAGCAAGTCACAAAGTTCCTTCGTGAAAGAGCATTTGAATTTGGAGTAGGTGCCAACAGCGTTTTGACTTTCGGTTTGAGATTTTTTTTTCGCCCCAGGCCGATTTCGACCATTTTCAAAAAAATTGGCCAAAATTTGACCAATTTTTTACTGAAATTGACTAAAATTTGACCAAAATTTGTCAAATTGGACCAATTTCGACCAAAGATAGATTTTTCCCTAGGCCGAGATGGCCGAAATCCGTTTTTTTGGCTGAAAATCGAAACACATGGTGCCAACACAAGTGACTCAATGGTCATGTCACTCACAGGCATCAGTTGTCCGATGGTCACATATGAGGGAATGGCGGCAACATCTAAAACTCCGCGCTCCATGACGCAGAGCGGTAGGTTGTTTGACGCCTAACAAGGCTCCACGGGGGATGGTGAGGACACCAAGTCCACCTCTGAAGCCTGGAGAGAGTCTAACTTGAGCTGCTCATCAGCAAAGGTGAAACATGTTCCTCACACAACATCTGTAGCTCGGGCATGATCTGCAGCACCGGTGACACAACCTCGGCGGAGGCCTCACCCTTGAAGTTTGGCAACACATGGGGCGTCGAACTAGACCCAACACGAGGCGAGAAGCCTGAAGCACGAGGGGAGAAGCCTGAAGCACGAGGGGAGAAGCAGGCATAGAGATCCACATATTTGTCACCCTCGAAGTCAACAACCAGCTTAGGCAGAGGAGGCGACATAGGAGGGAGTGGCGCCTTGATAATCCCCAAGTGCAAGGAATCATCGTAGAACATTCCAAAGGTGGAAGTGATAAGTATGGAGTGTCGAACCCACAAGGAGCTAAAGGTAAGATCAATATTCTCTCAAGCCCTATCTGCCACTAATACGACTCTACGTGCACCGAACGTTTGCTTCCAACTAGAAACGAGAAATAAAACTACGTTGTGGGTATGAAGAGGATAACTTTGCATGGTAACGGAGAGCTAAAACATAAAAGTAGGTGCTGTTATCATAAAGTTAGAATATAATATTAAATAATATAAATAGCGACTGTGGAATAATGATGGATCGGTGTGTGGAATTGTCCTAGGCAATTGTTAGCAAGACCGGTAATCACTATTGCAATTTTATATGAGGGAGAGGCATAAGCTAACATACTTTCTCTACTTGGATCATATGCACTTATGATTGGAACTCTAGCAAGCATCCGCAACTACTAAAGATCATTAAGGTAAAACCCAACCATAGCATTAAAGCATCAAGTCCTCTTTATTCCCATACGCAACAATCCCTCTTACTCGGGTTTGTGTTTCAGTCAATCACCAACCCACTATAAGTGAATCATGAATGTATTGCAACACCCTACAGCGGGAATCCCTCACGCTTGCGCGACAAGGAGGGCACCATAGGACATCACCAAAGTAAAACATACAACTCATACCAATCTAGATCATCAATCAACCCAAAGACAAAAGTTATCTACTCAAAACATCATAGGATGGCAACACATCATTGGATCATAATATGTGGCATAAAGCACCATGTTCAAGTAGGGATTACAGCGGTTTGCGGGAGAGTGGACCGCGTAAAAGAGATGAGGATGGTGATGATGATGGTGATGTTGATGAAGACGATCACCGTGGCGATGATTCCCCTCCCGATGGCACTTCGGCGCCACCGGAAGAGAGGAGGAGAGATTCTCCCCCTTGTGCTTCCTCCTCCATGGCCTCCACTCTCTGGTCCTTGGCCTTCATGATGATGAAGACCCCTCCGGGATACTCCTCCATGGCCACCGGTGATGATGGCCCCCTCCGGCAGGCGCGGAGAGGGCCTAGATTGATTTCTCGTGGCTCAGAGGCTTGCGGCGGCGAACTTCTGATCCAATCTCCGTTCGGAAGTTTTAGGTGCGAGTATATATGGGTGCAGGGAGGGCGTCGGTGGACTTCGGGCTGGCCACGAGGTGAGGCGCGCCCCCACCCTCGTGGGCAGCCCGACTCTGTTGAGCTTCACAGTACTCAATGGGCTTCTTCGGTCCAAAATAGGTTCCGTGGAGTTTCAGGTCTTTTAGACTCCGTTTGATATTCCTTTTATTCGAAACACTGAAATAGGCAAAAAAACAACAATTCTGGGCTGGGCCTCCGGTTAATAGGTTAGTCTCAAAAATAATATAAAAGTGGAAAATAAAGCCCAATATTGCCCGAAACAGTAGATAATATAGCATGGAGCAATCAAAAATTATAGATACGTTGGAGACGTATCACGCCTCAACCGTGCAGGAGATAGCCTGCCGAGAGCAACCACTGCATGCTCCAGAAGGCTCCCAGCCCGCAGCAGCCATTCATGCATTGAATCAACCACATCACGCAGTGGTTGAACCACCTTCATCGTCTGTAAGGAAGCCGTGCCTTGCAGCTCAAAGCGTAGCAGCTCAGCTTGCGCAACAAAGACAGACTGAAGCGCCACATCAGCCGAGGATGTAGAACCAACAGAAGAAGAAACAACCGATGCCCAAGAGTCACGTCGGATCGCCTTGGAGGGAAGCGTGGCGTCAGACTGGCCTGGCATGGAGCTGGATGAAGATGATGGATGGTGTCGAGGCGGGACAACTTTTCAGATGAGCGAGCTAGATGTAGTTTTATGTTGATTAAGCCGGATGCAGTGGTTTTTCGGTGTAGCTAGTTAAACTAGTTTTTTTTTCAATTTAGTCATACTCCCTCTGTTCCAAAATAAGTGTCTTGAGCTTAATGCAAATTTATACTAGAGCTAATAGAAAGTTGAGACACTTATTTTGGGGCGAAGGGAGTACAATATTATTTGTCATGTAGTAACATTTTACCCTTACGATCTATAGCACAATATGAAACGAAAATCCGCATCTGAGCCCTCCCGCTCAGAAAAAATTCAAAACAAATACTAGAAAAATTTTAAAAAGTCCAAATTTTTTTTGTGTAGTAGATAATTTGTTGCGTGAGGTCCGCTGCAAATTGCAACTCATTTGGACATTTGAGCAGCTCTCGGCAAAAAAGACAAATCAGATCAAAAAAGTTCATGAATAGTAAACTTTTTTACAGACCCCAATTTTGTCTTTTTTGCCGAGAGATGCTCAAATGTCCAAACAAGTTGAATTTTGCAGCGAACCTCGCGCATCAAATTATCTACCGCATAAAAAAATTGTAATTTTTTGAATGTTTTTTAGTATTTGTTTTGATTTTTTCCGTCGGCGCGGGTGCAGCTGAGCCCGGGAGCCAAAATGGCCTTCTCAATATGAAACACATATTTAATTTTAGGTTCCAAACCTCCTTCATTCTTTCACACCATTATGTCCCGAAAACTCGATATGGTTTGTAGGTCCATATGATTTCATTACTTGCGTCGTTCGTTCGAATCTCTCAGGATATGGGATGGAGACTATCGCTGATTGAAACTATTCGATTGACTTATTTGATTTGACGCTGCTATACACACGACGCCTGCGCTATTCGGCAGTTGCAGCGCCAACAGCAAGCGTGCTCATCACAAGAGCGCTGTTGAGGAGGGAGTCGTAGGTCGTGCGGAGACTGTCGTGTGATTTGTTTCTTCTTCTTCTTCCATTTCTCATGAAAACGACAATGCAGACGTACGATAAGATTCAGAAAGATCCAAACCGCAAAAAACAATCAGGGGAGCACAAATTGCCCCAACCTGCTGATAATAAAAGGAAATCGTCCCACCCCAGCGCCACATATTTTCTGACACAACAACAACAAAGCTTTTAAGCCCAAACAAGTTGGGATAGGATAGAGGTGAAATTCATAAGATCTGGCGACAAGCTCATGGCTCTGGCACATGGATAGCAAGCTTCCATACACCCCTGTCCATAACTAGTTCTTTAGTGATACTCCAATCCTTCAGGTCTCTCTTAACGGATTCCACTCATGTCAAATTTGGTCTATCCCGACCTCTCTTCACATTCTCCGCACGCTTTAGCCGTCCGCTATGCACTGGAGCTTCTGGGGGCCTGCGCTGAATATGCTCAAACCATCTCAGACGATGTTGGATAAGCTTCTCTTCAATTGGTGCTACCCCAACTCTATCTCGTATATCATCATTACGGATTCTATCCTTCCTCGTGTGGCCACACATCCATCTCAACATACGCATCTCTGCCATACCTAACTGTTGAACATGTCGTCTTTTCGTAGGCCAACACTCAGCGCCATCCAACATTGCGGGTCGAACAGCCGTCCTGTAGAACTTGATTTTTAGCTTTTGTGGCACTCTCTTGTCACAGAGAATGCCAGAAGCTTGGCGCCACTTCATCCATCCGGCTTTGATTCGATGGTTCACATCTTTATCAATACCCCCATCCTCCTGCAACATTGACCCCAAATATCGAAAGGTGTCCTTCTGAGGTACCGCCTGCCCATCAAGGCTAACCTCCTCCTCCTCACACCTAGTAGTACTGAAACCGCATATCATGTACTCGGTTTTAGTTCTACTAAGCCTAAACCCTTTTGATTCCAAGGTTTGTCTCCATAACTCTAACTTTCTATTTACCCCCGTCCGACTATCGTCAACTAGCACCACATCATCCATATCCCTTGTGACCTCATCCATCACCAAGGCAAAAAAGATAAGGGCTCAAAGCTGACACATGATGTAGTCCTATCTTAATCGGAAAGTCATCAGTGTCGACATCACTTGTTCGAACACTTGTCACAACATGAGGGAAATGTACTTTGCTGGGACTTTGTGTTCTCCAAGGCCCACCACATGACATTCCTCGGTATCTTATCATAGGCCTTCTCCAAGTCAATGAACACCATATGCAAGTCTTTCTTTTGCTCCATGTATCTCTCCATAAGTTGTCGCATCAAGAAAATGGCTTCCATGGTCGACCTCCCATGCATGAAACCAAACTGATTTTTGGTCATGCTTGTCATTCTTCTTAAGCGGTGCTGACTCTCTCCATAGCTTCATTGTATGGCTCATCAGCTTAATTCCACGGTAATTAGTACAACTCGGAACATCCCCCTTGTTCTTGAAGATTGGTACTAATATACTCCGTCTCTATTCTTCTGGCATCTTGCTTGCCCGAAAAATGAGGTTGAAAAATTTGGTTAGCCATACTATCGCTATGTCCCCGAGGCCTTTCCATACCTCAATGGGGATACAACCAAGGCCCATCGCCTTGCCTCCTTTCATCCTTTCTAAAGCTTCCTTGACCTCAAACTCCTGAATTCTCCGCACAAAACGTATGCAGTCTCATCAAATGAGTCGTCCAGTTCAATGGTCGAACTCTCATTCTTCCCATTGACACTTATTTTGGATCGGAGGGAGTATATCATACTGGCTCAAGGAAACCACATGCGGAACAGATGCATTCAGGTCCGTTAGCATCCACGCTTCAGGATAACAATCCCCAATCCTTGTATCTCTGATAAGATACGATTGACCGACAATCACAGTAGTAGCTGTCACACCTGCATCACCAGTGGTGGATGCAGTGGACGTGTGAGTTGGGACCCCGCTGCCAGTTGGCACGGGTCCACTTGTAAGGGTGGCACTGGGTGTGTGTGCGTCTGGTTATAAGCCAGCGATAGCTAGCTGTGGAGGCATGCGTGATTTGTACCTGAACCTGAATCCTCACCTGCTCTCTGTAATCTCACCTCCCTTGGAAAGTAAGCTACCTTCCCGAGCCCAAATCTCATCCCCTTCCCCTCCGATCCAATCTGAGACAGAGAGTGCGTGACTATTTGGTACTCGGAGCCACTTTTTCCCCACCAGATTTTGCTCCACCGCGCCCTCTTCCCCGTTCCTTTCACCGACCGTAACATCCACCGCGTGGGGTGTGGTCCGCTCCGGCGAGATCCACACGAAATCCCCCGTGGGGTTGGCCGGAGTTAGAGCGAGGCGACGGCTCCTTCGTCCAAGCCTTCTGCTCAAACACGCCACGTCCTCAACGCCATGGCAGAATCATCCAACGAGCTCAAATCCATGATCCAGGCCCTTCTGATGAGGTTCGACGACAGCAAGCGCGCGGGCGAGAAGCAGCTCGAGGCGCAGCTTGCGTTCAACACGCAAGTCTCGTCTGATCTGGCGCATCTTCGCAAGCAGTTGGATCTCACGCAGGCGGACGTCGAAGACGTGCGGCAACTCCGCGATCCGCCACCATCTCCGACCGCGGGGACGCGCCCTCGACAGCCAGCTCACAGCGCACAAGAGGCGAGCCGCAGGGGTCGTCGGTCACGTCGCTGGAGCAGCCGCACGGGCCCCTTCCGCACGCTCCTCCGCCTCGTCTCAGCAACGGGGGGCCGCCGCTGCTGCCCACGCGGGGCGTTCCGCTGTTCGCGGGCACGAGCCAGACAGCGGCGCACGTGCCAGTGCGCGGCGTCCACTACGACCAGGGGCAGGAGTACGCCGTCAAGCCGCCCAAGCATGACTTTCCGCGCTTCGATATCGAAGCGCCCAGCCTCTGGATCGACCGATGCCTCGCCTACTTCGACCTGTATCGCATCCCGCCGCACACATGGGTCACCACGGCGACGCTCTACATCGAGGGCCATGCCGCACACTGGCTGCAGGCGTTTTGGCACGCTCACCGGTCCTCTACTTGGGAGGAGTTCACAACGGCGCTGAGCAGCGAATTCGGTCCAGACAAATTTGAGGTGGAAATGCACAAACACCTGCAGCTTCGACAGACCGGCAGCATGGCAGAATATCGGACGGAATTTGAAGCTCACATGTACCACTTGCTCGCCCTCGACGCGACACTCAACCCGAAGATCTTCGTCACTCAGTTCCTGTTGGGATTGCGCGATGATTTGCAAGCTGTAGTTTGTCTTCAGGAACCATCGAGCATCACCCGTGCTGCCGTCCTTGCAAGGATTGTGGAAGAGGAGGCCGGTCATCAACGCCCGCGCCCGCGCATCGTTCCAGCGGGTCGCCCACCGCCTCCCCCCTACCACCACCACGAGTCGGGGGCGCACCACGGGCAGGCGGCGTCGTGCAACCCAACGACGAGCTGGCCCGCGAGCGCTAGTTGCGTGACCACCGGCGTGTAAATGGCCTCTGCTTCAAGTGTGGAGACCGGTACTCACGCGAGCACAAATGCAAGCCAGCTACGCAATTGCTCACCATCCATGTCGGGGATTTTGGTGAAGTGCTCAGCGACGATGCCGTTCACGCCCTGGATTTGTTGGACGTGCCCGAGCCACAAGAACCAGGGCCGGAATGATGCGTGCTCTCCACGCACGCTGTGGCTGGGACGGAGTCGCCACGCACCATTCGCCTCAGAGCACTCGTCGGCAACCAGGTCATGTTGCTGCTCGTGGACTCGGGGAGCACACATAGCTTCGTCTCCACCGCGTTCGTGGATCGTGTCAAGGCCACCATAGTCGCCGTGCCGGCGGTGGATGTGCGCGTCGCAAAGGCGAGAGGAATGTTTTGCAATAGTATGGTGAAAGGGCCGCAGTGGTGGATTCAAGGCCACACGTTTCACAGGGACATGCGGCAGCTGGACCTCGGAGCGTACGATGGCGTGCTCGGCATGGACTGGCTGGAGCAATTCAGCCCGATGAGCTGCCACTGGCTATCCCTGACATTTGTGCACCAGGGGCGCGACGATCACCCTCCAATGTGTTCGACCAAAGGACCAGCAAGCGTTGGAGGAAATCGAGCCTGATCAACTGTGCAAATGGCAAGCCGGCAATGACATATGGTATATGGTTGTGCTGGACCTGCCCTGCACCAAGGAGCCCCAGCCAACCAAGGTGCCACCGAGAGTGCAAGGCGTTCTGGACAGCTTTGCCGACGTGTTCGCCGAGCCCAAGGGCCTGCCGCCCCACCGCCGCTATGACCATGCCATCACTCTGGTGGAGGACGCGCAACCGGCAAATTCCAGACCGTATCGTTAGTCGCCATTGCAGAAAGACGAGATCGAACGCCAAGTTCAAGAGATGCTCCAATCAGGCGTCATCGAGCACAGCATGAGCCCCTACGCCGCGCCGATGCTCCTCGTCAAGAAAAAGGACGGCACCTGGCGCTTCTGCGTCGACTACCGACGGCTCAACGACGCCGCTGTTAAGAACAAGTTCCCTCTTCCGATCGTGGACGAGCTGCTCGACGAGCTGGCAGGAGCGGCATTCTTCTCCAAGCTGGACTTGCGCGCCGGCTATCACCAGATCCGCATGCGTGCGGGCGACGAGGAAAAGACTGCGTTCAAGACGCACGGCCACTTACACTTCAAAGTGATGCCGTTCGGATAGACGAATGCCCCGGCCACCTTCCAGTGCTTGATGAACGCCATCTTCGCCAAGTACGTGCGTAAATTTGTAATCATTTTCGTTGACGACATCTTAATCTTCAGTGAGACCCTGGAGGAGCACCTGGAGCATATCCGCATCGTCCTCGACCTGCTGCGGGCACATCAGTTGTACGTCAAGGAATCCAAATGCTCCTTTGCGCAAGACAGCATCTCTTACCTCGGCCACATCATTTCCAAGGACGGTGTGGCAACAGATCCGGAGAAGACACATGCCATGCTGGCATGGCCTACCCCGACCACGGCCACCGAGCTCCGCGGCTTCCTCGGCCTCACGGGCTACTACCGCAAGTTCATCGCGCATTATGGCATCATTGCCAAGCCGCTGACTAGCCTTCTGACCAAGAAAGGCTTTGACTGGACAGAGCGGGCGCAGGTGGCCTTCGACTTGCTCAAGCGCGCCATGGTGACCGCGCTCGTGCTGGCTCTTCCAGATTTTGCTCGCCCGTTCTCCATCGAGACGGATGCGTGCGACACCGGTGTGGGCGCGGTGCTGGCGCAGGAGGGCCACCCCGTGGCGTTCCTCGGCAAGGCGCTGGGAGTGCGAAATCAAAAGTTATCGGCCTACGAGAAGGAGTTCATCGCCGTCATGATGGTCGTCGATAAATGGCGTGCGTACCTTCAACGGGGACCGTTCACCATTGTCACTGACCACAAGAGCTTGTGCAATCTTCAGGATCAGCAACTCACCACCGACCTTCAGCGCAAGGCAATGGCCAAACTGGTGGGCCTTCAGTTCAAGTTCTGCTATCGCCGCGGCTGCGACAACGGCGCGGCTGATGCTCTGTCTTGCGTGGGGGCGGCTCTGAACCTGGACGCGCTCTCCATTTGCCAGCCGGCCTGGGTGCAGGAGGTGGCCAACTCCTACGCTACGGATGCTGATGCACAAGAGCGCTTGGCGCGCCTGGCTATCCGCAGCCCGGACGACGAGGGATTCAAACTCTACAAGGGGCTGATCCGCAAGCAAGAACGACTCTGGCTCGGCAAGAACACAGCTCTCCGCACCAAAGTCATCAATGTCTTGCACGACAACGCGGTGGGTGGCCACTCTGGCGCTACGGCCACCTACCAGCGCGTCAAGAAGTTGTTCGTCTGGGATGGGTTGAAGGCAGATGTCGCGCACTACGTGCGGCAATGCCCTGTCTGTCAGCACGCCAAGCACAAGCAGCTCAAGCCCGTGGGCAAGCTGGCACCACTGCCCGTGCCTACTGCGCCATGGCGCGACCTAACGATGGACTTTGTGGAGGGCTTGCCGGCATCCAAAGGTGTTGACTCGATCATGGTGGTGGTGGACCGGCTCACCAAGTTTGCACACTTCATCCCACTCCGGCATCCCTTCAAGGCACCGCAAGTGGCCAAGGTGTTTTGGGATCACGTCGTCAAGCTCCACGGCATCCCAAATTCCATCGTCTCCGACCGCGACCGTGTCTTCACCAGCGCACTTTGGCAGGAGCTCTTCGCCAGCGCGGGCACATAATTGCTCTATTCCACGGCGTACCACCCCCAGACGGACGGCCAAAGCGAGCGGGTCAACCAGTCCATGGAGATGTACATGCGGTGCGCGGTGCACGACGCGCCTCGCCAATGGCGCCGCTGGCTACCAACCGCCGAGTTCTGGTACAATTCTTCCTTTCATTCGTCCATCAAGTGTTCTCCCTTCAAGGCGCTTTACGGGGTGGAGCCGAACCTGGGCGAGATGGCGCTCTGGGATGACAAGACGGCACCGATCATCGACGGTGAACCCTGGGACTGGGGCGTGCACACGGCACGGCTGCGCGAGCACATCCTTCGAGCGCAGCACCGCTTCAAGAAGCAGGCCGACCAGCACTGCACCGAGCGCTCCTTTGAAGTGGGCGACTTTGTCCTCCTGAAGCTCCAGCCCTATGCTCAATCATCGGTGGCCAACAGACCTTGCGCAAAGTTGGCATACAAGTACTTCGGCCCGTTCACGGTGCTCGCCGAGATCAGCAACCTGGCGTACAAGCTGGAGCTTCCAACGGATAGCAAGATCCACCCCGTCTTCCACGTGTCGCAGCTCAAGCCCTTCACCCCCAAGTACACTCCAGTCTTCGCTGAGCTGCAGCAACCCCTGGACCTCGCCGACACTGCTGATGAGCCGATGGAGATCGTGGAACGCCGCATGGTCAAGCACGGCAACAACGCTCTCGTGCAGGTCAGAATTCGCTGGAAGAACGACGCCACAGCCACGACTTGGGAAGATTACGACACTCTCCGCCATCGCTTTCCGCAAGCTCCAGTGTGGGATGCACCACCAGCCGGCGACACCGAACAGCAGGCATCTTCAGAAGACGGCGCCAGTTCTCAAGGGGTGGGGAATGTCACACCTGCATCACCAGTGGTGGATGCGGTGGACGTGTGAGTTGGGACCCTGCTGCCAGTTGGCACGGGTCCACTTGTAAGGGTGGCACTGGGTGTGTGCGCGTCTGGTTATAAGCCAGCGATAGCTAGCTGTGGAGGCATGCGTGATTTGTACCTGAACCTGAATCCTCACCTAATCTCTGTAATCTCACCTCCCTTGGAAAGTAAGCTACCTTCCCAAGCCCAAATCTCATCCCCTTCCCCTCCGATCCAATCTGAGACAGAGAGTGCGTGACAGTAGCTCCGACGGAAAATGCGAACGCGTAGATACTCAAACATCCATGAATACAACAACCCAAAGTAGAGCAGCAGTACAGAAATGACAACAAGTAGGGACCTAAACAACCAAAACTTTCAAACAACAGCAAGGAGGACTCAACATCAGGGAATTGATCTTCTTTTTCTTCAGTCATCCTGATGCTGCTTGGAACACAAGAAAGGAAATACCAATGTTTAGTTCAACACCACTAGGAGTTTAAAAGTGAGTAGCCATATAGTATTAAATAATGATAGTTAGGATGCAGGGAACGCGTACCATCGTCGCGACATGTGGCAACCTTCTTGCTCAACTTTATTCAGCTCGTACTTGTCTCCCCATGTTCCTCTTCAATTTTACAACCTCCAATACTCCATGTTGGGTCTCCATACCTTCGATTGTACTGCTCCGATCAAGCACCAGAAGGAAAAATGAATACAAAGCCAGAGAACAAAGCAATGTATTAGTCAATAATATGGCGACTGAAATGAAGTGATCGGTGCAAGCAACTGTGGCAGAGAACTTACGGATTCGATGAACTTTCCAAAATGCAAACACGGCGATAATCCACCGGGGAGAAACGCGAGAGTGGGATGCTTGGGAAGCTTCTCAATAGCGGTCTCGAGGCGGCTCACGAAACATTTGATGGTGACGTCTTCATATAGATCGTAGACACCATCGGTGTCGCCATAAATACTGATCTCGACCTTGGTGAGGGCAGAGAGACGGTGGATGCCGAAATCAGAAGCGCCATTCAGGCACTCCATCTTGTGCACACGGAGTTCAAGCTTGAGATGCTCAAGATTCGGCATCGACCCTGCTTCAAACTCCAGCGAGGTCCCGCAGCAGAAGATTTCTAGGTTGAAATACTTCAAGCCTCTGAACCCGGCGATCAAGATCCTCCCATCGGTACCGAAGTAAGTCCTCAGTTCAAGAAAATGCAAAGATGGAATTACCCCAAGAATCGCAACATCTTCTGATCTCATGCTGAACATATACAGGTTTAGTTCCCTGAGGTTTTCAAGCAGGCTCATCCAACTTGGAACCTTATCTATGTAACAGTACGTGATGTGGAGCTTCCTAAGGGCACACGTATCAGTAGGGCACGCCGATTCTAGTGACACTGGGTAACGGTAAGCTGGAAGGCTAGCACCGCCATAACTGTCGAGGAAATAGAGATGATGAAGATTGCACGAAGACAATAAAGTGCCCAAATAACTCTGGATAACCTCAAGATGGCTCCTTTTGGTTGTGTCACGTGACCAACCATTTGCTACTTTCAGTGTCCTCAGCTTACTTAGCTGACTGAATTCTCGCAGACACTTGCCCTGTTCATAGGAGAAGACGCCGAAATTCTCTACCTGTTCCAAACTCTGCATCTGCCCAATCACACCGTCCGAAAACCTAATCATGTGATTAACATGTAAATGTGTCAATCGTTGAAGCCTAGCAATATTTGGTGGCAGTTCCTGAATCCTGGTACCTCTGATGTCCAGTGTTTCTAAATACCGCAGTTCTCCAATTTTTCCGGGGAGCTCAGTAATTCTAGATTGTCCCAGACGCAGGTACTTGAGGTGAAGCAATCTTCCAATATTTGCAAGGTGATGGTTTTCTAACTCCCAACATTCTCCCAGGTCCAACACACGAAGGGTGGGGAATGTCAACAAAGATTCTTGCATGCAGTGTCCAAATACAGTAAGTGATCGGACATGGGATAGTATCAGGCTTGTTGGTATGGTAACCTTACTGCTGTTGCGATTCTCAACACAAAGCCGACGAACCCTGTAATCTGAATCATGTCCATGCTCCACGGAATCGAATAACGTGACGAAATTTTCTTCAGCAGCCTTGCATGTGATGAAATCAAGGATGATGTCGTGAACCCGGCACGCCTTGGGCTGGCCATACTCTACATCAACTGGCTGGATCAAGTTTCTGTTGATGAGGTCATTGAAATAGCCCTCGCCTACTTCATAAGCACTTCGCCATCGTTCTTCATGGATGAATCCTTCCGCGACCCATCGACTTATCAACTGCTGTTTGTCGATCCTATGATCTTCTGGGAATACACTTAAATACAACAAACATGTTCTCATACGGTGAGAAAGATCAAAATAACTGAGAGACAATATATTTGTCATGTTCCCAACATTAGGATCATTTGCAAGTGCCGAGCCAATAGCAGTCAGCACCCTGTTCCATTCATCTTTTGCATGCTTGTCAGCTAACAAACTGGACAAGGTAATAATCGCCAATGGAAGTCCACCACATTTTGCCAATATCTGGTTAGAAACTTCTTCCAGGTGAGGGTAGCACACTTCTTCGGAACCAAATGCTCTTTTAAAAAATAGCCTTCTGGAGTCGGAAGAATTAAGGGATTCCATTTGATAAACATAACTGCTATCACCTGAGCAATATAACGCGACGGCAACATTACGCGTTGTGGTGATGATTCTGCTACCGCACTTATTATTGAACAGAGCAAGCCTGATAGCTTTCCATGCTTCGACATCCCATACATCATCAATTACAACCAAGTACCTGTTACATGTTTTAACAGAGAGTTGTCTATTACTGCTTCAAACTTTTCAACCCCGAAAAAAAAATGCTTCAAACTTTTTTGCACAAAATGGAAGATATATGACCATCTTTATTTCCTGAAGTGTATGAATATTCATTGCTATGTGCATTACCACAATGTTAAAAAGACCAACTCAAAAAAAATGCTAAAAAGAAATCAGGATATGAGTGGGTTACCGGGTTTACCTTTTATCTTTGAGGTGGTCTCTTATCCTGTCAATGAGTTGTCGTTCGTCATCCAGTGCACCATCGCTGATCCCGAATTCGGTGAGCATTTGCCGTAAAATCTTCTGTATGTTTGGATTCCGAGACACCGACACAAAAGCAGTGCACTGAAATTGGCCTTTTAATTGACAGTACACTTGGTTTGCAAGAGTAGTCTTGCCAAGGCCTCCGGAGCCCACAATCGGCAACACCTTGAGATCATCATGCTCCTTCTCCTTGCAAAACCAGCCAAGTATATGCTCCTTGGGGCCATCAATGCCCACAAGCCTATCCACATCCTCGTACAGCGCCGGCAGCCGAGGGTCAATGGCAGAAGAAGCGCCAGATCTCGGCGCCGGCTCAAGAAAATCATACCTCCTGCGCCTCTCGCTCGCCTCGATCGTGCGGATCTTGAGCTGCTGTATCTCGCCGGCGATCTCGTGGCGAGCCTTGAGCTTCTTCAGCTTGCTGAAGAACCCCTTTAGGCCTGTCCGCAGCTCCTCGGCGTGGTCATCGCCGACGCGATCCACAAAGTCGTCGATGCAATCCTCGATGTCGTAGGAGAGCTCGCGCACCTTGTCCCGCCATTCAATCTTGAGAGGATCGAGCTGCTCCGCGTCGGCGAGAGTTTCCAGCACGGCGCTCATGCTGCTCAGCTCGTCCCTGAGGAAAGTTATCTGACGGCGCACGCCTTTGAGCCTGGAGTATTCGTCCTCCAGCAGCTTGGAGAGCTTGCACAGAAGGGCGTTCATCACCCCCGTGGAGGCATCCACAACCACCATAGCTCTCTCTCTCTCTCGATTCTATTCGAGCTAGACAAATGTTGCTAGCCGCGGAGGGCAGGAGGATGTTGCTGAGGAACTGAGAGGTGAGAGCATATGGTGTGATTTGAGCAACTAGGTAGCATCCCATTTAACAAGAGACGGAAAGATAGGACATTACGGTCCGGTCGCTGTCATTTTCTTTGGACGCATTCAAGAATTCTAGGTGCCCCGGCCTCAATTTTCAAACGGATCTGGTGAAATGGGGAAACTTTTCCCTTCCAAGTTCCAATTAGTCATGCATTGACAGGAGGAGATGGGATGTGACAGTGATGGCCACATGGGGATGGGGCACCTTGTGGGTATCCTATGGATGGAGCAATGCCGTGTGAACGTGGTGGTTTCACGATTATTATCTGCACGGCGTCGACAGAAAGGACACACGGCGACACCTCGGAAGCTCACACATACACCTAACAGATGGAAGATAAGCAGGCAGGCTCACCGGGGCCAACAGAAGGGGCCGGTGGTCGGCCGGAGTCGGAGAAGACGCTCGACCCTCCTCCGCAGATTTCGAATTAACCTCCCCGTATGCATCAGCGAGAGGAGGGGAACTCAGAAGGGGGCAGGTCGTCCTTGCGAACCGGGCCGCGGCCTACAAAGCAAGGCAGGTGATGCGGGTGGTGAGTTAGGTGGGGAGGAACGGCGGGCGGTGGAATCAGGACTAAAAACAGTGAGTTGCCGAGGGCGATGGCCGCCGTCGCCGCCGAGGAGCCTCCAAGGAGGAGGTCACCGTCAGGTCGGAGTGGGAGCCTCCATAGTGGTGGCCCTCGCGGCGGCGCCCACCGCCGCCTCCTTCGCCTTCCTCCGCGCCCCCGCCCCCGCCCCCGCCCCCGCCCCGCGCCGCAGGCCGGACGATTCCGCCGCGGCCATGGCGAATCGGCGTTCGGCGGCCGTGCGAACGACGGCCGGATTGATTGCCCGTCGAGATCGCGGGGGAGGTCGAAGGTCTTCCGACGAGCTGACCTTCTCCGGTGTTCGAGAGCTGGCCATGGTTGGGGCGGGTTTTTCATTTCCCTTGTTTTTCCTCGATTTGTTTTCTCTGTTGTGAGAAAAACTGGGGTTGAACCAAACCTGGCCAAATGGGCCGGTTCATTTGATGCTCCAAAATGCTTCAGAAAACACTCTTTTTGGGCACTGATTTGTTTTTTCACATGTGTAAAAAACATTAATGTTTCTTGCCAAATGCTCATTTTTTTTAAAATATATATACTGTTTTCATAATTTAATGTCCATCCGAGATCCAATGAGCTCAAGCTCACATATTCCATGTCCCATTTGCGCGACAATTTGTCGCAAAGAGTGTTAAATAGGGTCCCACACTACATGGGCATAAGTCGCTGAATAGCATATGAGTATAAATATATAAGTGATACTTATATAGACCTCATCCACAGCATCCCGTAGATGGGCCAGACCTATCGTGTGACCGGAGATATGCATCTACCACAAGCTAAGCGCACTTACGCGTTTTTTCAAACATTTTTGTTTTCAATGTGTATTAAAAAAAAGCTTTAAAATGCGTGCATGCATTTTTTACTCATCCATGAAAATATTTTAAATGTTTCACATAATTGGAAAGGTGTTCATGAAAAAAGTGCCTATTAATAAAAAAGTTATGACATTTTAAAAATGTTCATACATTTACAAAATATTCATGACATTTAAACTGTTTGTACAATTCAAAAAAATCACACATTTAAAACATTGTTCATGAGATTTAAGAAAAATGTTCATGAAATGTAAAAATTGTTCACGCAATCTCTAATGATGTTCATGACATAAAAAAAATGTTCATTCCATTTAATGGTTCACATTTATAAAACGACCACACATTCCAAACAATGTTCGTGAAAATGTAGAAGTTTGTTCGTGCAATTTTTTACTTTTTAAAATTACTTATTGGCTTACCAAAGAAAAATAATTTTATTTGGTATGTTACTAAGAGCTGGAATAGTTGAGCCGGTTTTCAGAGAAAACCGAGTTAGAAATCAGAGACGGAAGGAAAAAAGAAATCAAAACATGAAGAGGAAGGAGAAACGTACATAAGGTTGGACAAAAAACGAGCGAACCCTAGAACCTTATATATTTTTTAGGTACAGGAGAGAAAACCGGTGGAAAAATCAGAGATGCAAAGAAAAATGAGAAGAGGAAGAAAAAATGTATATAAGGTTGGACGAAGGATGAGTGAACTTCAGAACCTTATGATTTTTTAAGTAGGAGAGAAATCCGATGGAAAAATTAGAGATGAAAAAAATGAGAAGAGGAAGGGAAAGCAAGGACAGGCAAACCACCAAATCTTATGTCTTTTTTAGGTAGGAGAGAAAACCGATGGTAAGATAAGAGACGGAAAAAAATCAAAACAAGAAGAGAAAGGTGAAACGTACATAAGGTTTGACTAAGAATGAGTGAGCCGCTTAACCTTGTGTCATTTTTAAATAGGAGAGAAAACCGGTGGAAAAAAACAGAGATGAAAAGGGGGGAAATCAGAAGAGGGAGAAAAAAAAGTTGGACGAAGGACGAGTGAACTTCAGAACCTTATGACTTTTTTAAGTAGGAGAGTAAACCGATAATAAAACAAAATGAGAAGAGGATAGGAAAACGTACATAAGGTTGGATGAAGGACAGGCAAGCCACTGAATCTTATGTTTTTTTAAGCAAGAGAGAAAACCAATGGAAAGATCAAGAACGAAAAAACATAAAACAAGAAGAGGAAGGTGAAACGTACATAAGGTGTGACTAAGAATGAGTGAACCTCATAACCTTATGTCATTTTTAATGGGAGAGAAAACCGGTGGAAAAAACAGTGATGGAAGAAAAAAAAAAGGAAAACTAGAAGAGAAAGGGTATATGTGCAGCCGCGGGAATGACGCGAGAGGTTTTGAGTGCTAAGAGACCTGGGTGATCTGCTTTCCTTTTTTCTATAAAGCTGATATTGTATCAGTTTCAAAAGAAAAGGACTTGTCCAGTAAAGTTTGGTTTTAGAATATATTGGTGGTGGAGATGTGGTGGTTTCCTTCTGACAGTTTGTTAGGTTTGTTTGTGCTGCCTTTGATGCTTTGCGGTTTGTTTGTGCTCCCATTTATGCTTTGTGGTTTGGATCTTTTTGAATGGGTATTGGTCCCAACTGGTACTTCATTTGGATCTCCCTAGTTCCTTGTTATGTTTTTTATCACTCCCCCTTCCTAATCTCCTGCTATGCCTGCATATTGTCGAGGGATAACCCCCGGATACCCCAAAGATGGCGAAACAACGCTTCAAGACATCAGGGCGACCAACGCCCCTCAGTCCGGCTGCTCCAGCCGGGTCGCCACCCAGCCGTTTCGGCTGGCTCGTCGTCCGGCTGCTCCAGTCGCTCCTCGTCCGACTACTCTAGTCGGCCTGCTGCCCGGAGTCAACCGCAACATCACATCCGACGCGACATGGAGAAGATGGCAGTACCCATGCACTACTAGCAATAGTGGCGCACTATAGTCTGCATCATGCGTCACCTCGCATGACATCGCCAATAGTGTAGTTGGTGGGTGGGCCACCACCCACCATGCCCATTCACCTAGCTTTTGGAGGAAGCTACCCACACTATAAAAGGGAGCCACATCCATCCATCCACTCACACACACACTCACAGCCACATGTCATTCGGTCACTAGAGCATGCATGCTCATCCGGCCACCTACATATATGAAGCCAGATGCCTGTGGCACTCCTCTCAGATACAGCTCCAGGAGAAACTCTATACCAGATATACCACATATATACATGCATGCAGGAGTAGGAGTGTTATCTCTCCGGAGAGCCCCAAACCTGGGTAAACCCTCGTGTGCTACTCACATACCCGTCCCGCATATTCCACTGCAGTCGTGCCCTCACCTCAAGCCACCCCGTGGCATCTGCCGTGACGCGGTACCCCCTGCCTGCTCCCGCGAAAATACCACGACACATATAGTGTCCGGCTTTGAGATCTCCCTCTTTCATGAATATATTTAGTGTTGGAGATATGCCCTAGAGGCAATCATGTATGATGATATTTCCTATGTGTTTATGAATAAATATAGTCCTTGGACATTATCAATCATGTGTATCAGCAAGTATGTGACTTGTTTATGGGACTATGCATTGTATGATGACTAACCTAAAAGGTCCCTAGTTGAAAGGGCTGTGTGGACGCGCAGCCGACTAGACTAACATATGACACGGTCGATGGCTCGGTCTCACTAGCCATGGAGCATTGGATGCTAACCGGATAATATGGACTTGGAAAGGTCTAGTCGGATTCGACGTAGTCGGATCCGAGTCGAGATAAGGTCCGAGTCGGACAGACCCAACTATGAGACGCAGCGATATGTCATCTGTGAGTCTCTAGTACAACATATGTTCTATGCCCTAAGACCTGAGCTGACGCATGTACTCGAGATGGTGACAGACTTGCTTTGGGCCGACCAAACGCTACTCTGTGACTGGGTAGTTACAAAGGTAGGTTTTGGATTTGTCCAGACTCATGCTGCGAGACATGGTCGAGCAAGATGGGATTTGCCCCTCCGATCAGGAGAGATATACTCTGGGCCCCTCGTGTGATCCGACCAGGATAAGCATGGCCATGCGACAAGGATTATAAGATAATCCGGATAGTGGTCGGCTTCACTGGAACGAGAAAGAGGTCGGGCTAGCACAAGGATGACAATCTCGCCTTGAGCCCGACAACATATATCGCGTGGCAAAGAGAACAGAAGTGTGACCTGTTGTACAAGTCCGCCTAACCAGCTTCATAGTCTTCTTGGTGTTCGGCATGCCTTGCTAGAGGCCGCTACCAACCGTGCAGTTCGGAGGTGATCCGAACTGCGACCAAGCCGACTTGAACCTAAGGGGTCGCGCTCTTAAGGGAAGGAACCTATGAGGTCGGATCCGAGGACACTGGTCGGATGTGATCCGAGCTGTATTCGGATTGTGGCTGAGTAGACTTGTGGGCTTTAGTGTCCGTGCGAGGTCCAAGTGTTGAGCCCGCGACGGACGCCTATATAAAGTGGAGATGCGGCACACTCATGCGGTTGATCGCTTCGGCGTTGTCACTAGGGTTTGCATGTGTTGTGAATAGCCACCTCCACTCGTCGCCGACTTTGTGATCGGACCTAGCAGTCCGCTGCACGGTGTTCCTCCTGCATGCGCGGATGCCGTTAGAGGCGGTGCACTTGCGCCGCTCCAGCGAACTTGTACGTGGGATCGGACGACCGGCTGTTCGAGGGAGATCGGACGAGGAGGAGACGATCCACACGGACGCGCTGCCCCAACTCTTCTTCCGCTGCACGGCACTGCGCGTCTAGTAATAATGAACTGTGATCCATCTCCCGTGGCATGTTCTTGGTTGTTCTACGCGTAGGAATTTTTAATTTGCAGTCAACGCACCCTACCGTAGACCCCAACAGTGGTATTAGAGCCTCTGCTATAGGATTTGGTTTCAAATCGTATGCATATTAGATATGTGGAGGCGGCAGATGAGATCTGTTGTCGTTGATGAGATCGGCTATGTGCACGGTTGATGAGATCAATTGCGCATGGGGATTGAAGTGCCTATGTTTTCTGTCAATCGGGATCGATGAGGTCGTGACACAACCTGCCCCTACCGGTCCGTTATCCGCCATCGGGGTTAACAGTGAAACGTAAATCCGAATCGGATTTGCGATGATCGAAAAGATAGGTCAGTTCAGAAAATTCGGCGTGAACGGAGTTCAGATGCGATCTGTAATTTCCGAAAACGTCGGGCGCTGCCTGGACCCGCGAGGGGCGCTGCCCCTTCGAACCCCGCCCACTAACCGGCTAGCGGAACCGCCGTGTGCGTAGCGCCTTGTATTTCATACACGATCACTCAAACCGGTAGAATGTGATTCTATGCATAACTTTATTTTGCAGGGCTTGATGTTAATAGTATGGCTCATGTGTATGTGATGCATGTGTGTAAATTATACATGGCCTGCGTGTCATGTTTGTCAGCCGGCAGGAGCCAAAGTGCTGTCATTATATTCTAAAACGACCTGCTTGTCGACTTGTGATTCTCTATGTAAAATTCATTACTAGTTGTAGTAGGTGGATAATAGAGATCAGGTTGATGACTTGCCGTCTCGGCGTGACAAACAAGATGGAGTTCCTAGATGGTCATCGGAGTCGGAACCGACCTGGAAGAACATCCATGAAGGAGCCATACTATTTCACAATATGTGTTTATTTGTGATTGTTATGCTTCTTTGTTTCTATGTATGTTAGAATAGTAGAAAGATCCCTTATGAATATCAAGTAAATTTCCATTCCCGATGTTGCACCTTCGCACGTCGAGTACGTCTAGTAGTGGGCTCATAAAATTGGGGTGCTGCTAGGTGTCCTTGAACTGAAGGGTTCATGTCGGACACGGACATGCACTGCATCAGGTTAACTCACTACTAGGGAAAACCTTATACACAGAATCTTAGCAGCAGCGTGGCTCAAAAAGAAGCGCTGCTGCTAATTAGCAGTAGCGCGTGCATGCAAAACTCGCTACTGACACGGTGTTAGCAGTAGCGCGCTTGGAACAACCCGCGTTGCTACAAATATGACCGACAGTGTCCGCCAACCTACATTTAGAAGCAGCGCGTTGTCACGACCCGCGCTACTGCTAAAGTTGTAGTAGTAGCGCGCTTTTTCTGAGCTCACTGCTGCTAATTTTCAAAGCTGTAGTTCTGGAGGCTGAGGAACCCCTGTCTAAGATTCTGGAGGAAAATCCGACACTTACGGAAGAGGAGTTCGAAAAGTTCAAGGACACTTGCGCTACCGAGGAAGCCAAGGCTAAGGCTGTGAAATTCAAGAGCCTTCAGCAAAGTAACACGGGGAAGCATCGCCTCGGAAGTCGTGGCTACCTCAGTAAAAGGCCCATATGGGATAAGGAGGACGCGGAACGTGAAGCCGCGGGTATCCTGACCCTTTCGCTGAAAGTTCACCAACCCCTTGGGCGTGACTTCATCGGGGCCCGCTACAAGTGGGACAAGGAAAAAAGGTTTTTACATGGACCAGATCACGAAGAAATTGGTTAGACTATGGTAATTATTCTTTTACCACCTTACATTTAGCTCCATATCTAGTCGACTACACATTCCTAAGCGGTTCACGCTCCTTCGCAGAGAGGCAACACCAGCTTGCAACTGAAATCCCTACTTCTCGATGAGGCCCAAGTGGGACACCCTCTCAACCGGCCTTGAGCGAACTTAAGGGACTCCCTTTGGGCCAGCGGCATAATATGGTCGTGTGCACGGCTACCGAGACGGCGCCACGTGGAAGGTGTTTACAACGAGGGCCCGGAGGCCAAGAAGCGAAAAAGAAGTTTAGTCGGCGGACATCGACGAAGGTGAAGCTTGCGGTCGAGAAAAAGCAGCCGAGGACGAAAAAAACAGCCGAGGAGAAAATGAGTTGCTACAAAGGGCAAATCAATGCAGCTATGGCTCGCACTGCGAAATGATTTTGCTACTAACTTGATTTCAGCTATCATCAATCTGGTGAAGGAAAATCCGCACAAGGCGGTACATGATTTCACGATGCCCGGTTTACGAGAGAAACTCCATGAACAACAACAACACCGCACCATCACTTGCTCACGCAACGGGCCTCCTCTTGCGATCGCTCCCGCTCATAGCAGCCCGTCCTCGGTCTCAAGTGCTAGGTGGGCCTTCGTCTTTAGCTGAGCTCGGCGTCGTCACGGTAATTACATGTTATGCCATATATATATATATATATATATATATATATATATATATATATATATATATATATATATATATATATATATATATATATATATATTCCATTTTTGTTGCCTTTGGATGTTTTACGCAATGACATATGTGTTTGCGAGGCGAAGAAACCCGTGCACCATACTCTACTTGATCAAAGGCGGAAGGTGGGCGTGGGAAGGGATGATGATGAACCCTCGCGACCCATCGTTCCACAACCAGCCGATCCCACTGGGCACTTGAGGTTAGCTTGTCCAGTGTGAAATCGGGCACGAGGCTTTGCCTCCTCCATCTGACATGTGGGAGAGGACGAAGAGACCCCGCCATGGATTGAAGCTGCAAGGGTTGGGTGCTGCTATGGCGAAGAATCTTATTAAATGCGATCCGCCGAGAGCACACCAATAACCACACATCAACAAGCATGTGCGGAGACCACTACCCGCCACGCAATTACCAGCTCTGTAGTGCCGGGTGAGAGCGGCAGATGACGTGATGAAGGGGTGCAATAGTACTGGCTGATGTAATCGGTCATGTAGAACAGAGAACGGATGATGAGACGGAGGTCGACCCTATGGGTTTCCTCAATACAAACGCATATGACTGTGACATAGATATGATGAGTCAACCATATGACGAATCGGGCTATCAACATGCTAATGAGGATATGGATGATATGCCCGGGCAGGAAGGTCGTTGGAAGGATTGCAAAAAGTCTCTCTTCATGAATTCCTCACAGGACACGCCTGAATATGCCGCCTCAACATAGGCTCAACTAGCCGAGGATCGTACAGTGCTTAGCCCGGGAACCGTGGGGCAGGGGTTAAGCAAGGGTCTGGAAGGTGTGCCCAAGAAAAAGGAGAGGAAGAGATCGGGGATCATAACTGCCTCCAAACAAGCCAGAGCACATAGCAGCCAGACGATGGATTTTGAAGAGCGTGTACCCGTGAAAGGTGCGGCCATGTTCCATCTCACGGGCGAGCCGATGCTACCACCGAAACCGCTGGAGGCACTATCAGGGGATCTCAGGAGACTGCACGACCATGTGATGTCCACTGAGAAAAGCCTACTAGCCTCAAAGGATCCAGGATATCCGACATACGCGGCTCGTGTGCCTGAGGGGAAGTGCTACGTCGACACACGGCCCGCGGAGGTGTTCTTCCTGCGGTTTGACCATATCTTTTTGATGTTTCTGACAAGGCGGCTCGATTTTACAATCGTCCGCCTTTTTGCACTACATATGAGCTCCGTCATGAAGAGTGAAGAAGTCTCGCAAATCTGTGTGGCGGATCCGTACTAGATGCACGAGTATTTCTTGAGTCTCGGCGACTTTGAGCATGAAACCGCTAGGGACTACCTCCAAAACTTCATGGTACAGAATAAGGACCAGGAAATTGTCCTTGTGCCTTATCTTCCAAAGTAAGTCAGTTCCGGACAACCCTTCCGTACATTTCAATCATTCTTTCTCGCTCATATGGAGAATAATTTGAGGTGTCTTTTCCCCACAGAAGTAGCGCCGTCCTTATAAATCTTTACCCATGAGTCTCCCACGCCGTGTATTTTGACCCTTCCAGAGACTACGAGAAAAGGACTACACCCACATAATGAATATTCTAGATGATGCTCTCAAGGCTTCACATTAGAGGTGGCCACATGCGGATCAGAAACAAAGGAACAAGAAGATGGGTTTCAAGCATAAAACTAACTTCTCCTGCATCCATGTCCCAAAACCAAGCAAGAAGGATGGATTCTACATCGTCCATCTCATGATTGAGTTCAGCAAGGATCACCAAAAGCTTCACATGACAAGCAGAAATGAGGATCATATCCACAAGTGGCTAGAATCTCATGGAGAAGCGGATTATAAACTTAGAGATGACTTCTTTCGCATCCAAAGGGACATTGCGACGATCATCATGAAAGAAGTCATCGATGAGAAGGGGATGTTCCACCACGGCCCTACATCGCGAGCTGACGTCCGAACTCGCATAGGCATGCAACGTCTAGACCTCACGCCGTTCAAGAAGCTAGGGTCCATCCTCGATGATATGGAAGGATGGAACTTCTAGTGATTTACTATGCCGATGATCATGATATGTGTCGGTTGAACTTGTATACTTTCTGTAGCGATGAAACTTTGTGATGTCCACGGTCCCTACCGAACTTGCGTAATGCTACTTTGTTAGTTTGCGTACGATGACCTGCGTACCTCTAGTTAATTAGTTTGCGTACTGTATGTTGCATCTAGTTGCTAACCCTTTCTTTTTCGTGTTGCTCTAGTATATTTTGTTGCATATGATTGTACATTCTCTTCATGAAGATGCATCTCTAACAGGTACCTAGTTTCTTGATGGCGAGATGGCAGTGCTATGTCGTGTACAAAGGGAAGGTTCCGGGGGTGTACAACGAGTGGCCTGAGCGTCATGCGCAAGTGAATGGGTTCTCGGGCGCCAGCCATAAAGGCTTCAAAAGCAGACAAGAAGGAGAAGCTAGTTACTTGAGGTTCACGGTAGCGCGAGAGAGGACTCATAACCGCCACCTCATGTACTGCATAGTTCCGCTCTCACTCATAGTGATAGCTCTTCTCGTGTATACCTTTGTTTAGATGGATGACGTTGTAGTTGCAAGTATTTGAGACTTGCATGTATCGCTATTTTCGAGATGATGACAAGATACCACTTTGTGTTGGATGATGATTATGATGAGACTATTTGTATGTATATGCTATGATTACATTTGTGGTCTCGCAGGCATTTGTATGTGTATCATGATTACATTTGTATGTGCTTAAGGTTCTTCTATAAAGCTTGTTCAAATACAAAACAAATATGCAAAAAAAACTACTAAAATTAGCAGTAGCGAGTGGAGAAAAGTTAGCAGCAGCACTACAGTAGCAGTATCACGCACAAGAGAAGCGCGCTATAGCTATTAGCAGTAGCGAGCTCCCGAGAAGAACGCTGCTGCTACACTTATATATCAGTAGCGCCGGAGCGCACGCGCTGCTGCTACGGGTTAGCTGTAGTGCCTTATTAGTAGCGCCCTGTCCCGCGCTACTGATATACCTAGAACCCGCGCTGCTGCTAGGCTTTTCCCTAGTAGTGACTTGACAAGGCTATCAAAACGGTTTTGGGCCTTGCGGCAAAGAAGGTTGGGAGCCGGGGTATAAGATACCTTCCCGACCGACAGGAGTCGTATAGAGATACGATTAGCAAGGAGTTGCTTACCGTATAGGTATGTTGGCTAGCAGTGATGCTAAAGCTCACTAGTCGCATGCACTAGTCGGATCCTGAATCACCGAGAGTCTACGGAGGATCTTGACTTGATGGGAGTATTTCTGCTTAGGCTAGAATTACTCTACATAAACACATTGCTTAGTGATTGCATATTTTCATTGTATATCAATGGCACCACCTGCTCAACCCAACTTTGCATTGAAATCAATTCGGAAAAGGATAAACTGAATGGAACAAACTTTACCACCGGTATAGAAATTTGAGAATTGTTCTCAAGCATGATAAAAGGAACATGTTCTAGAGGATCCACTTCGGAGGAACCTGCCGATAATGCTAATGCCACAACTAAGAATGCCTACGAAACTTCGTTGGTGAATCAACGAAGATCAGTTGTCGATCTTTGGCTTGTATGGAGCCCGATTTGCAACAAATTTCAAAATGTTGAGGCTTACGATATGATCGAGAGTCTCAAGAGCATGTTTCAGACACAGGCTAGGACTGAAAGGTTCAATGTCTGGCGATCCTTGATGGATTGCAAGCTGAAAGAAGGTTATCCACTGAGACCAAATGTGATCAAGATGATCGGATATGTGCAAGCTTTGGATCGGTTGGGCTTCCCGCTCTTGGATGAGCTGGCTACAGATGCAGTTCTGGGTTCTATTCCACCAAGCTATGGGACGTTCATCTCGAACTATCATATGCATGGCATGGATAAGAAGCTCACTGAATTTCATGGGATGCTCAAAGTAGCAGAGCAGGATATTAAAAAAGGCACGCATCAAGTGTTGATGGTGCAGAAATCAGCTAAGTTCCAGAAGAGTTGGTCCAAGAAAAAGGCTAAGGCAAAGGGCACGGAGACGGTAACCTCCGCTGTTGCGTCGAAGTCTGGACCGGACTCGAAGACCATTTGCTATCATTGCAAGGAAACTGGTCACTGGAAGAGGAACTGTAGCAAGTGGCTTGCAGAGCATGGTAAGAAGGCCTGAAATGCTTCTTCAGGCAAAGGTACACTTGTTGCATATGTTATACACATTTACCTTGCTAACATACCTAGTAGCTCTTGGGTATTTGATACCGGATCGGTTGTTCATATTTGCAACTCGGTGCAGGGGCTGGTAAGAACTAGGCGTGTGGCACAAGGGGAGATTGACATCAGGGTCGGCAACAAAGCAAGAGTTGCTGCGTTGGAGGTCGGCACGATGCAGCTCCAGCTTCCTTCCAGATTCATTATGGAATTGAATAATTGTTATTACATTCCTGCACTTAGTCGGAACATTATTTCTTCCTCATGTTTGATGAGTCAAGGTTATGAGTTCAATTTAAAGGACAATGGTTGTTTGATATTTTTGAATGGTATGTTCCACGGCTATGCACCCATTGTTGATGGGCTATTTATATTGAATCTAGAACAGGAACCAGTCTATAACATGAATGTCAAGAGGCATAAGCCTAATGAGATAAATCTGACATACTTCTGGCATTACCGGCTTGGACACATTAGTCTGAAACGCATGAAGAAGCTCCATATGATGGGCTCCTAACTTCGTCCAACTTTGAGTCGTTCGGGACATGTGAATCATGCTTGCTCGGCAAGATGACTAAGTCTCCTTTCGCAAATAGTTGCGAGAGGGCGTCCGAGCTATTGGAACTTATACATAGTGATGTGTGTGGTCCAATGAGCACAACCGCCAGAGGTGGCTATCAATACTTCGTGACTTTTACCGACGACTTGAGTAGATATGGATATATCTATTTGATGAGGCACATGTCGGAAACTTTTGAAAAGTTCAAAGAGTTTCAGAACGAGGTTGAGAATCAGCTCGGCAAGACAATAAAGCTTCTATGATCAGATTGTGGAGGTGAGTACATGAGCCAGGAGTTTGATGATCATCTGAAAAGTCGAGGTATAGTACCTCAGCTCACACCTCCGGGTACGCCACAGAGAAACGGCATGTCGGAACGGAGGAATAGGACCTTGTTGGACATGGTCCGGTCAATGATGAGCAAATCGGATTTACCCTTGTCATTCTGGGGATACGCTCTAGAAACTGCAGCTTTCATTCTTAATAGGGTACCATCAAAATCCGTAGACAAGACACCACATGAGATGTGGACTGGGAAGAGTCCTAGTTTGTCTTTTCTAAAGATTTGGGGTTGTGAAGCATTTGTCAAGCGACTTATGTCAGACAAGCTTATACCTAAATCAGATAAATGCATATTCGTGGGATATCCGAGGGAAACCTTGGGATATAGCTTCTACAACCGGGAAGAGAACAAAGTGTTTGTTGCTCGGAACGGGGTTTTCCTTGAGAAAGAGTTTCCCAGTCGGGAGGCCAGTGGGAGGACGGTTCGACTCGCAGAAATTCGAGGACCACTCGGGGACGGCTCGGCTGGTGATAAGATCATACCGGAGTCAATGAGGAACCCGTAGTGGAAGCGGCACCGGAACCACGAAGGTCGGAAAGATTGTGCAGAGTGCGTGATGTATTGTTGCTAGAAAGCGAAGAGTCGGCCACGTATGCGGAAGCGATGGTGAGCCCATATTCCGAGGCATGGCTGGATGCCATGAGATCCGAGTTAAAGTCCATGGATGAGAATCAAGTCTGGGACTTGGTTGATCCGCTGCCTAGCGTAACAGCCATTGGTTGCAAATGGGTCTTTAAGAAGAAAACCGATGTGGATGGAAATGTTCAGATCCACAAAGCTCGGCTTGTCGCTAAAGGTTATGGACAAGTTCAAGGAATTGACTACGACGAGACATACTCGCCTGTAGCGATGCTGAAGTCGGTGAGGATCGTACTAGCTATAGCTGCATATTTCGATTACGAGATATGGCAGATGGATGTCAAAACGACTTTCCTTCACGGAAACTTAACCGAGGACGTGTATATGATACAGCCCGAGGGTTCTGTTGATCCGACTAGCACTAGTAAGGTATGCAAGCTCAAGAGATCCATTTATGGGTTGAGGCAAGCATCTCAGAGCTGGAATATTCGTTTTGAGGAGGTCGTCACTGGTCTCGGTTTCATCAAAAGCGAAGAGGGCGCTTGTTTATACAAG
The DNA here is from genome assembly GCA_021605205.1 of Aegilops longissima. Lineage (NCBI taxonomy): Eukaryota > Viridiplantae > Streptophyta > Magnoliopsida > Poales > Poaceae > Aegilops > Aegilops longissima. Next base: position 50,669,449 of record CM038678.1, read on the forward strand.
AAGTTAGGTGGGAGCTCGATAGTATTTTTGATCTTGTATGTGGATGACATACTACTGATCGGGAATGATGTTTCGATGCTGAACTCAGTCAAGGAGTCATTGAATGGCAAGTTTTCAATGAAATACCTTGGTGAGGCAGTGTATATTTTAGGCATTAAGATCTATAGAGATAGATCGAGGAGGCTGCTCGGCTTAAGCCAGAGCACGTACATAGATAAAGTGTTGAAGCGGTTCAACATGAGTGAGGCGAAGAAAGGGTTCTTGCCACTCTCACATGGTACAAGGCTAAGCGAGACTCGGAGTCCTTCGACATCTGATGAGCGAAGCGGGATGAGTAGGATTTCGTATGCCTCGGCAATCGGATCCATCATGTATGCCATGATATGTACAAGGCCTAATGTTGCTTTTGCAATAATCCTAACAAGTAGATACCAGGCCAACCCAGGTGAGTCACTGGGCAGCGGTAAAGACTATTTTGAAGTACCTGAAAAGGACTAAAGAGATATTCCTAGTTTATGGAGGTGAGGAAGAGCTCGTCGTAAGGGGTTACGCCGATGCTAGTTTCCAAACCGACAGAGATGATTCTCGATCACAGTCAGGATTCGTTTACGTCATGAATGGAGGGGCAGTGAGATGGATGAGTTCCAAGCAGGATACGGTGGCCGACTCTACCACAGAAGCCGAATACATTGCGGCTTGTGAAGCTGCAAAGGAAGGTGTTTGGATCCGGCATTTTCTGGATGATCTTGGTATTTTTCCCAGCCTCGGTGAAACCGTTGGACCTTTATTGTGATAATTCTGGTGTCATCGCACAAGCCAAGGAGTCGAGGAATCACCACAAGGTCAAACACATAGATCGGAAATATCACCTGATATGAAAGATCGTAAATAATGGTGATGTAGACTTATGCAAAATTCACACGAATGCAAATGTTGCAGATCCATTGACTAAGCCGCTTCCACAACCCAAGCATGAGGGGCACGTTAGAGCTATGGGCATTCGATGTCTATTTGATTGACTCTAGTGCAAGTGCGAGACTGTTGGAGATATGCCCTAGAGGCAATCATGTATGATGATATTTCCTATGTGTTTATGAATAAAGATAGTCCTTGGACATTATCAATCATGTGTATCAGCAAGTATATGACTTGTTTGTGGGACTATGCATTGTATGATGACTGTCCTAAAAGGTCCCTAGTCGAAAGGGCTGTGTGGACGCGCAGCCGACTAGACTAGCATATGACAAGGTCAATGGCTCGGCCTCATTAGCCATGGAGCATTGGATGCTAATCGGATAATATGGACTTGGAAAGGTCTGGTCGGATTTGATGTAGTCGTATCCGAGTCGAGATAAGGTCCGAGTCGGACAGACCCAACTGTTAGACGCACGATATGTCATATGTGAGTCTCTAGTACAACATATGTTCTATGTCCTAAGACCTGAGCTGACGCATGTACTCGGGATGGTGACAGACTTTCTTCGGGCCGATCAAACGCTACTCCATGACTGGGTAGTTACAAAGGTAGGTTCCGGGTTTGTCCAGTCCCATGCTGCGAGACATGGTCGAGCAAGATGGGATTTGCCCCTCCGATCAGGAGAGATATACTCTGGGCCCCTCGTGTTATCCGACCAGGATAAGCATGGCCATGCGACAAGGATTATGAGATAATCCGGTTTGTGGTCGGCATCACTGGAACGAGAAAGAGATCGGGCTAGCACAAGGATGACAATCTTGCCTTGAGTCTGACAACATATATCGTGTGGCAAAGGGAACATAAGTGTGACATGTTGTACAGGTTCTCCTAACCAGCTTCATAGTCTGCTTGGTATTCGGCATGCCTTGCTAGAGGCCGCTACCAACCGTGCAATTCGGAGGTGATCCGAACTGCGACCAAGCCGACTTGAACCTAAGGGATCCCGTGCTTAAGGGAAGGAACCTACTGAAGGAAATATGCCCTAGAGGCAATAATAAAGTTATTATTTATTTCCTTATATCATGATAAATGTTTATTATTCATGCTAGAATTGTATTAACCGAAACATAATACATGTGTGAATACATAGACAAGCAGTGTCACTAGTTTGCCTCTACTTGACTAGCTCGTTAATCAAAGATGGTTATGTTTCCTAACCATAGACATGAGTTGTCATTTGATTAACGGGATCACATCATTAGGAGAATGATCTGATTGACATGACCCATTCAGTTAGCCTAGCACTTGATCGCTTAGTATGTTGCTATTGCTTTCTTCATGACTTATACATGTTCCTCGTAACTATGAGATTATGCAACTCCGTTTACGGAAGAACACTTTGGTGCTACCAAACGTCACAACGAATCGGGTGATTATAAAGGAGTACTACAGGTGTCTCCAAAGGTACATGTTGGGTTGGCGTATTTGAGATTAGGTTTTGTCACTCCGATTGTCGGAGAGGTATCTCTGGGCCCTCTCGGTAATGCACATCACTATAAGCCTTGCAAGCAATGTAGCTAATGAGTTAGTTATGGAATGATGCATTACGTAACGAGTAAAGAGACTTGCCGTAACGAGATTGAACTAGGTATTGGATACCGACGATCGAATCTCGGGCAAGTAACATACCGATGACAAAGGAACAACGTATGTTGTTATGCGGTTTGACCGATAAAGATCTTCGTAGAATATGTAGGAGCCAATATGGGCATCCAGGTTCCGCTATTGGTTATTGACCAAGAATAGTTCTAGGTCATGTATACATAGTTCTCGAACCCGTAGGGTCCGCACGCTTAAGGTTTCGATGATGGTTATATTATGAGTTTATGAGTTTTGATGTACCAAGGAGTTTGGAGTCCCGGATGAGATCGGGGACATGACTAGGAGTCTCGAAATGGTCGAGACGTAAAGATCGATATATTGGACGATTATATTCGGAGTTCGGAAAGGTTCGAATGATTCGGTATTTTCGAGTACCGGAGAGTTACGGAATTCGCCGGGAGAAGTATTGGGCCTTATTGGGCCTGCGGAAAGAGAGAGGGGCTGCCTAGGGCAGGCGCGCTTCCCATGGCCTAGTCCGAATTGGACTAGGGAGGGCCGCACCCTTCCTTCCTCCCTTCTCTCTTCCCTTACTTGTCTCCTACTCCCAATACATGGAAGGACTCCTAGTTGGACTAGGAAAAGGGGAATCCTACTCCCGGTGGGAGTAGGACTCCCCATGGCGCGCCCCTACTAGGGCCGGCCTCCTCCTCCCTCCCTCCTTTATATACGGGGGCAGGGGGCACCCCATGGACACACAAGTTGATCCTTGAGATCGTTCCTTAGCCGTGTGCGGTGCCCCCCTCCACCATATTCCACCTCGGTCATATCGTAGCGGTGCTTAGGCGAAGCCCTGCGTTGGTAGAACATCAAGATCGTCACCACGCCGTCGTGCTGACGGAACTCATCCCCGACACTTTGCTGGATCGGAGTCCGGGGATCGTCATCGAGCTGAACGTGTGCAGAACTCGGAGGTGCCGTACGTTCGGTGCTTGGATCGGTCGGATCGTGAAGACGTACGACTACATCAACCGCGTTGTTATAACGCTTCCGCTTTCGGTCTACGAGGGTACGTGGACGGACACTCTCCCCTCTCGTTGCTATGCATCACCATGATCTTGCGTGTGCGTAGGAAAATTTTTGAAATTACTACGTTCCCTTACAGTGGCATCCGAGCCTGGTTTTATGCGTTGATGTCATATGCACGAGTAGAACACAAGTGAGTTGTGGGCGATATAAGTCATACTGCTTACCAGCATGTCATACTTTGGTTCGGCGGTATTGTGAGATGAAGCGGCCCGGACCGACATTACGCGTACGCTTACGCGAGACTGGTTTCACCGCTTCGAGCACTAGTTGCTTAAAGGTGACCGCGGTGTCTGTCTCTCTCACTTTAGTTGAACTGAGTGTGTGGCTCGCCCGGTCCTTGCGAAGGTTAAAACAGCACCAACTTGACAAACTATCGTTGTGGTTTTGATGCGTAGGTAAGAACGGTTCTTGCTCAGCCCGTAGCAGCCACGTAAAACTTGCAACAACAAAGTAGAGGACGTCTAACTTGTTTTTGCAGGGCATGTTGTGATGTGATATGGTCAAGACGTGATGCTATATTTTATTGTATGAGATGATCATGTTTTGTAACCGAAGTTATCGGCAATGGCTGGAGCCATATGGTTGTCGCTTTATTGTATGAAATGCAAGCGCCACATAATTGCTTTACTTTATCACTAAGCGGTAGCGATAGTCGTAGAAGCAATAGATGGCGAAACGACAACGATGCTACGATGGAGATCAAGGTGTCGCTACCGGTGACGATGGTGATCACGACGGTGCTTGGAGATGGAGATCACAAGCACAAGATGATGATGGCCATATCATATCACTTATATTGATTGCATGTGATGTTTATCCTTTATGCATCTTATCTTGCTTTGATTGACGGTAGCATTATAAGATGATCTCTCACTAAAATTATCAAGTAGTGTTCTCCTGAGTATGCACCGTTGCCAAAGTTCGTCGTGCCGAGACACCACGTGATGATCGGGTGTGATAAGCTCTCGTCCATCTACAACGGGTGCAAGCCAGTTTTGCACGCAGAATACTCAGGTTATACTTGACGAGCCTAGCATATGCAGATATGGCCTCGGAACACGGAGACCGAAAGGTCGAGTGTGAATCATATAGTAGATATGATCAACATAAGATGTTCACCATTGAAAACTACTCCATCTCACGTGATGATCGGTTATGGTTTAGTTGATTTGGATCACGTGATCACTTAGATGACTAGAGAGATGTCTGTCTAAGTGGGAGTTCTTAAGTAATATGATTAATTGAACTTTAATTTATCATGAACTTAGTCCTAGTAGTATTTTGCAAATTATGTTATAGATCAATAGCTCGCGTTGTTGCTTCCCTATGCTTTTATATGTTTGTTTTGATATGTTCCTAGAGAAAATTGTGTTGAAAGATGTTAGTAGCAATGATGCGATTTGATCCGTGATCTGAGGTTTATCCTCATTGCTGCCTGTAAGAATTATGTCCTTAATGCACCGCTAGGTGATGCAGACCTATTGCAGGAGCGTATGCGCACGTTATGAGCGTTTGGCTAGCTCAATATGATGACTACTTGATAGTTTAGTGCACCATGCTTAACGGCTTAGAATCGGGACTTCAAAGGCGTTTTGAGCGTCATGGACCATATGAGATGTTCCAAGAGTTGAAGTTAATATTTCAAGCAAATACTCGAGTTGAGAGATATGAAGTCTCCAACAAGTTCTATAGCTAAAGGATGAAGGAGAATCGCTCAACTAGTGAGCATGTGCTCAGATTGTCTGGGTACTTCAATCACTTGAATCAAGTGGGAGTTAATCTTCCAGATAAGATAGTGATTGACAGAATTCTCTAGTCACCATCACTAAGTTAGTAGAACTTCGTGATGAACTATAGTATGCAAGGGATGACGAAAACGATTCCCGAGCTCTTCGTGATGTTGAAATCGACGAAGGTAGAAATCAAGAAAGAGCATCAAGTGTTGATGATTGACAAAGACCACTAGTCTCAAGGAAAAGGGCAAAGGGAAGAAGGGGAACTTCAAAAGGAACGGCAAGCAAGTCGCTGCTCGAGTGAAGAAGCCCAAGTCTAGACCTAAGCCTGAGACTGAGTACTTTTGCTGCAATGGAACTGGTCACTGGAAGCGGAACTACCCCAAGTATTTGGCGGATAAGAAGGATGGCAAATTGAACAAGAGTATATTTGATATACAGGTTATTGATGTGTGCCTTACTAGTGTTTATAGTAGCCCCGAGTATTTGATACTTGTTAGGTTGTTGAGATTAGTAACTCAAGCAGGAGTTCTGAGAATAAGCAGAGACTAGTTGAAGGGAAGTGACGATGAGTGTTGGAAGTAGTTCCAAGATTGATATGATCATCATCGCACACTCCTATACTTTCGGGATTAGTGTTAAACCTAAATAAATGTTATTTGGTGTTTGCGTTGAGCATGAATATGATTTGATCATGTTTATTGCAAAGCGGTTATTCATTTAAAGTCAAAGAATAATTGTTGTTCTTTAAATGAATAAAACCTTCAATGGTCATACACCCAATAAAATAGTTTGTTGGATCTCGATCGTAGTGATACACATATTCATAATATTGATGCCAAAAGATGCAAAGTTAATAATGATAGTGCAATTTATTTGTGGCACTTGCCGTTTGGGTCATATCGATGTAAAGCGCATGAAGAAACTCCATAAAGATGGATTTTGGAATCACTTGGTTATGAATCATTTGATGTTTGTGAACCGTGCCTTTTGGGCAAGATGACTAAAACTCCGTTCTCGGAACAATGGAACAAGCTACTAACTTATTGGAAATAATACATACCGATGTATGCGATCCAATGAGTGTTGATGCTCGTGGCAAGTATCGTTATTTTCGACCTTCACAAGATGATTTGAGCAGATATGGGTATATCTACTTGATGAAACACAAGTCCAAACATTTGAAAAGTTCAAAGAATTACAGAGTGAAGTGAAGAATCATCGTAACAAGAAAATAAAAGTTTCTACGATATGATCGCAGAGGAAAAATATTTGAGTTGCGAGTTTGGCCTTCAGTTAAAACAATGTGAAATAGTTTCACTACTCACGCCACCTGGAACACCACAGCATAATGGTGTGTCCGAACGTCATAACCGCACTTTATTGGATATGGTGCGATCTATGATGTATCTTACCGATTTACCACTATCGTTTTGGGGTTATGCATTAGAGACAGCTGCATTCACGTTTAATAGGGCACCATCTAAAATCCGTTGAGATGACACCGTATGAACTATGGTTTAGCAGTAAACCTAAGTATGTCGTTTCTTAAAGTTTGGAGTTGTGATGCTTATGTGAAAAAGTTTTCACCGATAAGCTCTAACCCAAATCGAGAAGTGTGTCTTCATAGAATACCCTAAGGTGACTATTGGGTACACCTTCTATCACAGATCCGAAGGCAAGTTTTTCGTTGCTAAGATGGATCCTTTCTAGAGAAGAAGTTTCTCTCGAAAGAAGTGAGTGGGAGGAAAGTAGAACTTGATGAGGTAATTGTACCTTCTCCCTTATTGGAAAGTAGTTCATCACGAAATCAGTTCGGTGATTCCTACACCAATTAGTGAGGAAGTTAATGATGATGATCATAAAACTTCAGATCAAGTTGCTGCCAAACCTCATAGGTTTTCGAGTAAAATCCGCACGAGTGGTACGGTAATCATGTTCGGAAGTCATGTTACTAGACCATGATGAACCTACGGACTATGAGGAAGCGATGATGAGCCCAGATTCATGAAATGGCTTGAGGCCATGAAATCGAGAAAGGATCCATGTATGAGAACAAAGTATGGACTTTGATTGACTTGCTCGATGATCAGCAAGCCATGTTAAATAAATGGATCTTCAAGAGGAAGACGGACACTGATAGTAGTGTTACTATCTACAAAGCTCGACTTGTTGCAAAAGGTTTTCGACAAGTTCAATGTGTTGAATACGATGAGATTTTCTCACTCGTAACGATGCTTAAGTCTGTCCGAATCATGTTAGCAATTGCCACATTTTATGAAATCGGCAAATGGATGTCAAAACAGCATTCCTTAATGGATTCATTAAAGAAGAGTTGCATATGATGCAACCGAAGGTTTTGTCAATCCTAAAGGAGCTAACAAAATGTGCAAGCTTCACAATCCATCTATGGACTGGTGCAAGCATCTCGGAGTTGGAATAAACGCTTTGATAGTGTGATCAAAGCATATGGTTTTATACAGACTTTTGGAGAAGCCTGTATTTACAAGAAAGTGAGTGGGAGCACTACAACATTTCTGATAAGTATATGTGAATGACATATTGTTGATCGGAAATGATGTAGAATTATTCTGCAAAGCATAAAGGAGTATTTGAAAGGAGTTTTTCAAAGAAGGACCTCGGTGAAGCTACTTACATATTGAGCATCAAGATCTATAGAAATAGATCAAGACGCTTGATAAGTTTTTCAATGAATACATACCTTGACAAGATTTTGAAGTAGTTCAAAATGGAACAGTCAAAGAAAGAGTTCTTGCCTGTGTTACAAGGTGCGAGATTGAGTAAGACTCAAAACCCGACCACGGCGGAAGATAGAAAAAGAATGAAAGTCATTCCTATGCATCAGCCATAGGTTCTATAAAGTATGTCATGTTGTGTACTGATCTATTGCATACCCTACCACTAAGCTTGGCAAGGAGTGCAATAGTGATCTAGGAGTAGATCAATGGACAACGGTCAAAATTATCCTTAGTAGAATAAGGATATGTTTCTCGATCATGGAAGTGAAAAAGGTTCATCGTAAAGGGTTACGTCGATGCAAGTTTTAACACTAATCTAGATGACTCGAGTCTCAATCTGGATACATATTGAAAGTGGGAGCAATTAGCTAGAGTAGCTCCGTGCGAGCATTGTAGACATAGAAATTTGCAAAATACTTACGGCTCTGAATGTGATGAGACCGTTGACTAAAATTATCTCACAAGCAAAACATGATCACACCTTAGTACTCTTTGGGTGTTAATCACATAGCGATGTGAACTAGATTACTGACTCTAGTAAACCCTTTGGGCGTTGGTCACATGTCGATGTGAATTATGGGTGTTAACCACATATAGATGTGAACTATTGATGTTAAATCACATGGCGATGTGAACTAGATTATTGACTCTAGTGCAAGTGGGAGATGAAGGAAATATGCCCTAGAGGCAATAATAAAGTTATTATTTATTTCCTTATATCATGATAAATGTTTATTATTCATGCTAGAATTGTATTAACCGAAAACATAATACATGTGTGAATACATAGACAAACAGTGTCACTAGTTTGCCTCTACTTGACTAGCTCGTTAATCAAAGATGGTTATGTTTCCCAACCATAGACATGAGTTGTCATTTGATTAACGGATCACATCATTAGGAGAATGATCTGATTGACATGACCCATTCAGTTAGCCTAGCACTTGATCGCTTAGTATGTTGCTATTGCTTTCTTCATGACTTATACATGTTCCTGTAACTATGAGATTATGCAACTCCGTTTACGGAGGAACACTTTGGTGCTACCAAACGTCACAACGAATCGGGTGATTATAAAGGAGTACTACAGGTGTCTCCAAAGTTACATGTTGGGTTGGCGATTTGAGATTAGGTTTTGTCACTCCGATTGTCGGAGAGGTATCTCTGGCCCTCTCGGTAATGCACATCACTATAAGCCTTGCAAGCAATGTAGCTAATGAGTTAGTTATGGAATGATGCATTACGTACGAGTAAAGAGACTTGCCGTAACGAGATTGAACTAGGTATTGGATACCGACGATCGAATCTCGGGCAAGTAACATACCGATGACAAAGGAACAACGTATGTTGTTATGCGGTTTGACCGATAAAGATCTTCGTAGAATATGTAGGAGCCAATATGGGCATCCAGGTTCCGCTATTGGTTATTGACCAAGAATAGTTCTAGGTCATGTCTACATAGTTCTCGAACCCGTAGGGTCCGCACGCTAAGGTTTCGATGATGCTTATATTATGAGTTTATGAGTTTTGATGTACCAAGGAGTTCGAGTCCCGGATGAGATCGGGGACATGACTAGGAGTCTCAAAATGGTCGAGGCGTAAAGATCGATATATTGGACGACTATATTCGGAGTTCGGAAAGGTTCGAATGATTCGGTATTTTCGAGTACCGGGAGAGTTACGGAATTCGCCGGGAGAAGTATTGGGCCTTATTGGGCCTGGGAAAGAGAGAGGGCTGCCTAGGGCAGGCCGCTTCCCATGGCCTAGTCCGAATTGGACTAGGGAGGGCCGCACCCTTCCTTCCCTCCTTCTCTCTTCCCTTACTTGTCTCCTACTCCTAATACATGGAAGGACTCCTAGTTGGACTAGGAAAAGGGGAATCCTACTCCCGGTGGGAGTAGGACTCCCCATGGCGCGCCCCTACTAGGGCCGGCCTCCTCCTCCCTCCCTCCTTTATATACGGGGGCAGGGGGCACCCCATGGACACACAAGTTGATCCTTGAGATCGTTCCTTAGCCGTGTGCGGTGCCCCCCTCCACCATATTCCACCTCGGTCATATCGTAGCGGTGCTTAGGCGAAGCCCTGCGTCGGTAGAACATCAAGATCGTCCACCACGCCGTCGTCTTGTGGAACTCATCCCGACACTTTGCTGGATCGGTCAGGGGATCGTCATCGAGCTGAGCGTGTGCGAGAACTCGGAGGTGCCGTCGTTCGGTGCTTGGATCGGTCGGATCGTGAAGACGTCGACTACATCAACCGCGTTGTTATAACGCTTCCGCTTTCGGTCTACGAGGGTACGTGGACGGACACTCTCCCCTCTCGTTGCTATGCATCACCATGATCTTGCGTGTGCGTAGGAAAATTTTTGAAATTACTACGTTCCCTTACACCTACGAGGTCGGATCCGAGGACACTGGTCGGATGTGATCCGAGCTGTATTCGTATTGTGGCCGAGTAGACTTGTGGGCTTTAGGGTCTGTGCGAGGCCCAAGTGTTGAGCCCGCGATGGACGCCTATATAAAGTGGAGATGCGGCACACTCATGCGGTTGATCGCTTCGGCGCTGTCACTAGGGTTTGCATGTGTTTCGAATAGCCACCTCCACTCTCCGCCGACTGTGTGATCAGACCTAGCAGTCCGCCGCACGGTGTTCCTCCTGCACGCGCGGATACCGTTAGAGGCGGTGCACTTGCGCCGCATCGGCGAACTTGTACGTGGTATCGGACGACCGGTTGTTCGAGGGAGATCGGACGAGGAGGAGACTATCCACGCGGACGCACTGCCCCAACTCTTTTTTTGCTGCACGGCACTGCGCGTCTAGTGGTAATGAACTGTGATCCATCTCCCGTAGCATGTTCTTAGTTGTTATGCGCGTAGGAATTTTTAATTTACAGTCGACGCACCCTATCGTAGACCCCAACATTTAGGTGTTCTTTAAGGCCTCTTTTATTAACATATATTCATGTGGGGAAATTACACGGGAAGTTTTTCCAAATTTTCGAGCTAATTTTGAAATAATTTAAATCCAATATATGCATGTTTACAGCTGCCTAATTTTACATTTAACAACCGACAAAAAGTTATTGTTTCTTTAGTAATGTGAATAATTCTGGTCACAAGTTGCATCAGGGGTAAAATCGTCATTTCAAGTGCCATTTAAACCGCTAGTATTCAAAATGGACGGAGTATCACAAAAGGAATAAATTTTAGAGTTGGTGTTAGATGAGGAAGAAAAAGGTTCCATGTGTCAAATTGGCCAAAAAGACAATGTTAGATAAGAAATTCTCTTTTTCAAAAAAGGCCAGATTTACCCGGAGAAAAATGGCCAGAATTGTTTTTTTCGAGATTATGCCAAAGGCGTACCTTACTTTTATAGAAGCGAAGAACAAGGGTCAATATACAAGAGAGTCAAGGATGGAAGCGAACTTCCATCGAGGACACACACCCTACACGCTAACCTATGCCTACACTCTCACAAAACGTGCCATAGCCTCCTCCTCCCAAACCCGCTAACCTCCACTCTTTACACTCCGCAATGATAGCAAGGGCCAAATCTGGCGCATTCTTCTGCTGATGGACACGATGGAACAGTGGCGTTGCGTTTCTTCCATATAGCCCAAGTGGTCGCAATGATCACCGTGTCGAAGCCACGCTTGAAACCCTTCCTGAAGTGAGCCCTCCTGGCCAGCCACCAATCCAACAATCTATCCTCCGGCTCCGGAATGTTACCCTGCAAGCTCAATGCCTCAAAGATGTTATGCCAAACTTCCCTAGGGTAGACGCACTAAAACAAGAATGTGTTCCGCGTTGTCCTCGTCTTGCAGGCACGTGTAACAGGTAGAAGGGGCATCCTGAAGGCCATGCCTTGCTCTTCTATCAGACGTCCAAATCCGATGTTGCACAGCCAACCACACGAAGATTTTACACTTCAGAAGGGCCCAGCTCTTCCATATGCAGGTGGCGTATGGAACCCTCTCCGCACCTAGGCAAAGCCTATAGTAGGTGGACTTGGCAGTATATGTGCAGACGGATCCGTCGGCCACGAGAAAGAATCTTCTCTGGAAGGGTCTCGATTGATAGTGTTGATCGCTAACTTGAGGTGCAAGAGCTGCATGTGGCCTCCAAAGTTGACTTCGCTAGTAATATCAAGCAGCCATCTCCCATCCTCTAGTCCTTCCTCGACCGTGCGGCGGTTGATCGTTCGCGTGTCCACCAACGCATGGATGTAAGGCACAATGTCCTTGACCGCGAAGCCATGGATCCACATGTCTCTCCAGAACAGAACTTTGTTGCCCACCCCAACCGAAATGTGCACCAAACTGTCGAATACCGCACGTGCTTCTTTATCCTCGATCATGGGTAGACCTTGCCACGGCCTCTCTGGGTCCGTCCGCCTTAACCACTCCCACCTGACTCTTAGGGACAAGCCTTGCAACGGAAGGTTACGAACACCCAATCCGCCTAGCCATGTGGGTTTGCAAACCGAGTTCCAGGCAACCAGGCACTGACCACCATTCACTTTGTCCTTGCCAGCCCAGAAGAAGGAACACATCCATTGATCAATCTCTTCAAACACCCAAGCCGGAGCTTCCGTGACCATGAAGTGATGGATGGGTTTGGCCGCTATCACGGACTTAACTAGCACGAGACGTCCTGGGCGGTGCAACAACCCCCTTTGCCAGGTCGGGGCAAAGTTCTTAGCTTGGTTGATCATGGGCTGCCAATCCTCCCTCGATAGCTGTCTAATAGCCAGTTGGAGTCCAAGGTATTTGCAAGGAAAGCTGCCCAAACGACAATGCAGAAGAGACTCGACCCGGTCCATGTCTCTACTATTCTCATGGATCAAGATCGCCAACGACTTCTGATAGTTTACCCTTAGGCCAGAGGCAGCTCCGAACGACTACAGCGCGGATCTGATGAACATGAGGTCCAATTCCCGGGGCTTAACGAACAAGGCCACATCATCTGCGTAGATCGACATCGATTGGTGAGCAGCGATGCCCGAGAAGTTGCTAATGACTCCAATGTTCGCGGCCTTGATCATGATTCTAGACAACACATCCATGGCGATCACAAATAGCAGAGGCGAGACGGGGTCCCCCTGCCTAAGGCCCTTAGCATGGATGAAACTTCTTCCAGGAACCCCATTGACGATCACCTTAGTGCTAGCAGTCCTGAGCAAAATCGAGATGCACCCACACCACTTATGGCTGAATCCTTTGCTCCTCATCACATCAAACAGGAACAACCAGTTAAGAGAGTCAAACGCCCGCGAAATATCAAGCTTTAGAAAAACACCAGCCTCCTTGCGAGCATGAATCTTTCTGGCCACTTGCCTAACCAGAAGAAAGTTATCGTGCAAAAGTGTCTTCCATAGATAAAAGCGGACTGATTGGCCGTGACAATCTCTTTCATTCTTTTCCAAGCTCGATTCGTAAGCATCTTGGCGAAAATCTTGGCCACACTATGCGGGGAGGCTGATTGGACGAAAATCCCCAACCTCCTCAACGTCTGGCTTCTTCGAGATAAGCACGATGTGGGCACGATTGAGCTTGCCAAAGCCACGCCCATCTCTAACATCAAAAATGCTACACTTACGGGTGAAAACCTACGCACTGGACCTACGCACTAATCCCACCCCTTGATTTTAGCAAACTTCTCCTCGTGATTTCAACCTCCACCTATTGGTTTTCTCCACCTCAGTCCGTAGATGAATTCCGTAGCATAAGTTCCTCAACATAGAGCTTTAGGAACACCGCCATGACCTCATTCTTGATTGTGGGCCACGCTTTCTGATAGAAAGCCGCGCTAAACCCGTCCGGCCCCGGCGCCCGCTCATGGCCAGAATTGTCAATTCTCACCGGTAGAGAAGACAGCACAGGAGGGAAAGAATATAGACACGGGCGCAACCGCGAGACCGTTGCAACCTCCTCCACGCCACCGCGTGCGTCACGAGCTCGCTCGCTGGTTCTCCCTCGCGGCCGCGTCCACGAATATTCTGGACTCCTCCAGCGCGCGCTAGAAACCGCCATGCCCAAAACTTCCTCCATGACCATGCCCCGCCGTACATAAGCCGGGTCGCGTCCCCGCTCTCCCTTCACCAACCAAGCAAGCAAAGCCAATTGATTGATTGAAGCAAAGTCACAGAGCGAGCGTGCGTGCAAGAAAGCACCGGCCACCGGAGCTGCTGCAGGAAGCCAGGAATCACCCCCGTCTCCAATCGAGTATGGACAAGGTGCTGGCCTTCTCCATCCTGAGCGCGTCGTCGGCCGACGTCGCCCCCGGCGCTCGGTTCTCCTGGCAGCGGCAGGGGAGGAAGCTGCAGGACGACGGCCAGGCTAGAGCAGGGCAGGAGGGGAAGCAGGGCGGTCTGCCGGCTGAGGCGGAGCAGCAGCCGGACAAGGGGAAATCGCAGCCGCCGCCGACGTTGCGGCCGCGGTTCGCGCCGGAGTTCGATGGGATCGACTGCTTCGGGACCATCGTGTGCCACTGAGCAGTGAATCACGGCCTGCTCGTGGTCTGGCCGCGCGTGTGTGAGACTAATTCTTTCTTCGTTCGATCACCGTGCGATCGGCGTGTTCATTTGCTGTTAACTTGGGCTTCTAGCTGAAGCCGCGTCTTGTACAGAATACAGAGCTGGAAAGAAACCAATTTCAGGCGATCAAAGCCATCGAACTGAGTTTATGTCTGAAGATACCGACACTTTCGTCAAATAACTGAAATAGACTCACCACCCCACGTCCTGCAAGTTCAGAGTACATTCATAGTCCAACAGAGAAACGTCTCTGCCGGTTCGGAGTCGTTGTCTGCAGAGATTTACAGAGAAACGCGAGCTTCCATAACACTAGTAGATCGGACCAAGACAAAGTAGCACAAACAGGATCATGGCAAGAACACAAATAAGCGCCGTTACTATTTCTCCAGATCAAGAAAAACTAAAGGGGGAAAGTACATAAGATTGGACGCAGGACGAGTGAAGTGCATAACCGGATCTCAATCTAATGAGCTTATAAAAAATGTCAATCTCTGCCTTGGCCTTGGGTATTGGCCCCAACTGGTACTTCATTTGGATCTCCCTCTTTGTTCCGTTCCTTGTTCTGTTTCTGATCACTACCCCTTCCTGAACCCCTGCTATACCTGATGCATATGGTGTCCTGCTTTGAGATCTCCCTCTTTCATGAATATATTTAGATGTTCTCTGAGGCCTCTTTTATTAACATATATTCAGGTGGGTAAACTTGGTGTTGTCCCAAATTCATTTTGCTCCCGCACGGTTATTATATGACCTTCCGACGTGCATAAATTTCGCATGGAACATCAGCACAATTTGGCACCAGACGTTGACTCCAGACCAAAGCAACGCACTAAAACCATTAACTTCGTCTCAGGCACCATCAGAGAATAATTAAGTAAAGTTCAGCTCGCACCAATGCTCGCCACCCATTCTCTTTCTTTACACTTCTGATGACGAGACGAAACGATCGCGGCTGTTCCATCAGACTAATTTGTACGATTTGCATACCATGTACTCCCAAGAACAACAATGTGATTGTTCCTCCAAAAAAAAAAAAGAACAACAATGTGATTACATTATTACAAAAAGTGGCGAAAGAAAATAAAAATGGTACAACATATGCATTTCAGCACAAGAAAAGTTTGTGTGCGTCTTCTCTAAATAAACATCCACTCCTCGGCTAGAACAAGCTTGCCTGATCCATTAACCTCGAGATCCGTTTAAGGGGCTCATGGCCATTCAGCGAGCATGACAAAAGGTCGGGGGCTGAAACTGAGTTTGACTGAAGATATCCACACTTCACCAGTTAACTGAACCAGGGCACTAAACAGTAGGCTGAAACTGAAATTAAGAATTGAAACAGGGAGACATATCTGCAAGTTCAGAGTCGTTGCCGCAGAGATTTACAGAGAAAAGGCGAGCTTGCACAGCAAATCGAATCAAACCAAGACAAAGTAGCCCAAACAGGATCATAGAAAGAACTGAAATAAGCGCTGTTACTATTTCTCCGGATCACGAAATGCGATCCCACACAACCAGCACAGGTTACAACACGACGGAGCACGAACGCGCTAACTACTACAGTACAGAGCAACATCGATCGATGGATACATCAAAGAAGGCACGGAGACGGCCAGATCAGGCGGAGGTGAACTTGGTGACGGCCTTGGTGCCCTCGGAGACAGCGTGCTTGGCGAGCTCGCCGGGGAGGACGAGGCGGACGGAGGTCTGGATCTCCCGGGACGTGATGGTGGGCTTCTTGTTGTAGCGCGCCAGCTTGGCGGACTCGCCGGCGAGCTTCTCGAAGATGTCGTTGATGAAGGAGTTCATGATGGACATGGCCTTGGAGGAGATGCCGATGTCCGGGTGCACCTGCTTCAGCACCTTGAAGATGTAGATCTTGTACGTCTCCACGCTCTTCTTGGACTTCTTCTTGCCCTTCTTGTCCCCGCCCTCCTTGGACGCCGGCACCTTCTTCTCCGCCTTGGGCTTCTTGCCCGCCGGGGTCTTCTCCACCGGCTTCTTCTCGGCTGCCTTGGGGGCCATTGATGCGGCTGCGGATGCTTCGACGGGGAGAGGTGCTCTGGTGTGTGTGTGTGGCTGCGCTTGAAGGGGGGAGGAATGGTGGAGGATTCAGGGCGGGGGCGCGGTGAGTTTATAGGAGGGGGAGGCGGGCTCTGATTGGTGGACAGGTGGGTGCCACGGATCGATGCTATATCAGCCGTTCGTCGGGGTGCGTGATGGACGACCCAGATGCGCCTTGGCGCGGATCGCTGACGTGGCGGAAAGAAGGTGGGCGGGGAGCGGACGGGTTTCGGCACCAAAGGCGGGAATTTTGGTTCAATTGTTTTCCTTTTTTTTTGCGGGTGAGTTCAATTGTTTTTCGATCTTTTCTCAAAAATAAATGTTTTTCGATTGACCTTTTCTTGGCTGCAAAGCACTTACTTTTTTTTACGAAAGTAACAAACCATCATTGCATAGTTCAACTTCATTAGTGAGTCGTGTTCAAAAAAAAAAACTTCATTAGTGATTCGGTTGCCATATATGGGGTTAATCTACTGCATGTGGGAGTCCCTCTTAATTCACGACATTATCCTCGATTTCATGACATGCAAGGTCGTCGAAGAAAAATTCGCAACTTTAATCGATTCCAAGGAGCATGGACATGCTTCAAATTACAAGGTTTATCGGCTTTGTATTTAGAATCGCAACATCGGTGACCATACCAACGAGCCTGATGGAAAGGTGAACCTTTCATCGGCGAATCGGTCCATCTCATCTCAGGTGGCCAACCGAGTGACCCATGCCTGACCGCTCCTGCGACCCATCCACGCACCCCCACGCCGCGCTACCGCCACCGCCATCGCCCCATCCCTCGCTGACGCCCTCGGCCATCCCCGCGCTGCCGCGGATCTACGATGTCGGCCTCACATCGGGCGCCTGCTGGCCCGTTTGATCCGGGGTTCCCCCTCCCCTTCATGTACGAGGCGTTCGCGGAGGCACTTCGTCTGATCCAATCGGTCTCGGAGATGGAGCTACGGGTGACAAGGGAGAGGAGATGGATGGGACGTGTGAAGCGAATCAGCAATGACTCCTTCTCCTGGGGTCAATGCTTGAAGGAATGGAGGGAAGCAACGAAGGTTGCGCAGGCAGAGCCAGTCCGGTGCTCAGATCCAGGAGAGAGAGGTATGTTGCAAGCGTATTGAGAGATGATGAATTTGGCGAGGTGGATTTATTTCGAGGGCTCGCCTGCGGAGAGAGCGCAGATGCCACCATTCCCTGCATCACCGCCGGTTGCATTCATACACTTGGCGAGAGGGGAAGGGCGCTCGAACGATCCGAGGAGGAAAGCGAGATGGATCTCCATGGTGGGACTGTGACCATCAGAGTGTCCCCGGGAGCCGGAACCGGTCAATCCCCTTCCTTATATGTCGCCGGAATTCTGAGATTTGGAGGTAAACTGCATGGAGCTTCTGGGTATGGGGATGTGTTGAAGAGCAAGCAAGTTTCATTTGATCCTGGTGGTTTATCATCAAATTGCGATGTCGATTCTGGAATATTTCAAAGGAAATAGACCTGGAGGAAGATTTTGGGCACTGGACCAACTAGATGAAGACGAGGAGGATGCGTCAGTAGATGAATTTGAACAACGCGGCCCTTATTTGGCGACGTTTGCAGACGCACTGGCCTGTGCCAAGCAGATGAAAAGAAGTAAGTGCAAAAGGAAGAAAAGAAACAACAAGGAAGAAACTATTATCAGAGTCAGCAGCAATGACAAGGTGGGGATAAATTGGCGACCAAATGTGTAAGTATTTCATCTTATCATCGACCTGCCAGATTACCCTCTGTCCGATGTGGCCTGATGCAGAATGGAAGATGATATCAAATTGTTAAAGGCAAAAAAATTGATGTGGGAGTTGGATTAGAACCCAATTGGGTGCATATGGGACGTGGATGGAGAGGGACATCCAATCAGTATGTTCACTGATTGATGCTCCTCTTGCAACACGATCTCCAGCATGCCAAGAGGGGGAAACATGGGATGATTTGGAGTTTATAGGAGATTATTCTGTCTCCATTCGTACTCTAAAACGGACTGGGCTAGTTGGGGGGAAAGCAGGCCAGAAAAGTGGAGATGCTTTAAGGCCCATAGAAGAGAAAGGTTATATACGTCCGGGTCAGGTCCTGGGGGTTGAGCCTGACCACTTCCTACAACCTAGGGTTTCCCACTTGTGGTGTGTGTCCCCTTTCGCCGCCGTAGGAACTAGCAACACACCTACCGCGGCCATGGCTGACCGCTTTGCCTTGGCAAGGGGTGGAGGTGGAAGAGATGTAGATAGAGGAGGCAATTGGAAGCTAGGAGCTGGTTATGGGAGAGATCCTCAATTTGATCGACATGACAAAGGCTATCAAGGTTGTCTCTGTCCTGCCTTCAGGAACTTCCCAGGTAACCAATTCCAATATCACCATGGTAGAGAGGGATATGGTAACTGGAATCATGAAGGGGGGAGCCGTGACATGCGTCAGTTTCAGCATAGACCGCCGTCACAGTTCAATTTTGTCGCCCGCTGTTAGCAAATACCAGCAGAAAACCAGTGCAGTGACAAAACGTGGGGGAGGTGGAGGTAGTGAAGTCCAGACTTCCAAAGAAAATCCTGCAAGTGCGATCTTGACTGGTAATCAAGGGGCTACTGGAGGTTCTGAAAGCAAAAATCCGGCGACTGACAAAATCATTTGTCACAAATGCGGCGAGAAGGGACACAATTCCAAGGGATGTGAGGCAAAAGTTAAATGTTCCAACTGTTGGAGATATGCCCTAGAGGCAATCATGTATGATGATATTTCCTATGTGTTTATGAATAAAGATAGTCCTTGGACATTATAAATGATGTGTATCAGCAAGTACGTGACTTGTTTGTGGGCCTATGCATTGTATGATGACTGTTCTAAAAGGTCCCTAGTCGAAAGGGCTGTGTGGACGCGCAGCCGACTAGACTAGCATATGACACGGTCGATGGCTTGGTCTCACTAGCCATGAAGCATTGGATGCTAACCGGATAATATGGACTTGAAAAGGTCTAGTCGGATCCGAGTCGAGATAAGGTCCGAGTCGGACAGACCCAACTATGAGACGCAACGATATGTCGTCTGTGTGTCTCTAGTACAACATACGTTCTGTGTCCTAAGACCTGAGCTGACGCATGTACTCGAGATGGTGAAAGACTTGCTTTGGGCCGACCAAACGCTACTCCGTGACTGGGTAGTTACAAAGGTAGGTTTCGGGTTTGTCCAGTCCCATGTTGCGAGACATGGTCGAGCAAGATGGGATTTGCCCCTCCGATCGGGAGAGATATACTCTGGGCCCCTCGTGTGATCCGACCAGGATAAGCATCACTACAAAAAAAATACACTTTCGTGATGATACGTGTTTGTCACAGTAGGTCGCGTTTTTGTCATGCATGTACATCCATGACAAATTTATGACAGAATCAAGATAGTCATACCTGTCTTTGTCGAGAAGTGTTCCATGACATTACGAAAATTATCATCACGGAAGTGTCCACTTCCATGACGATAAATCGCGCGTCACAGAAGTGCTTTCGTCAAGGGTGACCGACACGTGTCATCCACCGTAACGGAATGCCGTTAAGCTATCGGGTCGGGTTTTGGATCTGATAACCCGTTAACAGCCCCGACCAATGGGAAATTTCCACGTGTAAAATTCTTATTGGCCGGACGAAACACGTGTCAGCTCGTCAGTGGGTCAGATAGGCGCCTATGATATGTCGACACGTGCCACGACCCACCACTGGCCCATTTAGCTTACAAAGCCGACCCGTTTGACTTGGTCAAAAGCTAACGGGCTGGCCCATGAAAAGCCTGTTAACGGTCTCTTCGCAAATAGCCCATTTTACGGCCCGTTAACTCACGGCCCGTTAACTCACGGCCCGTTAGGCCCTAAAGGAAATCGGCCCAACAACGTCATGTGGGCCGTCGAATATAACACCACCCATTTTCACTTTCAGCCCATGTATGGCCCACGACGCCTTTCTTCGCCCATATGAGGCCTTTCAGATCTTCGCCCTTTACGGGCCCACGGTGACTCTAGCCCATAATGAACAGTAATTTTCTTTGTACCCGTTAACGCCCGTGATTTACATGGGCCGTTTCCACCCTTGTTAGCTTTCGCCTATTGACGCCCATACGTTCTGGGCTCCTTTTGCCCTCAATTACTTTCGGCCCACATCGCATGTTCCCTAATGGGCCAAATTCGCCCATGGCAAGAGTCGACCCGTTCGGCATGTTCCTCAAATGGGCCAAATTCGCCCATGGCAAGAGTCGACCCACATCGGCTGTTACCCTAATGGGCCAAATTCGGCCCATGGCAAGAGTCGGCCCGTTTCTGGCCTGTTAACCCGTTGCGTGATATGTCCATTTTGCATCATGCTTTTATATCAATATTTATTGCTTTATGGGCTGTTATTACACATTATATCTCAATACTTATGGCTATTCTCTCTTATTTTACAAGGTTTACCATGAAGAGGGGAATGCTTGCTTGGAATGAATTCGGCCGAAAAAGGAGCAAACGTTGAAACCTATTCGCACAACTCCAAAAGTCATGAAACTCCACGAAACAACTTTTTGGATTTTATAAGAATTTATGAGCGAAAGAAATAGGCGAGGGGCCCACACCTCTGTCCAGAGAGGAGGCGCGCCCAGAGGGCGCGCCCCTATCTCCGGGCCCCTGTGGCCTCCGCGTCCATCTTCGCTATATCATCACTTTTACCCTGAAAAAATCGTGGGCAAGCTTACGGACGAAACTCCGCCGCCACGAGGCGGAACCTTGGCGGAATCAATCTAGGGCTCTGGAGCTGTTCTCTGGGGACACTTCCCTCGGAGGGGGAAATCATCACCAACGCCATCACCAACGATCCTCTCATCTAGAAGGGGGCAATCTCCATCAACATCTTCACCAGCACCATCTCCTCTCAAAACCCTAGTTCATCTCTTGTATCCAATCTTGTATCAAAACCACAAATTGGTACCTGTGGGTTGCTAGTAGTGTTGATTACTCCTTGTAGTTGATGCTAATTGGTTTACTTGGTGGAAGATCATATATTCAGATCCTTTATGCATATTATTACTCCTATGATTATGAACATGAATATTCTTTGTGAGTAGTTACATTTGTTCCTGAGGACATGGGTGAAGTCTTGCTATTAGTAGTCATGTGAATTTGGTATTCGTTCGATATTTTGATGAGATGTATGTTGTCTTTCCTCTAGTGGTGTTATGTGAACGTCGACTACATGACACTTCACCATTATGTGGGCCTAGAGGAAGGCATAGGGAAGTAATAAGTAGATGATGGGTTGCTAGAGTGACAGAAGCTTAAACCCTAGTTTATGCGTTGCTTCGTTAGGGGTTGATATGGACCCATATGTTTAATGTTGTGGTTAGGTTTACCTTAATACTTCTTTTTGTAGTTGCGGATGCTTGCAATAGGGGTTAATCATAAGTGGGATGCTTGTCCAAGTTAGGACAGTACCCAAGTACCGGTCCACCCACATATCAAATTATCAAAGTACCGAACGCGAATCTTATGAACGTGATGAAAACTAGCTTGACGATAATTCCCAATGTGTCCTCAGGAGCTCCTTCTTCATTATTAGAATTTGTCCAGGCTTATCCTTTGCTACATAAAGGATTGGGCCACCTTGCTGCACTTTATTTACTTTATTTACTTTTTGCTCGTTACTATTTATCTTATCACAAAACTATCTATCACGTACTATTTCAAAGCTTGCAGAGAAAACCTTCTCGAAAACCGCTTATCATTTCCTTATGCTCCTCGTTGGGTTCGACACTCTTACCTATCGAAAGGACTACGATAGATCCCCTATACTTGTGGGTCATCAAGACTCTTTTAAAGCGCGCCGCTGTCGGGAGTATAGCGCTTTTGGTGAGTGGAACTTGGTGAGGAAACATTTATAAAGTGTGCTGAAATTTTCTGTCACTTGTCACTATGGAAACTAATCCTTTGAGGGGCTTGTTTGGGGTATCTTCACCCCAACCGGAAGAGCAAAGAGATGCTCCTCAACCTACTGAACTTTATGAAAATATTCACTTTGAGATTCCTTCGGGTATGATAGAAAAACTGCTAGCTAATCCTTTTGCATGAGATGGAACATTGCATCCCGACTTGCACCTTATCTTTGTGGATGAAGTTTGTGGATTATTTAAGCTTGCAGGTATTCCCGATGATGTTGTCAAAAGGAAGGTCTTCCCTTTATCTTTGAAGAGAGATGCAATGACATGGTATAGGCTATGTGATGATACGAGATATTGGAATTATAAGCGATTGAAGTTGGAATTTCACCAGAAGTTCTACCCTATGCATCTTGTTCATCGTGATCGTAATTACATATATAATTTCTGGCCTCGCGAAGGAGAAAGCATCGCTCAAGCTTGGGGGTGGCTTAAGTCAATGTTATATTCATGCCCCAATCATGAGCTCTCTCGAGAAATGATTATTCAAAATTTTTATGCTCGGCTTTCTCTTGATAATCGCAACTTGCTCGATACTTCCTGTGCTGGTTCCTATATGATGAAGACTATTGATTTCAAATGGGACTTATTGGAAATAATTAAACGCAACTCTGAAGATTGGGGTTCCGACGATGGTAAGGAGTCATCTATGACACCTAAGTTCGATTGTGTTAAATCTTTTATGGATACCGACGCTTTCCGTGGATTTAGCTCTAAGTATGGACTTGACTCTGAGATAGTAGCTACTTTTTGTAAAACTTTTGCTACTCACGTTGATCTCCCTAAAGAGAAGTGGTTTAAATATAATCCTCCTGTTGAAGTGAAAGTAGTTGCACCTATTACAGTCGAAGAAAAGACTATTACCTACAGTGATCCTATTGTTCCTACTGCTTATGTTGAAAAACCTCCTTTTCCTGTTAGGATAAAAGATCATGCTAAAGCTTCGACTGTTGTTCGTAAGAGTAATACTAGGACTTATACACCTCCTGAGCAAATTAATGTTGAACCTAGTATTGCTATGGTTAAAGATCTCTTGGATGAGGACTTAGATGGGCATGTTATTTCTTTCTTGGATGAGACTGCTAATATTGCTATACCTGATACTAAGGCACGTAGACTTGTCGTAGGCATGCCTGTTATTTCTGTTAAAATAGGAGATCATTGTTATCATGGCTTATGTGATATGGGTGCTAGTGCTAGTGCGATACCTTATGATCTTTATAAAGAAATTATGCACGACATTGCACCCGTTGAATTAGAAGACATCGATGTTACTATTAAGCTTGCTAATAGGGATACCATTAAACCTATTGGGATTGTTAGAGATGTTGAAGTTTTGTGTGGGAAGGTTAAATACCCTGCTGATTTTCTTGTTCTTGATTCCCCACAAGATGATTTTTGTCCCATTATTTTTGGTAGACCCTTCTTGAATACTGCTAGTGCTAAGATTAATTGTGAAAAGAATATTGTCACTGTTGGCATAGGTGGTATGTCTCATGAGTTCAATTTTTCTAAGTTTAGTAGACAACCTCGTGAAAGGGAACCATCTAGTAAGGATGAAATTATTGGTCTTGCTTCCATTGTTGTTCCTCCAACTGATCCGTTAGAACAATATTTGTTAGACCATGAAAACGATATGTTTATGAAAGAAAGGGAAGAAATAGATGAAGTGTTCCTTAAACAAGAACCTATGCTGAAACATAACCTTCCCGTTGAAATTCTTGGGGATCCCCCTCCACCCAAGGGTGATCCCGTGTTTGAACTCAAACCTTTACCTGATAATCTCAAGTATGCTTATCTTGATGAAAAAGAAATATATCCTGTTATTATTAGTGCTAACCTTTCAGAAAAAGAAGAAGAAAGATTATTGAAAACTCTGAAGAAGCACCGAGCTGCTATTGGATATACTCTGGATGATCTTAAGGGCATTAGTCCCACATTATGTCAACACGAAATTTCAGTTGAGAAAGATGCCAAACCAGTTAGAGATCCTCAAAGACGATTAAACCCCAAAATGAAGGAAGTGGTAAGAAAGGAGATACTAAAGCTCCTTGAGGCAGGTATTATTTATTCCCTTGCTGATAGTGAATGGGTAAGCCTTGTCCATTATGTCCCTAAAAAGGGAGGTATTACCGTTGTTCCTAATGATAAAGATGAATTGATCCCGCAAAGAATTATTACAGGTTATAGGATGGTAATTGATTTCCGTAAGTTAAATAAAAGCTACTAAGAAAGATCATTACCCTTTACCTTTTATTGATAAAATGCTAGAAAGGCTATCCAAACACACACATTTTTGCTTTCTAGATGGTTATTCTGGCTTCTCTCAAATACATGTGTCAGCAAAGGATCAATCTAAAACTACTTTTACTTGCCCTTTTGGTACTTTTTCTTATAGACGTATGCCTTTTGGTTTATGTAATGCACCTGCTACCTTTCAAAGATGCATGATGGCTATATTTTCTGATTTTTGTGAAAAGATTTGTGAGGTATTCATGGATGACTTCTCCGTCTATGGATCCTCTTTTGATGATTGTTTGAGCAACCTTGATCAAGTTTTGCGAGATGCTAAGACACTAGTCTCGTCTGAATTGGGAAAAGTGTCACTTTATGGTTAATGAAGGCATTGTCTTGGGGCACAAGATCTCCGAGAGAGGTATTGAAGTTGATAAAGCCAAAGTTGATGCTATTGAAAAGATGCCATGTCCCAAGGACATAAAAGGTATAAGAAGTTTCCTTGGTCATGCCGGCTTTTATAGGAGGTTCATTAAGGACTTTTCTAAAATCTCCAGGCCTCTGACTAATTTATTGCAAAAAGATATTCCTTTTGTCTTTGATAATGATTGTGTAGAAGCATTTGAAACACTTAAGAAAGCCTTGATCATTGCACCTATTGTTCAGCCACCTGATTGGAATTTACCTTTTGAAATTATGTGCGATGCTAGTGATTATGTTGTAGGTGCTGTTTTAGGGAAAAGAGTCGATAAGAAATTGAATGTTATCGAGTATGCTAGTAAGACTCTTGATACTGGCCAGAGAAATTATGCTACTACCGAAAAAGAGTTCTTAGCAGTTGTGTTTGCATGTGATAAGTTTAGACCTTATATTGTTGATTTCAAAGTTACTATTCACACTGATCATGCTGCTATTAAATATCTTATGGAAAAGAAAGATGCTAAGCCTAGACTCATTAGATGGGTTCTCTTGCTCCAAGAATTGACTTGCATATTATTGATAGAAAGGAGCTGAGAACCCGCTGCGCATAACTTGTCTAGGTTAGAGAATGTTCTTGATGACCCACCGCCTATTAATGATAGTTTTCCGATGAACAATTAGCGGTTGTCAATGCTTCTCGTCTCGCTCCTTGGTATGCTGATTATGCTAATTACATTGTTGCTAAATATATACCGCCTAGTTTCACATACCAGCAAAAGAAAAAGTCTTTTATGATTTAAGACATTACTTCTGGGATGATCCACACCTTTATATATAAAGAAGGAGTAGATGGTATTATTAGACGTTGTGTGCCTGAGCATGAACAAGAACAAATCCTACGCAAGTGTCACTCTGAATCCTATGGAGGACACCACGCTGGAGATAGAACTGCACACAAGGTACTACAATCTGGTTTTTATTGGCCTACTCTCTTCAAAGATGCTCGTAAGTTTGTCTTATCTTGTGATGAATGTCAAAGAATAGGTAACATTAGTAGACGTCAAGAAATGCCTATGAATTATTCTCTTGTTATTGAACCGTTTGATGTTTGGGGCTTTGATTATATGGGACCTTTTCCTGCCTCCAATGGTTATACACATATTTTAGTTGCCGTTGATTACGTTACTAAGTGGGTAGAAGCTATTCCAACTAGTAGTGCTGATCATAACACTTCTATTAAAATGCTTAAAGAAGTTATTTTTCCGAGTTTGGAGTCCCTAGATATCTTATGACTGATGGTGGTTCACACTTTATTCATGGTGCTTTCCGTAAGATGCTTGCTAAGTATGATGTCAATCATAGAATCGCATCTCCTTATCACCCGCAGCCTAGTGGTCAAGTAGAGTTGAGCAATAGAGAGCTCAAATTAATTTTGCAAAAGACTGTGAATAGATCTAGAAAGAATTGGTCCAAAAAACTTGATGATGCATTATGGGCCTATAGAACTGCATACAAAAATCCAATGGGTATGTCTCCATATAAGATGGTTTATGGAAAAGCATGTCATTTACCTCTTGAACTTGAACATAAAGCATATTGGGCTATTAAAGAGCTCAATTATGACTTCAAACTTGCCAGCGAGAAGAGGTTGTTTGATATTAGTTCACTTGATGAATGGAGAACCCAAGCATATGAGAATGCCAAGCTTTTCAAAGAAAAAGTCAAACGCTGGCATGATAAGAGGATACAAAAGCGTGAGTTTAACATAGGAGATTATGTGTTATTATTCAACTCTCGCTTAAGATTTTTGCAGGAAAACTTCTCTCAAAATGGGAAGGTCCCTACGTTATCGAGGAGGTCTATCGCTCGTGCTATAAAATCAACAACTTCAAGGCACAAATCGAGGGTGGTAAACAACAAAGAATTAAACATTATATTTCGTAATCCTATCAATGTTGAAACTAATATTATTGAAACCATAACCCCGAGGAATACATAAGAGACACTTTCCGAATGTTCCAGACTCAAAAGGCATAGGTACGTGGTACGGTAAGTAAACCGACTCCAAAACAACTCTAATGGCAATTTTATCAGTTTTGGATTATTTAAGAATTTTAGGAAGAAGAAGTAGTCCGAAGGGACACGAGGCTCCCACGAGAGAGGAGGCGCCCCTGCCTCGTGGGCACCTCGTGTGCCTCCCGACTCCGTTTTCTTGTATGTTACGTATTTTGGTCGGTAAAAATTCATTATATATACTCCTGAATGTTTTGACCACCGTATCACGCAAATATCGTTTGTTTTCGTTTCGATCTGTTTCTGTTTCAGATCTAGAGCATCATGTCGTCTCCAAGCGCTCCCAAGGACAATTTTTTTGAGAGAGTTATCAACCCCTATCTCGCGGAGGTGCTGCATCATCCTCAAACCATTGAGATGCGTGAGGGGGTGCTGCACATCCGCGATGTGGAGGGACCAAGGCGTACCGGGAGCATGGAGACAAAGCTCGAAGCCATGGAGCAAGAAGTTTTCAAGTGTCAAGGGATGGTGGAGCATGGACTCAACGCCAACCAGATGATGATCACGGAGTTCACCAACAACCACAAGCTGGATGCCAAAGTCATTGGGGAAACCATCTTCAAACTTCAAGAGAAAATCGAGCACCTTCAAGCCCAGATCTATGACCTGCAAAACCAGAACTGTGAGTATGAATATAGATTCAAGCGAATGACTTTGGCTGCAGATTTAAGGATCCCGGAGACTCGATCATCCTTTTATGATGGAGAGCCTATGCCTTGGAAGACGGACGACAAGCCTGCATCATCAACAACTCCTACTTCACCACCTCCGAAGAAATAATCACATGAGTATGGCACTCCCTTGGCAACCGCCAAGCTTGGGGAGGTGCCCCAGATCGTATCACCATCACACTCTTATCTTTACCGCTTTATTTAGTTCGATCCTTTTAGTAGTATCTTGATCTAGTAGATTGAAGTTTTGATATCAAGTAGTTTTGAGTTTTGCATTGTGACCTCTTTATGTAAGCGAGTCCGTGTGCTATCTATAATAAAGATTAGTGTTGAGTCAAGGGCTTTGCCATGTTGCTATGATCTTGTGAAAGTAGAAAGAACAAAAGAGTTCATATTGATCTTATGGATAGTGATAACTTCACACATAGAAAGTATGAGGCATAAAAATTGTTGAGAGTTGATGAATGTAGCCTTGGTCATCGTTGCAATTAATAGGAAGTGATAAGGAAAGAGGGGTTCACATATAAATATATTATCTTGGACATCTTTTATGATTGTGAAGCACTCATTAAGTATGACATGCTAAAAGAGTTGATGTTGGACAAGGAAGACAACGTAATGGTTTATGTTTTCCGACATCTCAGTTAAAGTATATTGTCATTGACCTTCCAAACATGTTGAGCTTGCCTTTCCCCCTCATGCTAGCCAAATTCTTTGCACCAAGTAGAGATACTACTTGTGCTTCCAAATATCCTTAAACCCAGTTTTTCCATGAAAGTCCACCATACCTACCTATGGATTGAGTAAGATCCTTCAAGTAAGTTGTCATCGGTGCAAGCAATAAAAATTGCTCTCTAAATATGTATGACTTATAGTGCAGAGAAAATGTCACATCCCAGTTAGACCATGCATTAGGGTGTGCATCATGTTTAAATTCCATTTGAATTTGAAATGGGAAGGCAGAAACCCCTAACACCCCCTTAAATCAACTAGGGTTTACTAAAATTTATTTCAATGAATCCAAATGCCCTTCAAAATGTTCATCCTCTTTACTTTGGTTCGTAACCCATGTCAAAGAAGGTGTACCATTTTCTAGGTCATCTAAGGGTTCTAGGGTTAATCCACAAGTTTTGAACTTGGGCATTTTAAATTATATAAAATATTTTAAATGTTCAAAAATTGCCAAACCAAAATGTTTCATGTTGGGAATATTCCAACAAGTGACCAGGAGCATTTTGGTGATTTCTAAAATAGTTTTGGTATTTTTAAAACCCCACAAAGTTGCAGAATATTAGAAAAGAGTAAAATGGAAAAACACTTACTGTCGCCGCGTTCGCCCACCCGCCGCCCAGCCAAAGAGCAAGGCCAATGAGCTGCTCGGCTCGGCCAGCAGCAACGGTGCCCGACGGCGAGCTCCGGCGCGCCACGCAGCTGGCCGCCGCCTGCTTCACCTCGCCGCCGCCTCGCTCGGATGGCCTCCACGCCGTCGCCCGACCCCGGACACGCCATTCGCCTGCCTCCTCTCCTCGCTCCCCCTCGCCATGGCCGACGCCACCGCCGCCGCTCCACCGTCAGAGCCAGTAGCCACCGCCGTCCCGCCCACGAGACCTTGTCCACCTGCCATTGCCGTCGTCGACTTCGTCGAACAAGCCAAGCCCCGAGCACTTGCTCGCCTGGCCACCGCGACCGACCCGCCGGCTCCGCCACCGCCGAGATCCCTTCGCCGCCGCCGCGCGATCGAGCATCCCGACCCGACGAGGCTCTCTACGAGATCGCTGTGAGCCTGCTACCTCCCCATCCCTCCACTCTCTTCCTCGTGCACCACAACGACCCAACCACGATCGCTCGAACGCATCACGCGAGCTCGTCACCGACGAGGTCCGCCACCCAACGGCCACGCCACCGTGTCCATCGCACTCACCGTGTCGCGTGGGTCTAACTCTGCACTCCACGCTACTCACCTTGCCCCCTATCAACTAGTCCGAGGTCACCCGAACCCCGCCGCCGCCAAACTCGTCGCCGGTGCCAACTCCGCCACCCCGACCCCAACTAACCCCACCAAACGCTGCGGTTCATCCCAGCCCACGAGATGCCTTCCGCACCCCATTTAGTGGCCGGAAAGTGCAAAAGCACTTTGCTCACCATGCTGCCTCGCCAAGGCTAGACGCCATGAGTTGACCACTAACCATTGATCGGTGGGCCTGTTGATCGTTTCCGAGTCAATGATGTGGACCCCGGTTAACTAATTAGGATTAGTTCTAATTAAGTTAATTAGTTAAACTAACTACTGACATGCGGGTCCCACTGGTCAGTTTGACCTGGACGATCCCGTTGACCCCTGACGTCACGCTGACCTCATGCTGACGCATTAATTCAATTTCTGGATTTATTCTAATATAGCAAATTCCAGAATATAATTCAAATTTCAAATGCTTATAACTTTTATTCTATAACTCCAAATGCAAAGATTTATATATGAAAAATTATCAGAAAAATACACTCTATCCATTGGTACAGGTTTCATGCATGTTAAAACAAGTTAACTATGCTGAATAACCAGAATAAGATATTGCACCATTAGGACTAACTCAATGAGCTATCATTTGAATCCTTGATTCAAATGAGTTCATCCCCTGTTCTTTCAACTTGCATTAGGCCAACACACATCCATATTGCCATGTCATAGCATGCGCCATATTGTTGCATATTGTCTTGTGTGTTTATTTCGTGTGCTTTCATGATAGGTTCTCGCTCAAGATAACCTCGACTACCCATCCAAGGGCGTTCTCTACCCCGCCCATCGCAAGCAACTCATTGATCATTCCGATACAAACCCATGTTCTCGCTTCGCTCTCGTTTCTCGCATTAAGACAACGCGATTCAACTGTTGTGTGCTGCGGTAGTTGAACCCACTTCCTTTGCATGACTGTCATTGCCACAAGAATTAGATGAAACCCACTAGTATGTGTAGGAGTTGATTGAGCCATGTTTGTGATTCCTACCATGCTATGCTTGCTATGCTTAGAGTTGTGTCAGTCCGGCTCATCGGGATGATGAACCGGAGTGAAAGGTTGTGTTGGTTCGAGAGTGAAAGTGTTGAACACGATTTGGTAAAGGTATCGATGAGAGGCCATGTAGGAGTACATGGTGGGTTGTTTCATTGAAGCCGATCCTAAGAACTGAGATCTGTGTTTGTGATCCATGAACTAGCTACTACCACGCATTGGGCCGAAACCAATGGACCCTCTCGGCTTCTTAACCACCCCTGTTCTTAGTCCGGAGTTGCAAGTAGTTTCGTGTTTGTAGCATGTTGGGGCCGCACACAACGCTGACCTTAGGGGTGGGTTGTGTTGCGGTAGGCACCGTGGGTCTGTACCGAGTGCCCGCTTGGTATCTCGGGAACCCTGCACACATCGCTTGGGGCTGTATGGGAAACCTCGGCGGACTCCTGCGGATGGAACCCGAATAGGCGATAAACCTGGACTAGGGACTTGAGTGTTTAGGTAGGTCAGGGCCGACACCCACGCTGGGCTTCCGCTGAAGGTTGCCGAGTACATGTCGTAAACGGCGATAAGTGGTGAGAGCGTGTGAAGAAGTACACCCTGCAGGGTTAAATATGATCTATTCGAATAGCCGTGTCCACGGAGAAGGACTTCTGGGTTACCTATATCAGTTCATAGACAAGTAAATGGATACTCCTAAAAGCCTCAAGATAAGTGTGAGTATCGTGGATGGCCCTCTCGGGGATGACGAGAGAGGATCCACGGTGGAGTATTGTGATGGTGATTAGTGGACTCGTGTACGACAAATGCTTTACAAAGTGTGTCACGAGGATAGCTTAGCCAAGAGTCAAAGCTGGCTTGTCGCAAATAACTCCACCTCCTTCCTTGAGAATGTGCATGTATGATAGGATTACGTGGTAAGACTTGCTGAGTACTTTTGTACTCATGTTTGCTTAATCAATATTTTTCAGAGGACTATACTACCCCCTCCGACGGATTCTATGTAGATGTTGACTTCGACGAGTGAACTAGCCACCCAGATGGCGATCTAAGACTTGTGAAGGGCCATTGTAGATAGAAAGGCTCCAACAAGCTTTCTTTCTTTCTAGAGTCTGTACTCAGACTAGTTTGCTTCCGCATGTGCTTGTATGATTGTATGACTTGAGTGTTGGGTCATGTGACCCCTACCGTATGAATATAGTTATGTATGGCTCCTGAGCCTCTTAAATAAAGTACTTGAGTTGTAGAGTTTTGTTGTGATGCCTTGTTGTATTTACTCATATCGGGCATATTATGTATGATTGAAATGCTTGGTATGAGTGGGATCCGACAAACTAGTTGTTTATCCTTGGCAGCCTCTCATATGGGGAAATGTAGTCTCGTGCTTCGAGCGATAGTAGTCCGCTACAGCCCGGTTCACGAGTCCGCTAGCCCAAAGACTACCGCTTGGACACTTGATCGGCCGGCATGTGATTCATTTCGTTCCTATGTCCGTTCTTCGGGAAATGTCACGCGTGATATTCGAGTCCCGCCTAGCTCACATACAGCCCGAATACCGAGTCCTGTTAGCCCAAATACAGCCCGAATTCATACGTTGATGACCGACATGCTCAAGTGATTCATGTATGCCTGTCCCCATAGGTTAGTGCCGCTTTGGGTTCACGACTAGCCATGTCGGCCCGGTTCTTTGTCATGTGGATGCTAGCGACACTATCATATACGTGAGCCAAAAGACGCAAACGGTCCCGGGCCATGGTAAGGCGACACCGTGGGAATACCGTGCGTGAGGCCGCAAAGTGATATGAGGTGTTACCAGCTAGGTCGATGTGACTTGAATCGGGTCCCGACAGCGTTGGCATCGAGCGGGGCTGCCTCAGAGGTTCGCTAAGCCAAACTGGTCAAGTTGAGTCTAGAAATGCTTTAGTTATATGTAGGGAATTGATTGTGGAGGGAACGTAAGGCTCTTTGTACTTCTTTACCTTATGCCCTCGATCCGAGTCATCCTCTTCTCATTCGACGTGGGTATAGGACTAGGCTCTCTTCTCTCTATCGTGTTCACGTGTTACTAATCCGTAGTAACTTATAGGATTGTTGGTTATATCCTCGCCTGCTACTAAATTTTAGTATGCTATCATTTGAACCGTAACCTTGATATGATGTTGTTGAGTGGTTTTGCAAATCTGATTTTGAATGTCTCAAATCTGATTTTGAGCATTTACAGATGTTATGCTGCCCGATTTTCCTAGAAATTCTAATGCCTTTGCATTGTGGCTGTGCTTTCAGATGGCCACCGCCCCGTAACCAAGTGGTTCGCTCGACCGCTGCATTGATGTGTGCGGTCACACGGCAATGCTGGTTCGGGTAATGATTGAGTCTGGTTATCGATGGTATCCTGAATATACCGCCGAGGAGCAGTTTAGGATTTCAATCAAAGCCAATACCTATGCACGGTCCGGATTTATCCATCTTATCCCGAGCTATCGAGCCACTTCACTCGTTCTTATGGGCTCGAATCACTATTGGAATGTCTCGCAAGATGCAGCCTATTCCATGATGACTATTATTCGAGCTGTAACTGCTTTGTTGAGCAACACCGATTTCCGCTACATGCCAAGATCCTCCCCGGGCGCATGGCTACCTTCGTGGTTTGTACAATGATGCATCCCATGAGGACTCACCTTCGCACTACTACCGAGTTCTTTGGAGGACAAAGACCGTGAGAACCGGCCTTGCGTATGGAGCTTTTTAATGCCCGCTCGACCACTGGGCTACTCGACTAGGTTTGCACTTGCCGTGCAAGCGGGATATATGGACATGAGAGACTTGTACCTGTGCGGGCGGGCGAGTTTGCGGACTTCATGGAGTGGCGTGAGGTTGGAGGCATCACTCCTCCTCGTGGGCCTCGCCTCGCCACCGCTTGTTGGTCCACGGCCACATCCGAGTCCTTATGGTCCACAGCCCCACAGATTGTCTGTTTCCGGACGATCATGTTCCACTTCCGGGCTTGGGTGGTGACTTCTATGAGGACTACTATGGAGCTGCCTGAGATAGTAGTAGTATTCCTAGTGTGGTAATAGTTGTATTTCCACCGTCCTGCGTGACTCGTGGAATACGACTTAGTGTGTATCGTTCCGGAAGTGTAGAAAAATAATGTATAGGAGTTGGATTGCCTCCGATGAGATGTAACGCCTTTCCTTATAGTTGTACTCCGTCAGGCTTGTACTAAACTATGAATGGTGTGTATGACCGTTGGTATATATATATGGCAGTTTTATAGTACCATGTCATACGGATGAACATCTTTGCATTCCATGCTATCCATTACCTTCCGCACTTCCTTGTTAAATTCTGCCATCCTGGTTTAAACTTTGCTTTGTCTCCCAGGATGGTCAACACTCGCAATACCCCGGCTGTTCCAGAGCAGGAGAAGCCAGCAGCCGAAATGTGGATCTGCCGAACCGCCATCTTTGGCCGAGGTGATGTTTGAAGCGAACGCATATAAGCGTGAAACCAACCGCTTATTGGAGCGGATTGAACAAAACACAAGACGCCAGCCAAGAAACGATGTGGTTTCACTCAATGATTTCGCCAAGCTATATCCTCCAAAATTCAAATATTCCGCCGAGCCTCTCGACGCAGATGATTGGCTCCGCAAAGATCCACCACAAGCTGCGTTCCGCCAACGTGGCTGAGGCCGACAAGGTTACCTTTGCCGCCTATCATCCGGAAGGCCCCGCTAGTCTCTCGTGGGAAAATTATGAGGCTATGCGTCCGGTTGGACAAGTTACAACTTGGGATGAATTCAGTGCCGCCTTAGTGAGCACCATATTCCGAAGGTCTTATGGACCGCAAACGTGAGGAATTCTGCAGCCACCCAAGGTAGGTCGACAAAGGATGCCTACACCGTGAATTTGGGAGGTTAGCACGTTATGCTCCCAAGAAGTTTCTACCGATGCCAAGAAGCGAGGCAAGGTTCCGTAAGGGACTTAGCCTCGAGCTACGCCGAGATCTCCGCTTGCATGAGTGTACCTCTTTCCGGTTAGTCAATAAGGCTATCGGCCCAAATCAAGGCGACTGATTTTGAGGCTTCACGCAGCACATCCGTGACTCGATCGCCATCCGCTCGATCCCGAAGCGCCGGGTTTGGGTCCCAACACTGCTCTACCACCTAGGTACACCCCGAGGCCATCCTTCGAGGCGCCGCCCCAACCAGCCGATTTTCCACCCAAGACTTATGGAGGTCCAACTGCTAGTGCTGCTCCACGTCCAAATGTGATAACTTGCTTCAAGTGTGGAGAGACGGGCCACTATATCCGAGAGTGTCCCTGCAACAACCCCAATCAAGCCGAAAGTCTGCTGGCGCGGCAAGCCAGCAGAAAGGTGCCCTACGCTAAACCAGCTTGCCACCGCCGTGGCCATGTCAACTATGTCTCTCGCCAAGAAACCTATGAGGATCCCAACGCCGCCCTCGACGCTTTTCTTGTTAATTGCCATCCGCAATCGTTCTATTTGATATCGAGCATCTCATTCATTTATTTCGAGAGCTATGCTCGATTGCACAACACCACATTCTCGTGACATGCCTACCTCCATGGAAATTCAAACTCCGGCTCTAGATGGCAAACCTCTAGAATAAGTCATGGGAATGAAATTCTTGTCGACAGATTAGTCTTTCTTGCATCCCTAATAGCTCTTAAGTCCTCTGACATAAACATCATCTTGGGTATGGACCGGATGTCACCCATTATGCTAAGATTGATTGCTCTACTAGAACTGCTCAACTTACCCATCCTTCGGCAAGACAAAGAATGTTTTAACCCGAGTGTCTAAGCGCCACTTTACTCCTTAAATGCCAACCCCTTCCGCACCTCAAGATATTCCGTAGTCCGTGATTTCCGGATGTCTTTCCGAGGAACTGCCAGTGTTCCACCGACAGGATGTCGAGTTCGTGATAGATCTTATTCCCTAACCGCCCCAATCTCTAGAAGACCTTATAAGATGGCACCTCTAGAACTAGTGAACTTAAGAAACAACTCGATGAGTCCTTGCAAAAGGTTTCATCCGTCCTAGTTCATCTCCATGGGCTTGCCCGTCCTCTTCGTCAAGAAGAAGGATGGTACGG
Source organism: Aegilops longissima (assembly GCA_021605205.1). Lineage (NCBI taxonomy): Eukaryota > Viridiplantae > Streptophyta > Magnoliopsida > Poales > Poaceae > Aegilops > Aegilops longissima. The sequence continues at coordinate 50,705,634 of CM038678.1, forward strand.
ATCGGATGGTTGTAGATTACCGACCGTCAATTTGGTCACTATCAAGAACAAGTATCCGCTCCCGGATCAACGACCAGTATGATCAGCTCGCCGGATCCTCGCCTTTTTTCCAAGATGGATTTGAGGTTGGGCTACCATCAAATCAAGATCAAGAACGGGACATTCCCAAACGGCCTTTGTCACTCGTTATGGCCAATACGAGTACACCGTCATGTCCTTCGGTTTAACCAATGCTCCAGCCACTTTCTCTCGGTTAATGAACTCAATCTTCATGGAGTACTTGGATAAATTCGTCGTGGTATACCTCGATGATATACTCATCTACTCCAGAATGAGGAAGAACATGCCAACACCTAAGGCTAGTATTGATGAAACTTTGAGAGCACCGCCTTTATGCCAAATTCTCTAAATGTGAATTCTGGTTACCGTGACCTATCTAGGACATGTAATCTCCGTAAGGGTATTGCTGTCAATCCCGAAGCGAGTTCAAGCCGCCCTTGATTGGACTCCACCGAATCGGTCAAGCAAGTTCGAGTTTCTCGGTTTAGCGAGCTATTGCCGCCGCTTCACGAGAATTTCTAAAGTTGCTAAACCTCTAATCGAACTCCTCAAGAAAGATAAGAAGTTCAATGGACGCCACAAAGGCGAGTTCAGCTTTCAGAACTGAAAAGACGCTCGACATCTGCTCCCATACTTGTTCCACCAGATTTCTCTAAGGACTTTATTATCTATTACGCGCCGCGCGACAAGGACTAGGTTGCATACTCATGCAAGCTTCTCGACAGTTGCGCCCACATGAGGATAACTACCCCACACACGATCTAGAGCTTGCAGCGAGGGTTCATGCACTCAAAACCTGGCGACATTACCTTCGGGTAATCGCTATGTAAATCTACACCGATCACCAAAGTCTGAAATATATCTTCACCCAACCGGATTTGAATCTCGTGCAAAGACGTTGGGTCGAGTTGATTACAGATTTCGACTTAGGAATATCCTACACCCTGTGCAAAGCTAATGTCATGGCGACGACTAAGTCGCAAATCTTATTGTAACAATCTGATGTTACAACAAAGTCAACCAATTCTCCACGAGGAATTTCGTAGTTTAATCTTCACATTGTTCCTCGAGGATTCCTCTCCACCCCGTGGCGAAACCTACCCTTACGGATCAGATCATCAAAGCACGTAAGGTAGATCCGGAATCTCCGATCGGGAGAAACATCAAGAAGGAGTCGCAGATTGTTTCTCCATTGATGAACAAGGTGTCGTGTTCTTTGGAGACCGCCTAGTGGTCCCTAAGCTGCGCAACCCGAGGCGATTGATCCTTAAGGAAGCTCATGACTCTCCTCTCACCATTCATCCCGGTAGTACTAAAATGTATCAAGATCTACGCCAGAGGTTTTGGTGGACTAGGATGAAGAGGAAATCGCTCAATACATTGCTAATTGCGACGCCCGTCGTCGAGTTAAAGCAAAGCATCAACGGCCTGCGCGGTACCCTTCAACCTTTGGAAATTCCTGAATGGAAATGGGATAAAATCGGTATGGACTTCATTACCGGGTTTCCCAGACCAAGAGAGGGAATAACGCTATCTTCGTTGTTGTTGATCGCCTTCCAAAGTAGCCCACTTCCTACCTGTTCGTGAGAGTATAACCGCTAGCCAGCTAGCTGATTTGTACATCTCTCGAATAGTGTCTCTTCATGGTATTCCATTAGAGATTAACTCGACTGTGGAAGTCTCTTCACCTCTCGATTTTGGGAAAGTTTCAAAACGCTATGGGAACTCGCCTCTCCTTTAGCACCGCTTTCCATCCCCAATCAAGTGGTCAAGTAGAACGAGTCAATCAAATCCTAGAGGATATGCTTCGAGCTTCATCATCTCTTTCGCATGAATTGGGAGAAATGCCTTCCATTCGCCGAGTTCGCTTATAACAATAGTTATCAAGCCAGCCGGCAAAGCCCTTTCAAGTTCTTTATGGACGGAAATGTCCAACGCCTCTTAATCGTCGAAACCGGGAGAGACAACTCTTTGGCCCGGATATGATTCAGTGAAGCGTAAGAGCAGGTTCGCGTTGTTCGTGAGAAGTTGAAAACAGCCCAATCTCGCCAAAAGAGCCAATATGACCGCAAGCATAAGCCTATGGCTTATGAAATTGGCGAAGGCTTACCTTCGGGTTACTCCTTTGAAGGGAACCCATCGATTCGGTATCAAAGGCAAGTTGGCTCCTCGTTACATTGGACCCTTTCGCATTCTTGCCAAACGAGGGAAGTTGCCTACCAATTGGAACTACCTCCGATCTTCCAAAGTCCATGATGTCTTCCACGCTTCCCAACTCAGCGTTGCTTCTCGGATCCTATCCGTGGAGTGGACCACGAAACACTTGATCTCCAAGATAACCTCACCTATCGAGAATATCCCGATCAGATCCTCGATGAAGCCGAGCGCACCACTCGACGCCGGAATATCAAGTTTCTAAAGGTTCAATGGTCAAACCATTCCGAGCAAGAAGCAACTTGGGAAAGGGAGGATCGCCTTCACTTGAGTATCCCACCTTTTTCGCAATAGATCCTAAATCTCGGACGAGATTCTTTTGAGTGGGGTGAGTTGTCACATCCCGCTTAGACCATGCATTAGGTGTGCATCATGTTTAAATTCCATTTGAATTTGAAATGGGAAGGCAGAAACCCTGAACACCCCCTTAAATCAACTAGGGTTTACTAAAATTTATTTCAATGAACCAAATGCCCTTCAAAATGTTCATCCTCTTTACTTTGGTTCGTAACCCATGTCAAAGAAGGTGTACCATTTTCTAGGTCATCTAAGGGTTCTAGGGTTAATCCACAAGTTTTGAACTTGGGCATTTTAAATTATATAAAATATTTTAAATGTTCAAAATTGCCAAACCAAAATGTTTCATGTTGGGAATATTCCAACAAGTGACCAGGAGCATTTTGGTGATTTTAAAATAGTTTTGGTATTTTTAAAACCCCACAAAGTTGCAGAATATTAGAAAAGAGTAAAATGGAAAACACTTACTGTCGCCTGCGTTCGCCCACCTGCCGCCCAGCCCAAAGCAGCAAGCCAATGAGCTGCTGCTGGCTCGGCCAGCAGCAGCTGGTGCCCGACGGCGAGCTCCGGCGCCCACGCAGCTGGCCGCCGCCACGCTTCACCTCCTCGCCGCCTCGCTGCTGGATGGCCTCCATGTCGCCGCCTCGACCCCGGACACGCCATTCGCCCCGCCTCCTCTCCTCGCCTCCTCGCCATGGCCGACGCCACTGCCGCCGCTTCCACCGTCAGAGCCGTAGCCACCGCCGTCCCCGCCACGAGACCTTGTCCAGCCGCCGCATTGCCGTCGACTTCGCCGAACAAGCCAAGCCCCGAGCACTTGCTCGCCTGGCCACCGCACCGACCTCGCCTGCCCGCCACCGCCGGAGATCCCTTCGCCGCCGCCGCGATCGTCGAGCATCCTCGACCCGACGAGGTTTCTACGAGATCGCCGTGAGCCTGCTACCTCCCCATCCCTCCACTCTCTTCCTTGTGCACCACAACGACCCAACCACGATCGCCTCGAACGCACCGCCATGGAGCTCGTCACCGACGAGGTCCGGCCACCCAACGACCACGCCACCGTGTCCATCGTGACTCACCGTGTCGCGTGGGTCTAACTCTGCACTCCACGCGCCTCACCTTGCCCCCTATCAACTAGTCCGAGGTCACCCGAACCCCGCCGCCGCCAAACTCGTCACGGTGCCAACTCCGCCACCCCGACCCCAACTAACCCCACCAAACGCTGCGGTTCATCCTCCAGCTCCACGAGATGCCTTCCGCGACCCATTTAGTGGCCGGAAAGTGCAAAAGCACTTTGTTCATTGCCGCTGCCTCGCCCAAGGCTAGACGCCGCGAGTTGACCACTAACCATTGATCTGTGGGCCTCTTGATCGCTTCCGAGTCAATGATGTGGACCCCTGCTAACTAATTAGGATTAGTTCTAATTAAGTTAATTAGTTAAACTAACTATCGACATGCGGGTCCCACTGGTCAGTTTGACTCGACGATCCTGCTGACCCCGACGTCACGCTGACCTCATGCTGACGCATTAATTCAATTTCTGGATTTATTCTAATATAGCAAATTCCAGAATATAATTCAAATTTCAAATGCTTATAACTTTTATTCTATAACTCCAAATGCAAAGATTTATATATGAAAAATTATCAGAAAAATACACTCTATCCATTGGTACAGGTTTCATGCATGTTAAAACAAGTTAACTATGCTGAATAACCAGAATAAGATATTGCACCATTAGGACTAACTCAATGAGCTATCATTTGAATCCTTGATTCAAATGAGTTCATCCTCGCTCTTTCAACTTGCATTAGGCCAACACACATCCATATTGCCATGTCATAGCATGCATCATATTGTTGCATATTGTCTTGTGTGTTTATTTCGTGTGCTTTCATGATAGGTTCTCTTCAAGATAACCTCGACTACCCATCCAAGGGCGCTTCTCACCCCGCCCATCAGCAAGCAACTCATTGATCATTCCGATACAAACCCATGTTCTCGCTTCGCTCTCTCGTTCATCGCATTAAGACAACGCGATTCAACTGTTGTGTGCTGCGGTAGTTGAACCCACTTCCTTTGCATGACTGTCATTGCCACAAGAATTAGATGAAACCCACTAGTATGTGTAGGAGTTGATTGAGCCATGTTTGTGATTCCTACCATGCTATGCTTGCTATGCTTAGAGTTGTGTCGTCCGCTCATCGGGATGATGAACTGGAGTGAAAGGTTGTGTTGGTTCGAGAGTGAAAGTGTTGAACACGATTTGGTAAAGGTATCGATGAGAGGCCATGTAGGAGTACATGGTGGGTTGTTTCATTGAAGCCGATCCTAAGAACTGAGATCTGTGTTTGTGATCCATGAACTAGCTACTACCACGCATTGGGCCCAAACCAATGGACCCTCTCGCTTCTTAACCACCCCTGTTCTAGTCCGGAGTTGCAAGTAGTTTCGTGTTTGTAGCATGTTGGGGCCGCACGCAACGCTGACCTTAGGGGTGGGTTGTGTTGCGGTAGGCACCGTGGGTCTGTGTACCGAAAGTGCCCGCTTGGTATCTCGGGAACCCCGCACACATCGCTTGGGGCTGTATGGGAAACCTCGGCCGGACTCTCATGGATGGAACCCGAATAGGCGATAAACCCGGACTAGGGACTTGAGTGTTTAGGTAGGTGTGGCCGACACCCACGCTGGGCTTCCGCTTGAAGGTTGCCGAGTACATGTCGGTAAACGCGATAAGTGGTGAGAGCGTGTGAAGAAGTACACCCTGCAGGTTAAATATGATCTATTCAATAGCCGTGTCCACGGAGAAGGACTTCGGGTTACCTATATCAGTTCATAGACAAGTAAATGGATACTACTAAAAGCCTCAAGATAAGTGTGAGTATCGTGGATGGCCCTCTCGGGATGACGAGAGAGGATCCACGGTGGAGTATTGTGATGGTGATTAGTGGACTCGTAACGACAAATGCTTTACAAAGTGTGTCACGAGGATAGCTTAGCCAAGAGTCAAAGCTGGCTTGTGCAAATAACTCCACCTCCTTCCTTGAGAATGTGCATGTATGATAGGATTCTGTGGTAAGACTTGCTGAGTACTTTTGTACTCATGTTTGCTTAATCAATATTTTTCAGAGGACTATACTACCCCCTCCGACGGATTCTATGTAGATGTTGACTTCGACGAGTGAACTAGCCACCCGTGTGGCGATCTAAGACTTGTGAAGGGCCATTGTAGATAGAAAGGCTCCAACAAGCTTTCTTTCTTTCTAGAGTCCAGATTGACTAGTTTGCTTCCGCATGTGCTTGTATGATTGTATGATTTGAGTGTTGGGTCATGTGACCCCTACCTGTATGAATATGTTATGTATGGCTCCTGAGCCTCTTAAATAAAGTACTTGAGTTGTAGAGTTTTGTTGTGATGCCTTGTTGTATTTACTCATATCGGGCATATTATGTATGATTGAAATGCTTGGTATGAGTGGGATCCGACAAACTAGTTGTTTATCCTTGGCAGCCTCTCATATGGGGAAATGTAGTCTCGTGCTTCGAGCGATAGTAGTCCGCCATGCCCGGTTCACCGAGTCCTCGCTAGCCCAAAGACTACCGCTTGGACACTTGATCGGCCGGCATGTGATTCATTTCGCTCCTATGTCTGTTCTTCGGGAAATGTCACGCGGTGATATTCGAGTCCCGCTTAGCTCGCTACAGCCCGGAATACCGAGTCCTGTTAGCCCAGCTACAGCCCGAATTCATACGCTGATGACCGACATGCTCAAGTGATTCATGTATGCCTGTCCCCATAGGTTAGTGCCGCTTTGGGTTCACGACTAGCCATGTCGGCCCGGTTCTTTGTCATGTGGATGCTAGCGACACTATCATATACGTGAGCCAAAAGACGCAAACGGTCCCGGCCATGGTAAGGCGACACCTGGGAATACCGTGCGTGAGGCCGCAAAGTGATATGAGGTGTTACCACTAGGTCGATGTGACTTGAATCGGGTCCCGACAGCGCTGGCATCAGAGCAGGGGCTGCCTCAGAGGTTCGCTAAGCCAAACTGGTCAAGTGGAGTCTAGAAATGCTTTAGTTATATGTAGGGAATTGATTGTGGAGGAACGAAGGCTCTTTGTACTTCTTTACCTTATGCCCTCCGATCCGAGTCATCCTCTTCTCATTCGACGGGTATAGGACTAGGCTCTCTTCTCTCTATCGTGTTCACGTGTTACTAATCCGTAGTAACTTATAGGATTGTTGGTTATATCCTCGCCTCGGCTACTAAATTTTAGTATGCTATCATTTGAACCAGAACCTTGATATGATGTTGTTGAGTGGTTTTGCAAATCTGATTTTGAATGTCTCAAATCTGGTTCTGAGCATTTACAGATGTTATGCTGCCCGATTTTCCCTAGAAATTCTAATGCCTTTGCATTGTGGCTGTGCTTTCAGATGGCCACCCGCCTCGTAACCAAGTGGTTCGCTCGACCTGCTGCATTGATGTGTGCGGTCACACGGCAATGCTGGTTCGGGTAATGATTGAGTCTGTTATCGATGGTATCCTGAATATACCGTCGAGGAGCAGTTTAGGATTTCAATCAAAGCCAATACCTATGCACGGTCCGGATTTATCCATCTTATCCCGAGCTATCGAGCCACTTCATCGTTTTATGGGCTCGAATCACTATTGGAATGTCTGCAAGATGCAGCCTATTCCATGATGACTATTATTCGAGCTGTAATCTGCTTTCGAGCAACACCGATTTCCGCTACATGCCAAGATCCTCCCTCGGGCGCATGGCTACCTTCAGGTTTGTACAGCGATGCATCCCATGAGGACTCACCTTCGCACTACTACCGAGTTGCTGGAGGACAAAGACCGTGAGAACCGGCCTCATGCGATGGAGCTTTTTAATGCCCGCTCACCACTGGCTACTCGACTAGGTTTGCACTTGCCGCAAGCCGGATATATGGACATGAGAGACTTGTACCTGTATGGGCGAGTCTGCCGGACTTCATGGAGTGGCGTGAGGTTGGAGGCATCACCTCCTCGTGGGCCTCGCCTGCCACTGCTTGTTGGTCCACGGCCACATCCGAGTCCTTATGGTCCATGTGCCCCACAGATTGTCTGCTTCCTGACGATCATGTTCCACTTCCTGCTTGGGTGGTGACTTCTATGAGGACTACTATGGAGCTGCCTCGAGATAGTAGTAGTATTCCTAGTGTGGTAATAGTTGTATTTCCACCGCCCCGCGTGACTCGTGGAATACGACTTAGTGTGTATCGCTCCTAAGTGTAGAAAATAATGTATAGGAGTTGGATTGCCTCCGATGAGATGTAACGCCTTTCCTTATAGTTGTACTCCGTCAGGCTTGTACTAAACTATGAATGGTGTGTATGACCGTTGGTATATATATATGGCAGTTTTATAGTACCATGTCATACGGATGAACATCTTTGCATTCCATGCTATCCATTACCTTCCGCACTTCCTTGTTAAATTCTGCCATCCTGGTTTAAACTTTGCTTTGTCTCCCAGGATGGTCAACACTCGCAATACCCCGGCTGTTCCAGAGCAGGGAGAAGCCAAGCAGCCGAAATGTGGATCTCGCCGCAACCGCCATCTTTGGCCGAGGTGATGCCGAAGCGTAACGCAATAAGCGTGAAACCAACCGCTTATTGGAGCGGATTGAACAAAACACAGACGCCACCAAGAAACGATGTGGTTTCACTCAATGATTTCGCTGCTATATCCTCCAAAATTAAATATTCCGCCGAGCCTCTCGACGCAGATGATTGGCTCCGCAAAGATCCACCACAAGCTGCGCTCCGCACTCATATCGGGCATATTATGGTATGATTGAAATGCTTGGTATGAGTGGGATCCCACAAACTAGTTGTTTATCCTTGGCAGCCTCTCATATGGGGAAATGTAGTCTCGTGCTTCTCGAGCGATAGTAGTCCGCTACAGCCCGGTTCACCGAGTCCTGCTAGCCCAAAGACTACCGCTTGACACTTGATCGCGGGCATGTGATTCATTTCGTTCTTATGTCTGTTCCTTCGGGAAATGTCACGCGGTGATATTCGAGTCCTGCCTAGCCTGCATACAGCCCGGATACCGGAGTCCTCATAGCCCAGGCTACAGCCCGAATTCATACGCTGATGACCGACATGCTCAAGTGATTCATGTATGCCTCGTCCCCATAGGTTAGTGCCGCTTTGGGTTCACGATTAGCCATGTCGGCCCGGTTCTTTGTCATGTGGATGCTAGCGACACTATCATATACGCGAGCCAAAAGACGCAAACGGTCCCGGCCATGGTAAGGCGACATCTGGGAATACCGCTGCGGAGGCCAAAGTGATATGAGGTGTTACCACCAGGTCGATGTGACTTGAATCGGGTCCCGACAAATATGGCATCAGAGCAGGCTGCCTGTGAGGTTCGCTAAGCCAAACTGGTCAAGTGGAGTCTAGAAATGCTTTAGTTATATGTAGGGAATTGATTGTGGAGGGAACGAAGGCTCTTTTTACTCTTTTACCTTATGCCCTCTCGATCCGAGTCATCCTCTTCTCATTCGACGTGGGTATAGGACTAGGCTCTTCTCTTCTATCGTGTTCACGTGTTACTAATCCGTAGTAACTTATAGGATTGTTGGTTACATCCTCGCCAAAGGCTACTAAATTTTAGTATGCTATCATTTGAACCGTAACCTTGATATGATGTTGTTGAGTGGTTTTGCAATCTGATTTTGAATGTCTCAAATCTGATTTTGAGCATTTACATGATGTTATGCTGCCCGATTTTCCCTAGAAATTCTAATGCCTTTGCATTGTGGCTGTGCTTTCAGATGGCCATACGCCCGTAACCAAGTGGTTCGCTCGACTCGCTGTATTGATGTGTGCGGTCACACGGCAATGTTGGTTCGGGTGATGATTGAGTCTGTTATCGATGGTATCCTGAATATACCGCCGAGGAGCAGTTTAGGATTTCAATCAAAGCCAATACCTATGGTCCGGATTTATCCATCTTATCCCGAGCTATCGAGCCACTTCACGCTCTTATGGGCTCGAATCACTATTGGAATGTCTCGCAAGATGCAGCCTATTCCATGATGACTATTATTCGAGCTGTAACTGCTTTGGTCGAGCAACACCGATTTCCGCTATATGCCAAAGATCCTCTCCGGGGCGCATGGCTACCTTCAGGGTTTGTACAGCGATGCATCCCATGAGGACTCACCTTCGCACTACTACTCGAAGGTCGGAGGACAAGGACCGTGAGAACCGGCCTTGCGATGGAGCTTTTTAATGCCCGCTCACCACCGGGCTACTCGACTAGGTTTGCACTTGCCGCAAGCCGGATATATGGACATGAGAGACTTGTACCTGTAAGCGGCGAAGTCTGCCGGACTTCATGGAGTGGCGTGAGGTTGGAGGCATCACTCCTCCTCGTGGGCCTCCTCTGCCACTGCTTGTTGGTCCACGGCCACATCCGAGTCCTTATGGTCCATGTGCCCCACAGATTGTCTGCTTCCCTGACGATCATGTTCCACTTCCGGCTTGGGTGGTGACTTCTATGAGGACTACTATGGAGCTGCCCGAGATAGTAGTAGTATTCCTAGTATGGTAATAGTTGTATTTCCACCGCCCCTCGTGACTCGTGGAATACGACTTTAGTGTATCGCTCCTAAGTGTAGAAAATAATGTATAGGAGTTGGATTGCTCCGATGAGATGTAACGCCTTTCCTTATAGTTGTACTCACAGTTTGTACTAAACTATGAATGGTGTGTATGACCGCTATATATATATATGGCAGTTTTATATTACCATGTCCGCCAACGTGGCTGAGGTCGACAAGGTTACCTTTGCCGCCTATCATCCGGAAGGCCCCGCTAGTCTCTCGTGGGAAAATTATGAGGCTATGCGTCCGCTGACAAGTTACAACTTGGGATGAATTCAAGGCTTCTCGTGAGCACCATATTCCGTAAGGTCTTATGGACCGCAAACATGAGGAATTCTGCAGCTTCACCCAAGGGGTCGACAAAGGATGCCTACACCGTGAATTTGGGAGGTTAGCACGCTATGCTCCCAAGAAGTTTCTACCGATGCCAAGAAGGTGCAAGGTTCCGTAAGGACTTAGCCTCGAGCTACGCCGAGATCTCCGCTTGCATGAGTGTACCTCTTCCCGGTTAGTCAATAAGGCTATCACCAAATCGGGCAGACTGATTTTGAGGCTTCACGCAAGCACATCCGTGACTCGATCGCCATCCGCCTCGATCCCAGAGCGCCGGGTTTGGGTTCCAAATACGGCTCTACCACCTAGGTACACCCCGAGGCCATCCTTCGAGGCGCCGCCCCAACCAGCCAGATTTTCCACCCAAGACTTATGGAGGTCCAACTGCTAGTGCTGCTCCACGCCCAAATGTGATAACTTGCTTCAAGTGTGGAGAGACGGGCCACTATATCCGAGAGTGTCCCTGTAACAACCCCAATCAAGCCGAAAGTCCGCTACGCGCAAGCCAAACAGAAAGGTGCCCTATGCTAAACCAGCTGCCACCGCCGTGGGCCATGTCAACTATGTCTCTCGCCAAGAAACCTATGAGGATCCCAACGCCGCCCTCGGTACGCTTCTTGTTAATTGCCATCCGCAACTCGTTCTTTTGATATCGAGCATCTCATTCATTTATTTCGAGAGCTATGCTCGATTGCACAACACCACATTCCGTGACATGCCTACCTCCATGGAAATTAAACTCCCGGTTCTAGATGGCAAACCTCTAGAATAAGTCATGGGAATGAAATTTTGTCGACGATTAGTCTTTCTTGCATCCCTAATAGCTCTCAAGTCCTCGACATAAACATCATCTTGGGTATGGACCGGATGTCAGCCCATTATGCTAAGATTGATTGCTCTACTAGAACTGCTCAACTTACCCATCCTTCGGCAAGACAAAGGATGTTTTAACCCGAGTGTCTAAGCGCCACCTTACTCCTTAAATGCCAACCCCTTCCGCACTCAAGATATTCCGTAGTCCGTGATTTCCTGATGTCTTTCCGAGGAACTGCCAGTGTTCCACCGACAGGATGTCGAGTTCGTGATAGATCTTATTCCTGAACCGCCCCAATCTCTAGAAGACCTTATAAGATGGCACCCCAGAACTAGCTGAACTTAAGAAACAACTCGATGAGTCCTTGCAAAAGGTTTCATCCGTCCTAGTTCATCTCCATGGGCTTGCCCCGCCCTCTTCGCTCAAGAAGAAGGATGGTACGGATCGGATGGTTGTAGATTACCGACCGCCAATTTGGTCACTATCAAGAACAAGTATCCGCTTCCCCAGATCAACGACCTGTATGATCAGCTCGCCGATCCTCGCCTTTTTCCAAGATGGATTTGAGGTTGGGCTACCATCAAATCAAAATCAAGAACGGGACATTCCTAAACGGCCTTTGTCACTCGTTATGGCCAATACGAGTACACCGTCATGTCCTTCGGATTAACCAATGCTCCAGCCACCTTCTCGGTTAATGAACTCAATCTTCATGGAGTATTTGGATAAATTGCGTGGTATACCTCGATGATATACTCATCTACTCCAAGAATGAGGAAGAACATGCCAACATCTAAGGCTAGTATTGATGAAACTTCGAGAGCACCGCCTTTATGCCAAATTCTCTAAATGTGAATTCCGTTACCGTAAGTGACCTATCTAGGACATGTAATCTCCGGTAAGGGTATTGCTGTCAATCCCGAAGCGAAGTTCAAGCCGCCCTGATCGACTCCACCTGAATCGGTCAAGCAAGTTCGAGTTTCTCTTAGCGAGCTATTGCCGCAGCTCGCCGAGAATTTCTAAAGTTGTTAAACCCCTAACCGAACTCCTCAAGAAAGATAAGAAGTTCGAATGGACGCCATAAAGGCGAGATCAGCTTTCAGAACCTAAAAGACGCTCGACATCTCGCTCCCGTGATTTGTTCCACCAGATTTCTAAGGACTTTATTATCTATTACACGCCATGACAAGGACTAGGTTGCATACTCATGCAAGATCGCCATGTGATTGCTTCACGCTTCGACAGCTAAGGCCCACATGAGGATAACTACCCCACACACGATCTAGAGCTTGCAGCAGTGGTTCATGCACTCAAAACTCAAGCGACATTTTCCTCGGTAATCGCTATAAATCTACACCGATCACCAAAGTCTGAAATATATCTTCACCCAACCGGATTTGAATTCGTGCAAAGACGTTGGTCGAGTTGATTACAGATTTCACTTAGGAATATCCTACACCCTGTGCAAAGCTAATGTCATGGCTGACGACTAAGTCGCAAATCTTATCAGAATAATTTGATGTTACAACAAGGTCAACCAATTCTCCACGAGGAATTTCGTAAGCTTAATCTTCATATTGTTCCTCGAGGATTTCTTTCCACCCCGGTGGCTAAACCTGACTCACGGATCGAATCATAGCTGCTCAGAAGATGATAGAGGGATATCTCGGATCAAGGAGAACATCGCTAGCGGAGCTGCTAAATGTTTCTCCATAGATGAACGGGTGTTGTCTTCTTCAAGAAACAACAGCTACGGCAATTGATCCTTAAGGAAGCTCATGACTCTCCTCTCACCATTCATCCCGGTAGTACTAAAATGTATCAAGATCTATGCAGAGGTTTTGGTGGACTAGGATGAAGAGAGAAATCGCTTCAATACATTGCTAATCGCGATGTTCTGTCGTCGAGTTAAAGCAGAGCATCAACGCCCGTCGGTACCCTTCAACCTTTGGAAATTCCTGAATGGAAATGGGATAAAATCGGTATGGACTTCATTACCGGTTTTCTCGTGACCAAGAGAGGAATAACGCTATCTTCGCTGTTGTTGATCGCCTTCCAAAGTAGCCCACTTTCTACCTGTCATGAGAGTATAACCGCTAGTCAGCTAGCTGATTTATACATCTCTAATAGTGTCTCTTCATGGTGTTCCTTGAAATTAACTCGCACCGTGGAGTCTCTTCACCTCCCGATTTTGGGAAAGTTTCCAAACGCTATGGGAACTCGCTCTCCTTTAGCACCGCTTCCATCCCCAATCAAGTGGTCAAGTAGAACGAAATCAATCAAATCCTAGAGGATATGCTTCGAAGCTCACATCTCTTTCGCATGAATTGGGAGAAATGCCTTCCATTCACGAAGTTCGCTTATAACAATAGTTATCAAGCCAGTTTGGGCAAAGCCCTTTCAAGTTCTTTATGGACGAAATGTCGAACGCTCTTAATCGGGTCGTAAACCGGGAGAGACAACTTTTGGCCCGGATATGATTCGTGAAGCGTAAGAGCAGGTTCATGTTGTTCGTGAGAAATTGAAAACAGCCCAATCTCGCCAAAAGAGCCAATATGATCGCAAGCATGCAAGCTCCATGGCTTATGAAATTGGCGAGAAGGCTTACCTCCGGTTACCCTTTGAAGGGAACCCATCGATTCGTATCAAAGGCAAGTTGGCTCCTCGTTACATTGACCTTTTCGCATTCTTGCCAAACGAGGGAAGTTGCCACCAATTGAACTACTCCGGATCTTTCCAAGGTCCATGATGTCTTCCACGCTTCCCAACTCAGCGCTGCTTCTCGGATCCTATCCGTGGAGTGGACCACTAAACGCTTGATCTCCAAGATAACCTCACCTATCGAGAATATCCCGCTCAGATCTCGATCAAACCGAGCGCACTCACTCGACGCCGGAATATCAAGTTTCTAAAGGTTCAATGGTCAAACCATTCCGAGCAAGAAGCAACTTGGGAAAGGGAGGATCGCCTTCACTTGAGTACCCCACCTTTTCGCAATAGATCCTAAATCTCGGACGAGATTCTTTTGAGTGGGGGTGAGTTGTCACATCCCAGATAGACCATGCATTAGGTGTGCATCATGTTTAAATTTCATTTGAATTTGAAATGGGAAGGCAGAAACCCCGTAACACCCCCTTTAAAAGAACTAGGGTTTACTAAAATTTATTTCAATGAATCAAATGCCCTTCAAAATGCTCATCCTCTTTGTTTGGGTTCGTAACCCATGTCAAAGGAGGTGCACCATTTTCTAGGTCACCTAAGGGTTCTAGATTTAATTCACAAGTTTTTGAAATGAGCATTTCAAATTATGAAAATATTTTAAATGTTCAAAATTTGTCAAACTAAAATGTTTCATGTTGGGAATATTCCAACAAGTGACCAGGAGCATTTTGGTAATTTTTGAAATAGTTTTGGTATTTTTAAAACCCTAACAAAGTTGCAGAAAATAGAAAACTTTAAAAAGAAAAGGACTCACTGTCGCTCATGATCGCCCACCTGCTGCCCAGCCCAAAGAGCCAGGCCAATGAGCTGCTTGGCTCGGCCAGCAGTAGCAGTGTCGGCCGGCGAGCGCAGGGCGCCACGCAGCTGGTCACGCCTCGCCCTCACCGCCGCCTGACCGACGACCCACGCTGCCGCCCGACACGACACTCACTTCTGCCTCCTCTCTCTCTCGCCGCTAACTCGCCGCCGACGCCATCGCCGACGCGCCACCGCCGACGCCAGGTTCCCCGCCGCTCATACCCTCCTCGCCATGTCTAGCAGCTCACCACACTTGCTACTCTAGCTAGCCTAATCCTCTCTAAGCACCCCGAGGCTACTACCCCGACTCGACCGAGCTCAAGGTCACGCGGAGATCCCCATCGCCGCCAGCCGATCGACCTCCCCGACCCCGACGAGGTTCTCCACAGGTTCGCCGTGAGCCTCGCTACCCCTCCATCCCTCCATCCTCTTCCTCGGCTCCACCGCGAAGCGCCATGATCACTCGAACTCACCGCCGCTGGAGCTTGTCACCGACGAGCCTCCGCCAACTAACGGCCCTGCCACCACGCCCATCACACTCACCACGCCTCAACGGGCCTAACTGCACTTCCCGCCGCCAAGCCTCTAGCCCCAAACCTGCCGATGGTCGAGCCCTGGCCGCCGCCTCGACTCTGCCGCCGGGCGCCCACTCCGCCACCCCTAACCCAACTGACTCCACCACTAATCGCTGCTCACCTCCAGCTTCACGAGGTGCTCCCCTGCTTCCATTTGGAGCCCGAAAGTGCAAAAGCACTTGCCCGCCACTGCTCGGCCAAGCGGCTAGACGCCGGTGAGTTGACCTCGTCAGGCCCTGCTGACTCTCTCGAGTCAATGATGTGGACCTCTCTTAAACTAATTAGGATTAGTTCTAATTAAACTAATTAGTTAAACTAAACTCGACATGCGGGTCCCACCGGTCAGCTTTGACCTCGATGACCTCTGACCTCTGACGCCATGTCAATTCATGCCGACAAGATATTCAAATTCTGGAATTATATTTATATAATAAATTCGTAATATAATTCAAATTTCAAATGCTTATAACTTTTATTCTATAACTCCAAATGCAAAGATTTATATATGAAAAATTATCGAAAAATACACTCTATCCATTGGTACAGGTTTCATGCATGTTAAAACAAGTTAACTATGCTGAATAACCAGATTAAGATTTTGCACCATTAGGCCTAACTCAAATGAGCTATCATTTGAACCTTGATTCAAATGAGCTCATCCCCGTCCTTCAACTTGCATTAGGCCAACACACATCCATATTGCTATGTCATAGCATGCATCATATTGTTGCATATTGCTTGTATGTTTATTTTGGTGTGTTTTCATGATAGGTTCTCGCCTCAAGATAACCTCGATTACCCATCCAAGGGCGCTCTCACCCCTGCCCATCAGCAAGCAATTCATTGATCATTCCGATACAACCCATGTTCTCGCTTCGCCTCGTTTACTGCATTAAGACAACGCGATTCAACTGTTGTGTGCTGCGTAGTTGAACCCACTTCCTTTGCATGACCTGTCATTGCCACAAGAATTCAGATGAAACCCACTAGTATGTGTAGGAGTTGATTGAGCCATGTTTGTGATTCCTACCATGCTATGCTTGCTTAGAGTAGAGTGTCAGTCCGCTCATCGGGATGATGAACTGGAGTGAAAGGTTGTGTTGGTTCGAGAGTGAAAGTGTTGAACACGATTTGGTAAAGGTATCGATGAGAGGCCATGTAGGAGTACATGGTGGGTTGTTTCATTGAAGTTTCAACTTAAGAACCGAGATCTGTGTTTGTGATCCATGAACTAGCTACTACCACACATTGGGATCCTTAATTGACCTCTCTGGCTTCTTAACCACCCTTGTTCATAGTCCGGGAGTTGCAAGTAGTTTCTCGTGTTTGTAGTATGTCAATGCCGCACGCAACGCTGACCTTAGGGGTGGGTTGTGTTATGGTAGGCACCGTGGTCTTCGTACCGAAAGTGCCCGCTTGGTATCTCGAACCCCTGCACACATCGCTCGGGCTGTATGGGAAACCTCGGCCGACTTCATGGATGGAACCCTAATAGGCGATAAACCCGACTAGGGACTTGAGTGTTTAGGTAGGTCGAGGCCGACACCCACGCTGGGCTTCCGCTGAAGGTTGTTTGAGTACATGTCGGTAAACGATTTATAAGTGGTGAGAGCGCAGTGAAGAAGTATACCCCAGCAGGTTAAATATGATCTATTCAATAGCCGTGTCCACGGAGAAGGACTTCGTTACCTATATCACCATAGACAAGTAAATGGATACTACTAAAAGCCTCAAGATAGTAGGTGAGTATCGTGGATGGTCTTCTCGGGATGACGAGAGAGGATCCACGGTGGAGTATTGTGATGGTGATTAGTGGACTGTGTAACGACAAAATGCTTTACAAAGTGTGTCATGAGGATAGCTTAGCCAAGAGTCAAAGCTGGCTTGCTGCAAATAACTCCACTTCCTTCCTTGAGAATGTGCATGTATGATAGGATTCTCGTAGTAAGACTTCATTGAGTACTTTTGTACTCATGTTTGCTTAATCAATATTTTTCAGAGGACTATACTACCCTCCGACGGATTCTATGTAGATGTTGACTTGATTTAGTAAGCTAGCCACCTGTGTGGCTATCTAAGACTTGTGAAGGGCCATGTAGATAGAAAGGCTCCAACAAGCTTTCCTTCTTTCTAGAGTCCTGCATCTGACATAATTTGCTTCCGCATGTGCTTGTATGATTGTATGATTTGAGTGTTGGGTCATGTGACCCTACCTGTATGAATATAGTTATGTATGGCTCCTCTGAGCCACTTAAATAAAGTACTTGAGTTGTAGAGTTTTGTTGTGATGCCTTGTTGTATTTACTCATATCGGGCATAATGCGGTATGATTGAAATGCTTGGTATGAGTGGGATCCCACAATCTAGTTGTTTATCCTTGGCAGCCTCATATGGGGAAATGTAGTCTCTGCTTCGAGCGATAGTAGTCCGCTACAGCCCGGTTCACCGGAGTCCTGCTAGCCCAAAGACTACCGCTGGACACTTGACTGGCCGGCATGTGATTCATTTTGTTCCTATGTCTGTTCCTTCGGGAAATGTCACGCTGTGATACTTTGAGTCCTGCTTAGCTCGCTACAGCCCGGGATACCGAGTCCTCATAGCCCAAGCTACAGCCCGAGTTCATACGCTGATGACCGATATGCTCGAGGTGATTCATGTATGCCTCTCCCCAGGTTAGTGCCGCTTTGGTTCACGACCAGCCATGTCGGCCCGGTTCTTTGTCATGGATGCTAGCGACACTATCATATACGGAGCCAAAAGGCAAACGGTCCCGGCCATGGTAAGGCGACACCTGGGAATACCGCATGGAGGCCGCAAAGTGATATGAGGTGTTACCAGCTAGGTCGATGTGACTTGGAATCGGGTCCCCGAGACGCTCTTTTTGCACTAAGATTTTATGCATCAACCCTAAACGCCAGCATGACAACCTCCTCGCTCTCCGCCAAGGGCCTATCTTTACTTTATGTTCTTACTTTATGCTTGAGTCAAGGTGATGCTCACATTTCCCTTTTATTTTTATCCTTTAGCAAGCTCTGTGTTTGAAAGATCATGATACATATATCCAATTGATGTAAGTGCTGGCATAGGCTATTATTGTTGACATCACCTAAAGGTGAATACGCTAGAGGCAACACAATAAGCCCCTATCTTTCTCAAAGGTCCCAAATAAACTCTATAACCAAGTATTGCGTGAGTGTAAACAATTATAGGGGACTACTTAGATAGTTGAGTATGTGAGCTTGCTGGGAAAAGCTCCATTATTGACTCTTTCTCGATGTTACGATAAATTGTAATTGCTTCAATGACTCGAGATTATAGTTTGTTAGTTCCTCAATGAAGTTTTTGAACCATACTTGACATTGTGAATTGCTAGTACACCGTCATGTCCTTCGGTTTAACCAATGCTCCAGCCACTTTCTCTCGTTAATGAACTCAATCTTCATGGAGTACTTGGATAAATTGTCGTGGTATACCTCGATGATATACTCATCTACTCCAAGAATGAGGAAGAACATGCCAACACCTAAGGCTAGTATTGATGAAACTTTGAGAGCACCGCCTTTATGCCAAATTCTCTAAATGTGAATTCTGTTACCGTGACCTATCTAGGACATGTAATCTCCGTAAGGGTATTGCTGTCAATCCCGAAGCGAAGTTCAAGCCGCCCTTGATTGGACTCCACCGAATCGGTCAAGCAAGTTCGAGTTTCCTCGGTTTAGCGAGCTATTGCCGCTTCACGAGAATTTCTAAAGTTGCTAAACCTCTAATCGAACTCCTCAAGAAAGATAAGAAGTTCGAATGGACGCCACAAAGGCGAGTTCAGCTTTCAGAACTGAAAAGACGCTCGACATCTGCTCCCATACTTGTTCCACCAGATTTCTAAGGACTTTATTATCTATTATGACGCCTCGCGACAAGGACTAGGTTGCATACTCATGCAAGCTTCGACGCTAAGGGCCCACATGAGGATAACTACCCACACACGATCTAGAGCTTGCAGCAAGGGTTCATGCACTCAAAACCTGGCGACATTACCTTCTCGGGTAATCGCTATAAATCTACACCGATCACCAAAGTCTGAAATATATCTTCACCCAACCGGATTTGAATCTCGTGCAAAGACGTTGGTCGAGTTGATTACAGATTTCGACTTAGGAATATCCTACACCCCTGCAAAGCTAATGTCATGGCTGACGACTAAGTCGCAAATCTTATTGTAACAATCTGATGTTACAACAAAGTCAACCAATTCTCCACGAGGAATTTCGTAGTTTAATCTTCACATTGTTCCTCGAGGATTCCTTTCCACCCTGGTGGCGAAACCTACCCTTACGGATCAGATCATCAAAGCACGTATGTAGATCCGGAATCTCCCGTGATCAGGAGAAACATCAAGAAGGAGTCGCAGATTGTTTCTCCATTGATGAACAAGGTGTCGTGTTCTTTGAGACCGCCTAGTGGTCCCTAAGCTGCGCAACCCGAGGCGATTGATCCTTAAGGAAGCTCATGACTCTCCTCTCACCATTCATCCCGGTAGTACTAAATGTATCAAGATCTACGCCAGAGGTTTTGGTGGACTAGGATGAAGAGAGAAATCGCTCAATACATTGCTAATTGCGACGCCTCGTCGTCGAAGTTAAAGCAGAGCATCAACGGCCTCTTGGTACCCTTCAACCTTTGGAAATTCCTGAATGGAAATGGGATAAAATCGGTATGGACTTCATTACCGGGTTTCCCAGACCAAGAGAGGGAATAACGCTATCTTCGTTGTTGTTGATCGCCTTTCCAAAGTAGCCCACTTCTTACCTGCTCGTGAGAGTATAACCGCTAGCCAGCTAGCTGATTTGTACATCTCTAATAGTGTCTCTTCATGGTATTCCATTAGAGATTAACTCAGACCGTGGAAGTCTCTTCACCTCTCGATTTTGGGAAAGTTTCCAAACGCTATGGGAACTCGCTCTCCTTTAGCACCGCTTCCATCCCCAATCAAGTGGTCAAGTAGAACGAGTCAATCAAATCCTAGAGGATATGCTTCGAGCTTCATCATCTCTTTCGCATGAATTGGGAGAAATGCCTTCCATTCGCCGAAGTTCGCTTATAACAATAGTTATCAAGCCAGCTGGCAAAGCCCTTTCAAGTTCTTTATGGACGGAAATGTCCAACGCCTTAATCGGTCGAAACCGGGAGAGACAACTCTTTGGCCCGGATATGATTCGTGAAGCGTAAGAGCAGGTTCGCGTTGTTCGTGAGAAGTTGAAAACAGCCCAATCTCGCCAAAAGAGCCAATATGATCGCAAGCATAAGCCTATGGCTTATGAAATTGGCGAAGGCTTACCTTCGGTTACTCCTTTGAAGGGAACCCATCGATTCGTATCAAAGGCAAGTTGGCTCTCGTTACATTGGACCCTTTCGCATTCTTGCCAAACGAGGGAAGTTGCCTACCAATTGAACTACCTCCGATCTTCCAAAGTCCATGATGTCTTCCACGCTTCCCAACTCAGCGTTGCTTCTCGGATCCTATCCGTGGAGTGGACCACGTAAACGCTTGATCTCCAAGATAACCTCACCTATCGAGAATATCCCGATCAGATCTCGATCAAGCCGAGCGACACTCGACGCCGGAATATCAAGTTTCTAAAGGTTCAATGGTCAAACCATTCCGAGCAAGAAGCAACTTGGGAAAGGGAGGATCGCCTTCGACTTGAGTATCCCACCTTTTTCAAGAATAAGATCCTAAATCTCGGACGAGATTCTTTTGAGTGGGGTGAGTTGTCACATCCCGCTTAGACCATGCATTAGGTGTGCATCATGTTTAAATTTCATTTGAATTTGAAATGGGAAGGCAGAAACCCTGAACACCCCCTTAAATCAACTAGGGTTTACTAAAATTTATTTCAATGAATCAAATGCCCTTCAAAATGTTCATCCTCTTTACTTTGGTTCGTAACCCATGTCAAAGAAGGTGTACCATTTTCTAGGTCATCTAAGGGTTCTAGGATTAATCCACAAGTTTTGAACTTGGGCATTTTAAATTATATAAAATATTTTAAATGTTCAAAATTGCCAAACCAAAATGTTTCATGTTGGGAATATTCCAACAAGTGACCAGGAGCATTTTGGTGATTTTAAAATAGTTTTGGTATTTTAAAAACCCCACAAAGTTGCAGAATATTAGAAAAGAGTAAAAATGGAAAAACACTTACTGTCGCCTGCGTTCGCCCACCCGCTGCCCAGCCCAGCAGCCAAGGCCAATGAGCTGCTTGGCTCGGCAGCAGCAGCCTGGTGCCCGACGGCGAGCTCGGCGCGCCACGCAGCTGGCCGCCGCCACCGCTTCACCTCCTCGCCGCCTCCTGGATGGCCTCCACGCCGCCGCCCACCCCTCGACACGCCATTCGCCTCGCCTCCTCTCCTCGCCTCGCCATGGCCGACGCCATCGCCGCCGCCGCTTCCACCGTCAGAGTCAGAGCCACCGCCGCCTCGCGCCACGAGACCTTGTCCAGCCGCTGGCCGTTGCCGACTTCGTCCGAACAAGCCAAGCCCGAGCACTTGCTCGCCCTGCCACCGACCGACTCCGCCGGCTCCGCCACCGCCGAGATCCCTTCGCCGCCGCCAGATCGTCGAGCATCCCCGACCCGACGAGGTTTCACGAGATCGCCGTGAGCCTGGCTACCTCCCCATCCTCCACTCTCTTCCTCGCACCACAACGACCCAACCACGATCGCTCGAACGCATCACCATGGAGCTCGTCGCCGACGAGGCTCGCCACCCAACGGCCACGCCACCGTGTCCATCGTGACTCACCGTGTCGCTGGGTCTAACTCTGCACTCCACGCCTCACCTTGCCCCCTATCAACTAGTCCGAGGTCACCCGAACCCCCGCCGCCAAACTCGTCAGCCGGCGCCAACTCCGCCACCCCGACCCCAACTAACCCCACCAAACGCCATGTTCATCCCAGCCCACGAGATGCCTTCCGACCCATTTAGTGGCCGAAAGTGCAAAAGCACTTTGTTCGCCATACCGGCCTCGCCAAGGCTAGACGCCATGAGTTGACCACTAACCATTGACCGTGGGCCTGTCTGATCGCTCGAGTCAATGACAGTGGACCCCTGCTAACTAATTAGGATTAGTTCTAATTAAGTTAATTAGTTAAACTAACTTCTCGACATGCGGGTCCCACTGGTCAGTTTGACTCGACGACCTGCTGACCCCGACGTCTGCTGACCTCATGCCGACGCATTAATTCAATTTCTGGATTTATTTTGATATAGTAAATTCCGTAATATAATTCAAATTTCAAATGCTTATAACTTTTATTCTATAACTCCAAATGCAAAGATTTATATATGAAAATTATCAGAAAAATACACTCTATCCATTGGTACAGGTTTCATGCATGTTAAAACAAGTTAACTATGCTGAATAACCAGAATAAGATATTGCACCATTAGGACTAACTCAATGAGCTATCATTTGAATCCTTGATTCAAATGAGTTCATCCCCGTTCTTTCAACTTGCATTAGGCCAACACACATCCATATTGCCATGTCATAGCATGCATCATATTGTTGCATATTGTCTTGTGTGTTTATTTCGTGTGCTTTCATGATAGGTTCTCGCCTCAAGATAACCTCGACTACCCATCCAAGGGCGCCTTCACCCCAGCCCATCGTGCAAGCAACTCATTGATCATTCCGATACAAACCCATGTTCTCGCTTCGCTTCTCGCTATCGCATTAAGACAACGCGATTCAACTGCTGTGTGCTGCGGTAGTTGAACCCACTTCCTTTGCATGACCTGTCATTGCCACAAGAATTAGATGAAACCCACTAGTATGTGTAGGAGTTGATTGAGCCATGTTTGTGATTCCTACCATGCTATGCTTGCTATGCTTAGAGTTGTGTCGTCCGCTCATCGGGATGATGAACTGGAGTGAAAGGTTGTGTTGGTTCGAGAGTGAAAGTGTTGAACACGATTTGGTAAAGGTATCGATGAGAGGCCATGTAGGAGTACATGGTGGGTTGTTTCATTGAAGCCGAACCTAAGAACTGAGATCTGTGTTTGTGATCCATGAACTAGCTACTACCACGCATTGGGCCCAAACCAATGGACCCTCTCGGCTTCTTAACCACCCCTGTTCTTAGTCCGGAGTTGCAAGTAGTTTCGTGTTTGTAGCATGTCAGGGGCACGCAACGCTGACCTTAGGGGTGGGTTGTGTTATGGTAGGCACCGCGGGTCTGTACCGAAAGTGCCGCTTGGTATCTCGGAACCCCGCACACATCGCTCGGGGCTGTATGGGAAACCTCGCCGACTCCTGCGGATGGAACCCAATAGGCGATAAACCCGACTAGGGACTTGAGTGTTTAGGTAGGCTGTGGCCGACACCCACGCTGGGCTTCCGCTGAAGGTTGCCGAGTACATGTCGTAAACGGCGATAAGTGGTGAGAGCGTGTGAAGAAGTACACCCTGCGCAGGTTAAATATGATCTATTCGAATAGCCGTGTCCACGGAGAAGGACTTCGGGTTACCTATATCAGTTCATAGACAAGTAAATGGATACTACTAAAAGCCTCAAGATAAGTGTGAGTATCGTGGATGGCCCTCTCGGGATGACGAGAGAGGATCCACGGTGGAGTATTGTGATGGTGATTAGTGGACTCTGTACGACAAATGCTTTACAAAGTGTGTCACGAGGATAGCTTAGCCAAGAGTCAAAGCTGGCTTGTCGCAAATAACTCCACCTCCTTCCTTGAGAATGTGCATGTATGATAGGATTCTGTGGTAAGACTTGCTGAGTACTTTTGTACTCATGTTTGCTTAATCAATATTTTTCAGAGGACTATACTACCCCCTCCGACGGATTCTATGTAGATGTTGACTTCGACGAGTGAACTAGCCACCCAGGTGGCGATCTAAGACTTGTGAAGGGCCATTGTAGATAGAAAGGCTCCAACAAGCTTTCTTTCTTTCTAGAGTCCAGACTCGAGACTAGTTTGCTTCCGCATGTGCTTGTATGATTGTATGATTTGAGTGTTGGGTCATGTGACCCCTACCTGTATGAATATATTATGTATGGCTCCTCGAGCCTCTTAAATAAAGTACTTGAGTTGTAGAGTTTTGTTGTGATGCCTTGTTGTATTTACTCATATCGGGCATATTATGTATGATTGAAATGCTTGGTATGAGGGATCCGACAAACTAGTTGTTTATCCTTGGCAGCCTCTCATATGGGGAAATGTAGTCTCGTGCTTCGAGCGATAGTAGTCCGCTACAGCCGGTTCACCGAGTCCTGCTAGCCCAGACTACCGCTTGGACACTTGACCGGCCGGCATGTGATTCATTTCGCTCCTATGTCTGTCCCTTCGGGAAATGTCACGCGGTGATATTCGAGTCTGCCTAGCTGCTACAGCCCGGATACCGAGTCCTGTTAGCCCAAATGCTACAGCCCGAATTCATACGCTGATGACCGACATGCTCAAGTGATTCATGTATGCCTGTCCCCATAGGTTAGTGCCGCTTTGGGTTCACGACTAGCCATGTCGGCCCGGTTCTTTGTCATGTGGATGCTAGCGACACTATCATATACGTGAGCCAAAAGACGCAAACGGTCCCGGCCATGGTAAGGCGACACCGTGGGAATACCGCATGCGTGAGGCCGCAAAGTGATATGAGGTGTTACCAGCTAGGTCG
This sequence comes from Aegilops longissima, assembly GCA_021605205.1. Taxonomy (NCBI): domain Eukaryota; kingdom Viridiplantae; phylum Streptophyta; class Magnoliopsida; order Poales; family Poaceae; genus Aegilops; species Aegilops longissima. Next base: position 50,730,807 of record CM038678.1, read on the forward strand.
ATGTGACTTGAATCGGGTCCCGACAGCGTTGGCATCAGAAAGCAGGCTGCCTCAGTGGGTTCGCTAAGCCAAACTGGTCAAGTTGAGTCTAGAAATGCTTTAGTTATATGTAGGGAATTGATTGTGGAGGAACGAAGGCTCTTTTTACTTTTTTACCTTATGCCCTCTCGATCCGAGTCATCCTCTTCTCATTCGACGTGGGTATAGGACTAGGCTCTCTTCTCTCTATCGTGTTCACGTGTTACTAATCCGTAGTAACTTATAGGATTGTTGGTTACATCCTCGCCCAAGGCTACTAAATTTTAGTATGCTATCATTTGAACCGTAACCTTGATATGATGTTGTTGAGTGGTTTTGCAATCTGATTTTGAATGTCTCAAATCTGATTTTGAGCATTTACGATGTTATGCTGCCCGATTTTCCCTAGAAATTCTAATGCCTTTGCATTGTGGCTGTGCTTTCAGATGGCCACCGCCCCGAACCAAGTGGTTCGCTCGACCCGCTGCATTGATGTGTGCGGTCACACGGCAATGTTGGTTCGGGTGATGATTGAGTCTGGTTATCGATGGTATCCTAATATACCGCCGAGGAGCAGTTTAGGATTTCAATCAAAGCCAATACCTATGCACGGTCCGGATTTATCCATCTTATCCCGAGCTATCGAGCCACTTCATCGTTCTTATGGGCTCGAATCACTATTGGAATGTCTCGCAAGATGCAGCCTATTCCATGATGACTATTATTCGAGCTGTAACTGCTTTGTCGAGCAACACCGATTTCCGCTATATGCCAAAGATCCTCCCTCGGGCGCATGGCTACCTTCGTGGTTTGTACAGCGATGCATCCCATGAGGACTCACCTTCGCACTACTACTTGAAGTTGTTTGGAGGACAAGGACCGTGAGAACCGGCCTTGCGATGGAGCTTTTTAATGCCCGCTCGACCACTGGGCTACTCGACTAGGTTTGCACTTGCCGTGCAAGCCGGATATATGGACATGAGAGACTTGTACCTGTAAGGGCGAGTCTGCCGGACTTCATGGAGTGGCGTGAGGTTGGAGGCATCACTCCTCCTCGTGGGCCTCTGCTCGCCACTGCTTGTTGGTCCACGGCCACATCCGAGTCCTTATGGTCCACAGCCCCACAGATTGTCTGCTTCCGGACGATCATGTTCCACTTCCGGCTTGGGTGGTGACTTCTATGAGGACTACTATGGAGCTGCCGAGATAGTAGTAGTATTCCTAGTATGGTAATAGTTGTATTTCCACCGTCTGCGTGACTCGTGGAATACGACTTAGTGTGTATCGCTCCTAAGTGTAGAAAATAATGTATAGGAGTTGGATTGCTTCCGATGAGATGTAACGCCTTTCCTTATAGTTGTACTCCGTCAGCTTGTACTAAACTATGAATGGTGTGTATGACCGCTGGTATATATATATGGCAGTTTTATATTACCATGTCATACGGATGAACATCTTTGCATTCCATGCTATCCATTACCTTCCGCACTTCCTTGTTAAATTCTGCCATCCTGGTTTAAACTTTGCTTTGTCTCCTGTGATGGTCAACACTGCAATACCCCTGCTGTTCCAGAGCAGGAGAAGCCGCAGCCGTAAATGTGGATCTGCCGCAACCGCCATCTTTGGCCGAGGTGATGTCGGAAGCGAACGCAATAAGCGTGAAACCAACCGCTTATTGGAGCGGATTGAACAAAACACAGCACGCCAGCCAAGAAACGATGTGGTTTCACTCAATGATTTCGCAAGCTATATCCTCCAAAATTCAAATATTCCGCCGAGCCTCTCGACGCAGATGATTGGCTCGCAAAGATCCACCACAAGCTGCGCTCCGCCAACGTGGCTGAGGCCGACAAGGTTACCTTTGCCGCCTATCATCCGGAAGGCCCCGCTAGTCTCTCGTGGGAAAATTATGAGGCTATGCGTCCGGTTGGACAAGTTACAACTTGGGATGAATTCAAAGCCGCCTCCGTGAGCACCATATTCCGAAGGTCTTATGGACCGCAAACGTGAGGAATTTGCAGCTTTCACCCAAGGTAGGTCGACAAAGGATGCCTACACCGTGAATTTGGGAGGTTAGCACGTTATGCTCCCAAGAAGTTTCTACCGATGCCAAGAAGGTGCAAGGTTCCGTAAGGGACTTAGCCCCGAGCTACGCCGAGATCTCCGCTTGCATGAGTGTACCTCTTTCCGGTTAGTCAATAAGGCTATCGTCACCAAATCAAGCAGACTGATTTTGAGGCTTCACGCAGCACATCCGTGACTCGATCGCCATCCGCTCGATCCCGAAGCGCGGGTTTGGGTCCCAAATACGCTCTACCACCTAGGTACACCCCGAGGCCATCCTTCGAGGCGCCGCCCAACCAGCCGTATTTTCCACCCAAGACTTATGGAGGTCCAACTGCTAGTGCTGCTCCACGTCCAAATGTGATAACTTGCTTCAAGTGTGGAGAGACGGGCCACTATATCCGAGAGTGTCCCCTGCAACAACCCCAATCAAGCCGAAAGTCTGCTGGCATGGCAAGCCAGCAGAAAGGTGCCCTATGCTAAACCAGTTGCCACCGCCGGGCCATGTCAACTATGTCTCCGCCAAGAAACCTATGAGGATCCCAACGCCGCCCTCGTGCGCTTCTTGTTAATTGCCATCCGCAACTGTTCTTTTGATATCGGAGCATCTCATTCATTTATTTCGAGAGCTATGCTCGATTGCACAACACCACATTCTCGTGACATGCCTACCTCCATGGAAATTAAACTCCTGGTTCTAGATGGCAAACCTCTAGAATAAGTCATGGAATGAAATTCTTGTCGACAGATTAGTCTTTCTTGCATCTCTAATAGCTCTTAAGTCCTCTGACATAAACATCATCTTGGGTATGGACCGGATGTCAGCCCATTATGCTAAGATTGATTGCTCTACTAGAACTGCTCAACTTACCCATCCTTCGGCAAGACAAAGAATGTTTTAACCCGAGTGTCTAAGCGCCACTTTACTCCTTAAATGCCAACCCCTTCCGCACCTCAAGATATTCCGTAGTCCGTGATTTCCGGATGTCTTTCCGAGGAACTGCCAGTGTTCCACCGACAGGATGTCGAGTTCGTGATAGATCTTATTCCCGAACCGCCCCAATCTCTAGAAGACCTTATAAGATGGCACCCCTAGAACTAGCTGAACTTAAGAAACAACTCGATGAGTCCTTGCAAAAGGTTTCATCCGTCCTAGTTCATCTCCATGGGCTTGCCCGTCCTCTTCGTCAAGAAGAAGGATGGTACGGATCGGATGGTTGTAGATTACCGACCGCCAATTTGGTCACTATCAAGAACAAGTATCCGCTCCCGGGATCAACGACCATATGATCAGCTCGCTGGATCCTCAGTCTTTTCCAAGATGGATTTGAGGTTGGGCTACCATCAAATCAAAATCAAGAACGGGGACATTCCTAAAACGGCCTTTGTCACTCGTTATGGCCAATACGAGTACACCGTCATGTCCTTCGGTTTAACCAATGCTCCAGCCACTTTCTCTCGGTTAATGAACTCAATCTTCATGGAGTACTTGGATAAATTCGTCGTGGTATACCTCGATGATATACTCATCTACTCCAAGAATGAGGAAGAACATGCCGAACACCTAAGGCTAGTATTGATGAAACTTCGAGAGCACCGCCTTTATGCCAAATTCTCTAAATGTGAATTCTGGTTACCATAAGTGACCTATCTAGGACATGTAATCTCCGGTAAGGGTATTGCTGTCAATCCCGAAGCGAAGTTCAAGCCGCCCTGATTGGACTCCACCGAATCGGTCAAGCAAGTTCGAGTTTCCTCGGTTTAGCGAGCTATTGCCGCCGCTTCCGAGAATTTCTAAAGTTGCTAAACCTCTAATCGAACTCCTCAAGAAAGATAAGAAGTTCGAATGGACGCCATAAGGCGAGTTCAGCTTTCAGAACTGAAAAGACGCTCGACATCTGCTCCCATACTTGTTCCACCAGATTTCTAAGGACTTTATTATCTATTGCGGCGCCGCGACAAGGACTAGGTTGCATACTCATGCAAGCTTCTCGACGCCAGGGCCCACATGAGGATAACTACCCCACACACGATCTAGAGCTTGCAGCAAGGGGTTCATGCACTCAAAACCTGGCGACATTACCTTCGGGTAATCGCTGCGAAATCTACACCGATCACCAAAGTCTGAAATATATCTTCACCCAACCGGATTTGAATCTCGTGCAAAGACGTTGGGTCGAGTTGATTACAGATTTCGACTTAGGAATATCCTACACCCTGTGCAAAGCTAATGTCATGGTCGACGACTAAGTCGCAAATCTTATTGTAACAATCTGATGTTACAACAAAGTCAACCAATTCTCCACGAGGAATTTCGTAGCTTAATCTTCACATTGTTCCTCGAGGATTCCTTTCCACCCCGGTGGCGAAACCTACCCTACGGATCAGATCATCAAAGCACGTAAGGTAGATCCGGAATCTCCGTGATCGGAGAAACATCAAGAAGGGAGTCGCAGATTGTTTCTCCATTGATGAACAAGGTGTCGTGTTCTTTGGAGACCGCCTAGTGGTCCCCAAGCTGCGCAACCTGAGGCGATTGATCCTTAAGGAAGCTCATGACTCTCCTCTCACCATTCATCCCGGTAGTACTAAAATGTATCAAGATCTACGCCGAGGTTTTGGTGGACTAGGATGAAGAGAGAAATCGCCAATACATTGCTAATTGCGACGCTCTGTCGTCGAAGTTAAAGCAGAGCATCAACGGCCTGCTGGTACCCTTCAACCTTTGGAAATTCCTGAATGGAAATGGGATAAAATCGGTATGGACTTCATTACCGGTTTCCCAGACCAAGAGAGGGAATAACGCTATCTTCGTTGTTGTTGATCGCCTTCCAAAGTAGCCCACTTCCTACCTGTTCGTGAGAGAGTATAACCGCTAGCCAGCTAGCTGATTTGTACATCTCTCGAATAGTGTCTCTTCATGGTATTCCATTAGAGATTAACTCGACCGTGGAAGTCTCTTCACCTCTCGATTTTGGGAAAGTTTCCAAACGCTATGGGAACTCGCTCTCCTTTAGCACCGCTTTCCATCCCCAATCAAGTGGTCAAGTAGAACGAGTCAATCAAATCCTAGAGGATATGCTTCGAGCTTCATCATCTCTTTCGCATGAATTGGGAGAAATGCCTTCCATTCGCCGAAGTTCGCTTATAACAATAGTTATCAAGCCAGCCTGGCAAAGCCCTTTCAAGTTCTTTATGGACGGAAATGTCCAACGCCTCTTAATCGGTCGAAACCGGGAGAGACAACTCTTGGCCCGGATATGATTCAGAAGCGTAAGAGCAGGTTCGCGTTGTTCGTGAGAAGTTGAAAACAACCCAATCTCGCCAAAAGAGCCAATATGACCGCAAGCATAAGCCTATGGCTTATGAAATTGGCGAGAAGGCTTACCTTCGGGTTACTCCTTTGAAGGGAACCCATCGATTCGGTATCAAAGGCAAGTTGGCTCCTCGTTACATTGGACCCTTTCGCATTCTTGCCAAACGAGGGGAAGTTGCCTACCAATTGGAACTACCTCCGCATCTTCCAAAGTCCATGATGTCTTCCACGCTTCCCAACTCAGCGTTGCTTCTCGGATCCTATCCGTGGAGTGGACCACGAAACGCTTGATCTCCAAGATAACCTCACCTATCGAGAATATCCCGATCAGATCTCGATCAAGCCGCGCATACACCGACGCCGGAATATCAAGTTTCTAAAGGTTCAATGGTCAAACCATTCCGAGCAAGAAGCAACTTGGGAAAGGGAGGATCGCCTTCGACTTGAGTATCCCACCTTTTTCGAATAGATCCTAAATCTCGGACGAGATTCTTTTGAGTGGGGTGAGTTGTCACATCCCGCTTAGACCATGCATTAGGGTGTGCATCATGTTTAAATTCCATTTGAATTTGAAATGGGGAAGGCAGAAACCCTGTAACACCCCCTTAAATCAACTAGGGTTTACTAAAATTTATTTCAATGAATCCAAATGCCCTTCAAAATGTTCATCCTCTTTACTTTGGTTCGTAACCCATGTCAAAGAAGGTGTACCATTTTCTAGGTCATCTAAGGGTTCTAGGTTAATCCACAAGTTTTGAACTTGGGCATTTTAAATTATATAAAATATTTTAAATGTTCAAAATTGCCAAACCAAAATGTTTCATGTTGGGAATATTCCAACAAGTGACCAGGAGCATTTTGGTGATTTTAAAATAGTTTTGGTATTTTTAAAACCCCACAAAGTTGCAGAATATTAGAAAAGAGTAAAATGGAAAACACTTACTGTCGCCTGCGTTCGCCCACCTGCTGCCCAGCCCAGCAGCACAAGCCAACAGCTGCTGGCTCGCCAGCAGCAGCTCGGTGCCCGACGGCGAGCTCCGGCGCCACGCAGCTGGCCGCCGCCTCGCTTCACCTCCTCGCCGCCTGCTGCTCGGATGGCCTCCACGCCGCCGCCCGACCCCGGACACGCCATTCGCCTGCCTCCTCTCCTCGCCCTCGCCATGGCCGACGCCACTGCCGCCGCTTCCACCGTCAGAGTCAGTAGCCACCGTCGTCCCCGCGCCACGAGACCTTGTCCAGCCGCTGGCCGTTGCCGACTTCGTCGAACAAGCTGCCCCGAGCACTTGCTCGCCTGGCCACCGCACCGACCCGCCCTGCCCGCCACCGCCGGAGATCCCTTCGCCGCCGCCACCGATCGAGCATCCCCGACCCGACGAGGTTTCTCTACGAGATCGCCGTGAGCCCGGCTACCTCCCCATCCCTCCACTCTCTTCCTCGCACCACAACGACCCAACCACGATCGCCTCGAACGCACCGCTGGAGCTCGTCGCCGACGAGGTTCGGCCACCCAACGCCACGCCACCGCGGTCCATCGTGACTCACCGTGTCGCTGGGTCTAACTCTGCACTCCACGCCTCACCTTGCCCCCTATCAACTAGTCCGAGGTCACCCAACCCCCGCCGCCAAACTCGTCAGCCGGTGCCAACTCCGCCACCCCGACCCCAACTAACCCCACCAAACGCCGCGGTTCATCCCAGCCCACGAGATGCCTTCCGCACCCCATTTAGTGGCCGGAAAGTGCAAAAGCACTTTGCTCATTGCTGCCTCGCGCCAAGCTAGACGCCATGAAGTTGACCACTAACCATTGACTGGTGGGCCTCTTGACTGCTCGAGTCAATGACAGTGGACCTCTTGTTAACTAATTAGGATTAGTTCTAATTAAGTTAATTAGTTAAACTAACTCATCGACATGCGGGTCCCACTGTCAGTTTGACCTGGACGATCCCGCTGACCCCGACATCACGCTGACCTCATGCCGACGATTAATTCAATTTCTGGATTTATTCTAATATAGTAAATTCCGTAATATAATTCAAATTTCAAATGCTTATAACTTTTATTCTATAACTCCAAATGAAAAGATTTATATATGAAAAATTATCAGAAAATACACTCTATCCATTGGTACAGGTTTCATGCATGTTAAAACAAGTTAACTATGCTGAATAACCAGAATAAGATATTGCACCATTAGGACTAACTCAATGAGCTATCATTTGAATCCTTGATTCAAATGAGTTCATCCCCTGCTCTTTCAACTTGCATTAGGCCAACACACATCCATATTGCCATGTCATAGCATGCATCATATTGTTGCATATTGTCTTGTGTGTTTATTTCGTGTGCTTTCATGATAGGTTCTCGCCTCAAGATAACCTCGACTACCCATCCAAGGGCGCTTCTCACCCCGCCCATCAGCAAGCAACTCATTGATCATTCCGATACAAACCCATGTTCTCGCTTCGCTCTCGCATCGCATTAAGACAACGCGATTCAACTGCTGTGTGCTGCGGTAGTTGAACCCACTTCCTTTGCATGACCTGTCATTGCCACAAGAATTAGATGAAACCCACTAGTATGTGTAGGAGTTGATTGAGCCATGTTTGTGATTCCTACCATGCTATGCTTGCTATGCTTAGAGTTGTGTCAGTCCGCTCATCGGGATGATGAACTGGAGTGAAAGGTTGTGTTGGTTCGAGAGTGAAAGTGTTGAACACGATTTGGTAAAGGTATCGATGAGAGGCCATGTAGGAGTACATGGTGGGTTGTTTCATTGAAGCCGATCCTAAGAACTGAGATCTGTGTTTGTGATCCATGAACTAGCTACTACCACGCATTGGGCCCAAACCAATGGACCTCTCGGCTTCTTAACCACCCCTCGTTCTTAGTCCGGAGTTGCAAGTAGTTTCGTGTTTGTAGCATGTCAATGCCGCACGCAACGCTGACCTTAGGGGTGGGTTGTGTTGCGGTAGGCACCGTGGGTCTGTGTACCGAAAAGCCCGCTTGGTATCTCGGGAACCCCGCACACATCATTCGGGCTGTATGGGAAACCTCGGCGGACTCCATGGATGGAACCCGAATAGGCGATAAACCCGGACTAGGGACTTGAGTGTTTAGGTAGGTCTGGCCGACACCCACGCTGGGCTTCCGCTTGAAGGTTGCCGAGTACATGTCGTAAACGGCGATAAGTGGTGAGAGCGTGTGAAGAAGTACACCCCGCAGGTTAAATATGATCTATTCGAATAGCCGTGTCCACGGAGAAGGACTTCGGGTTACCTATATCACTCATAGACAAGTAAATGGATACTACTAAAAGCCTCAAGATAAGTGTGAGTATCGTGGATGGCCCTCTCGGGATGACGAGAGAGGATCCACGGTGGAGTATTGTGATGGTGATTAGTGGACTCTGTACGACAAATGCTTTACAAAGTGTGTCACGTAGGATAGCTTAGCCAAGAGTCAAAGCTGGCTTGCTGCAAATAACTCCACCTCCTTCCTTGAGAATGTGCATGTATGATAGGATTCTGTGGTAAGACTTGCTGAGTACTTTTGTACTCATGTTTGCTTAATCAATATTTTTCAGAGGACTATACTACCCCCTCCGACGGATTCTATGTAGATGTTGACTTCGACGAGTGAACTAGCCACCCAGATGGCGATCTAAGACTTGTGAAGGGCCATTGTAGATAGAAAGGCTCCAACAAGCTTTCTTTCTTTCTAGAGTCCAGATCAGACTAGTTTGCTTCCGCATGTGCTTGTATGATTGTATGATTTGAGTGTTGGGTCATGTGACCCCTACCTGTATGAATATAGTTATGTATGGCTCCTGAGCCTCTTAAATAAAGTACTTGAGTTGTAGAGTTTTGTTGTGATGCCTTGTTGTATTTACTCATATCGGGCATATTATGCGGTATGATTGAAATGCTTGGTATGAGTGGGATCCGACAAACTAGTTGTTTATCCTTGGCAGCCTCTCATATGGGGAAATGTAGTCTCGTGCTTCCGAGCGATAGTAGTCCGCTATAGCCCGGTTCACCGGAGTCCTCGCTAGCCCAAAGACTACCGCTGGACACTTGATCGGCCGCATGTGATTCATTTCGCCTTATGTCTGTTCTTCGGGAAATGTCACGCGGTGATATTCGAGTCCTGCTTAGCTCGCTACAGCCCGAATACCGAGTCCTCATTAGCCCAGCCGCCACAGCCCGAATTCATACGTTGATGACCGACATGCTCAAGTGATTCATGTATGCCTGTCCCCATAGGTTAGTGCCGCTTTGGGTTCACGACTAGCCATGTCGGCCCGGTTCTTTGTCATGTGGATGCTAGCGACACTATCATATACGTGAGCCAAAAGACGCAAACGGTCCCGGGCCATGGTAAGGCGACACCCGTGGGAATACCGTGCGTGAGGCCGCAAAGTGATATGAGGTGTTACCAGCTAGGTCGATGTGACTTGGAATCGGGGTCCTGACAGAAAATAAACTTTGTACGAACTTGTTGTGGAAGTAATAAAAGCGACGGACTGCATAATAAAGGTACACATACAAGGGGCAATATAAAGTGACGTTCTTTTGCACTAAGACTTTATGCATCAACCCTAAACGCGCATGACAACCTCTGCTTCCCTCTGCGAAGGGCCTATCTTTTACTTTATGTTCTTACTTTATGCTTGAGTCAAGGTGATGCTCACATTTCCCTTTTTATTTTTATCCTTTAGCAAGCTCTCCGTGTTTGAAAGATCATGATACATATATCCAATTGGATGTAAGTTGGCATAGGCTATTATTGTTGACATCACCTAAAGGTGAATACGTTGGGAGGCAACACAATAAGCCCCTATCTTTCTCAGTGTCCGGTCGAAACTCTATAACCACAAGTATTGCGTGAGTGTAAACAATTATAGGGGACTACGAGATAGTTGAGTATGTGAGCTTGCTGAAAAGCTCCATTATTGACTCTTTCTGATGTTACGATAAATTGCAATTGCTTCAATGACTGAGATTATAGTTTGTTAGTTCCCAATGAAGTTTTTGAACCATACTTGACATTGTGAATTGCTTATTACTTGAGTAGGAAATCATATGACAAAATCTATATATGTTGCTGTTATTAGAATGATCATGATGCCCTCATGTCCGTATTTTATTTTTATCGACACCTCTATCTCTAAACATGTGGAAATATTTTTCGATATCGGCTTCCGCTTGAGGACAAGCAAGGTCTAAGCTTGGGGGAGTTGATACGTCCATTTTGCATCATGCTTTTATATCAATATTTATTGCTTTATGGGCTGTTATTACACATTATATCTCAATACTTATGGCTATTCTCTTATTTTACAAGGTTTACCATGAAGAGGGGGAATGCCAAGAATGGAATTCGCCGAAGGAGCAAACATTGAAACCTATTCTCATAACTCCAAAAGTCCTCAAACTCCACGAAACAACTTTTTGGATTTTATAAGAATTTATGCCGAGCGAAAGAAATAGGCCAGGGGCCCACACTTGACCAGAGATAGAGGGCGCCCTCACAGGGCGCGACCCCTATCTCTTGGGCCCCGTGGCCTCCGGCCCATCTTCTGCTATATCATCACTTTTACCCTGGAAAAAATCATGGGCAAGCTTACGGGACGAAACTCCGCCGCCACAAGGCGGAACCTTGGCAGAATCAATCTAGGGCTCTGGCAGAGCTGTTCTGCCGGGGACACTTCCCTCCGGGAGGGGGAAATCATCACCAACGTCACCAACGATCCTCTCATCAAGAGGGGGTCAATCTCCATCAACATCTTCACCAGCACCATCTCCTCTCAAAACCCTAGTTCATCTCTTGTATCCAATCTTGTATCAAAACCACAAATTGGTACCTGTGGGTTGCTAGTAGTGTTGATTACTCCTTGTAGTTGATGCTAATTGGTTTACTTGGTGGAAGATCATATATTTAGATCCTTTATGCATATTATTACTCCTATGATTATGAACATGAATATTCTTTGTGAGTAGTTACGTTTGTTTCTGAGGACATGGGTGAAGTTTTGCTATTAGTAGTCATGTGAATTTGGTATTCGTTCGATATTTTGATGAGATGTATGTTGTCTTTCCTCTAGTGGTGTTATGTGAACGTCGACTACATGACACTTCACCATTATGTGGGCCTAGAGGAAGGCATAGGGAAGTAATAAGTAGATGATGGGTTGCTAGAGTGATGTGCTTAAACCTCGCTTATGCGTGTTTCGTTAGGGGTTGATATGGACCCATATGTTTAATGCCGTGGTTAGGTTTACCTTAATACTCCTTTTGTAGTTGCGGATGCTTGCAATAGGGGTTAATCATAAGTGGATGCTTGTCCAAGTTAGGACAGTACCCAAGTACCGTCCACCCACATATCAAATTATCAAAGTACCGAACGCTAATCTTATGAACGTGATGAAAACTAGCTTGACGATAATTCCCAATGTGTCCTTGGGAGCTCCTTCTTCATTATTAGAATTTGTCCAGGCTTATCCTTTGCTACATAAAGGATTGGGCCACCTTGCTGCACTTTATTTACTTTATTTACTTTTTGCTCGTTACTATTTATCTTATCACAAAACTATCTATCACCTACTATTTCAGTGCTTGCAGAGAAAACCTTACTGAAAACCGCTTATCATTTCCTTCCGCTCCTCGTTGGGTTCGACACTCTTACTTATCGAAAGGACTACGATAGATCCCCTATACTTGTGGGTCATCATTGCACATTATCCAGCCCGTCCTGTATTCTGGCCTATTAACGACCTGTTATGCCTGTGAAAGAATTAAGCCTTTGCAGTCCTACGGCCTGTTAACGGCCCATTACCGTGCTGGGCCGATACCAATTACGCCCGATTGTGGCCCATGTAGACCCATTTATCCGACGGCCCGAGGCCCACCGATTGCAGGCCCATTTATCGACGGCCCGAGGCCCACCGACTATAGGCCCATTTATCGACGGCCCGTAGGAGACACATGGATCCTACGACCCGTATATGGCCCATGGTAGTTGCGGCCACTAGCAAACCAGGGAAAAAGAATACTAGAAAATAAATAAGGCCAAAACTAACGCTAGGCTATTAAGGCGATTGCACAGATTACATCCACTCGGCATCAAAGATCGCCACCAGTGCAAATATAGGGAACACCCTACACTATACAAAAATGGCTTGTTGTTTTCTTCAACCGGTGGCTGCACGTTAAGAATAAATTTTGTATCGCACCAAAACAAATTACAACTATATAACAAAAGGAAGGTTGGCATAAAACTTAACATTCTAGCGTATAAATGCACCACCGTAAGTTCGAAGCTCGATTCATTTGACCGACTGTTACATTTTCATGCAGATTGTCCGATGGAGCACCATAACCGCCTTCATTTCCCTAGGCTCTCGAACAACACAACAAATGTCCGATAGTCCGTTTCAAAACCATGCATATCTTGACGACATTGAGCAATGTTTCTCCTTGTTTCACAAAGGGCCTCTGTTAGGGAATGGACTTGTGTCTCGAGCGCAGATACAACATTGCTTTGAGCTTGCATATCTTGATCATGAGGCAGTTTGGACGATATTGCCTTAACAACCAACCCAAGATACGCAGAACGTGCTTTTGGCATCGTTAGTGGACAGGTATCGACCCATTGCAGCAAGAGTCGACATTGCGGTTATAGTTGCCTCGCCACCTTCGTAAGGTGGCGGTTCCACCATTTTTTCATAGCTTGCTGAAAAGTTGAGGTTTTACATTAGTAGTACCGTAATGTAAGATATTAAGGAGGCAGCAAAACCAAACAAAATAGCTTTGGTCTATATACGTAACTTATTCGTGAACCCATGTAAAATATTAGTTGTATTTTATTGCAAAGTACATAATAAAACCAGGTTCCAAACATATGACCATGTACCATCGCTAATGTATTGTCTATTTCTTCACATTGTATTGAGGGCTAAGGATAAAGAAACGAAGTTTATAATACGGTAAGCATAGTATGACATCATTCATATCACAAAACAAATGAGAATGCATAAACATGCAATTGTAACGCTGTGTGGAAAGTCCAAATATGAACTAGATTACGAGTCAAGATCAAAGGAACATCACTCCTCTCTTTTAAACCTTGTAAGGTGCAATGATACGCTAAGACAATTGTGTATAAAATTGAAAAGAGTAATAGACATTGGCTGCAAACCATGCAGTTCAAGGCACAAGTCAGAGTAAGTAGTAGTTAAAAGGCATGAGGATTAAGGACTTACAACACCGGCTTTGACTGGTGTAGTCATGCCCTTCTTCTTGCCGGTGTGACAGTCCTTGAAGATTTCCACAAGATTTGGTTCAGTACTTTTTGGTCCTTATGGGCTTTCCTCCGCATTTCAACAAGTCAATATAGATCTGATAATATGGTACAAATAAAAGAGTGAAACAGCAGCTAATTACAAGAGCCTCGCAGTGTGCAATATAGCTACGAGATCCTCGCTATCTGTTGAATTTCACTTTGTACGGTTGGCCTTGTTCTTTGAACAGTTCACCTACAAGAAGATAGATTTGTGTGACACATGCGTAAATAGGACTTCAACATGTGATCCGTCACATATATATAATGTGCCCGATACTTGGATCGCACCAAGTGTTTAACAAGGCCCTCCGCCTTCATCCGATATATTTTCCATCGAGATGTTTGGGAAAGTTCACTGTTAGCCTTGTCTTCAAAGTGAGTTTTCCTCAAGTTATACCGACATCGTCAGCAGAGCAGACTTGAAAACATGGGTGCAAGCTGGTCTGGTTGCATCATCTAGGCTATCCAACTTGAACCTCATCTGTTGAAAATTACGGGAGTCTCATTATCAGCAACCTAGAAAGTATGGGACCGAGCAAGACAATATTACTAGTTTCCATACATAACCATACTTACAGATAAATGGTCGAGGAAGGTGTTGAACTGGTTTCGCTTTTGTCATTCCCTGCATCAATCCATGTTGGGAGGATACGACATGACACCTAACGGCAACCGCTGCCTCTGATACTAACTTGGCTGACTTTGTAGCATCACGTGGCCTTTTTAAACCAGCCTCAAAATGGATCTCCATTCTTCCTCCTCTAGATTTAGTTAACCTATCGAGCATTATCCTGATGTTTGTTTCCTCTTTTGCCTAGGTGCTAGTCCAACAGCGAACATAGGAAGTGTTAGTGTACATCAAACTGTGAGACTACATATAAAGAAGCATGGAATCAGAATTTGACTCCAAAGAACTACCTTCTTGCTGTTGAAGCTCACAAGGTTCATCTGATATTGCCAACTCGCCTTGTGTCAAGAGTGCTTGGGAAGTAGTGTCGTGGCAAGGGAGCTTGGGAATGTGTTGCTAGTTTCAGCTTGACGACGAGTATGTCGTGGTACCGGTAGTATTGTGGTAGGTGTTGCAAGAACTAGGGCTGTCTCTGCTTTTGGTGGCAGCTATTTGTTTCGCTTTTTTTTTTGCAGCTCATGTAGCATGGGATGCCGTGTTTGTAGAATTTTCCGCTGGACTTTGACCTTCTATTGCACCATCGCACCAGCAGAATCTGCAGGATTCATCCGCTTCTCATTCCCTTCCATTCTGTATTTCTTCATCTTTCTCTGCGCCATGTTATGTCAAGTCGACAAGAAAACGAATAACAATTTAGTTCTTCGTAACAAATTGATGCGTGATGCATTTAACTGAACTTTGATGTTAGACAACCACATGATAGGAGGATGTAATATGTATGAAAAACAGGACGAAAGAGATAACCGTAACTATGATGTGTAAACTAAGAAGAAGACATTTCACCAAATTAGAAGCAATGCAATGGAAGGTAGACACCATATGAAAGATGCTACAAATATCGCCTCGCCAAGTTAATGTTGTCTCATCATAAATGGCGCTTAAACAAATGTGAAGCAAGACAAGAAATAAATCATATACAAGATGTAAACAACATCACACTACCATGTTAGAGGTCTCTCGTCATTAGTTCCATTGCATATTCACAGCTTATGATGTGTAAACTAAGGAGAAGGCATTTCAACAAATTAGAAGCAATGAAAGCTAGACACCATATGAAAGATGCAACAAATATCACTCTACCAAGTTAAAACTGTCTCGTCATAAGTGCCATTTCAACAAATTAGTAGTACAAGCTAGAAAAGAATGTGAGATGTAACCTATATCACACTCAAGTCAAACGTGTCTTATGATAAGTGATTGTTGCAGGTTACACAACAGTAGTAATTTGATGTAAGAACATGGTGTGATAGATGATATTGTATGTTCTAGAAACAGAACACGTGTCTTATTCAAGTATAATGTGTAAAATAAGCAGATGGAATTCAACAAAATTAGAAGCAATACAAGCTAGACATCACACATAACATGCAACCACATATAACAAAGCCAAGTTAGAGGGAGCACCAAGGATGCTGCACTAGGGGAGACGTGCTCATCATAAACACAACTTTGTTGAGTGTCTATGCATGTGTTGTCTTGGAAATCATCTTGGGGTGTGGAGGAGTAGAAATCTGAGAGGCCCTCCGCTCGAAGGAGCACCTTTATCCGCTGCCTTGCTAACTTCCTTCCGCTTTATTGATTTTGAATTGTCAAGTAAAACCGACAAGAAAAATCAATAAAATTCTTTCTTCAGAACTCATTCATGCATGATACTGACAATCACTACTTTGATGTAAGGCAAACACATGATACCAGGATGGAATATGTACGAAAAATAGGACGACATGACATGCTCACAACTGTTTGTGTAAACTAAGCAGAAACATTCCAGCAAATAAGAAGCAATGCAAGCTAGACACCACATGAAAGATGCAACCAATATGACTCTGCCAAGTTAAAAGCATCCCATCATAAATGGAATTTCAACAAATTAGAAGCAGCGATGCTATAAATCATATGAAAGATGCAACTAATATCGCACTGCATATACTAAAGGTGTCTCGTCATATTGATTGATGTGGGATACAAAAAACAATAGTTTCATGTAAGGACATGCTTAATAGACAGATGTACTATGTACTAAATACAGAAGGCATGTCACATTAACAGTATAATGTACTATAAGCTAAGCAGACTAGCACATGCAGTTTAACCAGATTGGAAGAATTACAATCTAGACACCATATGCAACATGCAACCACATATCACGCTGCTGTTAGAGCAAGCACCGCGATGCTAGTGTAGGGAAATGATGTAATCAACTACAGAGCTACGCTCACTATCTTCATCTAGCATTTCGCTTTCTTGAGAATCATGTCGGAGGTCGACGCTGCATTCTTTAAATGAGTAGTCCCTTGCCTGCCTGCCTCGCCATAAGTGATTGATGAGGGATACACAAGAACATTAGTTTGATGTAAGAACATGGTTAATACACGATGTACTAGTATGTACCAAAAACAGAAAGGCATGTCATATTCAAAGGTATAATGTGTAAGCTAAGAAGATGCAATTTAACCAAATTGGAAGCAATACAAGCTAGACATCCGGCTGGAGTGGTGAGCATGATCATCTAGGACCGAGAGCCTGGTGGAGGCGGGCTGCTTCGCCACCATCGCAGCTTTTTAGTTGGCTTCCGTGTGATGCCTATCTTTGTTGGGCTTGTCATCGCCTCGCCAAGGCCTCGACTAGCTATTTGTCTTCCGGTGCTCCCGGATGGTGGTTCATGTAAAAATATCTTTCCTTATCTTGATAAAGACCGACTTCGCCTTTCAATACAAGCTAGACACCATATGCAACATGCAACCACATATGACACCGTGAAGTTAAAGCAAGCACTGGATGGTGGTTCACGGCGAGCGAAATCATCAACTCCAGAGCTACGCTTCCTGCCTCCATCTCGACACTACACCCTTTAAAGTCTTGAAACGTGTCCGCCTAGCCGCATACCACGCTGGAGCGATTTCTCTTCTCTTTCCTGCTTCGTGAAGGCAGGGTCTGAAATACCCTTGCATAAAAACACAATAGTGAGAATATGGGTGAAGTGTGTGTAAGTAGTGCAATCAAAAGTAGCGATAGCGGTGGCTGAAAAATAAATGACAGGAGACATATGATAGCTTTACAATATTGCATGGCAAACAAAATTAGATTCTACTCCGTATGATTTTGTAATATATGAGCACAGAAATGTAGGTACTCCTCCAAAGACACCACCACATGTGGTCCTATCAAGATAAAGTCGACTAAAAATAAATAGGTCACCAATTTTTATGAACCGTCCGATCTATAAGGAACGGGTAGATGGCCTTCGCTCACCTCCCGCCAACATCAAGGATTTATCTTTCTCGAACCGCCACGACCACCGCCTGCACTTCCTGCCTCCCCGCCCGCCTCCCATCGACCTCACACCACCGTCTGTGCTTGGCAGCGCCTCAGCCATCCTTTAATCCCGACCGACCTCCAGATCGGGCGCCAAGAGCTCTAGGCCGCACACGCCCTAAGATAAAACTACAGCATTGCTTCCCGGCGTAATAGTCGTATTAGCGCCTTTTACGCTGGGAATGCTTCCGCTAATTGGGAATCAACTGCCGAAATTGAAATTCAGGAGGGCAACGGACCTCTAGCTAAGGTGAAATAGTATATGAGGAGAAACCTTGTGCATCACGAAGTTACTAGGAACATCTAGTATCAAGAAGAAGCGGTCAACTAGTGTCTTCGTGGGATGAATACCGCAAGCAGAGACGTAAGATTTGCACCTAATAAGGGAAGAGGAGTACCTTCTTCGTTGCCGTGTGGTCACATGCACATGTCGCTACCGATCTTCTTCTTTTTACCGGGAAACCGATGTTCGAGGGTGCAGGCTTGGACGAACCCATGGCCAAATTGTTGATCAGGTTGCCGTGGCCGATGTCGGCGGAGGGAAGAAGATCCGAGGCAGCGAAGGACGATGCGAGCAGGAACAACTCCGTGCGGTGTAGGGTGGCGGTTGGAGCGGCAGCGGTGAGGCGCAGGACGGCGTGGTTGAACTGCTCGCACGGACGGCTCGGCCTCGCTTCAACTACTAGCCGTGGAGGGCGCTATGTTGAGGTTGCGGTGGACGACGACGCCGGGTATCGGCTCGCGTGATGGAGGAGGGCGGCGGTTGATGGGTGGGATGGGTGGCGGACGGAGGACACCGGGTTTCAAGGCTGGTGGAGAGGTAGTTTTGGTGCCCACGGAGTATGAATGGGGAATCGGACGGTAGGGGGGAACCATGTTTCGTCCGGGATGCGCTTGTTTTTTTGGCTTTTTGAATGAAGATGGGACGCGCTTGTTTGAAATTTGGGAAAGTACAAACTTTTCCCCTCTTAAATTTCGGACCCACTGGTCGGGGTAGGATGGTAATCCCAGTGTCCCAAATAGTGGGCGGAGCGATTTCGCCGCACATGTGTGCTTAGGGCGGCCATTGTGTATGAATGTTTTTCGAGGCGGTTATGTGGCGCCTAGATGAAGCTACAAACCTACCCCGTTTAGACCTTTGGACGCCGGGTCAAGGGTTTCACGGGTCGAGTTATTAGAAAAGTTATTTCCTTGTACTACCAAACATTGTTCTCACACGGTTTCAAGTAGTAGAGGCTCTTTTGGCGCTTCGCTCAAATTTTGAAACACAAGCATTCACGCTTAGAGTACTCTTGAACTATGAGGATTGACCTAAATAGAGAACGTTATATTTGACCTTGTATGTTTGAAAACCTCATTAAATTATCCACTTTTTTTGAAATTTTGACACTTGAAAATCCTATAACTACGATTATTTTGGAATGGAGGAGCTAATTTGAATCTATTTTGTACACGACTACATATGCTATTATGTACAAAATTAGAGCAAAGATTGGTGCCCCATAATTTAGGTATGGTTTACAAATGCCATGATATCAAATTCAAATAATTGAATGGACTTCATGTTGAATTCGATTTTTTAAACCACCTTAAGTTGAATTCAAATGTATGCTAGTTCATATGTAGCTATTTATAATGTCCATTGTGTAACTTTCAGATGTATAATGTGCTTTACACACACAACATGAACTATACTCACGTTTATATTCGATTGCTAAAGCGATGCATTGTCTGGAGTTCAAAATACTAACTATGTGGATCAATTGTGTCGAATAGTAACATAGACATGCTCAAATTCGATAGAATCTAGATGTCTGATGGATCAATGACCGCTCCTTACGTGAATTGCAAATATCATGATCCCATCCTAATATTTGGATACAATTTATATCTTTAATCAATGTGTAGAGCAGTCTTTTACGTGTAGTTTCACTCTCCATCGGTGGTCTCTCACACATGCTCAAACACTCTCTCCCGAGGTGTCTTTCTCGCACACATGCTCTAGATATAACCCTCCCTCTTAACCATTTACAACTGTTTTCACTAACCTTTATCACAAGAACTCTTCCTCTCGCAATCATACACACGCACAATCCTCATCGACCCTTTCTATATACATGGACCTGCCTACGTGTCTCATGTACTCACATTATCTTTACGCCTGCCTCTCACGCATTGTCTCACACCTCTTCCTAATCGATTTAGTATGATTCTAGCGAGCATTCTCAGAGGATGCCCCTTAAAGTTAGGTTGGATTAATAGTAATATCGAGATAAAGGGTTACCTTAGTCCGAGAACCTAGGATTACAAATCCTAGACGGCTTTGTCAAGGACACAGAGTCCTTCACAATTCTGCTATCTTTGTCTTGTACGACTAGTCATCCATGGGTCTTCCTAAATGTGTCATGGGTCACCAATGTGGCACAGACGGAACCGAATGAAGGGCCTCACCTCGACTCACTGGACCTCATGCGTGACACACCCTCTGCCCCCACGCCTCATTATCTTCTCACACCCACACATACCAACACAAACACCACACACAAAGAAAATTTCTCCTGGTGCCTCTATTCCTCCCCCTGCATATACACACTCAAGGAATGGAATCTCTTGTCGTTACGCCATATTCGCCTCTCTCTCTCTCTAGACCACTCTCATTTCTCGTGCTATCTCTCCCACGCACGCCCCGTCGGCCCCTCTATCAATGCCTCTCTCGAATACGTAATACACACACATACCTCTCTAGGCCCCGCCAAATACATCAACTACACATTCACACATGTTACATCACGTACCCCATTGATCTAAAGAGCCCTATCTTCACGTTTATTTCGCATAGAACATTACTTTTGAATAAAGTGTGGCCAAAAAAATATTTTAGAGTTTCTACATATATACAACATTACAAAGTTATATGGAGGAGTACGAACGCTAATTTGCATTGCATGGTGCCCACAATGATATTTATTCCGCACTGTGAATTTGTATATTTTTATATTATATACAAAGTTAGTCATAATAAAGAGAAACAAAGAACATCTCTCTCTCATCGTGATACACCCCCAGACGCCTTTCACGTATGCACACAAAACTATCTCAAGGTCCTCTAAAAGTAAGCCCCGTAAAATTCACGCGTGGTTCAAGTCGAGGACGCCCGTTTCGCCAAAGAGGGCGCCGATGAGAGCGGCATCCGCGTTTCTGCGCCGAGTCGAGCCTCTGCCGCCCGGTTCATGTCCAGACGTCCGGTTCCGCTGCAGGAGGGCTTCGATGGCAGCGGATCCGCGCCCCGCCTCAAGTTGAGCCTCCGCCGCCCGGTTCACATCCACGACATCCGGTTCCGCCCGCAGGAGAGCCTCGATGGCAGCGGCATGCTGCAGGCCTGCTGCCGAGTTGAGCCTCCGCCTCCGGTCCTCCTTTAGTATCGCCATGTTGAACCGCTGGTCCGCCACACCATGGGGGACTCGACACCGCACGAAGTCAACGCCCATCGCCTCATACCCATCGGGGCCTTCGCGCCACGACCTCCGCAGTGAACATTGATCGGCTTCTCTCCTCCTCGTAGCTTGGCTCCGAGAACTCGGGATTGGCCCGCCGCAAAGCGAGCTTGGGAACGGAGGTCCGTGGCGCCACCGCCACCACGATTTCGCTGCGGCGCCCGGCGTGAGCATCTTGTAGTAAGTGATCTTGCGGCGCACTATGGCTTTCCGCGAACTAGGGACGCTGATGCGGATAGGGGATCAAAGGTGGGGAATGGGTTGAGATTTGGTGTGGTTTTAGGGCAATGGCTGGTGTAGGCCGAGCAGCAAGGTTCCGTGTGAATAGTGGTTCCGTGACGACCGGTCAATTGGTTTTGACTGTACATCACTCTTGTCGCTCTCGTGTTGCAGCCCGGCATGCTGGATCCTCCACGCCGCCACCGAATGGAACGCGCTTGCCTTTGCTTGCCGCCAGGGACCGCAGCTTGAGAGCAAACCGACGCCCTCCCTCCCCCCAGCTGCCATTTATTATACCACCACTCCTCCGCTTTTATGCAGAGTAAATAAAAACAGAGGGAGTATACTACTGATGAGGATCCTCGACGTGGCGAACCCATTGAGTAACCGACATACGGGCCTAGCAAGCATGGGGTCCGCCAAGAAGTGACCGAAAGGGAGGGTAAGGCAGGATACCTACGCGAGGATCCACTTCCACTATACTACTTTGAGCAAATGCTAGAGTAATAATATATGACATGCAACTTACACAAATGTTAGAGTAATTATATATGACATGCAACTTACACAAAGCATACAGGGTCTAATGCGTTTTTCGAGGCTAACTTTGACCAAATGTTAGAGTAATAATATATGACATGCAACTTACACAAAGCATACGGTCAATTTTGTATGTGAAAGGAGTTTCCAATGATATAATTTTCACATTATACATCTCATGTACTATTAATTGGAAACCATATCGAGTACAAATCTAGGAGTACGTACGAATCTAACAATATTGATTGGGCGTTGTTGAATGTTCATACCTTTTTGATCATAGTAGAGATACTTTGACTACACATAAAACTTATATGTAAAGTAGAAAGGATAGGAGGGAGTATATTGTACGTTCAAAAACGAAACAAACATTGAATACCCTTTATATATGATTTATGGATGCTATGATCACCGGTTCAAATTTTGAATCCGCCTTAGGTATCACGTGTTCTCACTGCTCCTCTCGATTTCATCTCGGGTCCGGAGATCTATTGAAAGAGGACTAGGTGGGTACATGCGAATGATACTCGGCGGAATGTTCAAATGAGGCATGCGGGAGGATGGACTCGATCGAGGGCTTACATGATCGATGGAGAAGAGGGTTGAGAGGAATGAGAAATAAGCAAACGCCACATGATTACACTTGAACGACTCAAATAAACAATAAGTTGTCTCGCTTGGCCTACATAGTGAAAGGTCTAATGCGTAACGCGGAGCACTGGCGCTCGAATATGGCTGGGAAAACAGGGAAACCGACATGTGGGGCACACCCGTCAGGACGACATAGCGCAGACTAGTCCAATGGAGGGGCTGGCCCACGACCTCCTCGCCACCGACAACCGTTCATGTGGGTCGTTGGGGCGAACAACGGGGCGCAGCTCCAAAGACCGCCTCGACACGGCGATCATGTGAGCGACACACTCATATTGTTGCTAGACATGGTCAGTTTCAGTGTGCCGAGGGTGGCGTTAGTGTTGTGGCACGACCAATGGTATGTTTGGTTTGTGCCCAAGTTGCCCCATCAAAGCATTGGGTAGCAAAAATTTTGGTTGAGGTTTTGGTTTCCCATGATTTGGCCGACATTGGCAAGAAAAATGAACTAGAGTTGGCTAGAGTTCATTGGCATGCCAAAGAAATGGCAACCATCCAAACAAAGACCAATCTTTGGGTCATGACCAAAATTTTGGTTGAGGTATTGGTTGCCCATGATTTGGCCGACATTGGCAAGAAAAATGAACTAGAGTTGGCTAGAGTTCATTGGCATGCCAAAGAAATGGCAACCATGCAAATAAAGGACCAATCTTTGGGTCATGACCAAAATTTTGGTTGAGGTATTGGTTGCTCATGATTTGGCCGACATTGGCAAGAAAAATGAACTAGAGTTGGCTAGAGTTCATTGGCATGCCAAAAAAATGGCAACCATCCAAACAAAGACCAATCTTTGGGTATGAACAAAATTGTGGTAAGGTGCACTTTGGCCACAATCCAAACACACCCCAACACCGGGCTCGTCGAGGATGCATGGGGCGCCGCGACGCGTCCGTGGAGTGGTGTAGCGCCAACTGCATCCTCTCGACTGAGACCATGCCGGGCCGCCTTGCTTTTTCAATGACATGCGGGATCGATTTGAGCAAAGCGCATCTCCAACGCTACACGACCGCAATCGACTACCCCGCACACCAAAGCCCTCGCCCTCGCTACCGTCAAGGTAATGCTCCCAACCGCGCCAGCTGCCCGCATTCATGCCGCCCATTCAGATGTCGTCGTTAAGAGGCTCGGTGCCCGAGGAACCAACTCCGCGACTTAATGACGCACCCGACGCTTGGCCTCACCGAATGCGCTACTTAAAGCGGCAACGCCCAGCTAACCTCCACACCATAGCGCATCATCCTCCTACCGCACCACATCCGCCATGACCGCAAGTGCGAACACTCGTGGGAGAGCTTGTCTTCGGGATGAAGCTCGAGGTCGCCGCCTCGCCAAGTCGCTCTCGCGATGCAATAGCGGAGTAGCCGGACGCGACGCGATCGCGACAAGCGGTGGCCACGCCGGGCGGCCGATGATGGGAGCACCGCCACCACGCTGCCCTATTTGCCGCCGCCCAACGCCCGCACCGCCGAGGTCGGGGCTCCTCCGAGGATGAGTAGGGCATGGGAGGCGGCAGGCATGGTGTGCCAACTGGCCGGTCCGTATCCCGTGTTCTACTCTTCCTCGCCAGAGACCGCACCTTCACTTCACGGGTCTTGAACCCTGCCTCGCATATAGAGATCGCAGATGGAGGACGCCGGTCGCCGCCAGAGAATAGGTTTAGGGTCGGGTTTTTTATTTTTCTGTCCTATAAAAGTTGGAAATGTATTGAAAATCTGCCTTGTTTAAATTAATCTCGCCGGTGTATATGAACTTGCACAATAATATACATATTGTGGGAGTATTAGTAAGATGCCGTCGTATGCTGTACGGAAGATCAAGATCTTGTGGGAGAAAAGGATGAACGAGGGAAAGCCTTATCTCGCAAATGTGGAGAGGAGTGCGGTAAATTGTCATAGTTTCCTTCCTATCCGTTAGATATAGATCGGACGGCCTATATTGCAGGATGACAGTACACCATCATCACCAACTCGCTTTTATTGAACCGAGACAAATCTAGAAAACCCAACTAAGCCAACCTCCCAAAGATATCACGCTGAAAAGACCCGTGCCACCGCTTTAGTCGGGATTACCGGATTACTAGTAGTAATATCGATGGATCGCGCAAGCAACAATTTTTTTGAGGAGGCGGCACCTACTAGTTTAAAAGGAAAAAGGCGTACACTCACAACACTCCCGTCACGGTCGCATTGCACCCCACACACGCTCGGTCCTGCACACGGCTCACACAGACGGAACGCGCTTCGCTTGCCTCTTCACCGACACGGGACTGCACTTGGAGAAACCGACCATGCGCCAAACTCCCCGCCCACCGCCAAAATCCTCCTCCCTCCCACACAAAAATCCCCAAATCCGATTCAACCGCCTTCGCCAAATATTCCCCAAAACCCTCCCCGTCCCCCTCCACTCCATTCGCTCCACTAAAGCCGCCTCCCCGCCGCCCGATACGCCGGGCGCCGCTGTTCGCCTAGGGGAAGCACGGCGATCCTCTCGCCCCACATTACACTCTCATAGACTGCCGCCCTCTAGCCGCGCCGCCACCTCCGCTACGTTCTTGTGGAGGCGACGGCGCCGCCGCCATCACCGGGCGACGTTCAGGTGGAGACGACGGCGGTCAGCTTTCTCCCACGGTACGCGATTCTAGACCGAGGCCCTGCTCATGTCGGTGTAGCGCTGAATGTTAGCCGATAGACGCCGCTAATCTCACTGCTTGTCAAGTAGTTTATCGTCAATATGCTCGCTTAAGAAGCTTCCTTGCCCTGCTCGCACTCAATCTTCTTAGCTGAGATGGCATGCCAAGGCTGATTAGTTGCTAAAATATCTTGCCATATATTTATTGTGACATAGATTGCCATGGTCTAGTAGCCAATCTGTTAGGTGAAATAGCTCTACAACATTTTATACTGATCTTTGTTGCTGCGATGGCCTTCGATAGTTCGATGGCTGTGTGCTCGGCCTCATTGATCACTGAAACAGCCTGCCATAATTTAGCACTCAAATCTATTTGTTGAATTAGCTTTACATATATTTCGTTATTTAGATCTGCTCGTCCAAATATCTTGCCATAGCTTTAGACATCGACCTAGGTATTTTTTTTCTCGACTTCATAAAAAGCATATATGTTTTTCCTGTAATATCTAGTAGAAGAACTAATTTGTATGTCTAATGATGGAGAAGACTTGATAACTTCTGTCAAGATTCTCCGCTGCATATGTCGAGGGGTTGAAAACTTCATGAACTTTATCGAGCTGAGTACGGTGGTCCAAATCAGATGTGCTCGCCTGCCTGTAGCAGCTTGTATGAATTCAGTTACAAGACCCCGCTTAATCGTGCAAAATCATCTACACTTGTATGGGATGTCGGTCACATATACTAGGTGGGTTCATCATGGTGAAGCTGTGAACGTCAATGTTATTGACTACGTGGAAGCAACAGATCACCATCTTGATCTGCCTGATGCTCAGGTGGAAGAGGAGGAGGAGGTGGTGGTGGCGGAGCCAGTGAGTTTGACCAACATTGAAACAATGCTACGAAATGCTCGTGCATTCCGTGAACTTTCACCTGCAGAAGAAAAATGGTGGGCCCGCATGTTGGAACAATGCAACGATGTTGTCACCCCAGTAAATAAGCTGTCAGTATTCTCAGCTATGGTCACCTTTCTTCAGGTGAAGACATCTGAGCGGATGACCAACAAATCATTCGATGCGATGTTGGCTACTTTCCGCAAATCTTTCCCAGACAAGCCCTCGAGCTGCCACACACCTACAAAGAAATGAAGAATTTCCTTCGTGCAGCTTGGAATTGGATATGATATGATCCATGTTTGTAAGAATAATTGTGTTCTGCTCCGAAGGATTATGCCAACTTAAGTGAATGCCCGAAATGCAAATCATCAAGATGGAAAGATGGCGATGCTGTGAAGAGGATTCCTCATAATGTTCGAGACATTTTCCAATTACACCAAGATTGCGAGGTTGTTTCATGATGTGAAACAAGAGAGGATGTACTGTGGCATTCTAGGAACCAGAGTACAGAGATCATAATGTAATGAGCCATCCATCTCATGGTAGTGAGTGGAAAAGCTTCAATGATAAACACAAAGAGTGCTGATTCGAGAAACATTAGACTTGGCTTAGCTTCGATGGATTTAACCCATTTGGCCACCGTGAGCGCCACATATAGCATGTGGCCAAGGCTTGTTATCCTTACAACATGCCTTCAAATGTCTGCACCAAAGAATCAAACTACATGATGGCCTTGCTCATCCCAAGTCCAAAAAGTCCCGAAAGGATTTTGATTTGTTCATGGAGCCTCTTGTGGAGGAACTTCAACAGCTATGGAAGGGTGTTCTCACTGAGACCTATATAGCAGCCCACCAGCTGATTTCTTTCTGTGTGCTATTGTAATTTGGTGCATCCATGATTATCCGCTTTGGGCACTATGTCGTATTAACGACACATGGTTACAATGCATGTGTTCGCTGTGACGGAATCATTGTCATACGCAATACTTAGCAAGATCTGTTACATTGACACCGCCGCTTCCTTCCCAAGGACAAGCCGCATCCTAGAAAATACCAAGACATGTGTTCAATGCAAAGCATGAAAACCGTGATGCGCCAAAGAGGCTCACCGCCGATGAGTTGCAAGTGGAATTAGAGAAGGTCATGCATATTACACCAGGAAACCATCCTGGTAATGGTAGTGGGAAAAGGAAGCGTGGCATGGTAGAAGAGAGATTATTGTTTACCCGCAGGCCCACTTTGTGGGACTTGGAGTATTGGAAAGATTTGGATCTGCGGCATAATCTTGATGTGATGCACATCGAGAAAAATATATGTGATAGCATTATCGGCACACTTCTTAACATTGAAGGCAAGACGAAAGATACCTTAAAATCTAGGATTGATTTGACACACCTAGGTATCAGAAAGGATTTGCAGGTGCAAGATGAAGGTAAACCACGGATATGGCACCAGCTGTGTAATGCCTTGGACAAGGTAAAAGAAAAGAATTCTGTGAGGTCCTCACACGTGTGAGATTCCCACATGGATTTGCTTCCAACCCCGAAAGGAGAGTCAGTGCAGATGGAAACAAGGTACAAGGGTTGAAAACTCATGACTGCCACGTCCTACTTCAAAGGGTTTTACCTGTTATCCTTAGAGGATTGGGCCGCCTTGACTTATACAGAGCAATTGCAGAGTTGGGACAATTCTTCGTGGAACTCGCAGAGAAATATCGTGATAGATGCTTTGGAGCGCCTTAGAGACAAGATACCAACTATCCTATGCGACCTTGAGAAGATATATCCTCCAAATTTCTTTGATGTGATGGTGCATTTGGCTATTCATCTACCCGATGAGGCACTACTTAGAGGTCCAAGACAAGATGGTTGGATGTACCCTATTGAAAGGCGGCTAGGCACTTTCAAGGGCTATGTTAGGAACAGAGCTAGACCCGAGGGTTCCATTGCAGAGGCGTACATTGCTACTGTAAGCGCTGACATTCTCGCTCAAAATACATTGAAACACCGATCATCTTAGCAAAGAGGTGGGTGAAGACAATCCCGGCTCAATGTTTTCGATTATTCTATTCGAAAGTTACAGGAAGAGTCGACAAGAGGACAAACCTAAAGATTTGGACAAAATGGTTTGGTATGTGTTGAATAACTGTCCCGAGATACATCAGTAAGTGCAAGATCGCAGCTTATACATCGTAATCTACTAAACTTGCAGCACATTCTTATATATTTAGATGTTTGACGCGATCACTATGTTGTGCAGCATCTACAAAGAGGAGTTATCGCCGCAAAATCCAAGAAACATTGACAAATTGGTTATGGCAGGATTTATGAAATGGTTCAAGAACCATGTAAGCTTTTGAAGTGCACCGCCGCTTTTTTAATATATTGAGTACATAAGATGATCAGCTTGTCTATTTTCTAACCATAGGTTAAGAAGATGCGGAGGATGGGCAGGCAGTTGATGATGCCCTTTACTCACTAGCAATGGGTCCCGATACTGGTAAGACATTATGAATCTTGCCTTGTTGGAGATGTGCGCCACAACACCCTTGCACGAGACGAAGGCAGAAGACACAAAACAAAGTGCCATCATGAGCACATATACGATGACAAAGAGACAACTAAAATGTATGCTAACATAACAAACATTGTTCAGCTTGCAGATATCTCTAGTTTCGAGGATCATCGTGTGTGGTTCTCATAGCCGTCATTGGTATAACCTGTTTTCTAGGATCGCAAAACCCAGAGCTGATGATTATTTCAAATCCATCAATGTCAAGGCGGCGTACCAGACCAACGAGCCTTTTATTTTGGCAAATCAAGCAACACAGATATTTTGCTAGGAAGACACATTTGCACGTAGCGATGACTGGAGAGTATTGCAAAGGTTTGAGCAGAGGAATTCGTTTAATGAAGTTGCACGTTTAATGAAGTTGCACAACAAGATGATGCTTACACTGCTCCTGATGTACAAGATAACACCGATGTTCCTAATATCTTTGAGAACCATCACGTCAATGACGCCAGCGAAAAGATTGCCTGTCGTGCTGTGGACATACAAGAGTTGATCAAGAAGAAGCCAACATTCGAGGACGTTGAGGATGAAGAAGAAGATGACACCGTGGGGAATTACGATTCAGACTGATACACATGGCGAAGATGTTGACGCCGCTGCATGGATGATGATTACATTGCTTTTGTCGATTTGCTCGCCGTAAGACGCTTTTTATCTACTATGTGAAATTGTGTTTGCTATGACAATCAAACCTGATGAACATGTTGTTTAGTATTTTGCCGTGAGAACATCACTTGTTATGTATGTTGATTTGTGTTTGGTGATTGTATGACAACTAAAACATGATGACATTGTTGTTTACTTGTACTCATATTTGGCTGTGAAACTTGAATTTGATGACATAGTTTGCTGTTGGACTGCAATTTGCTCGACGCCTTCGAATGAGAACAAAGCTGACCCGACAGGCCTCTCGCTATTTATTTATTTATATGAGCAAAAGGATACCCCTGATTTCCGCTAATAGAAATCATTAGATGTTCACAACACTATGCCCAGCCTCGCTACATGTGTTTCATTCATTACTAGTTTCAAAGAAAGTGCTCATGTCGTAGCCATCAATACATCACGAAAAGCTACATACACCGCAAATAAAGAGACAATCATCCTACAGAGCACATCGATTTTGCCCATTATCTTCACAAGCTCTTTCATCTCCTCATTGTCATCAAGGCCGCTCAGCAGCTGTTGCTTGGCCATGATCGAGGAACTGCATCTTTAACCTTCTCGCTCAGATCTTCCTCTTCTGCCGCTCCTTCGCCATTTGTCCAACACCCCAACCTGCTGGTATTGGGATTCCTCGCCTAACCAAATAATCAGCATAGTTGCATTCCCCACATCAAGAACTTCCCGTAAATACAAATCACACGAATCTTCCCTTTTTGCACGAATCAAATTGGAAGATCATCAACCAAACTATTAAAAAATCAGCAACCGAAAGCAGCAGAACAACACTTAAACATATTATTACCCCATGATTTGGGCATTTGTAGAAGACTCGCCAGGTTGTGGATTGTGGTTGAGACGCGACGGATGACTCTCGCGTGATTTGCAGAAGGGCACCACACCAACGGCAGCGGGTTGATGAGCAATCGGTTGCGTGCGCGCGTCCGGGCGAGGGTGTGATGAGACCCACAGCGATGGTACGGGTGGCGACTTGGCGATATCTCGGTTGTTGCCTCGTCAAGAGCAGTGGACGAGCAGCCACGGACATGGTTGCCGCGCCGAGCTTCGATGCTAGGCGTAATAAGTAGATAAGAGGAGAAGCGAACGTTGGATATGTCGGGCCATTACTTGCAGAGTAGCATAGCACCATATATAGTCATAGTCTAGGTTTGGATTCAACCAACTACAGAGCACGCCTTTCTTTTTTCTAAAACCCGCAACGCCTCTTTACTAGTACACTAGCTTGTTCTCAGACGCCTTCCCAAGTCTTTGATTTTCTTTCCCTTTTTTTTGCGAGGAAGGAAGGAAGACAAAATTGAGAGTTCCTTGGACTCGAACCCAAGACCTCTCGGTTGAAAACCAAGGGTGCTAGTCACTTATGTGGCGGACGTTCCATGTGAGGAGGACGGCAGACGAACGCATTTTCCTCGCAGTTTTCTTCCTATATATAAAAAAGTATGCTACTTGATGTCCGCTTAGTCAAAAACAATTGTGCCAACCTTGACCGTTGGATTGACATTCAACGCCTTTCACGCTTTCTTCGCCTCTTCTTCCTCGAGCCGCCAGCTAAACCAGCACCGGCGGGACCGCCTCCCCGCCTCCCACGGCTGGGCTGTGATCTTCCCCGCCCTGCTCGCTCTCGTCCGAGGCCTCACCATCGCCCTCCGCCTTGGTTCGCTCGGCCACAAGGCCGCCCTCCGGTGTTGTCAACATGGTCAACAACCGAGAGGAATAAGGAGATGATCAGATATGGTGAGGATGACAAGAGGGACCTAGCAGCTGCACAAGCAGTAATTTTGTTTTTTCGGGATGGAGAAGGGTATCAATCGGGTTGTAAAGGGACCTGGGTCTGCCTAGCCTGTGCTTTTATTTCATATGTTTAGCACATGACCAGCCCAGCTTTGTTTTTTTCCTTTCAAAAAATGGCTAGCTAGCTATTTTGTTTTTTGCGTAATAACCAACATAGGCCTACTTGCTTTTCTACGCCTCACCGGGCCGAAATCTTTCAAGATGAGGAGGATGCATTTTGCCCAGAAAATGGGCTATAAGTAATAAGAAATGGGCTATAAGTAATAAGAAATGGGTCAGAAGTGAAAAAATAGAACAAACAGCAATTAGTTCCAAAATACTGTTTTCTTTCGATTTTGATATTTTAAATTTCATTGTTTTTGTGCGGGTAAAATTTCATTGAATTTAAATTAAGGTATATTTAGATTTAAAATTAATTTGAATCGCTAGAAATTTCGGGCTGTATGCTGTTTGGGGACAGATTTGGAGGCTGACTTGTGGGTCTACTAGGTTGACGATACTTTGGCTTTGTCAACTTAGTCCACAAACGATTCTAGCAGCAAAGGATCGTTGGATGTTAATCCAACGGCCGTGTTCTTCTTCAATATCTCGATCTTCTTGCTCCAAATTACCAAACCAGCTCCGGTGGACCTGCTTCTCCGCCTCCGTGGCGGGTCAGGCCGCCGACAGACACACCGCCCCACCCTACTTCATTGCTGGCCGTGCCATTCCTCTACTCACCCACACCTCCTGTTATTTTCCGGCGACGCAGCCGACCAAGAAACCTCGACTCCCCACCGCTGCGGCAACCATTGTCGAGTCTTCCCCGGCTCCGTGTCGTTCCCTTCCTAGGCCTTGCCGTCGTCCACCGCCATGGTGCTCTCGGCGCGGCCTGGTCAACGTGATCAACGAACGACATCCATCGGCCGTGGACTGTATGCACAAAATAATGATTCCTCCACCTGATAGCTGGGACCCACCGGAAGGGCCTCTGTATTTCACGAAAAAAACGTTCCCCCCGCTGACATGTCGGACCCACCAGCTATATCTTCGCATGCAAGGAAGTGCCTCCTTATTACGCACAAAAAAATGAATACCCACCCTGCTAGCTGGGACCCACCATAGTGGGAGGATGACTTGTGGGCCAACTAAGTTGACGGGGACAGAGGGCTTTGTCAACTTAGTCAATATGAACGATTCTAGCTCCAATGACCGTACGATGTCCATCCAACGGCCATAGTGCTTCTTCAACCTCTGGTCTTCTTGCTCCAGCCGCCCAAAGCAGCGCCGGTCGTGCCGCATGCTCCTGCCACCCATGGTCGGGTTGTGCCGCCGAGGCCTCACCGCCTCTACTATTTCCACCGCTAGCTGTGCCCTCGTGGCGACGGCAGCCTCACACCGCAGCCAACCAAGAACCTCGTATTCTCTCCGCGCGGGCTTCCATCGCCGCTGTTTTCCCTGCTCGCGTCGCCCCTTCCTAGGCTCGCCGCCCACCACCGCCGGGTGCTTCTCGGCGCGCCTGGTCAACGTGGTCAAGGAACGACTTCCATCGGACGTGGATCGTGACGTGGAGAGGCTGACACCGGGTCCACGGCCGCAGAAGGAAGTGCCTCCTTATTATGCGAAAATAATGATTCTCCACCGACAGCTAGGACCCACCGGACGGGCCACCGATTTCACGAAAAAAACGTTTCCCCCTGACTGCTGGGACCCACCAGCTTCATCTTCGCACGCAAGGAAGTGCGTCCGGGCAAAAAAAAAAACGATTCGCCCCCTGACTGTTGGGACCCACCAGCTACACCTTCGCACGCAAGGAAGTGCGTCTGGGCAAAAAAAAAATGATTCGCCCCTGAAAGTGCAATTATCCCTAGGTGGTTTTGGTAATTCCTAACAACATATAGCTCATTGAGCTAACATCATTCCAAGATGAATATTTCAGGAAAAGCTCAATGGATGGCATGGCATGGATGAGAAAAGTGGATCCCTCAAATTGCTAAGGATAAAAGGATTGGCTCAAGCTCAAAAGCTCAAGACTCTACATTTTATATTTTAGTGATCCAAGATCACATTGAGTCTATAGGAAAAGCCAATACTATCAAGGAGGGATGAGGTGATGCTTAATGAGTTTCTTGCTCCACAAAGCTTAGTGAGATGCTCCAAAACCCTCGCCTACT
Organism: Aegilops longissima; assembly: GCA_021605205.1. Taxonomy (NCBI): domain Eukaryota; kingdom Viridiplantae; phylum Streptophyta; class Magnoliopsida; order Poales; family Poaceae; genus Aegilops; species Aegilops longissima. Next base: position 50,764,171 of record CM038678.1, read on the forward strand.
TTCTCATATCCACATATGACCTAAACCCAAAGTCAAACTCGCCCCTACCGATTCTTTCTACCCGCGCCACCGAAGTTCGATGTCATAGCCACTGCCACAAAACCTAGGCAAATCGGTCTCACCGATAGGGATCTCGGTCTCACCGAGATGGGATTGTAATCTCTCTGCTTCCTTCAGAACGCTTGGATCCTACCGAGATGAGAGACCGGTCCCACCGAGATTGCAATGTAAACTTTTGTTTCCTTTCTTAACATTTCGGTCCCACCGAAAAGAGCTTAATCGGTCCCACCGAGTTTACTCCGACCAACTCTCCGTTAGCTTATTACCAAAATCGGTCTCACCGAAGTTTGTGTAATCGGTCTCACCGAGATTACGTTATGCCCTAACCCTAACCATATCGCTCCTACCGAGTTGCATGTCGGTCCCAATCGAAAATCCTAACGGTCACTAGATTTGCTGAATCGGTCCGACCGAAGTTTATCAATTCGTCCCACCGAGTTTGGCAAGTTGTGTGTAACGGTTAGATTTCGTGGGAGGCTATATATACCCCTCCACCTCCTCTTCATTCATGGAGAGAGCCATCGTAACAAACCTACACTTCCAACTTGTCTGCTTCTCGAGAAGGAACCACCTACTCATGTGTTGAGGCCAAGATATTCCATTCCTACCATATGAATCTTGATCTCTAGCCTTCCCCAAGTTGCTTTCCACTCAAATATTCTTTCCACCAAATCCAAATCCCGTGAGAGAGAGTTGAGTGTTGGGGAGACTATCATTTGAAGCACAAGAGCAAGCAGTTCATCATCAACACACCATTTGTTACTTCTTGGAGAGTGGTGTCTCCTAGATTGGCTAGGTGTCACTTGGGAGCCTCCGACAAGATTGTGGAGTTGAACCAAGGAGTTTGCAAGGGCAAGGAGATCGCCTACTTCGTGAAGATCTACCGCTAGTGAGGCAAGTCCTTCGTGGGCGACGGCCATGGTGGGATAGACAAGGTTGCTTCTTCGTGGACCCTTCGTGGGTGGAGCCCTCCGTGGACTCAAGCAAACTGCTACCCTTCATGGGTTGAAGTCTCCATCAACGTGGATGTACGATAGCACCACCTATCGGAACCACGACAAAAACATCCGTGTCTCCAATTGCGTTTGAATTCTCCAAACCCTTCCCTTTACATTCTTGCAAGTTGCATGCTTTACTTTCCGCAACCCATGTACTCTTTGCATGCTTGCTTGAATTGTGTTAAGATTGCTTGACTTATGCTAAGATAGCTAAAATCTGCCAAAGACTAAAATTGGGAAAAGGATAAGTTTTTAATTGGTCAAGTAGTCTAATCACCCCCCTCTAGACATACTTTTGATCCTACAGCCCCCCTGACTGCTGGGACCCACCATCTACATCTTCGCAGGCAAGGAAGTGCCTGACAGTCGGGACCCACCTGGTCGAAGCGTACGTAGCGTTGTCATCCTGGTCGTGAATGTGTACGCATATACCGGTCGATGTAGAGGCGTGCACGCGTCGAGTAGAGGCGCGCACGTGTCGTAGTAGAGGCGCACACGTAGCATGTACACGTACGTACATCGGCCAGGGTGCAAGAAAGAAAATACGGCCACGTATGTGTACATACGGGCGGGGTCTCGAACGCCTACTCGCGCATACGTACATGGCTGGGTTGGAACGGAGAAACAGCGTCGTCGTCGTGTTCATGGGGAGCCAACCGGCTGGGTCGGAACATAATGCGTGGTCGTGTTCATTGGGAGGGCTTGGACGGAATAGGCAATGGAAATGAGGCCTGGCGTACCGCACAACGGAGGAAACAGACTTCCTACGTTCGGAACGGGGTCCTGTTGATCGGGAGGGGTGTGGCGTACAGCAAAACGGAGGAAAAGACCTCCTACGGTCGAAACGGGGTCCCGTTGATCGAGGGTGTGGCGCATCAAAACGGACGAAAACGGACCTCCTACGGTCAAACGGGTCCTATTGATCGAGAGGGTGTGGCGATCGCAAAATGGACGAACGGACTCTCCCGTCAGACCGGATTTTCGGATATTAATTTCCGTAATGGTCCTTGTGCTCACCAGCCCCGTGATTATCAAGTTAGCTGATGAGACACTAACTTGATACGTAAGCTCCAAGCAAAATACATAATATGTAGTACAAGACCATTCCGCCTATGAGTAAAACAAATGGTTTCTAGTGGCTGATGGCGAAGCGGTTTGTGGTCTTTCAGCCTATGGGACTCCATTTCCCACAGTGAACAGCTGACCAGGTTAACTCCTATCTTCGCGAGGCTGTTGTCACCATTGCTTAGGTTCCGGGCTGTCATCGCAACGCTCCTCTCCAAGCAACAAATCTGGCCAAGACAATAGCTGTGGACAAGCCAAAGTGAGTACTTTGAATGTACTCGCAAACATTATGAATACGGGTATAACATAACAATTGATAATCATGCACTGAAATATTCTATGATCACAACGTCAGTCATAAAATAAAATCTATGGTGCGCGTAAACAAGTTATGCATATAAAGCATGACTATGCAATCAGAGAGTAGAAATAGAATGCACCGATCCGTGTCCGGCGACCTCGAAGGGCAATAACGTAAAGCATGCTCTCGATCCAGGCCCGAGCGACACCACATAAAGGGCTTATAAAGTAAATAAATAACAGCATGTTACAATCGGAGGCCCGAGCGACACCACATAAAGGGCTTATAAAGTAAATAAATAACAGCATGCCACAATGAAGGCCCTGAGCGACACCACATAAAGGGCTTATAAAGTAAATAAATAACAAGCATGCCACGACGTCAAGCCCTCAAATGACACCACATAAAGGGCCTATAAAGTAAATAAATAACAAGCATGCCACGTCTGAAGGCCTCTGAGCGACACCACATAAAGGGCTTATAAAGTAAATAAATAACAAGCATGCCACAATGAAATACTCAAATGACACCACATAAAGGGCTTATAAAGTAAATAAATAACAAGCATACCATACGTGCAAGGCCTCAAATGACACCACACAAAGGGCTTATAAGGAAATAATCACAATGAATATCCAGGAGGTAGAACCATTCCGGGGATACTCAATAATTCAAATAATGTAAATAGTTAGTCCACAATAATAATAATCATAATCATCATATGTCGCAGGTCATAATCAATGTTCTGGCTTAGCAGTTTTTCCTCTGAAGACCGACACTGAGACCGACACTTGACCCAACCCAGACTGTAGTCCTTAACCATGGACACGGCTATTTGAATAGATATTTAATCTCTGCAGAGGGTGTACTCTTTACCCACGAGCAACGGATTTCTTTAGTCCATCGGGACTAATTCTGTCTCGGGTCTTTTAGTTGAAAACACACCTGACCGCACACACCAGCCTAACTCACCAAAGGTCTGAATCACCCATGACACCTGCTTACAAAACTCTAAGTGGGGAGTCTACAACCTCGATTAGCAAGGGATCACAAAATTTATAACGCTAAGAAACTAGGGGAGCTACCCCTGCTCCAACCGAAACACCCATGCCCCCGACCAGGTGGCATGCCTACCGGATGCAGCCGATCTTCCACCATGGCCTCTCAGACGGTATGTGCTAGGAAAGGGTTGACAACTTATCGAACTGCACTTACCTATGGCAGGGACAAGTGGTAGTACTGAAACAAGTATGGGGTTTTTGGAACAAGACTCGATCTACTACGACTCAGAGGTTTAAGTATTCCCTACAAGATTAGCATAACAAATATATTTCAACCAACAGACAGAATCACCACTCGTCATACCTCATCATGCCGTACCGGACACAACCGTCCCGACGGAGGACTAGAGACAAGCCCGTGTCTACCCAAGACAGAGGCTTTTCCGGATTCCTTCCGGTATGCATGAAAGGCATTCGATGGTGATTACTATCACAAGGAATCAAATTCCAATAGCACAAAATTATCAATATGCACTTATGAGCATGTTCATATCGTCACATATAATAACGAAAACTCCGTGACGAGGGGTGTTGTAACCGTGTCAAACAACACACGACAATATTATGCCATGGTTCAGAATGCTTGCCTTCAAGTTGTGGAGAGGCAGGGTGCATTCCAAAACTTTTGAAAGTTTTCTTCTCTCCAAAAATCCTATTTGAGAAAATTCAAAATTAACACATAGTTTTAAAACAGTACAAAAAGTTTTCCTAATTATTTTTTAAATAAATCTTAAAATAAACTAAGTGAAATTTGAGAGAGGTAGGAAAAAGAATCAACTCATTTGGAGTTATATTTAAAAGTTATAGCCAACAAAGTTTAGTCAAATTTCTGCTTTTAAAATAAAACAGTAAAAAGAAAACGTTTCAATATAAAACACGTCAAGACGCACTGGGTTTACGCCCAATTACGCCAGCGTGGACTGCCCGTGGTCACCGACAAGGGGTCCAGGGACCCACCGTCGCTTTGACCACCGCCCCGCCAACTTCCTCCTCCGCCGAACAGAGGCGGGCTCACGACGACGCCGGCGAACGGCGGCTCCCCGCGGGGTTCTGAGGGCGGGGATGGATCCGCCAGTCCAGGGCGGTCCTCCCGGTGGTCGCTAGGTAGGTGGGGGTGAAGGGAGTCGCCGGTGGCGAGCTCCGCGGCGGAGGTGGCCTCGGGAGGTTTTGGGGGTCTGGGCTACGGTGGTTCCCGGTCGACGTTGAGAGGTTGGGTGGCTCCGCACGATCAAGGGGAGTCGGGTGGTGGTACTGGATGGACGGGGGAGGGCCTGGTTGCGATAAATGGCACCGGAAGGCGACGGCGTCCGAACTGGCCGGAGACGGGGAAGACGGCCTTCCCTGGTCGATTGCAGGCTATGGGAGCGCTAGGTGGATGGCCTGAGCTTGCCTGAGTGACTGGACGAGCTCGGGGCTCCTCTTATAGGTGGCCAAGGTCGGTTCCGCGGCAGCCGTGGATAAGATCGACGGTGAACCGCCGTTCTGTTGCTGCAGGGCGACGTGGCGGCGACGGGAGCTAGCGGACAGCTTGTGGATGAGCTCGAGCTGCTCCAGAGGGCAGCTGGCGCATGCGTATGGCTTGGGCGGCGCCGTCCATGGCAGGAGCCTACTGTGGCCGGCCGCTAGCCGCCATGGCCGACCTAACGGCGGTGCTGTGGGGCCTGTGGGTGGCTCGAGGTTTCGGCGCAGCGACGAGGTCAGGGCGCGCCTCGCGGGCGAGAAAAGGCTAGGGGCACGACGCGGCGGCTCGGCTGCTGCAAGGCAAACGTGGCGCCTGGCGCGCCAGAGCACGCGACGCCACGTGCTCGACGTAATGCCAGAGCGCATAGAGGGCTAGGATGAGGCTGGGGTTAGCAGGCTCAAGTTAGGGTTAGCTAGGAGCTTAGTGGACAAGCTTGAAGGGTCGAGGATCAAGCTCATAATGTAAACTAAAAATCATGCCAACTGCTATGCACACAAAGTGTTCGATGTAATGCTAAGGGCACCTAGGCAATTCTTGGGTGGCCAAAAACTCCAGATCAATGTCTCTTTAGGTGTTAAAGAGAGTGGCAAGGTTAATTGGGCAAAACCACAAACTTGTTAGTGCAAGTTTTTGAGAAAACCAAATCTGAACAGAAAGAAAAGGACATTATTGCATGGACCAAAGATACTCCAATGGGGCCACTCTCCTAGACTTGAGGGTTTTGTAGAGTGGTCTATAAGCATGAAAAAGAATCATGGTGGTTAGGGCAAGTTAAAATATGGTTGCAGTAGGAAACACCTCACTGGACTAGAGAGCAAAAATGGATGTTTTGCTCAAATTTTTCCAAGAACATCAATGAGTTTTTGCATAAAGTTGAATAATATATTCCTACTAACATCCCCTAATTTTGGTGGGAATTTTAAAGAAATATTTAAATAGGTTGTAGTGCAATATTACCAACTGGACCAGTTTTGAAAACTTGGGGTAGAGCTCAAAATCTCCAATGAATAAAAGATATTTTTGCATCAAAGTGATTTAAAAACATCACATGACATCCCCAAATTTTGGTGAAAATTTTAAATGCATTTATCAAATGGTTGTAGTGCAAAAGAGGCTCTAAAGCTTATAAAAATCATTTTTAAAAGAAATAAGCTCAGGAAAAACAATAAACAATTATGCAAATAAATCCACTGATAAAAGAAGTGTTTTCTAGAGAGGGTATACAAGTCCTATAATATTTTGAAAAGTTTCCACTTGGGGTGAAAACTACACAATATTAAAGAAAAGAGGGGTTCTGAAATCAAAAGAAAATCCAGAAAGTAAATTTTTTAATCTCCTCGCAAAATTTTAATAAAAAAACATGGTTAAATTTTTGGGGTGTTACAACACTACCCCCTTAAGAAAAAAAAAATCTCATCCTCGAGATTTGCTAAAAGCTGTTCTGAACAAATAATCCTCTTACCAAAAAAAGAAATATCCTACTTGTGCAATAAAATGTGGCTACAGAGAGAGAGCAATAAGTGGTGCAAAACTACAAGCAGGAACGCTGGTGTCATGTGGAAAAATCCATGGTTTGGGGAAAACGAGAGGTTTCTACGTTGATATAGTAAATTTAGAATAAATCCTAAATTTCTAAAATGCGCTGGTCGCATCTTCGAGCACAAGGTTTCTCTCGCTCGACAGTGGACCCGGGGCCCATTGTCGGCCTCTTCTTCTACCTCCGCCCTCTCTTCTTCCTTTGTCTCGCCGCTTCCGCGCTTTCTCCACCGGGCGACGCCTAGCGCCAGAGGGCATCTAGGCCGATTGCGGCAAAGGCTTGGCGTGCTAGCTGCCGGTGCAGCAGGCACTCACCTCGCGGGCTGCTGCAGCACTGCCATGATTCGCCTCCAACACCGGCGATCGAGTGACGAGCGGCGCTGGTGGACCTCGCCCACCGTACACCAATCTCGAGCTATAAAATGACCGCGGTGCTCCCTTCTTCTTCCTCACACCTGGCCTCGCTTCTCCTTCTCCTTCCTTCTCCTCCATTTCTGTTTGCAGGAGCTCGAGATGAGGCTCTAATGGCGGAGGCGATGCCGGACTGGTGCACGATCCTGGTGTGCGGAGGGCTGGCAGCATTGCTGGGGTTCTCCGTGCTCCTGTGTACAAACAAGTTCAAAGCTAGCGAGAGCATAAAGAACGGTAGATTCCTTTCAACTGGTAGGTCAAGCCCTTACCCTTAACACTTATTCAAAATGGGCTATCCGAAAGAGGAGATCAATAATTCCACTATCAATCTCAGATATAGAGTTAATGGCAATTGGTGGCAGAAGATGATCCTCGATGATCGTCGTGATGCTGCCGCTCGAGTGTTGGCTCTCTGCGGTGGCGGCGATCACGAGGATTAGGTGTGGTGTTGGGTGCTAACTGCTGTCGGTGAGCTGGAGGCAACTTGTACCCGAGTGATTACCCACTAATCTCTCCTTCAGAGATTGTGGTGTGCTAGGGCGCGATCAGTTAGGTGCAAAAATGTGCACGTGGATTTGCAATTAGCGCATGAGGTCGAGTGGTTGTGGTTGTGAGTCTGCTGTTATGGTGCTGCGTGAATAAAAATCTATGTCGTGAAGAGATATATGCAACAACAACTCAGGGAAAGAAAATCTCACTTCAAAATTTACTGAGAGTGAAAGCAGTTACTCAAAATTAACAGCAGTACAACTACTCACGTTAATTGAAACCAAATATTTAATTAATCACACAAATCTAGGACACAACGCTTAGGTTGCAACGGATACATAAATGCGGGAACAGAGAACATAGCAGTGACGTCTACAACGAAAACGGTAAATGGACAGGGTCCTGAGAAAATGTCTCTAGTACTGGGGCACACTCCTCTTCTATCGGGGGAAGCGGATTGACTAGTGGATGGATGCGCCTCTCCTAATCGGGCCTCAGTGGTCTGCCAATGGCGATCTAAGGATTCAAATCAGCGAGGCTCTGGAGATAACCCATCACTCGTTGGGTCAAACGCTCTTGAGCGATGACGTACTGGGCAAGGTTGGCCAGTACTGGGTCTCTCTCAATCCGGCCACCGAAAAGATGTTACTTCGGGTGCTACACGACTCGGGAAGTAATAATACCCCCGTTCGCTGGCATAGGGTACCGCGAATCGAAGGCGAGCAAGCGCTTCATACGCAGCAGCTTCTATGGCCATGTGCGGAGTCGGCATAGATTTCCCCACGAAGGAGACTTCCGTTGGGTCTTGGTTCGGGTTTGCAGGAGGGATGTGCACCAATGCCCAATATTTCGAGGTGGATGGGGTGATCCTCGATTTGAGCAACTCGTACTGGGGTGGATGGATAGCACTCATGGTACTGCAAGTAAAGTCCCACAATATTTTAACAAAGCTACCTGGAGTTGTATCCGGAGTTATCAGATAAATACTGGGGCTTGGCATGGCAAAGGAATGGCTGTGAGTGTTGTGCACAAGGTGAGGGGTACTTGGCAAGGTCATGAGGTGGCCTTTTATATAGCATTGGGGCCGGGTTATTTACCGTGGTGAAGGGTAACTAGTTTGTCGGTTCTGCCCTTATGGGGTTGGGGTCAATGCTACAGATACACATATCTCACAAAGGTGACGTATTACTGTGGATGTCGTCGGGGTGGTCTTGGTAGCTGTGCCCGGAATTAAAATGCAACCGCATGCTGACATATTTATGCATGGCTACTATTCAAAACAGAGGCACACAAGTAGGCTGCATTATTTATGGTGATACATGATCACATAATTACAGGGCGTAGAAATACCAAGGCTTGGTACTACTCGAGTGACTTAGTCTACCTCGTTTATATCTAAGCGGGTGTGCCTTGTAGATGTCGAGGCTTCTCCACGGGTCTCACCATCGGGATTAGCTGGAGGGGGTTGAGGGGCTGCAGGGTCGGGGTAGCGATGATGACCATCCCGGGGATTGTTGGCCACAATCCCATTGGAGCGTGTCCCCAAAAGGCGACAAAGCACTTCTGGGGACACCAAAGTATTTTGGTCGATGGCTGGGGCAGACCTCAAGGATTCGATCGGGTGTCCGAACAGCACGACTGGGTTGTCGGCGTCAGGCTCATCTTCTCCTCTCGCTGGGCTCGCGAACCAGTTCTCCATTTAGCCGCGATCGATCAAGGGTGATTTGATCGAATAGTTCTTATAGTGCACTTACATAGCGCACGAGATGCAACAATGCAGATCCGCCTCGTGATCTCCGCTGGCAACCTGGGTGGCCTACCATACCCGCCACGGCTAGGGTAGTAGTAGAACAAGCGGCAGCTAACTCGGGCGACAAGTGCCGGAGTTGAACTATAGCCTCGAGCTGCTAGTTGGATGACTTGTGGCTCAAAGGAAGTTGTCCTTCCAAAGGAACCTCAGAGGCGTTACGCGATAGACCCCTACCATAAATGTGCACAGTGGCCCAAAATTGACGGCTCTCACCGCTCATGGGTCCTTGGTACACAACATATTCTGGGGGCTCTTCTAATGCATAGGCACGGCGGGTGAGGTTTGCGAATACGGTCACAAAACCTCCAAGGTTGGTTGCTGTGGTCTCATTGTGCACAATAGGGCCGGGCATCGTAGCTCGGTTTGGGGAAGAGGCTGTGTTGTGCTGTGTTGAGGCTAGCGTGCCCTTTTTATAAAAAAAGGGGACGGAGCCTTCCTTCGCACGCTTGCGAATGAGGCAATATAGGTGTCGGTCACTAGCGCGTGATCGATAGGTTAGGCTAATAGGTTGGGCACCGACTGCCAAAAGGTGTCGGGTCACTGTGTGGCTATCTTACATGAGAAGCTTGGCGGGGATTAGGTTAAGGTCTGGTGGGTTGGTTAACCTAGGTTTTTCGACCTGGCTAAGATAGGATTAGCCAATGGTCAGCCTGGCTCTGATACTAAGTTTGTCGTGACCGGATTTTCGGATATTAATTTCCGTAAATGGTCCTTGTGCTCACCAGCCCTGTGATTACTCGTTAATGATGAGACACTAACTTGATACGTAAGCTCCAAGCAAAATACATAATATGTAGTACAAGACCATTCTGGCCTATGAGTAAAACAAATGGTTTCTAGTGGCTGATGGCGGAAGCGGTTTGTGGTCTTTCAGCGTCTATGGGACTCCATTTCCCATAGGAACAGCTGACCAGGTTAACTCCTATCTTCGCGAGGCTGTTGTCACCATTGCTTAGGTTCCGGGGCTGTCATTGCAACGCTCCTCTCCAAGCAAGAAATCTGGCCAAGACAATAGCCAGGGACAAGCCAATGAGTACTTTGAATGTACTCGCAAACATTATGAATACGGGTATAACATAACAATTGATAATCATGCACTGAAATATTCTATGATCACAACGTCAGTCATAAAATAAAATCTATGGTGCACGTAAACAAGTTACGCATATAAAGCATGACTATGCAATCAGAGAGTAGAAATAGAATGCACCGATCGGATGTCTGAAGCGACTCCTCGAAAGGGCAATAACGTAGCATGCTCATCAAGGCCCGAGCGACACCACATAAAGGGCTTATAAAGTAAATAAATAACAGCATGTTACGATCGGGCCCGAGCGACACCACATAAAGGGCTTATAAAGTAAATAAATAACAGCATGCCACGATGCAAGGCCCGAGCGACACCACATAAAGGGCTTATAAAGTAAATAAATAACAAGCATGCCACGATCAGGCCTCAAATGACACCACATAAAGGGCTTATAAAGTAAATAAATAACAAGCATGTTACGATCGAGGCCCGAGCGACACCACATAAAGGGCTTATAAAGTAAATAAGTAACAAGCATGTTACAATCAAGGCCTCACCGACACCACATAAAGGGCTTATAAAGTAAATAAATAACAAGCATACCACATCGAGGCCTCAAATGACACCACACAAAGGGCTTATAAGAAAATAATCACAAGAATATCCAGGAGGTAGAACTGTCCCCGGGATAATCAATAATTCAAATAATGTAAATAGTTAGTCCACAATAATAATAATCATAATCATCATACGCCATAGGTCATAATCAATGTTCGCTTAGCAGTTTTTCCTCCGAAGACCGACACTTGACCCAACCTGCATCAGTAGTCCTTAACCATGGACACGGCTATTCGAATAGATATTTAATCTCTGCAGAGGGTGTACTCTTTACCCACGAGCAACGGATTTCTTTAGTCCATCGGGACTAATTCCGTCTAGGGTCTTTTAGTTGAAAACACACTTGACCGCACACACCAGCCTAACTCACCAAAGTTGTCCGAATCACCCATGACACCCGCTTAAGCAAAACTCTAAGTGGGGAGGCTACAACCTCGATTAGCATGGGATCACAAAATTTATAGCACGCAAGAAACTAGGGAGCTACCCCTCGCTCCAACCGAAACACCCATGCCCCGGACCAGTGGCATGCCTACCGGATGCAGCCGATATCTTCCACCATGGCCTCTCCAGACGGTGTGTGCTAGGAAAGGGTTGGCAACTTATCGAACTGCACCCTACCTATGGCAGGGACAAGTGGTAGTACTAAACAAGTATGGGGTTATCGAACAAGACTCGATCTACTATCGACTCAGAGGTTTAAGTATTCCCTGCAAGATTAGCATAACAAATATATTTCAACCAATGCATGTAATCACCACTCGTCATACCTCATCATGCCGCATCGACACAACCGTCCCGACGAAGGACTAGAGACAAGCCCGTGTCACCTGCCGGTGTCAAACCGCGGATCTCGGTAGGGGGTCCCGAATCTGCGCCTAGGCGGATGGTAATAGGAGACAAGGGACACGATGTTTTTACCTGTGTTCGGCCCTCTCGATGGAGGTAAAACCCTACTCCCGCTTGATTAATATTGATGATATGGGTAGTACAAGAGTAGATCTACCACGAGATCGTAGAGGCTAAACCCTAGAAGCTAGCCTATGGTATGATCATTGTTCGTCCCCACGGACTAAAACCCTCCAGCTTTATATAGACATCACAGAGGGCTAGGGTTACACAGAGTCGGTTTCAATGGGAGGAGATCTACATATCCAGATCGCCAAGCTTGCCTTCCACGCCAAGGAAAGTCCCATCCGACACGGGACGAAGTCTTCAATCTTGTATCTTCATAGTCCAGAGTCCGCCAAAGGTTATAGTCCGCCAATCGACACCCCTAATCCAGACTCCTCAAGAGCCCCCTAACCAGGCTTCAATGATGACGAGTCCGCGCGCAAATTGTCTTCGCATTGCAAGGCGGGTTCCTCCTCCGAATACTTCATAGAAGATTTTGAACACAAGAATAGTGTCCGGCTCTTCAAAACAAGTTCCACATACCACCGTAGAGAGAATAATATTTTAACAAATCTAATCTGCTGACGTATTCCGTAGCATGACATTACACCACAGCCAATTCTTTATTCGAATCGTTTTACTGTCCCACCTCAGCGCGTTTAGCGAGGCGGTTTCCTTGGCACGTCTTGTCGAAGCAGTAGATCGTGTCCCTTATTCCGGATTCTCATCAATACGGGCGTAGAACCCAATCGTGTCTGCTGGTATGTCTCCTCAATCAAGGCGAGTCCCAAACGGTCACGGGGAGGGCTCTTGGTATTCAAACTCTTTATAAAGAGACCAAGGCTCGACTCCTTTCTTTCAATCTCAGTCGAATCCACCTCTCACCTTGAGTTCCAACACCCAAAGCTCCAGATTCAGGCGCCTCGACCTTCGATGATGTCCGTTCCGACCTTCAAGGTCGGTGGATGCCTTCCCCCTGCTACGGAAGAAGACGTATAAAGCTAAGAGATGCTGTATCTAACCGCGAAATCAGATAGGCTGCCCGCTCAAGAGCAGGTTATTCCCACTCCCAAGCCCGGTGAGAGCATGGTGTTCAAGCTTCACTTCCTTCGGGGCTAGGGCTTCCCGACGGACCCCTTCGTGAGGGGGGCTCATGTTTTATTATGGGCTGGAATTTCACGACTTGGCTCCGAGTCCATCCTCCACATCTCATCGCTCATTGTCGTGCGAAGCCTTCCTCCGTACACTCCTCACTTCAGATTATGGCTTAAGACCTTCAAAGTAGAGCCGAAGATGATCGAGGGACAACACGCGGAGTGCGGAGGTGCTGTTATAAGCAATAATGCTGACGCTCCATGGCCCGAGGGCTCTTTTCAAGAGGAGTTCAACTTATGGCAACGAGAGTGGTTTTATATCACAGCTCCCAGGGGCACCAAGTGGGTGGCGCCACCTGCCTTTCCCTCGGGTCCCCCACCACAGCTAGCGTCATGGGTCAATAAAGGGTTTAACTGGGGGCCGTCCAAGGATGTGCCCTTGTTGCAGGGCCGCATTCGAGACCTCCTAGAAAGAGACATCAATCTGGTCGTAGTGACGCAGGTCATGTCGATTCACCGCACCCTGCCCTGCAAACATCGCCCCCTTCGCCTGTGGAGTTTAATCCGAGGACCACGAGCCTCCAACATTTTACGGGCGCGACGCCCATGGAGATGTACAAATTGTTCTTCGGATCACAAGCAATGTGTCCGGACTCAACCAAGGATGCAGGTCTGAGCTGCAATCGCCGGATACTCAAGTAAGTAGCCTGCATCTTTACATGCTATCCGTGATATTTATCATAAAATTGCCCTTAAAGAGCTGTCCCTTAAACAGAGTGGATAGCGAAAGCAAAGCTAATCAGTGTCCGTGCCCCTCCCCGAGACCACGCCGATCCCGTGTTAACCAGATGTCGGAGGTTGCGCCTTTGGAAGAAGGCGAAGGGGGGAACAAGGAAGCTACCGCCTCCCCGAAGGAGGCTGCCAGGAAAGGAGGAATCGAGAATTCCTCTATCCAGGGGAAGAAGAGGACCGCCTGTGAAGACCCGGAGACCATGGTCTCAAAGCGGTGGAAGAAATCTTCGTCGGAGGGTCCTGCGTCGGGGGATGCCTCGGCCGCACTGTGCCCCCAAGGGGATCAGCCCTCCACCGAGCTGTAAGTAGAGAGAGGAGTTTTAAAATGAGAGACATCCCTGTTCTATTTCTGAGGAAGATAACCGAAATTTTACCTTGTAGTTCGGATCTCAGCCCTTCTCAGCAGAGCTCATCTTCAGGGGATCTTCGTCCGGAGATGATGGAGAGCGGAACGCCTCCCCCTGTCATACCGCCTTGCGAGGTGGGCGACCCTGAGGTGTCGTCACGGAGGGTTTCTCCGAATCCGGTAGGGCCGAAAGGCAGTCGTATGGCCCCCCAAAGCCCTCCGTGTCCGGCCTTCGAAAAAGGCCATCAGACGAGTCCGCACCATCCGGCACGGTCGGAGGAGCTGAAGGATCTGCCGGGCGAAGCGTTTATCTCGTAAGAACACCGTGCATTGATGGGTACGGTGATTGAAATGATTTCATCCGCGGAGAGCGGGTTGTACGAGGCCGCCACGAAGTTTATCGACAGTGTTTTGAGGTACGCGAAATGATGTACCTTTTGACAGCCGCATATATAAGATGCGCCTGTAGATAGTAGCGCCCGAGACTCGGCGTTGTCAAAATGACGGCGCGCCGAGGATCATAATCCTGTGCATAATATGTCGCCCTTCCTATGTAGGTGGCGGCGTCCGTGGCTAGCCGGACCGATGGATTTGCCGAGCTAAAGCGGCAACTTGACGTGGCAGATGCCGACATCGCGCTTGTCAACAAGCGCTTGACGAGGCACAAGGTATGTAATTTCTCCAAGACACTCGTAAGAGGAGCTTGATGCCCGTATCTTACAACATGTGTGCTTGATGCGATGGTGCCGCTGCCATGGATAACCTTCGGGCGGAACTTGCCTGAGCCAAGGAGCAGACCAGGAAAAGCGATGCGGCTACCTTAAAGGCGGCTGAAGAGCTAAAAGCCGAACATGCTGCTCACTGCCGAAGCAAGAAGGGAATGGCCGAGATGGCTGTGAAGTTGAAGAATGCTGCCGACCGTTGCAAGCTTCTTGAAAAAGAAGATCGGGCGGAATAGAAGGACCTGGAGAAGGCCACTACCAAGGCCAAGGATACTCGCTCTATGATGAGAGCTATGAAGGAGGAGTTGCGTCAGGCCGGAGATATCGCGGCTGGAAAGCCCTTCATGCTGCAGATGAAGTTCGGGGATCCTAAATATGCTCCGCTGGACCAGCCGTGGAGTGCGGCGACACTTATCCGGACTTGGCGGCGAAAAGCCGCTGGCGCGCCGAACACTTCCGAGATCAAAAGGATCACGGCGGAAAATCTTTTTGGTCGCAGCTCCACAATCCAGAGCGCCCACTTCCATTAACCGATCGCTTTGGCGCATGGGCGGAGCTGAATAGGTTATCCGGACTCGCCATGAAGTATGTCGTGAGTCATCTGTGGCCGGAAAGGCCCGAGCCAAAGAGTTATTTTAGCTTGGTGCAACTGCCTTGGTGCGGTGCCGCATATCAATGCAATGAAGAGGTCAGCGCATAGAGGGTGCACGGATGGCTCTTGACCGTGTCAAGACATACCGGGCGGAGATGAAGGCCGTCTTGTTGCATCCCAAGATTCGGACGGAGCCGAGTATCTCGCCGAGCACTATTTTCGTGAAGTTCTCAGGCGCTGCTTAATAGAGACGCAGTGCTCAAGGATATTATGTTCAATAACATGTATTATTGTAAAACAATGTTTTGAGGGAATATAAAAGCTTTTTATACTTGTGCCTTCAAGAATTAAAATACCTCCCGTGGCGGCTGTTAATGTATATGTGTATATAACCCGAAGATGGCAGTTTCGCTTCAGCCCCCACGCATATAATGCGGGGTGTTCGCATACGATTTTCACACTTGATCCAACGCCTTGGTCCTATTAAGGAGGTGATAGCGCAGCTTAACTAGGCAACCAGACTATAATGCTTTATCACTTTCACTTAGCCATAGGAGTTTGACAAAGGCTACTATATAGCCCCTAGGGGCACCGCGCCACCCGAATTCAGGGCGATGTGTGCCTGGCCGGAAACGCCCTTCGTTAATGCGGAGGAATCCAAAAGATTCCGCGGGTCATCGAGTGGTTGACCAGTCTCACGCTATATCCTCGATACCGCCGCTTTCATCGAGGTGCTCGCCGGCCGAACCGGGCACAATCGCAGAGTTCTCCGGTGCTGCCTTAGCCGATAGAGCGGAACGTAAGGCAGCAAAACACAGGAGCCGGGCAAACCCAACATTTGACCAAAGACATGATTCGGAGCTGATGCATATAAGGCCAAACTCACGACGCTGAACACTCCCTAAGGTATTCGGTCTTTATTAAAACAGGCTGAACAACGCCCTTGGTAATAAGCCCCTGGTGTCCAGGTACGCGCAAAATTCTGACGTGGCCACATGCCAAGACGCCAGCCTCCTCCTCGGTTACACCAAGTAACCGAGGGATGTGTATCAACAAGAGACAGTGAAAAAGGTTTACGCAGGGTCTTAATCTAAAAATAATCCTTGAACGGGTCCTCATCGCACGCCTGCTACGTGTCTCCGCGCAGTGCGTATCCTCGACGGGTGTAGCACGATGTTCATCTGTAAAAGAGAGGAACTTAGTTGAAAAGATCGTATGTAAAATGTATGTTATATTAAATAAACAAAGTATAATTCCAAAAAAAGGGTAAAATTGAGCTTTGTTGTCTCTTGTTGTACATGCGCGAGCCCTTGTACGGGGTATGCGCTAGTAAGCCCTTAGATGTTTACGCCGGACTCGTCTAGCTATGTCCGGGTCCGAACGACCTGCTTAGGTGCTTTGATTAGTGAAGCCGGTTTAGTGTGTGGCTGTCAAGGCAGCCGCACATCTTCCGCGCCGAGGAACACTCGATATTTCCCTTTAATGAGATGATGCTCTCATGAACGGGCATTTTAAGCGTAAGAGATGCATAATGCGGTATTATGCGTTAAAGCGGGCGAAAGCTTCGCGTCCCAGTAATAGCTACTTGTAAATGGGGCGATGAGGAAGGTTAGCTTTTCGCGGCGGAAGTTGTCGGGGGAGCCGAACATAACTTCTAGCAGGAGAGAACCCGTACAATGGGCATCTGGGCCAGGCGTTACCCCTTGAAAGTAAGTGTTGCTATGGAGAATTTTTGTTGGGTTTATCCCCATTTTGCGGATTGTGTCCTGATATAACAGGTTTAGACCACTGCTGCCGTCCATTAGGACTTGTGTAAAGTGGAGTCCGTCAATTATCGGATCTAATATCAAGGCAGTCCAGCCTGCGTTCCAGATACTTCTAGAGTAATCCTGATGGTCGAAGGTGATTGGTTTTAACAACCAAAGGCGGGATTCTCTCGATAGGCCGATGGCGCGATTCTATAGGCGCGACTCTGTTTTTCCCTTTTGTCACGTGAAGTAAGTTTACTGTTTTGACTTCTTGTGGGAAATTCTTTTGTTTTCCGGTGCTCTGCTTGTGGGGTTCGTCATCGTCCTCGCTTGGTGTGTCGAGCCCCTTGTGTTCGGCATTGAGATTGCCGGATTGCTTGAAGACCCAACAATCTCTGTGGGTATGGTTTGTAGGCTTCCCGGAAGTACTGTGGATTTGGCCTATCTTGTCCCAGATTTTGTTTAGGTTAGATAGCTCGTCCCTGTTATCCTTGAGGGGCAGCTTTTTCTAATTCTGCTGAGAGCTTTTGAATCCGGCGTTGACTGCCGTGCTCTTCGGGCTGTTTCCCTTGGTCCGGCGCTGGTCCTTGCTGCGTCGCGGTTTCCCATTTCCATCCCTAACTTCGGATGTACTTGGGTCACTGGTACTGCATCTTGCCAACCAGCTATCCTCTCCTGCGCAAAAGCGGGTCATGAGGCTTGTTAATGCAGTCATTGTTCTTGGCTTTTCTTGGACCAGGTGTCTGGCGAGCCATTCATCTCGAACGCTGTGTCTGAAAGCTGCTAAGGCTTCGGCGTCCGGGCAGTCGACTATCTGGTTCTTTTTAGTAAGAAATCTGTTCCAGAGTTTCCGGGCTGACTCTCCGGGTTGTTGAGTTATATGACTTAAATCGCTCAGATCCGGAGGTCGGACATAGGTCCCTTGAAAATTTGCCCGAAAAGCATCCTCGAGCTCTTCCCAACTTCCAATGGTGTTTTCGGAAGGCTTTTAAGCCAATGCCGGGCAGGCCCTTTGAGCTTGAGGGGTAAGTATTTTATGGCGGAGGTCATCTCCTCTAGCCATGTGTATGTGGAGGATATAATCCTCAATCCATACCTGTGGTCTGTTGTTCCGTCAGATGCCTCTATGTTTACGGGCTTGAACTCACCGGAAATTATGGTCCAAAGACCTCATCGGTGAAACATAGTGTGCGGCACCCCTATATCCGGGTGTGCCGTGATGTTCGGATACTTGTTGCGCTGCATTGCTTACTAGAGCTTGCTTTCTGGCCCGTAGATAGATCTGTCTGGCCATCTTTTGATGCGAATCTCAGCGGATCGCGTGCGGCTTGTGTGCGACGCCGCTTGCCGCTTCTATGTTGGCCATGGGGTTGTTTATCCGACCGGTGGTTTATTATTTTTGATTGCGGGGCTCAAGGCCTCCTCATCAAATTTCGCAGTAATTTTCGCTCGGTAGCTCTTTGTGTGGCGCATCGTCACCGTATTTGTTCTGCGATGTTGAGTACTTTGCTCCATCTGATTCTCGAGTGCATCTTCCGCTGTTTTGAGCTTCCGCTTCGCTTTTTCAGGCTACGCAAAGGGCGACGAGCCTTTTGTGGAGGTTCTTCGCTCCAAAGAACTTGTCCGGCGTGAGGTCGTCCGGATTGTTATCTTCACCGGGACGGGTTGTTCGGTTTGTTTATCCAAGTTGCCCTGCTCGGACGGTTGCTCGATGGCATGTTCGTCGTCTCGCTGGTTTGCCCCGCCTATGGCTGGGTCTGTATGGCTGCCGCTCGCTAAGGGGGTTTGAGCGCGCTTATGCCGCCGCTTTGATCGCTGAGGGAACGATCCTCGCCACGCCCCTTTGTTCCTCGTCGTCGCTTTCGCTTAGGTGTGTCCACCATGTATACATCGTGAGATGAGGTGGTTGTCCAGGCCCTATAGGCGCTGGTTCCTGTTCGCCTCTGCATCGCCGCCCATACCGCCGATGTCTTCGAAGTCGAAGTCGAGCATGTCGGTTAAATCATCGGCGGTGGCTATGAAGTGGGTGGTGGGTGGGCTTTGAATTTCTTCATCATCCGCATCCCAACCTTGCTGACCATAGTCCAGCCAGGGCTATCCTGATAAAGAGAGAGACTTTAGTGAATTCAGAATGTCGCCAAAGGGCGAGTGCTGAAAGATGTCCGCGGCGGCGAACTCCATAATCGGCGCCCAATTGGATACGATCGGCAGGGGCGCGGAAGGTTCGGAGTCCGGCACCTTGGAGTCACGAGCTTCGCAGAGGACAAGCTCGGTGTTTGGCTCGATCGCCAGAGATTGCAGCCCCGAGGCGGTGTCCCGCCACCCGCCCTCGACATGCGCGGTCGGCCCGGAAGCTAGGGGTCGGAGCGACACGGTGCGACTCTAGGGCAATCGCTCGCGACAGAGCTAGATCATGCCTGCCGTGATAAAGGCGGGCGCTTCGGCTGTGGCTCGAACCCGTCAAGATCAAGTCTCCGCGACGCCACCGTAGTTCAAACTTCCAAATCTGACCGATGGCTGGGGCGAAGCTTCGATCTGCTCCAGATGGTCAAGCTAATTGGCTCGCAGCAAAGCCGCCAACACGAAGATCTGTCCGGGAGAAAAGTCTCACCGACCGCATCGTTGTTGATGATCGGAGGAGCCATCGGGCCTAAAGATGATGACACATAGGAACTCTCAATGAAATCACCAATGTCGGTGTCAAACCGCGGATCTCGGTAGGGGGTCCCAACTATGCGCCTAGGCGGATGGTAACACGAGACAAGGGACACGATGTTTTTACCCAGGTTCGGCCCTCTCGATGGAGGTAAAACCCTACTCCCGCTTGATTAATATTGATGATATGGGTAGTACAAGAGTAGATCTACCACGAGATCAGAGAGGCTAAACCCTAGAAGCTAGCCTATGGTATGATTGTTGTTCGTCCTACGGACTAAAACCCTTCGGTTTATATAGACACCGGAGAGGGCTAGGGTTACACAGAGTCGGTTACAATGGGAGGAGATCTACATATCCGTATCGCCAAGCTTTCCTTCCACGCCAAGGAAAGTCCCATCCGGACACGGGACGAAGTCTTCAATCTTGTATCTTCATAGTCTAGGAGTCCGGCGAAAGGTCATAGTCCGGCCAACCGGACACCCCCTAATCCAGGACTCCCTCACTACCCAAGACAGAGGCTTTTCCGGATTCCTTTTGGTATGCATGAAAGGCATTCGATGGTGATTACTATCACAAGGAATCAAATTCCAATAGCACGGAATTATCAATATGCACTTATGAGCATGTTCATATCGTCACATATAATAACGAAAACTCCGAGACGGTGTTGTAACCGTGTCAAACAACACACGGCAATATTATGCCAGGGTTCAGAATGCTTGCCTTCAAGTTGTGGAGAGGCAGGGTGCATTCCAAAACTTTTGAAAGTTTTCTTCTCTCTCCAAAAATCCTATTTGAGAAAATTCAAAATTAACACATAGTTTTAAAACAGTACAAAAAGTTCTCCTAATTATTTTTGAAATAAATCTTAAAATAAACTAGGTGAAATTTGAGAGAGGTTGGGTGGCTCCGCACGATCAAGGGGAGTCGGGTGGTGGTACTGGATGGACGGGGAGGGCCTGGTTGCAATGAACGACACCGGAGGGCGGCGGCGGCCGAACTAGCCGGAGACGGGGAAGACGACCTTCCCTGGTCGATTGCAGGCTATGGGAGCGCTAGGTGGATGGCCTAAGCTTGCCTGAGTGACTGGACGAGCTCGGGGCTCCTCTTATAGGCGGCCAAGGTCGGTTCCGCGGCGGCCGTGGATAAGACCAACGGCGAACCGCCGTTCTGTTGCTGCAGGGCGACGTGGCGGCGACGGGAGCTAGCGGACAGCTTGTGGATGAGCTCGAGCTGCTCCAGAGGGCAGCTGGCGCATGCGTATGGCTTGGGCGGCGCCGTCCATGGCAGGAGCCTACTGTGGCCGGCCGCTAGCCGCCATGGCCGACCTGACGGCGGTGCTGTGGGGCTCCAGGGGTGGCCTAGAGGTTTCTGGCGAGCGAGCGAGGATGGGGCGCGGCCCTGCGGGCGAGCAAAGGCTAGGGGCGCGACGCGGCGGCTCGGCTGCTGCTGCGTGCAAACATGCACTCTGGCGCGCCAGAGCACGACGCCTACATGGTCGACGAATGTCGAGCTTGCTAGAGGGCTAGGATGAGGTCAGGGTTAGCAGGCCAAGGTTAGGGTTAGCTAGGAGCTTATTGGACAAGCTTGAAGGGTCGAGGATCAAGCTCATAATGTAAACTAAAATCATGCCAAATTTGGCTATGCACACAAAGTGTTCGATGTAATGCTAAGGGCACCTAGGCAATTCTTGGGGTGGCCAAAACTCCAGATCAATGTCTCTTTAGGTGTTAAAGAGAGTGGCAAGGTTAATTGGGCAAAACCACAAACTTGTTAGTGCAAGTTTTTGAGAAAACCAAATCTAAACAGAAAGAAAAGGACATTATTGCATGGACCAAAGATACTCCAATGGGGCCACTCTCCTGGACTTGAGGGTTTTGTAGAGTGGTCTATAAGCATGAAAAATAATCATGGTGATAAGGTAAGTTAAAATATGGTTGCAGTAGGAAACACCTCACTGGACCAGAGAGCAAAAAGGGATGTTTTGCTCAAATTTTTCCAAGAACATCAATGAGTTTTTGCATAAAGTTGAATAATATATTCCTACTAACATCCCCTAATTTTTGTGGGAATTTTAAAGAAATATTTAAATAGGTTGTAGTGCAATATACCAACTGGACCAGTTTTGAAAACTTGGGGTAGAGCTCAAAATCTCCAATGAATAAAAGATATTTTTGCATCAAAGTGATTTAAAAACATCACATGACATCCCCAAATTTTGGTGAAAATTTTAAATGCATTTATCAAATGGTTGTAGTGCAAAAGAGGCTCTAAAGCTTATAAAAATCATTTTAAAAAGAAACAAGCTCAGGAAAAACAATAAACAATTATGTAAATAAATCCACTGATAAAAGAAGTGTTTTCTAGAGAGGGTATACAAGTCCTATAATATTTTTAAAAGTTTCCACTTGGGGTGAAAACTTCACAATATTAAAGAAAAGAGGGGTTCTGAAATCAAAAGAAAATCCAGAAAGTAAAAATTTTAATCTCCTGGCAAAATTTTAATATACAAAACACGGTTAAATTTTTGGGTGTTACACCTCCTACGGTCGAAACGGGGGTCATGTTCGTCGGGAGGGGTGTGGCGTACCGCAAAACGGGACTCCACGTGATACTGTTCATCTCCACCGTCGACCTTCTCCAGCCTCCACGGGCTCCTGTTCATCCAGCCTCCACCGCGCGCTACTCCACCGACTCCTGTTCAACCACCCCTCCATGGGCACCCCTCCACCATCTACTGTTCATCCAGCCCTCCACACCACGGGGTCCTGTTCAACCACCTGTTGGAAATATGCCCTAGAGGCAATAATAAAAGGATTATTATTATATTTCCCTGTTCGTGAAAATTGTCTTTTGTTCATGCTATAATTGTATTATCCGGAAATCGTAATACATGTGTGAATACATAGACCACAACATGTCCCTAGTGAGCCTCTAGTTGACTAGCTCGTTGATCAATACATAGTCATGGTTTCCTGACTATGGACATTGGATGTCATTAATAACGGGATCACATCATTAGGAGAATGATGTGATGGACAAGACCCAATCCTAAGCATAGCACAAGATCGTGTAGTTCGTTTTGCTAGAGCTTTTCCAATGTAAAGTATCTTTTACTTAGACCATGAGATCGTGTAACTCCCGGATACCATATGAGTGCTTTGGGTGTACCAAACATCACAACGTAACTGGGTGACTATAAAGGTGCACTACAGGTATCTCCGAAAGTGTCTGTTAGGTTGTCATGGATCGAGACTGGGATTTGTCACTCCGTATTATGGAGAGGTATCACTGGGCCCACTCGGTAATGCATCATCATAATGAGCTCAAGGTGACCAAGTGTTAGGTCACGGGATCATGCATTACAGTACGAGTAAAGTGACTTGCCGGTAATGATATACGATCGAATCTCGGGCAAGTAACATACCGTCTGACAAAGGGAATAGTATACGGGGTTGCTTGAATCCTCGACATCGTGGTTCATCCGATGAGATCATCGAGGAGTATGTGGGAGCCAACATGGGTATCCAGATCCCACTGTTGGTTATTGACCGGAGAGCGGTCTCGGTCATGTCTGCATGTCTCCCGAACCCGTAGGGTCTACACACTTAAGGTTCGGTGACCATAGGGTTGTATGAATATGAGTATCCAGCAAACCGAAAGTTGTTCGGAGTCCCGGATGAGATCCCTGACGTCACGAGGAGTTCCGAAATGGTCCGGAGGTAAAGAATTATATATAGGAAGTGCTGTTTCGGCCATCGGGAAAGTTTCGGGGTCATCCGGTATTGTACCAGGACCACCGGAAGGGTCTCGGGGGTCCACCGGGTGGGGCCACCTATCTCGGAGGGCCCCGTGGGCTGAAGTGGGAGGAACCAGCCTGGGTGGGCTGGTGCGCCCCACTTGGGCCCCCGCGCCTAGGGTTGGAAACCCTAGGGGGGGCGCACCACTTGCCTTGGGGGCACTCCACCCCTCGCCGCCGCCCCTGGGAGATTCCCATCTCAGGCGGGCGCCCCTAGGGGCCTATATAAAGGAGGGGAGGGAGGGCAGCCGCACTCGAGTCTTGGCGCCTCCTCCCCCGCTACACCTCTTCCTCCTCCCGCAGCTTGCTTGGCGGCCCCTGCGCCGAGTCTGCTGCATCCACCACCACGCCGTCGTGGTCTTTGATCTTCATCAACCTCTCCTTCCCCCTTGCTGGATCAAGACGGAGGAGACGTCACGCTGACCGTACGTGTGTTGAACGCGGAGGTGACATCCGTTCGGCGCTAGGATCTCCGGTGATTTGGATCACGACGAGAACGACTCCCTCAACCCCGTTCTCTTGAACGGTTTCGCACGCGATCTACAAGGATATGTAGATGCATCTCTCTCTCTCTCGTTGCTAGATGAACTCATAGATGGATCTTGGTGAACGTAGGAAATTTTTTATTTTATGCAACATTCCCCAACAGTGGCATCATGAGCTAGGTCTATGCGTAGTTCTCTAATGCACGAGTAGAACACAATTGGTTGTGGGCGTAGATGTTGTCAACTTTCTTGCCGCTACTAGTCTTATTTTGCTTCAACGGTATTGTGGGATGAAGCGTCCCAGACCGACCTTACACGTACGCTTACGTGAGACAGGTTCCACCGACTGACATGCACTAGTTGCATAAGGTGGCTAGCGGGTGTCTGTCTCTCCCACTTTAGTTGGAGCGGATTCGACGAAAAGGGTCCTTATGAAGGGTAAATAGAAGTTGACAAATCACGTTGTGGCTTTTTCAGAGGTAAGAAAACGTTCTTGCTAGAACCCTATTGCAGCCATAAAAGATGCAACAACAATTAGAGGACGCCTAACTTGTTTTTGCAGCAATTGCCTTGTGATGTGATATGGCCAAAAGTTGTGATGTATGATGAATGATATATTGTTATGTATGAGATCATGTTCTTGTAATAGGAATCACGACTTGCATGTCGATGAGTATGACAACCGGCAGGAGCCATAGGAGTTGTCTTAATTATTGTATGACATGCGTGTCATTGATTCAACGCCATGTAATTACTTTGCTTTATTGCTAAACCGTTAGGTATGGTAGTAGAAGTAATAGTTGGCGAGCAACTTCATGGAGACACGATGATGGAGATCATGATGATGGAGATCATGGTGTCATGCCGGTGACAAGATGATCATGGAGCCCCGAAGATGGAGATCAAAGGAGCTATATGATATTGGCCAACTACTGTATATAATTGCATGTGATGTTTATTATGTTTATGCATCTTGTTTACTTAGAACGACGGTAGTAAATAAGATGATCCCTTATAATAATTTCAAGAAAGTGTTCTCCCTAATCAGTGCGCCATTGCTAAAGTTCGCTGCTTCAAGCACCACGTGATGATCGGGTGTGATAGATTCCTACGCTCACATACAACGGTGTAAGACAGTTTTACACATGCAAAACACTTAGGTTAACTTGACGAGCCTAGCATGTACAGACATGGCCTCGAACACAAGAGACCGAAGGTCGAACATGAGTCGATGGAAGATACGATCAACATGGAGATGTTCACCGACGATGACTAGTCCGTCTCACGTGATGATCGGACACGGCCTAGTCGACTCGGATCATGTTACACTTAGATGACTAGAGGGATGTCAAATCTGAGTGGGAGTTCATTAAATAATTTGATTAGATGAACTTAATTATCATGAACATTAGTCTAAAATCTTTGCAAAATGTCTTGTAGATCAAATGGCCAACGCCATGTCACCATGAACTTCAACGCTGCTCCTAGAGAAAACCAAGCTGAAAGATGATGGCAGCAACTATTCGGACTGGGTCCGGAACCTGAGGATCATCCTCATAGCAGCCAAGAAACAATATGTCCTAGAAGCACCGCTAGGTGAAGCACCCATCCTAGAGAACCAAGACATTATGAACGCTTGGCAGTCACGTGGTGATGATTACTCCCTCGTTCAGTGCGGCATGCTTTACAGCTTAGAACCGGGGCTCCAAAAGCGTTTTGAGCAACACGGAGCATATGAGATGTTCGAGGAGCTGAAAATGGTTTTCCAAGCTCATGCCCGGGTCGAGAAATATGAAGTCTCCGACAAGTTCTATAGTTGTAAGATGGAGGAAAATAGTTCGTCGGTGAGCACATACTCAAAATGTCCGGTTGCACAACCGCCGTCCCACTGGACATTAACCTCCTGGACGAGGCGGTCATTGACAGAATCCTTCATCGCTCCCACCGAGCTACAAGAGCTTTGTGATGAACTACAATATGCGGGGATGGTGAAAACTATTCTGAAGTATTTTCAATGCTGAAGTCAGCAGAGGTAGAAATCAAGAAAGAACATCAAGTGTTGATGGTCAATAAAACCACTAAGTTCAAGAAGGGCAAGGGTAAGAAGAACTTCAAGAAGGACGGCAAGGATGTTGCCGCCCCGCAAGCCAGCTTGCCGGAAGAAGTCAAAGAATGGACCCAAGCCCGAGACCGAGTGCTTTTATTGCAAAGGGAAGGGTCATTTGAAGCGGAACTGCCCCAAATACTTAGCGCACAAGAAGGCCGGCAACACTAAAGGTATATTTGATATACATGTAATTGATGTGTACCTTACCAAGATCGTAGTAACCCCGGGTATTTGATACCGTGCCGTTGCTCATATATGTAACTCACAGCAGGAGCTGCGCAATAAGCGGAGACTAGCGAAGGACGAGGTGACGATGCGCGTCGGGAAAGGTTCCAAGGTCGATGTGATCGCCGTCGGCACGCTACCTCTACATTTACCTACGGGATTAGTTTTAAACCTCAATAATTGTTATTTAGTGCCAAGTTTGAGCATGAACATTGTATCAGGATCTCATTTAATACGAGATGGCTACTCATTTAAATCTGAGAATAATGGTTGTTCTATTTATATGAGAGATATGTTTTATGGTCATGCTCCGATGGTCAATGGTTTATTCTTAATGAATCTCAAACGTAATATTACACATATTCATAGTGTGAATACCAAAAGATGTAAAGTTGATAACAATAGTCCCACATACTTGTGGCATCGCCGCCTTGGTCACATTGGTGTCAAGCGCATGAAGAAGCTCCATGCTGATGGACTTTAGAGTCTCTCGATTATGAATCATTTGACACATGCGAACCATGCCTTATGGGCAAATGACCAAGACTCCGCTTCTCCGAACAATGGAGCGAGCAACCAACTTATTGGAAATCATACATACCGATGTGTGCGGTCCAATGAGCGTTGAGGCTCATGGAGGATATCTATGTTCTCACTCTCACCGATGACTTGAGTAGATATGGGTATGTCTACTTGATGAAACACAAGTCCGAGACCTTTGAAAAGTTCAAGGAATTTCAGAATGAGGTAGAGAATCAACGTGACGAAAAATAAAGTTCTTACGATCAGATCGTGGAGGAGAATATTTAAGTCACGAATTTGGTACACACTTAAGGAAATGTGGAATCGTTTCACAACTCACGCCACCGAACACCTCAACGTAATGGTGTGTCCGAACGTCAGAATCGCACTCTATTGGATATGGTGCGATCTATGATGTCTCTTACAGATTTACCGCTATCATTTTGGGGATACGCCTAGAGACAGCTACATTCACTTTAAATAGGGCACCGTCTAAATCTTTGAGACGACACCGTATGAATTATGGTTTGGGAAGAAACCTAAGCTGTCGCTTCTAAAAGTTTGGGGATGCGATGCTTATGTCAAGAAACTTCAACCTGAAAAGCTCGAACCCAAGTAGGAAAAATGCGTCTTCATAGGATACCCTAAGGAAACCATTGGGTATACCTTCTACCTTAGATCCGAAGGCAAGATCTTTGTTGCCAAGAACGGATCCTTTCTGGAAAAAGAGTTTCTCTCGAAAGGAGTAAGTGGGAGGAAAGTAGAACTCGATGAAGTACTACCTCTTGAAACGGAAAGTAGTGCAGCTCAGGAAAATGTTCCTCTAGTGCCTACACCGACTGGAGAGGAAATGAATGATGATGATCAAGGTACTTCGGATCAAGTTACTACTGAACTTCGTAGGTCCACAAGGACACGCTCCACACCGAGTGGTATGGCAACCCTGTCCCGGAAATCATGTTGTTAGACAACGGTGAACCTTCGAACTATGAAGAAGCGATGGCGGCCCAGATTCCAACAAATGGCTTGAAGCCATGCAATCCGAGATAGGATCCATGTATGAAAACAAAGTATGGACTTTGACAGACTTGCCCGATGATCGGCGAAGCGATAGAAAACAAATGGATCTTTAAGAAGAAGACGGACGCGATGGTAATGTTACCATCTATAAAGCTCAACTTGTCGCTAAAGGTTATCGGCAAGTTCAAGGGTTGACTATGATGAGACTTTCTCTCCCATAGCGAAGCTGAAGTCCGTCCAATCATGTTAGCAATTGCCGCATACTATGATTATGAGATATGGCAAATGGACGCCAAAACGGCATTCCTTAACGGCTATCTTAAGGAAGAACTGTATATGATGCAGCCGAAGGTTTTGTCGACCCTAAGAATGCTAACAAGGTATGCAAGCTCCAGCGATCCATTTATGGGCTGGTGCAAGCATCTCGAGTTGGAACATTCACTTTGATGAGATGATCAAAGCGTTTAGTTTATGCACTTATGGAGAAGCTGCGTTTATAAGAAAGTGAGTGGGAGCTCAGAGCATTTCTCATATTATATGTAGATGACATACTTTTGATGGGAAATGATATAGAACTTTTGGACAACATTAAGGCCTACTTGAATAAGAGTTTTTCAATGAAGGACCTTGAGAAGTTGCTTATATATTAGGCATCAAGATCTATAGGGATAGATCGAGACGCCTCATAGGTCTTTCACAAAGCACATACCTTGATAAGATATTGAAGAAGTTCAAAATGGATCAGTCCAAGAAAGGGTTCTTGCCAGACATAAGGTGTGAAATTGAGCTCGGCTCAATGTCCCACCATGGCGTAAGATATAGAAGAGATGAGTGTCATCCCTATGCATCAGCCATAGGGTCTATTATGTATGCCATGCTGTGTACCGACCTGATGTAAACCTTGCCGTAAGTTTGGTAGGAAGGTACCAAAGTAATCCCGCAAGGAACACCGGACAGCGGTCAAGAATATCCTGAAGTACCTTAAAAGGACTAAGGACATGTTTCGTTTATGGAGGTGACGAAGAGCTCGTCAGAAAAGGGTTACGCCGATGCTAGCTTCGACACGATCTGATGACTCTAAGTCACAAACCGGATACGTGTATATGTTGAATGGTGGAGCAAGAAGCTGGTGCAGCCGCAAGCGAGCGTCGTGGCGGGATCTACATGTGAAGCGGAGTACATGGCAGCCTCGGAGGTAGCGCATGAAGCAATTTGGGTGAAGGAGTTCATCACCGACCTAGGAGTCATACCCAATGCGTCGGGCCGATCAAACTCTTCTCGTGACAACACCGGAGCTATTGCACTTGCCAAGGAGCCCAGGTTTCACAAGAAGACCAGGCACATCAAGCGCCGCTCAACTCCATTCGTGAAAATGTTCAAGATGGAGACATAGAAATTTGCAAAGTGCATACGGATCTGAATGTCGCAGATCCGCTGACTTAACCTCTTTCACGAGCAAAACATGATCAACACCGAACTCTATGGGTGTTCGATTCATCACAATGTAACTAGATTATTGACTCTAGTGCAAGTGGGAGACTATTGGAAATATGCCCTAGAGGCAATAATAAAAGGATTATTATTATATTTCCTTGTTCGTGATAATTGTCTTTATTCATGCTATAATTGTATTATCCGAAATCGTAATACACGTGTGAATACATAGACCACAACATGTCCCTAGTGAGCCTCTAGTTGACTAGCTCGTTGATCAATAGATAGTCATGGTTTCGACTATGGACATTGGATGTCATTGATAATGGGATCACATCATTAGGAGAATGATGTGATGGACAAGACCCAATCCTAAGCATAGCACAAGATCATGTAGTTCGCTTTGCTAGAGCTTTTCCAATGTCAAGTATCTTTTCCTTAGACCATGAGATCGTAACTCCGGATACCGTAGGAGTGCTTTGGGTGTACCAAACATCACAACGTAATCGGGTGACTATAAAGGTGCACTACAGGTATCTCCGAAAGTGTCTGCTTGGGTTGTCACGGATCGAGACTGGATTTGTCACTCAGACACGGAGAGGTATCACTGGGCCCACTCGGTAATGCATCATCATAATGAGCTCAAGGTGACCAAGTGTTAGGTCACGGGATCATGCATTACGGTACGAGTAAAGTGACTTGACGGTAACGAGATTGAACGAGGTATTGGGATACCGACGATTGAATCACGGGCAAGTAACATACCGTCTGACAAAGGGAATAGTATACGGGGTTGCTTGAATCCTCAACATCTTTGTTCATCCGATGAGATCATCAAGGAGTATGTCGGAGCCAACATGGGTATCCAGATCCCGCTGTTGGTTATTGACCGGAGAGCCGTCGCGGTCATGTCTGCATGTCTCCCAAACCCGTAGGGTCTACACACTTAAGGTTCGGTGACGCTAGGGTTGTATGAATATGAGTATCCAGCAAACTGAAAGTTTTTCGGAGTCCCGGATGAGATCCCGAACGTCACGAGGAGTTCCGGAATGGTCCGGAGGTAAAGAATTATATATAGGAAGTGCTGTTTCGGCCATCGGGAAAGTTTCGGGGTCATCCGGTATTGTACCGGGACCACCGGAAGGGTCCCGGGGGTCCACCGGGTGGGGCCACCTATCCCGGAGGGCCCCTTGGGCTGAAGTGGGAGGAACCAGCCTGGTGGGCTGGTGCGCCCCACTTGGGCCCCTAGCCTAGGGTTGGAAACCCTAGGGGGGGGCGCACCACTTGCCTTGGGGGGCACTCCACCTCCCTGGCCGCCGCCCCCTTGGGAGATTCCCATCTCCAGGGCCGGCGCCCCCCCGGGGCCTATATAAAGGAGGGGGAGGAGGGCAGCCGCACCGAGTCTTGGCGCCCCTCCCCTCGCTACACCTCTTCCTCCTCCCGCAGCTTGCTTGGCGGCCTCGCCGAGTCTTGTCTGCATCCACCACCACGCCGTCGTGTCTTTGGATATTCATCAACCTCTCCTTCCCCTTGCTGGATCAATACGGAGGAGACGCCATGCTGACCGTGACGTGTGTTGAACGCGGAGGTGCCGTCCGCTCGGCGCTAGGATCTCCGGTGATTTGGATCAGACGAGAACGACTCCCTCAACCCCGTTCTCTTGAACGCTTCCGCACGCGATCTACAAGGGTATGTAGATGCATCTCTCTCTCTCGTTGCTAGATGAACTCATAGATGGATCTTGGTGAATGTAGGAAATTTTTTATTTTATGCAACGTTCCCCAACACCCTCCACGGGCACCCCTCCACCGTCTACTATTCATCCAGCCCTCCACACCACGGGGTCCTGTTCATCCAGAGGCAAACGCCGCCGCCACTGCTCATCCAACCCCCCCCAGCGCAACACTCACTATTCATCCCGGAGGAAGCATTGATCAGCTTCGCCAAGCAGCAGAGCGGCGAATCGCCGATCAGTTCGATTAACACCATCGATCGATCGCTTCGGGTTCAAGAACGCGTAGCTCGCAAAGGCAATCGCCGGGTTCGATTAGAGCCCAACGCCTCGCTCAGTTCAGATTAGAGCCAACGCCGCACACACGCCACAGACGTGTACGAGAAAACACGCATCGCCGCCCTCGACCTCCCATCAGAACCGCAACTCCACGAAATTTTCCTCGCCCTCGCTTCTACCACGTTTTTTTCCGTCATGGACAGCCCAAAGAATGTCATGCAGCTACGTCTCCGGCCCGCCCAGGATGAAAAGCCCATTTTCTGTCATGATTTTTTGTCATAGAAGTAGGAGCCCACCACATCTATGATGATACCGGGTTTTGTCACAATTATCATCATAGAAGTGTCATATGTATGACAGAAAAAATGTCATTCGGCCCAAAATGTCACGTATGTGTCTTTTTTTTGTAGTGCATGACCATGCGAAAAGGATTATGAGATAATCCGGTTTGTGGTCGGTATCACTGGAACGAGAAAGAGGTCAGGCTAGCACAAGGATGACAGTCTCGCCTTGAGCCCGACAACATATATCGTGAGGCAAAGGGAACAGAAGTGTGACACATTGTACAGGTTCGCCTAATCAGCTTCATAGTCTGCTTGGTGGTCGGCACGCCTTGCTAGAGGCCGCTACCAACCGTGCAGGTCGGAGGTGATCCAAACTGCGACCAAGCTGACTTGAACCTAAGGGGTCGCGCACTTAAGGGAAGGAACCTACGAGGTCGGATCTAAGGACACCGGTCGGATGTGATCCGAGCTGTATTCGGATTGTGGCCGAGTAGACATGTGGGCTTTAGGGTCCATGCGAGGCCCAAGTGTTGAGCCCGCGACGGACGCCTATATAAAGTGGAGGTGCGACACACTCAGGCGGTTGATCACTTCGGCGCCGTGACTAGGGTTTGCATGTGTTGCGAATAGCCACCTCCACTCGCCGCCGACTGTGTGATCGGACCTAGTAGTCCGCCGCACGATGTTCCTCCTGTACGCGTGGATACCATTAGAGGCGGTGCACTTGCGCCGCTCCGGCGAACTTGTACGTGGGATCGGATGACCGGCTGTTCGAGGGAGATCGGACCAGGAGGAGACGATCCACGCGGACGCGCTGCCCCAACTCTTCTTCCGCTGCACGGCACTGCACGTCTAGTGGTAACGAACTGTGATCCATCTCCCATAGCATGTTCCCGTTGTTCTGCGCGTAGGAAAATTTTAATTTGCAGTCGACGCACCCTACTGTAGATCCCAACAGTGGTATTAGAACCTCTACTATAGGATTTGGATTCAGATCGTATGCATATTAGATATGTGGAGGCAGCAGATGAGATCTGTTGTCCTTGATAAGATCGGCTATGTGCACGGTTGATGTGATCAACTGCATATGGGGATCGTTGAGGCTATGTTTTCTGTCAATCGGGACCAATGAGGTCGTGACACGATCTACCCCTACCGGTCGGTCATCCGCCATCATGGTTAATAGTGAAACATAAATCCAATTTGGATTCATGATGATCGATGAGATCAGTCAGATCAGAAAATTCGGCGTGATTGGAGTGCAGATGTGATCTGTGATTTCTGAAAACGTCGGGCACTGCCCGCACCCACGAGGGGCACTGCCCCTTCAAACCCCGCCCGCTAACCGGCTAGCAGGACCGCCGTGTCTGTAGCATCGTGTATTTCATACCCGACACACAAACCGGTAGAATACAATTCTATTCATAACTTTGTTTTGCAGGTTTGATGTGAATAGTATGGCTCATGTGTATGTGATGCATGTGTGTAATTTATACGTGGCCTGCGTGTCATGTTTGTCAGCCGACAGGAGCCAAAGTGCTGTCATTATATTGTATAACAACCTGTGTGTCGACTTGTGACTATGTAAAATTCATTACTAGTTGTAGTAGTTGGATAATAGAGATCAGGTTGGTGGTTTGGCGTCTCGGCGTGACAAACAAGATGGAATTCCTAGATGGTCATCGAAGTCGGAACCGACCTGGAAGAACGTCCATGAAGGAGCCATACTATTTCACAATATGTGTTTATTTGTGATTGTTATGCTTCTTTGTTTCTATGCATGTTAGAATGGTAGAATGATCCCTCATGAATATCAAGCGAATTGCCATCCCCGATGTTGCACCTTCGCACATCAAGTACGTCTAGTAGTGGGCTCATAAAATTGGGGTGCTGCTGGGTGTCCTTGAACTGAAGGGTTCGTGTGGGACACGGACATGCACTGCGTCAGGTTAACTTGACAAGTCTATCAAAACGGTTTTGGGCCTTGTGGCAAAGAAGGTTGGGATCCGGGGTATGAGATACCTTCCCGATCGGCTGTGAGTCGATAGAGATACGATTAGCAAGGAGTTGCTTACGGATAGGCATGTTGTTCAGCAAAGGACGCTAAAGCTCACTAGTCGCATGTGCTAGTCGGATCCCGAATCACTGAGAGTTTGCGGAGGGATGCTGACTTCAGTGGGTGTATCTCTGTTTAGGCTTGAATTACTCTACATAAACACTTTGCTTAGTGATTGCATATTTTCTGTTGTAGATCAATGGCACCACCTGCTCAACCCAACTTTGCATTGAAATCAATTCTGGAAAAGGATAAACTGAATGTAACAAACTTTACCACCGGTATAGAAATCTGAGAATTGTTCTCAAGCACGATAAAAGGAACATGTTCTAGAGGATCCACTTCGGAGGAACCTGTCGATAATGCTAATGCCACAACTAAGAATGCCTACGAAACTCGTTGATGAATCAACAGAGATCAGCCGTCTGATGTGGCTTGTATGGAGCCCGATTTGCAACAAAGATTTCAAAATGTTGAGGCTTACGATATGATCGAGAGTCTCAAGAGCATGTTTCGCATACGTGATAGGACCGAAGGTTCAACATCCGGCGATCCTTGATGGATTGCAAGCTGAAGGAAGGTGATCCATCGAGCCCACATGTGATCAAGATGATCGGATATGTGCAAGCTTTGGATCGTTTGGGGTCCCCGCTCTTGGATGAGCTTGCTACTGATGCTGTTCTGGGTTCTCTTCGCCCAGCTATGGGACGTTCATCTCGAACTATCATATGCATGGCATGGATAAGAAGCTCACTGAATTGCATGGGATGCTCAAAGTGGCAGAGCAAGATATTAGGAAAGGCACACATCAAGTGTTGATGGTGCAGAAATCGGCTAAGTTCAAGAAGAGTTGGTCCAAGAAAAAGGCTAAGGTAAAGGGCACGAAGACGGTAACCTCCGCCGCTGCGCCAAAATCTGACCGACTCAAGACCGCTTGCTATCACCGCAAGGAGATCGGTCATCGGAAGAGGAATCAGCAAGTGGCTTACAGAGCATGGCAAGAAGGCCGGGAATGCTTCTTCAAGCAAAGGTACACTTGTTGCATATGTTATACACATTTACCTTGCTAACATACCTAGTAGCTCTTGGGTATTTGATACCGGATCGGTTGTTCATATTTGCAACTCGATGCAGGGGCTGGTATGAACTAGGCGTGTGGCACAAGGGGAGATTGACATCAGGGTCGGCAACAAAGCAAGAGTTGCTGCGTTGGAGGTCATCACGATGCATCTCCAACTTCCTTCCGGATTCATTATGGAATTAAATAATTGTTATTAAATTCCTGCACTTAGTCCAAACATTATTTCTGCCTGATGTTTGATGAGTCAAGGTTATGAATTCAATTTAAAGGACAATGGTTGTTCGATATTTTTGAATGGTATGTTCCACGACTATGCACCCATTGTTGATGGGCTATTTATATTGAATCTAGAACAGGAACCGGTCTATAACGTGAATGTCAAGAGGCATAAGCCTAATGAGATAAATCCGACATACTTCTGGCATTGCCGTCTTGGACACATTAGTCTGAAACGCATGAAGAAGCTCCATGATGATGGGCTCCTAACTTCTTCCGACTTTGAGTCGTTTGAGACATGCAAATCATGTTTGCTCGGCAAGATGACTAAGTCTCCTTTCGCAAAGAGTTGCCAGAGGGCATCCGAGCTATTGGAACTTATACATAGTGATGTGTGTAGTCCAATGAGCACAATTGCCAGAGGTGGCTATCAGTACTTCGTGACTTTTACCGACGACTTGAGTAGATATGGATATATCTATTTGATGAGGCACAAGTCGGAAACTTTTGAAAAGTTCACAGAGTTTCAGAACGAGGTTGAGAATCGGCTCGGCAAGACTATAAAACTTCTGCGATCTGATCGTGGAGGTGAGTACATGAGCCAGGAGTTTGATGATCATCTGAAAAGCCGAGGTATAGTACCTCAGCTCACACCTCCGGGTACGCCGCAGAGAAACGGCGTATCAGAATGGAGGAATAATACCTTGTTGGACATGGTCTGGTCAATGATGAGCAAATAGGATTTACTCTTGTCATTCAGGGGATACGCTCAAGAAATTGCAGCCTTCACACTTAACAGGGTACCATCAAAATCCGTAGACAAGACACCACATGAGATGTGGACCGGAAAGAGTCCCAGTTTGTCTTTTCTAAAGATTTGGGGTTGTGAAGCATTTGTCAAGCGACTCATGTCAGACAAGCTTACACCTAAATCGGATAAATGCATATTCGTGGGATATCCGAGGGAAACCTTGGGATATAGCTTCTACAACCGGGAAGAGAACAAAGTGTTTGTTGCTCGGAATGGGGTTTTCCTTGAGAAAGAGTTTCACAGTCGGGAGGCCACTGGGAGGATGGTTCGACTCGAAGAAATTCGAGGACCACTCGGGGACGGCTCGGCTAGTGATGAGATCATACCGGAGTCAGTCAGGGAACCCGTAATGGAAGCGGCACCGGAACCACGGAGGTCGGAAAGATTGCGCAGAGTGCGTGATGTATTGTTGCTAGAAAGCGACGAGCCGGCCACGTATGCGGAAGCGATGGTGAGCCAAGATTCCGAGGCATGGATGGAGGCCATGAGATCCGAGTTAAAGTCCATGGATGAGAATCAAGTCTGGGACTTGGTTGATCCGCCACCTGGCGTAGCGGCCATTGGTTGCAAATGGGTCTTTGAGAAGAAAACCGATGTGGATGGAAATGTTCAAGTCCACAAAGCTCGGCTTGTCGCTAAGGGTTATGGACAATTTCAAGGAATTGACTATGATGAAACTTATTCACCGGTAGCGATGCTGAAGTTGGTGAGGATCGTACTAGCTATAGCTGCATATTTCTATAACGAGATATGGCAGATGGATGTCAAAACGGCTTTCCTTCACGAAAATTTTACCGAGGACGTGTATATGATACAGCCCGAGGGTTTTGTCGATCCGACTAGCACTAGTAAGGTATGCAAGCTCAAGAGATCCATTTATGGGTTGAGGCAAGCATCTCGGAGTTGGAACATTCGTTTTGATGAGGTCGTCACT
The DNA here is from genome assembly GCA_021605205.1 of Aegilops longissima. Lineage (NCBI taxonomy): Eukaryota > Viridiplantae > Streptophyta > Magnoliopsida > Poales > Poaceae > Aegilops > Aegilops longissima. Next base: position 50,800,843 of record CM038678.1, read on the forward strand.
TGTCTCGGTTTCATCAAAAGCGAAGAGGACTCTTGTTTATACAAGAAGTTAAGTGGGAGCTTGATAGTGTTTTTGATTTTGTATGTGGACGACATACTACTGATCAGGAACGATGTTTCGATGCTGAACTCGGCCAAGGGGTCATTGAATGGCATGTTTTCGATGAAAGACCTTGGTGAGGCAGTGTATATTTTAGGCATTAAGATCTATAGAGATAGATCAAGGAGGCTGCTCGGCTTAAGCCAGAGCACGTACATAGATAAAGTGTTGAAGCGGTTCAACGTGAGTGAGGCGAAGAAAGGGTTCTTGCCACTCTCACATGGTATAAGGCTAAGCGAGACTCAGAGTCCTTCGACATCTGATGAGCGAAGCAGGATGAGTAGGATTCCGTATGCCTCTCCAATCAGATCCATCATGTATGCCATGATATGTACAAGGCCTGATGTTGCTTTTGCAATAAGCCTAACAAGTAGATACTAGGCCAACCTAGGTGAGAGTCACCGGCAGCGGTAAAGACTATTTTGAAGTACCAAAAGGACTAAAGAGATGTTCCTTGTTTATGGAGGTGAGGAAGAGCTCGTTGTAAGGGGTTACGTTGATGCTAGTTTCCAAACCGATGAGATGATTGTCGATCACAATCCGGATTCGTACGTCCGAACGGAGGGTAGTGCAATCGGATGAGTTCCAAGCAGGATACGGTGGCCGATTCTACCATCAAGTTAATACATTGCGCTTGTAAAGCTGCAAAGGAAGGTGTTTGATCCGCATTTTTGGATGATCTTGGTATTTTCCCAGCCTCGTGAAACCGTTGGACCTTTATTGTGATAATTCGTGCCATCGCACAAGCCAAGGAGCCGAGGAATCACCACAAGGTCGACATATAGATCGGAAATATCACCGATACGAAAGATCGTAAGAATGGTGATGTAGAGTTATGCAAGATTCACACGGATGCAAATGTTGCAGATCCGTTGACTAAGCCGCTTCCACAACCCAAGCATGAGGGGCACGTTAGAGCTATGGGCATTCGATGTCTATTTGATTGACTCTAGTGCAAGTGGGAGACTGTTGGAGATATGCCCTAGAGGCAATCATGTATGATGATATTTCCTATGTGTTTATGAATAAAGATAGTCCTTGGACATTATCAATGATGTGTATTAGCAAGTACGTGACTTGTTTGTGGGACTATGCATTGTATGATGACTGTCCTAAAGGTCCCTAGTCGAAAGGGCTATGTGGACGCGCAACCAACTAGACTAGCATATGACACGGTCGATGGCTTGGTCTCACTAGCCATGAAGCATTGGATGCTAACCGGATAATATGGACTTGGAAAGGTCTGGTCGGATTCGACGTAGTTAGATCCGAGTCGAGATAAGGTCCAAGTCAGACAGACCCAACTATGAGACACAGCGGTATGTCATATGTGACTCTCTAGTACAACATACGTTCTGTGTCCTAAGACCTGAGTTGATGCATGTACTCGAGATGGTGACAGACTTGCTTTGGGCCGACCAAACGCTACTCCTTGACTGGGTAGTTACAAAGGTAGGTTTTGGGTTTGTCCAGTACCATGCTGCGAGACATGGTCAAGCAAGATGGGATTTGCCCCTCCGACCAGGAGAGATATACTCTAGGCCCCTCGTGTGATCCGACCAGGATAAGCATGGCCATGCGACAAGGATTATGAGATAATCCGGTTTGTGGTCGGTATCACTTGAACGAGAAAGAGGTCAGGCTAGCACAAGGATGACAGTCTCGCCTTCAGCCCGACAACATATATCGTGAGGCAAAGGGAACAGAAGTGTGACACATTGTACAGGTTCGCCTAACCAGCTTCATAGTCTTCTTGGTGGTCGGCACGCCTTGCTAGAGGCCGCTACCAACCGTGCAGGTCGGAGGTGATCCGAACTGCGACCAAGCTGACTTGAACCTAAGGGGTCGCACGCTTAAGGGAAGGAACCTACGAGGTCGGATCTGAGGACACTGGTCGGATGCGATCCGAGCTGTATTCAGATTGTGGCCGAGTAGACATGTGGGCTTTAGGGTCCGTGCGAGGCCCAAGTGTTGAGCCCGCGACGGACGCCTATATAAAGTGGAGGTGCGGCACACTCAGGCGGTTGATCACTTCGGCGCTGCGACTAGGGTTTGCATGTGTTGCGAATAGCCACCTCCACTCGCCGCCGACTATGTGATCGGACCTAGCAGTCCGCCGCACGGTGTTCCTCCTGTACGCGCGGATACCATTAGAGGCAATGCACTTGCGCCGCTCCGGCGAACTTGTATGTGGGATCGGATGACCGATTGTTCGAGGGAGATCGGACGAGGAGGAGACGATCCACGCGAACGCGCTGCCCCAACTCTTCTTCCGCTGCACGGCACTGCGCGTCTAGTGGTAACAAACTATGATCCATCTCCCGTAGCATGTTCCTATTGTTTTGCGCGTAGGAAAATTTTAATTTGTAGTCGACGCACCCTACCGTAGATCCCAACACCATATGTAAAAAAGATACACATATTGCTGAATTCTGTGTTTGGTTATGATTGCTTGTATCTGTGTTGGTATTTCCCCAAAGAGGAGAGGATGATCCAGCACAGCAACGGTAAGTATTTTCCTCAGTTGTGAAACCAAGGTTATCAATCCAATAGGAGAACCAAGCAACACTATATAAACGGTACCTGCACACAAATAACAAATACTTGCAACCCAACGCGTAAGAGGGTTGTCAATCCCTCCTCGGTATTGAGATAGATTAAATTGTATGAGATTGGATAAATAGATCTGACAAAACACAAAATAAATAAATAAATAAAAAGTACAACAAGGTATTTTTGGGTTTTTGGAATAATAGATCTGAAAACAATATGATAAAAGATAGACCCGGGGGCCGTAGATTTCACTAGTGGCTTATCTCGATAAAATAGCATACGATGGGTAAACAAATTACTGTTGGGCAATTGATAGAAGAGCAAATAATTATGACGATATCCAAGGCAATGATCATGTATATAGGCGTCACGTCCAAGATTAGTAGACCGACTACTGCATGCATCTACTACTATTACTCCACACATCGACCGCTATCCAGCATGCATCTAGTGTATTAAGTTAATGGAGAAACGGAGTAATGCAATAAGAACGATGACATGATGTAGAAAAGATCTATTCATGTAGGAATAGACCCATCTTTTTATCCTTAATAGCAACGATACATGTGTGCCTCGCTGCCCCTTCTATCACTAGGTGGGGACACCGCAAGATCAAACCCATCTCAAAGCACCTCTTCCCATTGCAAGAAAAATCAATCTAGGTGGCCAAACCAAACCAGAATTGCGGAGAAGAAATACGAGGCTATAATAATCATGCATATAATAGATCAAAGAAGACTCAAATAATATTCATGGATAGATCTGATCATAAACTCACAATTCATCGAATCCCAACGGGCACACCGCAAAAAAGTCATTACATCAAATAGATCTTCAGAACATCGAGGAGACATTGTATTGAGAATCAAAAAAGAGAGAAGAAGCCATCTAGCCACTACCTACGGACTCGTAGGCCTGTGGTGAACTACTCACGCATCATCGGAGGAGCACCAATGAGGATGATGAACCCCTCCGTGATTGTGTTCCCCTCCGGCAAGGTGCCGGAATAGGGGCTCTAGATTGGATCTCGTGGTTCTGGAACTTGCGGCGGCTCCAATTATGTTTCATTGACTCCCCTAGGGTTTCTGGAATATTTGGGTATTTATAGAGATGAGAGGCGGTGGAAAGGACCCTCGTGGGCCCCACTACCCACCTGGGCATGCCAGGGCCCTCTAGCACGCCCTGGTGTCTTGTGGGCCCCACGGGCCTCCCCTCTTGCACTTCCTTGGCTCCCAAGTTGTCTTCTGGGCAGAAAAAATCTCCAAAACGTTTTGGTGCATTTGGACTTCGTTTGGTACTGATATTCTGTGAAGTAAAAAATAGGCAAAAATAGCAACTGGCACTGGCACTATGTCAATGGTTAGTCCCAAAAAATGATATAAAGTTGCTATAAAATGAATATAAAATATCAAAGAATGATAATATAACAGCATGGAACAATAAAAAAATTATAAATACGTTGGAGACATATCAGGTTACACTAGAAAAACCAGTGGCTTCTCTGGTGGGCTTTGGTGGAGAAGGACTCGGCTTTTTTGTGGCTGAACATGCAAAAGATTTAGTTGGCAATAACAAAAGTGGTGTTGTTGCTTTGGTTAGGTTGAGGGAGGAATGTGATCTGGATATCGAATCAGAGGTTTTGATCAAGAGGTTGGCAAACTTACCCTTGGAGATGGGATTGAAAAGCAAAGGTGTCTGATGGGGTCTTTCTGGTGAATTTTCCATTTGCTGCAAGGATCGACGAAGCTGCCATTTATGATTGGGTTCCTTTGAAAGGAGGAAACATATTGGTTAATGTGAGAATTTGGAATGATGATGCTATGGATGTTGGTAAACTGGCAGTGGTGTGGGTCAGAGCCAAAGGAGTCCCCAAGACAATGAAAAATTATCGTGGATTATGTGAGATTGGTTCAATGATTGAATATACACAAGCTATTGACATGGATTTAGTGAACATGAGTGGGTTAATTAGGGAAAGGTTGTCAAATTGAAAGAAGATGACTGCTAAGCGAAGGAGTTCATGGATCTGTTGCACGTTCATGATGAGGGGCTAGATGTGCCCGTTGGTATCCGTCGCATGCCAACCCAGAGTCTGCTTCCAAGAACAAGCTTCAACCATACCTGGTGGAGAAGACTTTACCCAATGGCAAGAATTCTTATGTGCTGAACTCGTTCCTCGACATCATGCACCGGATCTTTCGCAACTCTCCTTTTCCTCGCATGGGCGACAAGGACAAGGTGCATTCCTATCTTATGGACGTGATGCTTATTTGTGAGGAAGCGCGTCTTCAACAACCTAGACCACTTGATGTCTCTCACATCATGTGGTGTGAGCTTCAGTCTGTTGTGTTCCATCGTGAGGTTCCCATCTATGGACCCTATTTGCACCTCTTGATTCAGAAGAATTGGGAGAAGCTCTTTCCAGGTGAGGAGTTTCATGCTCCCAACTGGTTTCGCCATGAGCCCATTAGGCTGCGGCAGAAGAACAAGTGGGCTAACACCACTACCCGGGCTGAAGCAGAGGTTGCTCGCATGGATGTTGATGAAGATGAGATTGCGGAAGAGGAGGAGGAGGATAGTTCTGAGCATGAGCCTCCCTCTGCTGAGCCATCTTGGGCTTCGAAGCTCAAGGACAGGGTGAAGACTCTGTTCTGCATGCAGGCCAAGGGGCAGTACCAGACTCACGTTGCTCAGAAGGAGAGTCGCCAGTGCGACAAGCGGAATTTGAGGAAGCTTGGCGAGCATGTCTCGAGTGGGTCTGAGAAGACCATCACACCAGAGGCTGCTTGGATGAAGAAGAAGGGCTATCAGTGGGTTGAGTCAGATGAGGAGTCCATTCCTGCTGCTTCCGATGAGGAGATTGTTGGGTGATCACTTTAGTGGGAGCTTCCACATGTGTCTTAGGTGTCCTCTCTGCCTTTTTGGTGTCTCGATGCTAAAGGGGGAGAGAGTGTAGGATTTGCGAGTATTTTGCTTTGTCTCCTTGCTTTCATTGGACCTTCGTCCTTGCTTTGGTTTGTGTTATTTGTGTGTGAGACCAGGAGACTTATTCTATCATATGGTGTGAGACATATGTCTTCACTCTTATCCTTTTATTGTCAAGTATGATTAGTATCTTGTGAGTTTATTTTGTCTCGTGCCCTTATTATCATGCTCACTTGCTATACCTTGCTTACATGCTTAGTGTCACTCATCTTGTTGCAAGGATTGCCTTGTCTATAAAATATAGGGGGAGTGCTGATCCTAGTGTGTGTGTTTTGCAGTCCAAAGCATATCTATAGAATGCACACATCCATGGGGAGCATGTCTATATTTTATAGATTTTGGGTTTGCTTATGCTCATTATAGATCTCTTTGTGCAAATCCCGTATTGTCATCAATCCACCAAAAAGAGGGAGATTGTAAGGGCATATTTCTCCCTAAGTGGTTTTGGTGATTGATGACAGTGCATTTGCAGACTAATCGTGTGCATTGAGCATTTTAGATATCTCATATCTAGGCACAAGACGATTCGGTGCCCCTCGGAGCCTATCAAAGACGGCTGTTCTCTATGTTTATTTTCAGTGGATTTGAGTCGTAGGAAAGCCGTACTATTAAGAGGGGGTCCGCTTCAGAACAGTTAGTGTGGAACCAACACGTACACATCTGTTCCTTTGCACCACCTTTCCTTCGCTTCGATGGAGCACCGTCCATTTATCCAAATGCTAAAGCTTCTGTGGCATGCGGTAGTACTGCTCAAGGGAGCGGTAGTACCGTAGGGGCCAGTGGTAGCACCGCTCCTGGTGAGCGGTAGTACCGCTGCCTCCAGCCCTGGAGCTGATACATGCGGTAGTAGGCAGAAATGTAATTTTTTACATCCGTCCTTATGCGGTAGTACCACGACGGCTGTCCGGTAGTACCGTGCTGGATTTTTGCACGGTTCCAACCTCAGCGGAAGTTGTTATAGAAGTAATTCATTACTTCTGTGCATTTCCAGTACCAGTTGATACCTGCCTTATGGTAGTACCATAGGGCCGCGCCGTACACTAAAAAAAATACACATCCATGATATTTTGGGCCGAACGGATTTTCTTTTGTTATGCTTATGACACTTCTATGACGATAATTGTGACAAAACCCGGTATCATCATAGATGTGGTGGGCTCCTACTTCTATGACAAAAAATCATGAAAGAAAATGGCTTTTCATCCTGGGCGGGCCGGAGATGCAGCTGCATGACATTCTTTGGGCCTTCCATGACAGAAAAAACCATGGTAGAAGCGAGGGCGAGGAAAATATCAGGGTGTTCCCGGTTATGGTGGGTGGTCAGGGCCGAGCGATGCACGGAGGTTTGCGTGTTTCTCTCGTACACGCACACTGAACACGAGCGAGGCGTTCGCCTACTGAACACGAGCGATTGCACTCTAGGCTACGCGTTACTGAACCCGAGCGATCGATCGATGGCTGCTAAATGAACCCGATCGAGCGATTCCTTTGCTACTGCGGCTAACTGAAGCCAATCGATGCTGCCTCTGGATGAACAGTGACCGTTGTTGGGGGGGTTGGATGAACAGTTCCCGGTGGGGGGTTGGATGAACAAGACCCCATGGTGTTGCCGTTGGATGAACAAGGCCCCGATCAATCGAGCCAGTTGGGCGTGGATGAACAAGACCCCGTGGAGGGCTGGATGAACAGGACCCCATGGAGGTAAGGTTGAACAGTAGTCGGTGGAGGGCTAGTTGAACAGTAGCTGGTCGAGGGCTGGATGAACAGTAGCCCGTGGAGGGGTGATTGAACAGGATCCCATGGAGAGGGCTGGTTGAACAGTAGCCGATGGAGGAGCGCGTGGTGGAGGCTGGATGAACAGGAGCCCGTGGATGAACAGTCACTGGTGGAGGCTGGAGGAGGTCGACGGTGGATGAACAAAGAGTCTGTGGAGGCCGGAGGAGGTCGACGGTGGAGATGAACAGATCCGTGGAGTCCTGCTTTTGCGACGCCACACCCTCCCGATGAACAGAACCCCCATTTCGACCAGAAGCCCAACACAAGTCTGCTTCTCCAGACAGGTATGCCACACCCTCCCGATCAACAGGACCCCATTTCGACCGTAGGAGGTCCAACAGAAGTTCGTTTTCTCCGTTTTGCGGTACGCCAGACCCCTCCCGATGAACAGGATCCCATTTCGACCGTGGTCGGTCGAACACAAGGTCGTTTTCTTCGTTCTGCGGTACACCAGGCCTCGTTTCCATCAGTTGTTCCGTCCAAGCCCTCCCGATGAACACGACGATGCATTCCATTCTGACCCAGCCGGTTGGCTCCCCATGAACATGATGACGACGCAGTTTCTCCGTTCCACCCAGCCATGTACACGAGTCCTGGCCGTACGTATGCGCGAGTAGGTATTCGAGACCCCGCCCATATGTACGTACGTGGCTATATTTTCTTTCTTGCACCCTGGCCACTGTATGTACGTGTACATGCTACATGCGCGCCTCTACTACGACACGTGCACACCTCTACATCAACCAGTATGTACGTACACATTCGCGACCAGAATGACAATGCTACATACGCTTCGACCAGGTGGGTCCCGACTGTCAGGCACTTCCTTGCATGCGAAGATGTAGATGGTGGGTCCCAGCAGTTAGGGGCGAATCATTTTTTTTTGCCCGTAATATGGACGCACTTCCTTGCGTGCGAAGATGTAGCTGGTGGGTCCCAATAGTCAGGGGTAAACGTTTTTTCACAAAATACGGTGGGCCGTCCGATGGGTCCCTGCTGTTAGGTGGAGGAATCATTATTTTCCCCGTAATAAGGAGGCACTTCCTTGCTACGGCCGTGGACCCAGCTATCAGCCTCTCCACGTACAGTACTCTTCCGATGGAAGTCGGTCGTTGACCATATTGACCACGCCGCGCCGAGAGCACCAAGACGATGGATGATGGCAAGGCCTAGGAAGGGGACGACGTGGACCCGGGGAAGACGCGGCAGTGGATGCCCACGCGGAGAGGAGTACGAGGGTTCACTGGTTCGACTATGGTGTGAGGCTGCCATCACCGGAGAATAACAGGGGGTGTGGGTGAGTGGAGGGATGGCCTGGCCAGCGATGGGAGTAGTAGGGGGTGGTGAGGCCTCCGCGGCAGCACAACCGACCACGGGAGGCAGGAGCAGGCGGCACGACCAACACTGCATTGGACGGTTGGAGCAAGAAGACCAGAGGTTGAAGAAGCACTACGCCCGCTGGATGGAAATCGTACGGTCACTGGAGCTACAATTGTTCATATTGACTAAGTTAACAAAGCCCTCCGTCCCCGTCAACTTAGTAGGCCCACAAGTCAGCCTCCCACTATGCTGGGTCCCAGCTAGCAGGGGAGTATTCATTTTTTTTGTGCGTAATAAGGAGGCACTTCCTTGCGTGCAAAGATATAACTGGTGGATCCGAGCTGTCAGCGGCAGGAACATTTTTTTTCACGAAATACAAAGGCCCTTTCGATGGGTCCCAGATGTCAGGTGGAGGAATCATTATTTTGCGCGTAATAAGGAGGCATTGCCTTGCATGCGGCCGTGGACCACGTACAGTCCACTTCAGATGCATGTCGGTCATTGACCACGTTGACCACGCCGCGCTGAGAGCACCAGGGCGGTGGATGACGGCGAGGCCTAGGAAGGGAACGACACAGAACCAGGAAAGACTCGGCAATTGTTTCCCACGCGGAGGGGAGTACGACTATACGAGGGTTTACTGGTTCGTTTGTCGTCGCCGGAGAATAACAGCAAGTGTGGGTGAGTAGAGGGATGGCTAGGCCAGCGATGGGAGTACGATGGGGCAGTGAGGCCTGCGCTGCAACACAGCTGGCCCCGGGAGGAGGGAGCAGGCAGTCCCACCGGTGCCTGTTTGAGCGGCTGGAGCAGGAAGAGCAGAGATTGAAGAAGCACGACGGCCGTTGGATGGACATCCAACAGTCACTGCTTGTGTGTCAACCTTTTTTTAAGGAAAGCCTCAAATCTGTGGAAAACATTATACATCCCATTTGCCATTATTTCTAATAATTTACAGCCCATTTTCTAATCTTAAGGTTTTTTAGCCCATATTCTTTTTGTTAGAATTACAGCCCATATTGTGGCCACGGTTAAAAAATTATATGAAATTTTGCATATTTTGGTGCGGTCCAAACTGTTAGTAATCCCGAAATTTCGAGTCACATTCAAACTGTATCAATATAAAATCCAACAAATTGTCCACGCATAAAAATCAATGCAATTTAAAATCTTGAAATAGAAAAAAACAAATTTGAAACTAATTACCGGTTTGATGTGTTTTAAAAATGTACAACCCATTTCTCATTACTGATAGGCCATTTTCTTGGCCAGCTGAATGAAGCTTTCCTCGTCTTGAAAGATTTGCAGCTCAACAGGCCTAACAAAGTGACTTACTTGAGAAATCACTAAAAAACTGGGCTAGCCATTTTCAGAAAGAAAAAAAACTACTGGGTTGGTCTGTGGTAAAGATAAAAGAAAAGGTCGTCTAGACAGGCCAGAGTGCCCCGCACAACCCAGCTTGACACCACGCCTGCCTCAAAAACAAATTAGATAAATGCCACTCCAGCTTATGGCGATTCATAAAATGCCACTCCAATTTCCAAACTTTGAAAAATGCCACTGCAATTTTTGCAAACTTTGAAAACGCCACTACAATTTGTAAACTTTGAAAATGCCACTCAGACTTGAAAAATGCCACCGAAATGGCATGAAATGGCATTTTTAAAGTTTGGAAATTGCGATGGCATTTCTAATCACCAGATTTGGAGTGGCATTTATCAAATTAACCCAAAACAAAAATAATCGGGCGAGCTGCTTGGTCCTTGGTGCCAGCCGCTCGTTGTGCAATTCTCTCGTTTATTGACTACGTTGACAATGGCATGGGACCCAGATGTCAGAAATCCATTAGGAGGAGCCATTTTTTATTGGCTTGAAATAAGGAGGCACTTGCTTGCATACTGCCATGACCTTGGTGGGTCCCTGCTATCATCCTCTCCATGTACAATCATCTCCTGATTGTGTACGCGTCAACCTGGTAGGCCCACAAGTCAGCCTCTAAACCCGTGGCGGACAAATACAACCCATTTAAAAAATAACAGTCCATTCCATACGTTCAAACTGAGAATTGATCAATCGATCTCCGCGTCCTGCCAGTTCGTATATTTACAAGTTCCACATGGGTCTGGTCAGGAAGACTCGGAATCATTCTCACGGCCACCCCACACGGGAGCGGCTTCTCTGCCAATCAATGATCACTTGCATACAAAAAAAGCCCCTTTTCCAATGGAAACCTGGGGAAATACAGTTGCTCAACACTCAGAGCAAAGTAACAGGTCTGATCCAGATATAGAGTACTGAACTTCCACGTTGACAACCATCATAGCCAAGTTAACTATCTACTCCCACTAATACTCTAGTAGGGTACAAGTACTAACTTACCCTTAGCTAACTAGACGATGTCGGCCGCCATCTAGGGTACACACTAAACGCCAGCACCGGCGTCCTCCGCCTCACCTCAGACTTGCCAGAGGTGCGATAGGGCTCGCGCGCGTTGCCCCTTTCCATGCCGGTGTGGTCCACCGAAGCTTCGGCTTCTAAGCGGGAAACCCACTTGACGAGCTGGTAGTAAAACTCGGCGTCACGAACGCGTACGTGCCCGACAGCCTCTAGGGCTATTCGCCAGGCGCCGACCTCCATGTAGTCAGCCCAGTTACGGGCGCTCTGCTCGCGACTCAGAGCGTCGGTGCGTTGCTGCTCCATGTCCTGCTAGCGGCGCAAATCGGCGATATGCTGCTCCTCCGCCAGGCGGTCGCGCTCCAACAACTCCTCATACTCCGCATTGCCATCTAAAGACCGATAGAATGCCTCCTCCCTCCGTCTTCCTTCTGGTGAAAAACCAAACACTAGTTCCGGCGATGACCGCCTCTGGCGTCGCCTATCGTGGACTGGCGGGGGCATGGTAGATGTGGCGAGAGCGAGGATAAGTGGCGAGCGACGTCGGGCCGGTGGGGCTTATGAGGATAGGGCAAGTTGGGTGATGGTGCCACCGGAGAAGGCCGGGAAACAATAATTATAGGCGGAAGGGGACGAGGATCCCCTGCTGTGGCCTAGCCTACCTTTGAGTCACTGACACATGGGTCCCACAGAGCATGGGAACCACCTATCGGTGACTCAATGGCAGTGATTACAAAGTCAGAGGATCCACGTCCGGCGGAAGGTAGGTGAACCAGCGTGTCACGGGAAACGCGACGGTCATCGCGGTCAACGGAATTCAATGCATAAGCAGGTTGGTGAGATTTTTGAATTAAGCCCTGCAAACCAGAAAGGAGGTAGTACGTGCATGATCCACTATTTATTTGTGTAGGATTGAGTAGGTCATCTTTTGAATTGAGCCCTGCAAACCGGAAACACTACAAAAAATACACTTCCATGACGATACGTGTTTGTCACAGTAGGTCATGTTTTCTGTCATGCATGTACATCCATGACGATTTTATGACAGAATCAAGATAGTCATACATGTGCTGTCGTAGAAGTGTTCCATGACATTACCAAAATTATCATCACGGAGTGTCCACTTCGATGACGATAAATCGCACGTCATAGAAGTGCTTTCATCAAGGGTGACCAACACGTGGCATCCACCGTAACAGACGCCGTTAAGCTATCGGGTCCGGTTTTGGATCCGATAACTCGCTAACAGCCACGACCAATGCCGATTTTCCATGTGTAAAATTCTCATTGGCAGACGGAACCACATGTCAGCTCCGCGTTGGCACAGGTGTCACTCATCCAATGGTCGAGATGCGCCTATGATATGTTGACACGTGGACGGGCCCAAAAGTGGCCCATAAAGTTTAAATGGGCCGGCCCAACTAAAGGCCCACAAGATTTAGTGGACCATAATGGGCCGGCCCAGCTAAAGGCCCACAAGATTTTGCAGACCATAATGGGCCGGCCCAGCTAAAGCCCAACGTTCTCAGTTAAGGCACGTACGGCTAGTGTCAAATTGGCCCGTCAACGGCCCATCCTACACTTGTCATCATCGTGGCCCATGGTCACTTCTGGCCCGTTAACAGTCCGGTAAGTACTTGGGCCGAATTACGGCCCGTTGTATTTCCGGCCTGTTAAACGTCCTGCTTCATTTGGGCCCATTTACAGGCCATTGAAACTTTCGGCCCATAAACGACCGTGAAGGATTTGGGTCATATTTGGCCATGTCTGACATTCGGCCTGTTAGAGTCCCACTATAGATTTGGGCCACTTTCAGCCTGTTGTGATTTTCGGCCTGTTAACGTCAGACGAAATCCATGGGCCATATGTGGCCCAACGTCACATTGGGCCCATTAAAGGCCCATATAAAAATGACACTAATCAAGCCCGACCGAACTTTGACGTGTTAAAGGCCCGTGCAGTAGGTCGGCGCATTTACGACCCGTCTGAATTTCGGCATGTGAACGATCCGCATTTTAAATGAACCACCATTTCGACCTACTAAGACCAGTGGTTTATTTGGCACAATCAGGGCCCAATCTCACTTTCGGCATATTAAAGGCCCATGTTTTTTATGGGCTCGAGATATTTACACCTGTAAATGGCCTATTGTTAGTGAGGACCCAAATTATGTTTAGGCCTACTAAAGGCCCACTATGGGCACAGGCCTACCAGAGAAATATGAAAGCTTATGCTGATTTAGGCCCAGATATTTTTAGTGGGCTACATGCAAATTGCGGCCCATAATCATTTTTAGCCCAATTGGAATGGGCCCGACGAATGTTGGCATGTTGGGCTCCTACGAAGCTTTCGACCGAATACATTACTAAGACAAACCTACACTATACAAAAATAAAGTCATAATTACTGCAACCTTTGGCAGCATCATAAATGTGGTATCACAATAAAATAAATTCCAACGATACAACAAAAGGCCTGTTGGCATAAAGTTTACAGTCCTTGTAGATAAAAGCACCATCAGATGTATAGAAGCACAAATCATTTGAACTGAGTGCTAATGTTTCAGGCTGTAGAATCTGATGGAGCAGCACGATCTTCACCTTTTTCCGCCACTGCTCTTGAACAACGCAACGAATGTCTGATAGTCTAGTTTCAAAACCATTAATATCTTGACGACATTTGTCAACCACTATTCTTGTTTCCGGAACGACGTCCATTAGGGATTGGACTTGTTTCTGGAGCACAGATATATCACTCTGTCTAGCCGGAAGATTTTGTTCAGTAGGCGATTTGGACGAGGTTACCTTGACAACCAACCCGAATTACGCAGAAGGTGCTTTTGCAATCGTTAGTGGAGAGATACTACACACTACAGCAAGAGGTGACATTGTGCCTGTGGTAGCCTCGTCACCTTCAGGTGGTTGTGGCTGTTCAATCATTTGTTCCATAGCTTGCTGAAAGTTTGAGATTGTAGATTAGTGTATCATATAAGTTACTAATGAGATAAAAACAAACAAAGTAGGTTACACGTTTATACATAACTTATTTTGGTGAACTACTGTAATACATTATCATGTATTGTAGTGCCAACTACATAATAAAATCACTTTCGGAACATATGTCCATGTAGCATGCCTACTGTATTATCTATTTCCTCACATACGTTGACATCTAAGGATAACGAGACATGGTTTAAAGTAGGATGAACATAGTATGACATCATTCATATCATGGGCAAACAGATTTAAACAAACATGCTATTTTATCATTGTGTGCGCACGTGAACATCACAACTAGATTATAGATCAAGACCAAAAGAATATCCTTCATCTCTTTTAAACCATGTAAGGTGAAATGATACATTAAGACAATTGTGTATAAAAATGAATAGAGTAACTGACATTGACGACAAACCAAGCAGTTAAATGAACACATCACAGTACCAATCAGTTCAAAGGCAGGAGGAGTAAGGACTTACAACAACGGCTTGAACTGGTGTGCTCATGCCCTTCATCTTGCCGGTGTGGCAATCCTTGAAGATTTGCACTGCATTCGGTTCAGGTTCTTTTTGGTCCGCACGAGCTTTCCTCTATATTTGGAACAAGTCAATATAGATATGATAATGTGGCACAGAAAAAAGAAGGAAGTAGCAGCTACTTACAAGAGCCTCGCAGTGTGCAATATAGCTACGAGATCCTGTTGCCTATTGGAATTTCACTTTAGAGCGGTTGGTCTTGTTCTTCAGACAGTTATCCTAGAAGAAGATACACTTGTAAGGCGCATACATAAATACAAGTTCAATATGTGGTTTGATCAAATACATATAGCCTACCTGATACTTTGGATAAGACTAGTGTTTAACAAGGGCTGTCCAGTCTTCATCTGTAATATATTCCATGGAGATGTTTGGGCGATTTCATTGTTCGCCTTGCCTTCAAAGTAAGATTTTCTAAGGTGGAACCGATACTGTCGCAGAGTAGACTGAAAAACATGAGTGCATGCTTGTTTAGTTGCATCATCTTTCAGATCCAACTTGAACCTCATCTGTTGAAAAAAGAATGTGAGTCTTATGAGGAAGAAGCTAGAAAGTATGGGATATAGCAAGACAATATTACTAATTGCGTTGAATAACATTACTTACGAATAAATGGTCAAGGAATGTGTTAAACTGGGTATTGTCTTTCTCATTCTTGTACTGGATCCACATTGGGAGGATACGTGCATGACACCTAACAGCAACGGCTGCCTCTAATACTAACTTGGCTGACTCTGTAGCATCACATGGCCTTTTTAAACCTGCCTCAAAATGGATCTCCATTCTTCCTCCTTTAGATTTTCTTAATCTGTCAAGCATTATCCCTGATGTCTGTTTCCGCTTGCGCCATGGTGCTAGTTCAACAACGAATATGGAAAGTGTTAGTGTACATCAAACTATGAGAGTACATATAAAGGAGCATGCAACTGCAACTTGACTCGGTCGGGTACCGTCTTGGTGTTGATGCTCATGAGGTTCATCTGATCTTGCCAAGTCCTGTTGTGTCAACAGTGCTTCGGAAGTAGTGTTAGGTGTGAAGGCAGCATGGGAACTGGCAAGTTCCGGAGCAAACGAACGAGTAACTCGTTGAGATGCTGGTATAGTTGAAGCGGATGCCGCAGCTAGTGGAGTAGGTGATACTGTGTTTGTAGATTTAGCCGGTAGACTTGGACCTTCTACTGCACTATAAGTACCAGCAGAATCTCGAGGGCAGACCCGTTTCCGTTTCACGCAACGAGTAACACCATTCCCTACTATATTCTTTTCCTTGCTCTTTTTTGACTTTGCCATGTCAAGCCGTACCCACAACACAAAAGAATAAAATTGCTCTTCAGAACTCATTGATGCATGATACAGACAAGCAATACTTTGATGTAAGGCAACCGTATGAGGATGGAATATGTAAGAAAAACAGGACGGCGTGACATATTCACAACTACAATGTGTAAACTAAGCAGAAGGTTTTTCAAGAAAATAGAAGTAATGCAAGCTAGACACCATATGAAAGATGCAACCAATATTACTCTGCCAAGTTAAAAATGTCTTGTCATAAGTGGCAATTCAAAAAATTAGAAGCAATACAACATAGAAATCAATGCAAGATGCAACCACTATCAAACTGCCATGTTAAAAGCGTCCAATCATGAGTGACTGATGCGGGATACACAACAACAGTACTTTGATGTAAGAACATGGTATGATATATAAATGCAGTGTATTCTAGACACAGAAAGCCATGTCATATGCACATGTATAATGTATAAACTTAGCAGGTGCAATTTAATCAAAATAGAAGAAATACAGGCTAGACAACATATGCAACATGAAACCAATTATCACACTGTCAACTTAGAGCAAGCACCTACGATGGTGGAGTACGGGAGATGAACTCATCATGTAGACTTGGGACTTCAACTTCATTAGTAGTAGCAGTGGCAAATCTAGAGAGTCTCTGTGGTGCGGAGGACCACCAACATCCCCTAACTTACTCTTTTCCTTCCTATTTTCTGATATTGCCTTATGAAGTCAAAACCACAAGAAGATGAATAAAATTAGCTCTGCATAACTGGTTGATGCATGATACAGATGAACACTACTTTGATGTAAGGCAAGCGCAAGATAGGAGGATGGAATATATACAAAAAAAGACAGCGTTGCATATTCGCACGTACGATAGGAGGATGGAATATGTATGAAAAACTAGTAAGCAGAAGGCATTTCAACAATATTAGAAGAAATGAAAGCTAGGCACCATATGAACATGCAACCAATATCACTCTATCAGGTAAAAAGTGTCTTGTCGTAAGTGCCATTTCAAGAAATTAGAAGCAGTACAAGCTAGAAGACAATGCAAGATGCAACCTACATCACAGTTCCAAGTTAAATGTGTCTTATGGGTAAGTGATCGTTGGAGGTATAAGTTGTAAGCTGCGCAGATGCAATTCAACATAATCAGAAGCAATACAAACTAGACATCATACGAAACACGCAACCACATATAACAGTTCCAAGTTAGAGCAAGCACCTGCGATGGTGGAGTAGAGGAGATGTGCTCATCATGTACACGTATGTTCTAGAAACAGGAACACATGTCATATTCACATGCATTATGTGTAAAGTAAGCAGATGCAATTCAACAAAGTTAGAAGCAATACAAGCTAGACATCATACGCAACATGCAACCACATATAATAGTGCCAAGTTAGAGCAAGCACCTGTGATGGTGGAGTAGGGGAGATGTGCTCATCATCTACACAACTATGTTGAATGTCTAGCCTTACGTTGTCTTGCGAATCTTGCAGGGAGGACGGCGGAGTAGAATCTGTAGAGAACCTCTGTTTCAGTTGCTCGGAAGGATCACCATCATCTAATGCCTTACCAATTTCCTTCCGCTTTATTGATTTTGCATTGTGAGGTCAAATCGACAAGAAAAAGAACATAATTCTCTCTTCAAAACTCATTCATGCATGCTACTGACGAACACTACTATGATGAAAGGCAAAGTCATGATACGAGGATGGAATATGTACGAAAAACTGGACGGCTTGACATATTCACACCTATGATGTGGTCACTAAGTAGAAGGAACTTCAACAAATTAGAAGCACTACAAGCTAGGCACCATATGGAAGGTGTAATCAATATCACTCTGCCAAGTTAAAACTGTCTCGTCATAGGTGGTGTTCATCAAACTAGAAGCACTACATGCTAGAAATCATATTCAAGACGCAATCCAATATCACACTACCAACTTAAAGGTGTCCCATCATAAGTGACTGATGCATGATACACAAAAAGAGTAGTTTCATGTAAGAACATGGTGTGATAGACAGATATAGTATGTACCAAAAACAGGAAAGCGTGTCATATTCACACGTATCATGTGTAAGCTAAGCAGATGTAGTTTACACTAATTAGGAGCAATAGAGGCTAGACACCATATGCAACACGCAACCAGATATCACACTGCCAAGTTAGAGCAAGCACCTTGGATGGTGGAGTAGGGGAGCGGAGACTTGGACCTTGTAATGCACTAGCAGTACAAGGAGAATCCGTACAGATGCTTCGTTTACGTTGCTGCAGAGGACCACCATCATCGCCTTCCTTACTCTTTTCATACCTCTTTCTTGATTTTGCCTTGTCAAGTCAAACCCACAAGAAAAAGGAATAAAATTTGCTATTCAGAACTCATTGATGCATGATACTGACGAACACTACTTTCATGAGGATGGAATATGTATGAAAAACAGGGCGGCGTGACATATTGACATGTATGATGTATAAAGTGTAAACTAAGCACAGGGTGTTTGAACTTGTTAGAAGCAATGCAAGCTAGAAACCATATGAAAGATGAAACCAATATCACTCTGCCAAATTAAAAGGGTGGCATAACAAATGTATTTGACCAAATTAGAAGCAATACATGGCAACAGGCTAGAAATAATATGCAATATGCAACGAATAAAGGTGTCTCATCGTAAGTGATTGATGCAGGATACAGAAGAGAGGTAATTTCATGTAAGAACGTGGTTAACACATAGATGTAGTGCGTACCAAAAATAGGAAGGCATGTCATATTCACAGGTATAATGTGTAAACTAAACAGATGCAATTTACCCTAATTATAAGCATTACAAGCTAGAAAACCTAATGCAACATGCAACCACATATCACACTGCGAAGTTAGAGCAAGCACCTGTGATGGTGGTGTAGGGGAAGTGCGGCCTTCAAGTACAGAGCTACGTTCAATATCTTCATTTAGGCTTGCTGTTTCTTAAGAATCATGTGGAGAGGATGAAACTACACTCTTTATAAGAGTAGCCCGTCTCATACTAACCCACGGGCGTGACTGTCTCATCATAAGCGATAGATGCAAGATACACAAGAGCAATAGTTTGATGTAAGAACATGGTGTGGTAGGCAGATGTAGTATGTACCAAAAACAGGAAGGCGTGTCATATTCACATGTATAATGTGTAAGCTAAGGAGATGCAATTTAACAAATTAGGAGCAATACAAGCTAGACACCATATGCAACATGCAACCAGATATCACACTGCCATGTTAGAGCAAGCACCTAGGGTTGTGGAGTAGGGGAGATGAGATTTGGAACTTGCACTGCAGTAGGAGTAGCAGGAGAATCTGCAGAGATCATCTGTTTTGGTTGTTCCAGAGGACCACCATCATTCCGTGCCTTCATCCTTTTAGATTTTGCCTTGTCATGTAAACACACAAGAAAAAGTAATGAAGTTCACACCAAATTCGTTGATGCATGATACTGACGAACACAACTTTTATGTATGGCAACCACATTGTAGGAGGATGGAATATGTATGAAAAACGCTAAGCAGAAGGCATTTCTTGACTTGCACTCCAAGTCATCTGGATCATGTTCGTTCCAAAAATCA
Source organism: Aegilops longissima (assembly GCA_021605205.1). Lineage (NCBI taxonomy): Eukaryota > Viridiplantae > Streptophyta > Magnoliopsida > Poales > Poaceae > Aegilops > Aegilops longissima. Next base: position 50,820,409 of record CM038678.1, read on the forward strand.
CGCTCCCAAAGGTTTCATTCCGTTTGGACTCCGTTTGATATTCCTTTTCTTCGAAATACTGAAATAGGCAAAAAAAACAGCAATACGGGCTGGGCCTCCGGTTAGTAGGTTAGTCCCAAAAATGATATAAATGTGTAAAATAAAGCCCATAAACATCCAAAAGGGGTAATATAATAGCATGGAACAATAAAAAATTATAGATACGTTGAAGACGTATCACGGCCAGGGTGCAAGAAAGTAAATACGGCCACGTACGTACATACGGGCGGTGTCTCGAACGCCTATTCGTGCATACGTACAGCCAGGGTTCGTGTACATGGCTGGGCCGGAACAGAGAAACTGCATCGTCGTGTTCATCGGGAGGGCTTGGACGGAACAGCCGATGGAAACGAGGCCTGGCGTACCGCAGAACAGAGGAAACGACCTTGTGTTCGACCGGCCACGGTCGAAACGGGATCCTGTTCATCGGGAGGGGTCTGGCATACCGCAAAACGGAGGAAACGGAGTTCTTTTGGAGCTCCTACGGTCGAAACGGGGTCCTATTGATCGGGAGGGGTGTGGCGTACCGCAAAACGGAGGACACCGACTTGTGTTGGAGCACTACGGTCGAAATGGGGGTCCTGTTCATTGGGAGGGGTGTGGCGTACCGCAAAATGGGACTCCACGGGATGCTGTTCATCTCCACCGTCGACCTCCTCCAGCCTCCACGGGCTACTGTTCATCCACCATCGACCTCCTCCAGCCTCCACCTGCGATTGTTCATCCACGGGCTCCTGTTCATCCAGCCTCCACCGCGCGCTCCTCCACCGGCTACTATTCAACCAGCCCTCTCCACGGGGTCCTGTTCAACCACACCTCCATGGGCTACTGTTCAACCAGCCCTCCACCGGCTATTGTTCAACCTTCCTTCCACGGGTTCCTGTTTATCCAGCCCTCCACGGGGTCCTGTTCATCCACGCCCAACCGTCTCGATCGATCGGGGTTCTGCTCATCCAGCGGCAACACCACGGCGTCCTGTTCATCCAACCCCAACCAGGCCCTAGTGACAAGCATTAAGCATAGCAAAGTCATAGCAACATCAATCTCAGAACATAGTGGATACTAGGGATCAAACCCTAACAAAACTAACTTGATTACATGGTAAATCTCATCCAACCCATCATCGTCCAGCAAGCCTACGATGGAATTACTCACGCACGGCGGTGAGCATCATGAAATTGGTGATGGAGGATGGTTGATGATGACGACGGCGACGAATCCCCTCTCACGGAGCCCCGAACGGACTCAGATCAGCCCTCCCGAGAGATTAGGGATTGGCGGCGGCTCCGCATCAGTAAAACGCGATGAAACTTTCTCTCTGATTTTTTTCTCCGCGAGACGGAATATATGGAGTTGGAGTTGAGGTCGGCAGAGCCTCAGGGGGCCCACGAGACAAGGGGCGCGCCCAGGAGGGTGGGCGCGCCCCCCACCCTCGTGGACAGGGTGTGGGCCCCTGGTCTTGATTCTTTCGCCAGTATTTTTTATATTTTCCAAAAAGTGCCTCCGTGGATTTTCAGGACATTCCGAGAACTTTTGTTTTCTACACATAAAACAACATCATGGCAGTTCTGCTGAAAATAGCGTCAGTCCGGGTTAGTTTCATTCAAATCATGCAAGTTATAGTTCAAAACAAGGGCAAAAGTGTTTGGAAAAGTAGATACCACTACTAGGAAAAGGCATGCTGGTGGCGCACCAGTTTTGCCTTCTAATGGCGCACTACTGGTGCAGCACTAGCATCACACCATTAGCACCAATGGTGCGCCATTAGTATCTGGTGTTCTAATGGCGCACCACGTAGTGCGCCATTAGAATTGCCCACAGTGCACCGTTAGAATTCCTCCCAGGGTAATGGCGCACCACATAGAAGCGCGCCATTAGTAACAATTTTTTTTCAAATTTTTTTTCGTTTTTTTCTTAATCTCAGGTCACTATGGCTTAATCTCGGGTCAATATGCATAATTTCAGGTCAAATCGCACTCCGTGGTCAAACTTCCCGAAAGGTCACCCATCCTCACACTACTCCAGCCCAAGCACGCTTAACTTTAGAGTTCTATCCAACCCCAAAGAATCACTTCACGTGCACTTGTTGATATATCTAGCATATCAATCCTATTATACCTTGTTGATGTCTAGGACTTTGTTCATGTTCATGACTATGATGAAATTTTGAAAAATATTTCAAACTTCCCGGTCATATTACGTATCATTTTTTGAAAAAAAAATTAAAAAAAATCAAAACCAATTTTTTTTCGTTACTAGTGGCGCACCACATCCACGGTGCGCCACTAGTAAGCCTCGTAACTTTTTTTCTGTTAGGTTTTTGGGGATTTTGAAAATGTTTAACGGGGTTCCCCCAGATAAATTCGGATGTAACTTTCCGAGTAGATGATTTTTCATATAAAAAACTTTTTAATCCGAGTTCGTATGCAAAAGTTATGCCCATTTTACAAATTTCCAGAGAGATTTTGCAAATAAAGTCGAAATTCATATTTGTAAATTTTCCCAACAATTAGACCACATATCACATGGGAAACTTATTTTCTTTTATTTTTTTGACATTTCCATCATTTTCTTTTATTTTTTTAAAACTGAAAAGGCGGTGGTCCAGGGGGGGGGGGTGCATTCGGTGTTGGGCCAAGTTAGTAATGGCGCACCGTGGGGTGGTGCGCCATTACTAGTTTCGAAAAAAAAATAAAAAAAATGAATTTTTTTGAATTTTTTTTTTGAAAAAAACTTAGTAATGGCGACTAGTAATGGCGCACTGTCCACAGGTGCGCCATTACTGACAAATATTTTTTTATTTTTATTTTTTACTTTTTTTCAAAACTACTAATGGCGCACGGCGGATGTGGTGCGCCATTACTATGTCAACTAGTAATGGCGCACTATACAACGGTGCCATTAGTAACAAATTTTTTTTATGTTTTTTTTTTAAACTACTAATGGCGCACCACACACCAGGTGCGCCATTAGTAATATATTACTAATGGTGCACCGAGACATGGTGCGCCATTAGAATATAGTAATGGCGCACCACATGACAAGTGCGCCATTAGTGGTCATTTCATCTATAGCCCTTTTTGTAGTAGTGTACGTTGGAGACGTATCAACTCCCCCAAGCTTAAACCTTTGCTTGTCCTCAAGAAAAACTTTTACAAACTCTGTTTGCTCTTGTTGTTGTAAACATGTAAAGCCAACATTCAGGTTTAAGCAAATACTATGAACTAACCATACTCACAATAACACCTAGGTCTCACAATTACTCATATCAATAACATAATTAGCTAGCGAGCCATAATAATAAAACTCGGATGACAACACTTTCTCAAAACAATCATAACATGATATAACAAAATGGTATCTCGCTAGCCCTTTCTAAGACCGCAAAACATAAATGTAGAGCACCTTTAAAGATCAAGGACTGACTAAACATTGTAATTCATGGTAAAAGAGATCCAGTCAAGTCATACCCAATATAAACCAATAGTAATGAATGCAAATGACAGTGTGCTCCCCAGCGGGTGCTTTTTAATAAGAAGGGTGATGACTCAACATAAAATTAAATAGATAGGCCCTTCGCAGAGGGAAGCAGGGATTTGTAGAGGTGCCAGAGCTCGATTTTAAAATAGAGATTGAATAACATTTTGAGCGGCATACTTTCGCTGTCAACGCAGCAACTATGAGATGGCTGTATCTTCCATACTACATGCATTATAGGCAGTTCCCAAACATAATGGTAAAGGTTTATACTCCCCCAACCACCAACAAGCATCAATCCATGGCTTTCTCGAAACAACGAGTGCCTCCAACTAACAACAGCCCTGGGGGAGTTTTGTTTAATTATTTTTATTTGCTTTGATCTTTTTGGATCATGGGACTGGGCATCCCGGTTACCGGCCCTTTCTCGTGAATGAGGAGCGGAGTTCACTCCTCTTGAGAATAACCCACCTAGCATGGAAGATATAGGCAACCCTAGTTGTAACATGAGCTGCTCGAGCATACAAAATAGAATTTCATTTGAAGGTTTGGAGTTTGGCACATACAAATTTACTTGAACGGCAGGTAAATACCGCATATAGGTAGGTATGGTGGACTCATATGGAACAACTTTGGGGTTTAAGGAGTTTGGATGCACAAGCAGTATTCCCGCTTAGTACGGGTGAAGGCTAGAAAAAGACTGGGAAGCGACCAACTGAGAGAGCGACAACAGTCATAAACATGCATTAAAATTAATTTACACCGAGTACAAGCATGAGTAGGATATAATCTACCATGAACATAAATATCATGAAGGCTATGTTGGTTTGTTTCAACTACATGCGTGAACATGTGCCAAGTCGAGTCACTCAATTTATTCAAAGGAGGATACCATCCCATCATACCACATCATAATCATTCTAATAGCATGTTGGCACGCAAGGTAAACCATTATAACTCATAGCTAATCAAGTATGGCACAAGCAACTATAATCTCTAAATGTCATTGCAAATATGTTTACCTCATAATAAGCTGAATCAGGAACGATGAACTCATCATATTTACAAAAACAAGAGAGGCCGAGTTCATACCAGCTTTTCTCATCTCAATCAGTCCATCATATATCATCATTATTGCCTTTCACTTGCACAACCGAACGATGTGTATAATAATAATAGTGCACGTGCATTGGACTAAGCTGGAATCTGCAAGCATTCAACTCAAGAGAGAAGAACAAGGTAATATGGGCTCTAAGTTAAATAAACAATCATGCATATGAGGGCCACTAAACATTTTCAATATGGTCTTCTACTCTCAACCCCCAAAGAAAAGAAAAGAAAAGAAAATTATTTACACGGGAAAGCTCCCAACAAGAAGAAGAACGAGAAATCTTTTTGGGTTTTCATTTTAATTTCTACTACAAGCATAGAATTTAAACTAACTATTTTGTTTTTGTTTTTCTTAAGGTTTATGAAACACACAAGAAGAAAACTAGAAAAAGCAAATTAAACTAGCATGGATAATACAATGAAATACTATGAGCACCGACGACTAGAATGTGTGAACATGAATGTAGAGTCGGTGAGAAATACATACTCCCCCAAGCTTAGGCTTTTGGCCTAAGTTGGTCTAATGCCAAGGACCGCTGCTACTCTCCCCGGTGTACTGAGAGGTGTAATCAGGATACCACTGGCTGGACATGTTCGGGTCCCACTGGTAGAATGATGCACGATAAGGGTCCAGTTCAGGTTCCGGCTCAGGCTCAGGTTCTGGAGTGGACGCTTGGCCTCAATGAGCGTACACCGCTTCCAGCATGACACCGCTTCCAGCGTGACAAGAAAATTATCTGCAATCAAATCAAACAACAGAGGCGCAGGCAAAATAATAGACTCACTGTGTTTCTTATTAAATCTCAGGTTATACAAGAGCATCTTATCTTTGTTGTCAACAATAAACTCATGCGCTACCATGCTCTTGTAATCTAAAATGTAAGGAGGCAATTTTGTCTCCTCTTTCTCATGATGCCTAATAGGTATATCAAAATGTCTAGCAAGACGTGAAGCATAGATACCTCCAAAGATGGGGCCTTTTGTACGATTTAGGCTTAGCCGTTTAGCAATGATGACACCCATACTAAAATATTATCTCCAAACAAGGCATGGTGAAGAATGATAATATCAGGAACATTAAAGTTTCCACTATTTCCACGACCAATCAAGCATCTACTAGAAAATATGGCAAAGTAGCGTAAAACAGGAAAGTGTATGCTAGATATTTTCGCATCGGAACCCTTCTTTGAATCCTCTACAGTGATAGTGTTAACAAAGCCATCCACATCTTTACGATGGGGTTCCTCTAATTTTCCCTCAAAGGGTATCCTACATACCGCGCAAAAAATACGTAAAGTCATTTCTCTGAATTCATCATATAAATGAAATGATACTGAAGGCGGTGACTTCTTAGGATAATAATAAAAGTTTTGCATGAAAGTATTGGTGAGTAAGAGATACTGATCGATCCGGTCGTGGAGGGAATCTGTGAGGCCTGCATTCTCAATCAAAGAATAAAAATCTTCATGAATTCCAACTTCTTTCAAGAAATTATCGCATGGCCATTCACACGGCCGTACTTCCGCTATGCGAGGAAGATTATACTTGGCCTTTTCCTTCTCTTTAGCTTGTTTTTCCTGGGAGCCTTGGCTAGAAGAGCCCCTCAAAAGTCTCCTTAACATTTTCTGAAAATTTCTGAAATTTTAGTAACTTCAAAATAAAAGTGAGTAAAACTAAACAAGATTCGTAGCAACTACTCCTACAAGTGCCTAGAGCCTATATCATGCATTAGAATTACTTGGGACCTCATAAATTTAACATGCAAGCTCAAGAACATGGTCACCTATGCAGCAAAAATTTGCAATGAACAAAGCACTAGAACAAAAACTAATTGGACCAATGGAGGAGTCACATACCAAGCAACAATCTCCCAAAGCAGTTTTGTGAATGGAGCTTTGAGTAAGGAGATCGAAAATCGCAGCAAAACGAGCTAGAACTCGTGCTTGAGCTGGATGGGGATTTTTTTTGGAAGAAGATGGAGTGTGTGGGTGCTGGCATAAGTGGAGGGGGGCCACCAGTGGCCCACGAGACAGGGGGGCGCGCCCAGGGAAGGTGGGCGCCCCCTCCACTCTCATGGCCTGGTGCTTGCCCCTCCTGTAGTGATTTCACTGCCTAAAATCCTCAAATATTCCATAAAAAATCATACTAAATTTGCAGGGCATTTGGAGTTTCGGGATATTTTTTATTGCACGGATAAATCAGAAAACAGACAAATAACACTATTTTTGCTTTATTTATTCTAAATAACAGTAAGTAAAAAGAGAGTACAAAAGGTTGTGCCTTCTAGTTTCATCCATCTCGTGATCATCAAAATGAATCCACTAACAAGGTTGATCAAGTCTTGTTAACAAACTCATTCCGAATAACACGGAACCGGATAAATTTCAAATAACACTAGGTTACCTCAACGGGGATATGAACATCCCCTATAATAAGAATATCATACTTTTTCTTGACAGTAGGGAGAGGAAATTCAGAACCTCCAATAATAATAGTTGGAACTTTTCCAATAGAATTGATGCTATGAACTTGAGATTGTTTCCTCGGGAAATGTACCGTATGCTCATTACCATTAACATGAAAAGTGATATTGCCTTTGTTGCAATCAATAACAGCCCCTGCAGTATTCAAAAAGGGTCTGCCAAGGATAATCGACATACTATCGTCCTCGGGAATATCAAGAATAACAAAGTCTGTTAGGATAGTGACACTTGCAACCACAACAGGCACATCCTCACAAATGCCGACGGGTATAGCAGTTCATTTATCAGCCATTTGCAAAGATATTTCAGTAGGTGTCAACTTATTCAATTCAAGTCTATGATATAAAGAGAGAGGCATAACACTAACACCGGCTCCAAGATCACATAAAGCAGTTCTAACATAATTTCTTTTAATGGAGCATGGTATAGTTGGTACCCCGGGGTCTCCAAGTTTCTTCGGTACTCCACCCTTAAAAGTGTAATTAGCAAGCATGGTGGAAATTTCAGCTTCCGGTATCTTTCTTTTGTTTGTAATGATATCCTTCATATATTTAGCATAAGGGTTTACTTTAAGCATATCAGTTAAGCGGATACATAATAAGATAGGTCTAATCATTTCAACAAAGCGCTCAAAATCCTCATCATCCTTTGTCTTGGATGGTTTAGGAGGAAAGGGCATGGGTTTCTGAACCCATGGTTCTCTTTCTCTACCGTGCTTCCTAGCAACAAAGTCTCTCTTATCATAACGTTGATTCTTTGATTGTGGGTTATCAAGATCAACAACAGGTTCAGCCTCTACTTCATTATTTTTTCTAGGTTGAGCATCAACATGAACATTATCATTAACATTATCACTAGGTTCATGTTCATCACCTGATTGTTTTTCAGCATCAGAGATAGAAATATCATTGGGATTCTCAGGTGTGTCTACAGCAGGTTCACTAGAAGCATGCAAAGTCCTAACGTTTTTCTTTTTCTTCTTTTTAGAAGAACTAGGTGCCTCTAAATTATTTCTCTGAGAATCTTGCTCGATTCTCTTAGGGTGGCCTTCAGGATACAAAGGTTCATGAGTCATTCTACCAATTCTAGTAGCCACTCTAACAGCAAAATCATTTTTATTATTTAATTCATCAAGCAAATCATTTTGAGCTTTAAGTACTTGCTCAGCTTGAGTAGCAACCATGGAATCATATTTGCTAATGAGTTTAAGTTCACCTTTAACTCTAGCCATATAATCACTCAAGCGTCCTATTTCAAAAGCATTATTCTTTAATTCTCTACCAACATAAGCATTAAAACTTTCTTGTCTAGCCATAAAGCCATAAAATTCATCTAAGCATGGGCTGTGAAATTTAGTAGAGGGAATTTCAACTTTATCATATCTATAGAGAGAATTTACCTTTACTACCTGTGTCGGGTTATCAAGATAATGTGGTTCTTCAACAGACGGTATATTAAGACCATGTATTTCTTCAATAGGAGGTAAATTCTTAACATCTTTAGCTTTAATACCTTTTTCTTTCATTGATTTCTTTGCCTCTTGCATATCTTCATGACTGAGAAATAAAACACCTCTCTTCTTGAGTGGGTTTAGGAATAGGCTCAGAGTTGGCTCAATTGGTTCAGAATTGCCTCGTGAATTGGCTCGGGAAGAGTCCAATTATTTTCATTAGTCAACATATTATTCAATAGTAAATCAGCTTCACGATTGTTCTTTCCTGAAAACACAACAAGCACAACTATCCAAGTAGTCCCTGGAAGCATCGGTTAGTCCATTATAAAAGATATCAAGTATTTCATTTTTCTTAAGAGGATGATCAGTTAAAGCATTAAGTAATCGGAGAAGCCTCCCCCAAGCTTGTGGGAGACTCTCTTCTTTGATTTGCACAAAATTGTATATTTCCCGTAAGGCAACTTGTTTCTTATGAGCAGGGAAATATTTAGCAGAGAAGTAATAAATCATATCCTGGGGACTATGCACACAACCAGGAGCAAGAGAATTATACCAAGTCTTAGCATCACCCTTTAATGAGAACGGAAATATCTTAAGGATATAATAATAGCGAGATTTATCATCATGAGTAAACGGGGTGGCTATATCATTCAACTTGGTAAGATGTGCCACAACAGTTTCAGATTCAAGGCCATAAAAAGGATCAGATTCAACTAAAGTAATAATCTCAGGATCAACAGAGAATTCATAATCCTTGTCAATAACACAGATAGGTGAAGTAGCAAAAGCACGGTCAGGTTTCATTCTAGCATTAAGAGACTGCTGCTTCCATTTAGCTAATAATTTCTTAAGATCATATCTATCTTTATAGACAAAGATAGCTCTACCAGCTTCCTCTTCCATAACATAACCCTCAGGAACAACATGCAATTCATAATCATTAGCAGAACCTTCAACATCACTATCATCAATAATAGCATCTTCAATAATTTCATTCTCCCTAGCCCTAGCAAGTTGTTCATCAAGAAATTCACCTAATGGCAAAGTAGTATCACGCACAAAAGTAGTTTCATCATAAGTATCATGCATAGCGGAAGTGGCATCATCAATAACATGCGACATATCAGAATTCATAGCAGTAGCAGGTTTAGGTGTCGCAAGCTTACTCAAAACAGAAGGAGAATCTAGTGCAGAGCTAGATGGCAGTTCCTTACCTCCCCTCGTATTTGAGGGAAAAATCATAGTTTTCGCGTCTTTCAAGTTCTTCATAGTGATCAACAGATATAAATCCCAAGTGACTCAGAGAATAGAGCTATGCTCCCCGGCAACGGCGCCAGAAATTAGTCTTGATAACCCACAAGTGTAGGGGATCGCAACAGCTTTCGAGGGTAAAGTATTCAACCCAAATTTATTGATTCGACACAAGGGCAGCCAAAGAATATTCTTGAGTATTAGCAGTTGAGTTGTCAATTCAACCACACCTGGATAACTTAGTATCTACAGCAAAGTATTTAGTAGCAAAGTAGTATGATAATAAAGGTAACGGTAGCAAAAGTAATGTCTTGGGTTTTGTAGTGATTGTAACAATAGAAACGGAAAAGTAAATAAGCAAAACACAAGATGTGAAAAGCTCGTAGGCAATGGATCAGTGATGGATAATTATGTCGGATGCGATTCCTCATGTAATAGCTATAACATAGGGTGATATAGAACTAGCTCCAATTCATCAATGTAATGTAGGCATGTATTCCGTATATAGTCATACGTGCTTATGGAAAAGAACTTGCATGACATCTTTTGTCTTACCCTCCCGTGGCAGCGGGGTCCTAGCGGAAACTAAGGGATATTAAGGCCTCCTTTTAATAGAGAACCGGAACAAAGCATTAGCACATAGTGAATACATGAACTCCTCAAACTACGGTCATCACCGAGAAGTATCCCGATTATTGTCACTTCGGGGTTGTCGGATCACAACACATAATAGGTGACTAAAGACTTGCAAGATAGGATCAAGAACACACATATATTCATGAAAACATAGTAGGTTCAGATCTGAAATCATGGCACTCGGGCCCCAGTGACAAGCATTAAGCATAGCAAAGTCATAGCAACATCAATCTCAGAACATAGTGGATACTAGGGATCAAATCCTAACAAAACTAACTTGATTACATGGTAAATCTCATCCAATCCATCACCGTCCAGCAAGCCTACGATAGAATTACTCACGCACTGCGGTGAGCATCATGAAATTGGTGATGGAGGATGGTTGATGATGACGACAACGACAAATCCCCCTCTCCGGAGCCCCGAACGGACTCCAGATCAGCCCTCCCGAGAGAGATTAGGGCTTGGCGGCGGCTCCGTATTGTAAAACGCGATGAAACTTTCTCTCTGATTTTTCTCTTCGCGAGACGGAATATATGGAGTTAGAGATGAGGTCGGCGGAGCCTCAGGGGGCCCACGAGATAGGGGGCGCGCCCCCTACCCTCGTGGACAGGGCGTGGGTCCCCTGGTCTTGATTCTTTCGCCAGTATTTTTTATATTTTCCAAAAAGTGCCTCCGTGGATTTTCAGGACATTCCGAGAACTTCTGTTTTCTACACATAAAACAACATCATGGCAGTTCTGCTCAAAACAGCGTCAGTCCGGGTTAGTTTCATTCAAATCATGCAAGTTAGAGTCCAAAATAAGGGTAAAAGTGTTTGGAAAAGTAGACACGTTGGAAACGTATCAGGAACCTACTATAAAGATTAAAATTAAAGATCATGAGTGTTTTGCTTTGTGTGATTTGGGTGCTAGTGTTTCCACGATTCCGAAAACTTTATGTGATATTCTAGGTTTCCATGATCTTGATGATTGCTCTTTAAATTTGCACCTTGCAGATTCCACCATTAAAAAGCCAATGGGAAGGATCAATGATTTTCTCATTGTCGCAAATAGAAATTTGGTGCCCGTAGATTTTATCGTTCTTGATGTAAATTGCAATCTTTCTTGCCCTATTATTCTTGGTAGACCTTTCCTTGGAATGATTGGTGCGATTATTGATATGAAGGAAGGTAATATTAGATTCCAATTTCCATTAAGGAAAGGCATGGAGCACTTTCCAAGAAATAAAGTCAAATTACCTTATGAATTTATATGAATTGAGTGCCAAAGATGGCACTACTTAGATCTATCTTCGCTTTTATGCCTAGCTAGGGGCGTTAAACGATAGCGCTAGTTGGGAGGAAACCAAATTTTATTTGTGTTTTTTGTTTTTGCTTCTGTTTAGGAATAAATTTTGCATCTACCTTCTGTTTAGATGTGTTTTTATGTTTTAATTAGTGTTTGTGCCAAGTAGAACCTATAGGATAACCTATGGTGATAGTTAATTTGATTATGCTGAAAAACAGAAACTTTGCGCGCATGAAATTAGTTTTGTTAAATCACATAAACATGATTTTGCGTTGATTCTTTTTTCTGTTGATCAATAGACAAATTGTCCAGGACTTCCTATTTTGGTAGGATTTTTAAATTTCCATAAGTTTGCGTTAGTTACAGATTGCTACAGACTGTTCTGGTTTTGACAGATTCTGTTTTTCGTGTGTTGTTTGCTTATTTTGATGCATCTATGGCTACTATTAAGTGGTATGAACCATAGAGAACTTGGAATACAGTAGTTTTAACACCAATATAAATAAAGAATTAGTTCATTACAGTACCTTATGTGGTGGTTTTGCTTTCTTTCACTAACGGAGCTTATGAGATTTCCTGTTGAGTTTTGTGTTGTGAAGTTTTCAAGTTTTGGGTAAAGATTTGATGGACTATGGAATAAGGAGTGGCAAAAGCCTAAGCTTGGGGATTCCCAAGGCACCCCAAGATATTCAATAATATCCAAAAGACTAAGCTTGGGGATGCCCCGGGAAGGCATCCCCTCTTTTGTCTTCGTCCATTGGTAACTTTACTTGGAGCTATATTTTTATTCGCCACATGATATGTGTTTTGCTTGGAGCGTTGTGTATTATGTTAGTATTTGCCTTTTAGTTTTCCACAATCATCCTTGTTGTACACACCTTTTGGGAGAAGCCCACTAGATTGGAATTTATTAGAATACTCTATGTGCTTCACTTATATCTTTTGAGCTAGATAGTTTTTACTCTAGTGCTTCACTTATATCTTTTAGAGCACGGCGGTGGCTTAATTTTGTAGAAATTGCTAGTCTCTCATGCTTCACTTATATTATTTTGAGAGTCTTTAGAACAGCATGGTATTTTCTATGGTTATAAATTTGTCCTAGAATGGTAGGCATCCAAGTTGGGTATAATAAAAACTATCATAGGAAGTGAATTGGATGCTATGATCAATTTGATACTTGATAATTGTTTTGAGATGTGGAGGTAGTGATATTAAAGTCATGCTAGTTGGGTGATTATGAATTTAAAGAATGCTTGTGTTGAAGTTAGCAAGTCCCGCAGCATGCACGTATGGTTAAAGTTGTGTAACAAATTTGAAACATGAAGTGTACTTGGATTGTGCATCCTTATGAGTGGCGGTCGGGGACAAGCGATGGTCTTTTCCTACCAATCTATCCCTCTAGGAGCATGCGCATAGTGCTTGGTTTTTGATGACTTCTAAATTTTTGCAATAAGTATATGAGTTCTTTTGACTAATGTTGAGTCCATGGATTATACGCACTTTTACCTTTCCACCATTGCTAGCCTCTTCGGTACCGTGCATTGCCCTTTCTCACCTTGAGATTTGGTGCAAACTTCGCCGGTGCATCCAAACCCCGTGATACGATACGCTCTATCACACATAAACCTCCCTATATCTTCCTCAAAACAGCCACCATACCTACCTATTATGGCATTTCCATAGCCATTCCGAGATATATTGCCATGCAACTTTCCCCGTTCCGTTCATCATCATGGCATTCATTACTTTTGTCATATTGCCATTGCATGATCATGTAGTTGACATCGTATTTGTGGCAAAGCCACCATGCATAATTTTTCATACATGTCACTCTTGATTCATTGCACCATTCCGGTACACCGCCGGAGGCATTCATATAGAGTCATATCTTGTTCTAGTTTCGAGTTGTAATTCATGTGTTGTAAACTTGTAATCAATAAAAGTGTTATGATCATCATTATTAGAGCATTGTCCCAAAGAAAAAAAAAGAAAAAAAGAAATGCCAAAAAAGGCCCAAAAAATAATAAAAGGAAAAAGAAAAAAAGAAAATAAATAAAAAGGGGCAATGTTACTATCTCTTTTTCCACACTTGTGCTTCAAAGTAGCACCATGTTTTTCATATAGTGAGTCTCATATATTGTGCTTCAAAGTAGCACCATGTTTTTCATATAGTGAGTCTCATAGGTTGTCACTTTCATATAGTAGTGGGAATTTTTCATTATAGAACTTGGCTTGTATATTCCTACAATGGGCTTCCTCAAATGCCCTAGGTCTCCGTGAGCAAGCAAGTTGGATGCACACCCACTAGTTTTCTTTTGTTGAGCTTTCATTCATTTATAGCTCTAGTGCATCCGTTGCATGGCAATCCCTACTCCTCATGTTGACATCATTTGATGGGCATCTCCATAGCCCGTTGATTATCCTCGTCAATGTGAGACTTTCTCCTTTTTTTGTCTTCTCCACACAATCCCCATCATCATATTCTATTCCACCCATAGTGCTATATCCATGGCTCACGCTCATGTATTGCGCGAAGGTTGAAAAAGTTTGAGATTATTTAAGTACGAAACAATTGCTTGGCTTGTCATCGGGGGTGTAGAATTTGGGAACATTTTTGTGTGACGAAAATGAAGCATAGCCTAACTATATGATTTTGTAGGGATAAACTTTCTTTAGCCATGTTATTTTGAGAAGACATGATTGCTTTGATTAGTATGCTTGAAGTATTACTATTTCTTATGTCAATATGAACTTTTATTTTGAATCATTTGGATCTGAACATTCATGCCACAATAAAGAAAATTACATTGAGAATTATGCTAGGTACCATTCCACATCAAAAATTATGTTTTTATCATTTACCTACTCGAGGACGAGCAGGAATTAAGCTTGGGGATGCTTGATACATCTCCAACGTATCTATAATTTTTTATTGTTCCATGCTATTATATTACCCCTTTTGGATGTTTATGGGCTTTTATCTTACACATTTATATCGTTTTTGGGACTAACCAACTAACCGGAGGCCCACCCGTATTGCTATTTTTTTTGCCTATTTCAGTATTTCGAAGAAAAGGAATATCAAACGGAGTCCAAACGGAATGAAACCTTCGGGAGCGTGATTTTTGGAACGAACGTGATCCAGAGGACTTGGAGTGCAAGCCAAGAAGCAGCCGAGATGGCCACAAGATAGGAGGGCGCGCCCACCCCTACAGGGCGCCCCCCTGTCTCGTGGGCCCCTCAGGCGGCCACCGATGTACTTCTTCCTCCTATATATACCCATGTACCCCGAACACATCAAGGGAGCCAACAAAAAACAATTTCCACCGCCAGAACCTTCTCAGATCCATGAGATCCCATCTTGGAGCCTTCACATGGCGCTCCACGGAGGGGGAATCGACCATGGAGGGCTTCTACATCAACACCATAGCCCTTCCGATGAGTTGTGAGTAGTTTACCACAGACCTTCGGGTCCATAGTTATTAGCTAGATGGCTTCTTCTCTCTTTTTGGATCTCAATACCATGTTCTCCCCCTCTCTTGTGGAGATCTATTTGATGTAACTCTTTTTGCGGTGTGTTTATCGAGATCCGATGAATTGTGGGTTTATGATCAAGTTTATCTATGAGAAATATTTGAATCTCCTCTGAATTCTTTTATGTATGATTGAGTTATCTTTGCAAGTCTCTTCGAATTATCAGTTTGGTTTGGCCTACTAGATTGATCTTTATTGCCATGGGAGAAGTGCTTAGCTTTATGCTCAATCTTGCGTGTCCTTACCCAAAGGATGTAAAGGGTTGCAAGGCACGTATTGTATTGTTGCCATCGAGGATAAAAAGATGGGGTTTATATCATATTGCTTGAGTTTATCCCTCTACATCATGTCATCTTCCTTAATGCGTTACTCTGTCTTATGAACTTAATACTCTAGATGCATGCTGGATAGCGGTCGATGTGTGGAGTAATAGTGGTAGAGGCAGGCAGGAGTCGGTCTACTTGTCACGGACGTGATGCCTATATACATGATCATGCCTAGATAATCTCATAATTATTCTCTTTTCTATCAATTGCTCGATAGTAATTTGTTCACCCACCGTAATACTTATGCTATCTTGAGAGAAGCCACTAGTGAAACCTATGGCCCCCGGGTATATTTTTATCATATAAGCTTTCAATCTACTTTTATTTGCATCTATACTTTTCCTATCTATATTATGAAATACCAAAAATATATTTATCTTATCTTACTATCTCTATCAGATCTCACTTTCGCAAGTGGCCGTGAAGGGATTGACATCCCCTTTATTGCGTTGGTTGCGAGTTCTTTGTTTGTTTGTGTAGGTGTGCGGGACTTTTGAGGAGTACTGGATTGATACCTTGGTTCTTCAAAACTGAGGGAAATACTTACGCTACTATTGCTGCATCACCCTTTCCTCTTCAAGGAAAACCAACGCAAGCTCAAGACGTAGCAGTGCGTGATCCGCTATTTATCCATGTAGGATCGAGTAGGTCGGATAGTGTACGTGTAGGATCGAGTAGGTCGGATGGTGTACGTGTACGATCGCATTAGCTGATGAACGTTCGCTGGGAGATAAGGTATTTGCGAATGTTTTTGCCGGCAGCTTCTTCAGATTCGCATGGCATTTTCTTCAGAGCAGCTTGTTAGTTTCTTTAGAGGTAGGCATTTTTATTTTAAAAACTGCCACTTCGGATCTTGCGTCGCAACTAAAACTGCCAGGAGCGCATTAGTAGGCTAGCTAGTGATCGATCTGTAACTTGTAAGCGAACAGAAATAAGGAACTGTTAGTAACTTGTAAACACTGAGAACCCAGAAATAAGGATCATGTTGTGCACAGCAGTAAGAGCCTGTCCGTTCGAAATGTTCACATGAGACTCACAGGCCTGACATTGTAATATGTTCACATTAGTAGCACAAATTCAAAACCAACTAGTACGATTCCCATACATAATATCAACATGTTAATGCATCTCAATGATTCACATATCATATACAAATATGTAGTGCCAAAAGCAAAGATCTAGAAAAAACATTTGTTCTTCCTACTAACATGGATGCTTCTCTTGGCCAATATTCAGTACAGAGTGAAAGACAAATTTGTTTGTGAAGTCTACAATTCCTCTTGCAAACGTAAGTGGTTCTGGAACCATAAGAATGAACCACACATGATGGAGGAACATCCACCGCAATATGATTTGGTCTTCTCTCGATCACACGGCGAGACTATTTTTGGAATACAACTTTAACTTAGGCGAAATGATGCCCATTGTATAATCAGACCAAAGCAATGAAGCACCTAGTGTTGGCCAATAAATAGTACAGTACTACTTTTCTGCAGTCCATGAAGTGACTATCTAATCTTTCTGTGTCTATTTTCAAATGGCACTGCATGCAGTGACTATACTATTCTCTTGTGCAGTTCAACCAAAATTGCAGTCACTTTGTTTGTTTGCCAAATAGCAATGGGCAGACATCTCTGTCTGCACAAATATCAAGCAGCTAGTAAACATATACCCCACCTTGTATTTTTGGTTTAAACACGTCTCTTCCGCTTAGCATCTGTCATGTTTTGCACTGGACAATTTGATACAGTCATGTTTTGCCCTGGACAATTTCATACTGAATTGATTTGCTGGTTCAGAGCAGAAATATAGCGCCTATTCTTCATCAGACCAAGGATATCCATGTTCGCAGTGATGGAAGAGGTGAAATCGATACAACCGAAATTGAGCGTCCAATCATTCAATCCTATCCTGCACCTCCAATGTAGGTCCACCCTGTGAATAAATTCACATGCAAACCACTAGTATTACTATCTAATGATAGTACAAAAAGAGTAGCAAGATAGTAGCAAACCATGTACCTTCGTAATGAATAGCTCATAGTGCCACCAATTGGATATAAAGGTTTGGAAGAAAACATGCTCGTAATGTTGAACCATTTGGACTTTTTGTGCAGTTCCACTAAAATCGAGCATCTGCATAGATATTGAAAGTGTGATTACTATAAAAGTGGCACTAGTTGAAGCATAGACTCACAAATATAAGCATTCCAATTTCTTAATGGGAAAAGGTAGCAAGACTTTTTCTAACCACCTGTTTGAAGGAATAAATAAGGCAACAAAGGCTGATGTCAGGAAGGCATACATAGTTTTTCTGAAAAATTGAGCCATTCTTGACCTTTCCTCTTCTTTTAAGCATATTTTGTGCAGTTAAACTAAATAAAATGCCATCACCTCCTTGAAAATTCAGTGACACTGTACTAAAGGAAATGACTTAACATTACATCATGATGTCAGGTATGTAGTCGACAGGCATTAGAGACAAACATACATACCTCCTCCGATAACATAATGAACATTAATTTTAACAAAGGTGTGACTAGCTTTATCGGGATAATTTGAGTGAACTCTACACCCTCTGTTCCTTAATATAAGACGTTTTTGCAGTTCAATTTAAAGTACCCAAACATCTAGTATTTAGAAAAACAGGTAGTAGTTTTCTTGAGCACATATCTAGGAAAGCTTGCCACACTTCATATATGTCCATACGCTAATGCAACACCATTCGAATAGTACAAATATACACTAATCCAGTGGCTAGTGCAATAGTAGAGTAGTTATTTTATTACATGGTACAGTACAATGGTTTTACTGAACATATTTCCATAAGCTCTAGCACTGGAAGATTTCTATAAGAACTAACAATACAAATGTAAAGGTAACAAGTTTCAGCATTGGTATACTAGCTGTGCAAGAGCATTAAACCAAATACAAAAGTCTGAAGGTGACTAGCATTATTAACTAATGACAGTATAGAAATTGCAAACCATGTACCTTCAAGGTAAATATCATTTCGAACTCAAGGGGACCTAAAAATTGCTATCCCAATCTTGATAATCGGTCAAACATATAAACTTGATTGAATGAATCAAGAGAACAGCCGGAGGAGGAGGTGCCCACTCTTGACCTTTCCTCTTGACATTGTACAAAAAAAATTGACTTATCTCATGAAAGTGAGGTATGTAATCTATAAGCATTAACAGTGCAAAAATCTGAAGGTAGTAACAAGATTCATCGTTGGTATACTGGATGTGCAACAACATTAGAATGCCTTAGCTGAAAATCTTTAATACATCCACAATCAACAGCTAAGCCTGAAATAATCCAGTGACATTAAATGGCATTGCTTAAATTTATCGGTGGCATTAGACTGAGTGCAGCACTAGTTAAATGTGGCATCACTTTAGCACTAGCATTGCTTGACTTGACCGCTGGCGTTATACTAACAGCAAAAAAGTGGCAATAAGAGCATGGGAGGCCCATTTGGACAGTGGGCGCACCAGTACGATGTATCTCCATAGACGCACAGAGTGGTGAGGGAGGTATGGTTGCCCAGAGCAACAAATATCTAGGCAGCATATGTGGATTACGTTCTCTTTAGCCACCTTTTTCCTATGTGAGGACAACAAACCGATCGACCTAGTCATTCTCTATTGCGTTGTCATGCCTTTCTACCCTTCTTCAACCAAGAGACACGAGACTCGTTCCTTAGCTACTGATTTTCCCCTTTTCAACCTAGATGCGGGTTCGATGCCTAGTCTCTTGGACAGCACAGTCTCCCTTCCTTTTCTTATTCAACCCAGACATGGATTAGTCTGCATGAACTAGCATTTCCTTCAATAGTGCAAATTAAGGTTTTCGTCTGCGTGACCAGCAGAGCAGAGGATAGCAAATTGGGAAGATGGTGGAGTGGAAAAAGATCCACATTCAGCGACGTGGCAGATGGGGCAATAGAACAAGGGTATGGTTCGAAAAGAGGTAGCATACCTGAGGGTCGGCGGGAAGTGGCTTCGCTCGTGGTCGTCGTCCTCCGCACACACTATGACAGCGAGCTTGGGGATGGAGGCCATCCCGCGCGGGCGCTAGGTCTGAGAGGATGGCCTTGCCGTCAGTGCGTGACCTCGCTCGTTGACGACGAGTGCGTCAACACTGCACGTCCTTTTCTTCCTTGACGGATCTGTGACCACCGGTGAGGAGGAAGAGAGAGGTCTTCTTTTTTAGATCTGGAGAGAGGGTGATAGTGTGAGAAGCAAGTGGGCAGCCCTTAGCAAGAAAGCGCTGAAGCTCAGGCCTATATATCTTTTTTATACTACTAGTACTAGAGGTGGAGTAGTGGTAGAGTAGTTTATATTTTCTCTGCATACAGTACCAGTTAGTCATGCTTCAAAACTAAACAGCACGACATTAAAAAAATAAAGTCGAGAAATAATGCGGCACGTTGGGCCAACGCGGCCAGATCGCATTTTTCACGAGAAATGACACACCATGTTTCGTTGACATGTGGTCCCGTTCTAACATGTCAGTGAGACGACGGTGAGTCCTTTTGTACAATTTCTGAACGGACGCCTATGTAGGCCGGGGCGCCTCTTCGTGTACCGTGCAACCGTCCACCGCCTCTTCGCCTTCCCCTCTTGATTTGGAACTACTGTCGCACGCTCTTCCTCCCTCCTCCATTTGCCTTCACCCTTTCTTCTGCCATTGTTTGGTCGTCTTCTCCATGGAGGGAACAAGCCAGAAACGTCCCTGTTATTCTTGCCCCGATCTGAAAGATGACGTGGTGGAGGAACTCATTGATCGGTGCGACGTCATCACCTTGGCTAGCATGGCAGGTTCGTTCAAGACCATTCTTGACTCAACTAATAACATCATTACAAGGAACCCAAGGGTCCAGGAGCGATTTGATCTCCCTTATCTTCTTCACTATAAGCCTGTTCGCATGGGCGCGGACGACGGAGGCCTCGCCTTGTGCAAGTTGATGCTGCTTGATAATGATACGTGTGATGTCAAGATGCCATCGCTCAAGGGTAAGGCCTGGGATGGCGCAAATGGAGATTGGGTTGTTTATATTGGGTACAATTGCGAGTGGGAACTTGTGAATGTGTACACTCTTCAGCGGATTCCACTTCCAAAAATCTCAGAGTGCCCTCATGTTGAGCACACAGATGATCTACGTATGTTCAAATACGATCATGGTGGTTGTCGTCTATGGAAGATAGCAATTTGTCGAGTTCCCAACTGCTCTTGGGATTACAAGAACTATGAAGTTGTTGCTATCTTCGACAAGCTTGTTGCCGTCATTACTGCCTCCACGACTCGTCCATGGATATTGCTCAAAAATCAATTTCTGTACACGGATGAGTACTGTGATGCAATTGCATATGAGCGTCTTGTGTTTTCTGCTACCACTCATGGCACTATTTTTGCATGGCATCCTCGTGGTTTTGGTACGTTTGTCTTCCACCGTAATTATAATTTTTCATCCACATGCATGCAGGTTAGCAAGTTTCCCTTTACTAATTAGCCTTCTTGTGTTTCCAAGGTCATGTGAACATTCCACCACCTATACTTGAAAAAATTTATAACCAAGGGGGAGATGACGATGGTGATGATCATGAGCATGACAGCGAGCGGAACTTATATACTCAGTGGCGCCTAGCAACTAATTCCGATGGATCACCTCTTCTTGTCTGTATACAGTGCACTGAGATTGTTACTACTGAGGGAGCACGTGTTGTCTCCCATGGTCACCCTCTCCGGACCTATTCCAACACCCATTGCAGGGTATTCGGGATGGATACTAGTGTGCTAGCACCAACACCTTCTCCCTGGTTCAGTATTGATAGTCTTGGAGAAAACTCGCTCTTCCTTGGACCAAACTATCCAATGATGGTGAAAGGTGATCCAGCTGCTGTTGGCACAACGTTACTACCATTTATGAGAGGCAACTGTATCTATACCTCGGACATTGCGGTGGTTCCCTACCCTGGTCCTGATATATGCTGCTTCATCCTGGATGATCAGTCCTACGTTACTCTCGATATTGACAATAGTTGGCCCTTCTCAGAGCACCTATGGTTCAAAGCAAGCGTTTCCAACGCCGAGGATTGGTTGAGATGAAGTTCATTTCATTTCTTCTTATTTGTTGTGTGATGAAAACTTTAGTATTTGTAGAATGTTTGGTTGGAAATGATCTATAATCCAACATGTATCCTCGTTGTCGTTGTGTGTTGATGACTTGTTGTATGTAATGAATGGTACATTTGCAAATGCATGTCATAAACTCAATTTATGAATGGTTTTCGAGTCACTTATTGGAGTGTGAGTACCGTAGTAGTATAGCCAGCATCCGGTTAGTATATGAAGTTTCCACATCACATAGAACCAACCTAATATTGTAGTATGCTAGCCCTCCACCGGCGTGCCGCTTCAAATGGCGGACGAAGTGAGAGGTCGCGTCACCTTGTGTCCAGATCTGAGATGCCACGTGTACCAAATGAATGACTCCAAGTTCGACCACCGTGATGCTAGGTGCGAGCAGGGGAACAATGTTGGAGAGACCCCCCCTCATAATTTGCTACATTGGTCGTTTGATTCATAGGATAGAATGCTATAGGATTTTTTTCCTATGTAATCATGTTTTAATTGGCAATCTAGCATCCACTCCAACTTTGTTTCACTTCCTTTGTTCCTACGAAGAGAGTACTTGCTCTAAATGATGTGCCGCTGCCGCCTATATTAATTAACCATGCTCTAAAAAGGTGGAGCAGCTTTGGCTATAGTAGTACTGTACTAGGTTAGTAGGTGACCTTGCGCTTGGCTCTTCTCCTCTTCCATAAGTCGAACAATAATGATGGTACTACAGTAGTACTTCTGGCAATCTGACACCAAATGAACTACTGCACGTCCACCGCTTGTAAGCAAAAGTTTCTCCTCGTGCTGCGAGCCACCACGCACGCGTTGGCGAGGGAGAAGACATAGTAAGCAAGCTTCTCGTCGAGTTGACGGGGCACATCAAAGTTATTTAGTACTCTCTTCAAAAAGGGCCGACCATGTCCATGGCTACCATCCCGTGCTCTGTCATTGAGTACGTGCACTATTCACGTGCCATTGAGGAGAAAAAAAATATTGTGTAGTACTAGGTGCCATCGAAGTGCACGACTCACTTACACACTGCATATCTCCATTTTCTTGCATGACACGTCCACCTTGATGCTAGATGTCCCACGTGTCGGCAAAAGGATTAACAAAGCTCATGTCTTAAATGAAAGAGTGGAAGAACATAGATTCCCGACGACTGAGAAGGAGCAACAAACCTCGCGGTGGAGCGTCTGCACTCATAATATTTTAAATTATTCAGCGATATAAAATCAACCAATTCTCTCCATGTTCCTATAACATTCTATAGTATGAGAATAACTTTGAACGTAAGCCATTGATTCACTCTATCCAATGGTCATAGTTGGAAAATCCAAACAAAACCAAGCATTGGATCAACTCTTTTAGCACTCAGATTGTTGCCGCCTGCCCACCTAGCCCACCTATATACCGCTCACGTGTGAGGACCACAGGAGCTAGCCACTCAGATTGTATGTTAAAAAATAAAGGTCGATAACTAATGCGGCACCTCGGGCCAACGCGGCCAGATTGCATTTTGCACGAGAAATTACACACCATTTTTCATTAACATGTGGTCCTGTTCCAACATGTCTGTGAGATGACGACGAGTCCTTTTGTACAATTTCCGAACGGACATCTATGTAGGTCGGCGTGCCTCTTCGTGTACTGTGGCAACCGTCCAACAACTCTTCGCCTTTCCCTCTCAATTTGGAACTGCTGTCGCACGCACTTCCTCCCTCCTCCATTTGCCTTCACCCTTCCTTCTGCCATTGTTCGATCGTCTTCTCCATGGAGGGAACAGGCCGGAGACGACCCCGTTATTCTTGCCTCAATCTGAAAGATGATGTGGTGGAGGAACTCATTGATCGGTGCGACGTCATCACCTCGGCTAGCATGGCAGGTTCGTTCAAGACCATTCTTGACTCAACTAATAACATCATTACAAGGAACCCAAGGGTCCAAGAGCGGTTTGATCTCGCCTATCTTCTTCGCCGTGACCTGCTGACCGGCACGCGGACGACGGAGGCCTCGCCTTGTGCAAGTTGATGCCGCTTGATAATGATACATGTGATGTTAAGATGCCATCGCTTGAGGGTAAGGCTTGGGCAGGCGCAAATGGAGATTGGGTTGTTTATATTGGGTCCAACTGCGAGTGGGAACTTGTGAATGTGTACACTCGTCACTGGGTTCCACTTCCAAAAATCTTAGACTGCCAGAGGTTGAGCACACTGGTATTCTACGCACGTTCAAATACGATCATGGTTAATGTCGTCTATGGAACATAGCAATTTGTCGAGTTCCCAACCGCTCTTGGCATTACACGAACTATGGAGTTGTTGCTATGTTCGACAAGCTTGTTGCCTTCCTTCATGGTTCCACTGGATGGATATTGCTCAAAAATCAGTTGGCACAACGGATAGTTTTGGCACTAATGATACTAAGGAAGCAGGTGTTGTCTCGCATGGTCGCACTCTCCGGACCTATTCCAACATCCGTTGCAGGGTATTCGGGATGGATTCTAGTGTGCTAGCACCAACACCTTCTCACTGGTTCAGTATTGATAGTCTTGAAGGAAACTCACTCTTCCTTTGCTAAAACTATCCAATGATGGTGAAAGGTGATCCAGCTGCTGTTGACACAACGTTACTACCATTTATGAGAAGCAACTGTATCTATACCTCAGACATTGCTCTGCTTCCCTACCGTGGCCTTCACAATATGTGTACTGACATAGGCCGCTTTAGCCTGGATGATCAGTCATGCGTTAGTCTCGAGATTGACAGTAGCTGGCCCTTCCCAGAGAATCTCTTCTGGTTCAAAGCAAGTGTTTCCAACGCCCAAGAGTGGTTGAGCTGAACTTCATTTCATTGCTTGTTATTTGTTGTGTGATGAAACTTTAGTATTTATAATGCATCCTCGTTGTCGTTGTGGGTTGATGACCTGTTGTATGTAATAAAATGATATGCCTGTGATAAACTTACTAAATTTATGAATGGATTTCAAGTCGCTTCTCTGAGTGGGTGCTGCGACGAGGCAAAAATATATTTTCTGAATACATAATTGTACGTGCATTGCAACAGGTTATCGGATGAGGCCAATCAACAATAGTACACTATTCGAACTAGCTTCACATGCTATGTGCGTCGGGTGGGTGTTTTTATTATAGCTACGAATCCCATCATCCTAGGTCCTTGGATGAGTCCAGTAGAAATTGCATTATGATGTTTGGGTTCAAACTTTCAAAACTGTTGCACTATCTCTACGTCTACGTATACGTAATACAACAAGATTTAAACTTGAGACCAGCCACCCATCCTCACAAAGAAAACTTTTTAACCTAGCACAGACTCCAGGAAATTTGCCCACACTGTGAGGTGGGCCATATCTTAATGTGTTCGCTGTACGTAACCAGCACCTCGAATCCTCGATACTATATAGGAGTAGTAGGGTGGCATGGGCCAGAACAAGCATTCACGTCCAGGAGTACGACACACGCCACCAGCACGACTTCCATCTGACACCATATTTCTTGGAGTCCGTGCTACAGCTATCTCTTCAACCTCGTCATTTCTCTAACTCAGCCATCGCGCGGCGGGCGAGGTGGGGGTTTGCCGATAGTCGGTTTCCTCAACTGCGATCCCACTTGTAAAGCCAACTCCAACGCACGACCCCAAACGGACCTTCGTTTTTCCCGGATTCTGTCCGTTTAGGTAGGGCAATGGGGTCGTGTCTGGGCCATTTCTCGGATGCGATGGCCGTGCGCCAAACATGCGGACGCATCTCGGCCGCGTACATTTTTCTTTGCAAACACATATCTTTTTTTCATCATTGATTTTTGGTACATGGAAATACATCACCAAAATTTGACTAGAAAAGCAAGACCAAAGAAAACAAGAACCACAAGAATACATTTTAGAAGATATCCAACTTCCATAACTGCTCCTGTAAATTGGATTAGTGCCTTCTTGATGCATTCATTGTTGATCTGCGGAGGCTCGATCTTGCGTGCTTCTTTCTTCTTCGAGTGTAAAGAAGTATACGTTGCTTCGTCGCATCTAGTCTCATGTCTAGCCTCTATTCTACCAACAAGTGCACTAGTCTCATCTCTAGCCTCTATGCTAGCTAAAAGTGCTAGAACATCTACTAAATTGCGCTCTATCAATATATCGATGTACTCTTCTTCCCAATACCAAAACTTGCATCCATTTTACACAATAAAATTTTAATTTAGCACAACTAGTCTAATCCGAGAGCACAACCGAAGATTTGATCGAGTTCTTCCTCCTTTTGCTGACACGTGGGACATCCAGCATCTAGGTCGTGTCATGCAAGAAAACGGAGTGGTAGTTGAAGCCACGTGATGTGCATCTTGGGTTAAACTGTAAATAGAATCTTACTACTCTTGAGTAACACCAAAAGCGGCCACCGAAGATCTTTATTGGATTTGTTTTTCATCACCAGCACGTCGAGGTGAAAGATGTGCAGGTTCAGTGGGTCCTCTTGCGTTTTCACTGACATGTGGGACCGCATATGAGCAAACAGACAATGGGCTCCGTGCATCTGCTGGCTAGCTGAGAAGAGAGATAGAGGAGGTCTGAGCACGGACTCCAGGAAATTTGTTCTACGTAACCAGCACCTCGATATAGGCTCGATATAGTGGGGTGGCATGGGCCATAACTAGCATTCACGTCTAGCAATACGGCACACGCCACCCACACGAGTCCCATCCGACACCAATTTTCTTGGAGTCTATGCTACAGCCATCTCTTCTCCCTCCTGTTTTCTCAGCCATCGCGCGGTGGGGGGGGGTGGGGGTTTGTCGATAGTCAGTTTGCTCAATTGCGGTCCCACTTGTAAGTGAAAATGCAACACAGCACGCATTCCCCTTGAGCGGCGTGCCGGACCAACTGTGTGGGGGTGCGATGCGAACACGACAGAATTTTCCTTTTGAACTTATAACTTGTAAAATTTGGTTCTGCTCCATGGCGCGACCGATAGATAGAAATAACGATTTTCCCTAGAGTAATGAGAAGTTTGGTTCTGGCGCAGTTCATGCATGGAGTACGTACAAAAATTATGAAGTTGATGTGAAAGGTAAGATAATTATTAGTAGTACCATATACTACTACATGGATTTGACGGAAAGATAAAGATACATACGGATCCATCAACGAAATCCTCACGCCCTAGTGCGCCGGGTCACCAACCGACGTGTGAGGAACAACGGCGTTGGCGGCGAGCTCAACGTGCTTCTGAACAATGCCGTCCAAGGTTACCCTGCGGTCCAAGAAGGACAGCGTCCTATCGTCCTCCTCTTGCATGTAGTAGTCCTTGTGGACGATTTGCGCATAGACGTGGGTGATTATGTCGATGGTGTCTTGTTGCGCCAGGCGCTGTGCAGCGAGCGCGACCTCGAGGTGGACATTCTCTGGCGCGACGGCGGGCAGTCGCAGGGCCACCAATTCGTCGAAGAGGTTGTCACCATAGAGGCTGTTGAGGGTGGCGGGCATCGCAGAGCCTGGGCGCGTGGGCTGGAGGTGTACGTCAAGGTTGTCAGTGAGCTTCTTGACGACAGTGAACTTGTCGAGCAAGCCAACGAGGACCTCGTGGAACAAGGAGACGAAGCTGTCATCCAAGCGGCCCCTCGCCCTGGCGGCTCAAGCACTACCTGGAGACGTTTCTCGGTGTGGGGCCACAGGCCGACGTCGTGACCATCTGGCACAGTCGGCTGATGCTCGCGGTCATCGCCTCCATGGGTCTAGCTTCTAGTCAACTGATCTTGCGATTAGAGTGATCACTCTTGCCCTGGGTTAGGGTGCGTAAGTGCATAGGATTTCGTAGATTTGACTGGCGGGAGCCTTTATATGAGAAGTGCAGACTGCGTTGAGTTCACGTGCGTGTTGGCCATCTACTCCTAGCCCCTCTACTGCACCTGCCTTTGGCTGTATGATAGGTGGGCCAGCCACCCGTTGGGCCCATGTGTCATACACCCAAAGGCAGGTGCAATAAGTTTTTTTTGAAACGGAGGCAATGGCAGGTGCAGTAAGTCAATGAAGTTGCGTCCCCCTCCGTGCCGGTGCAGTATAGTCATCTCACCGGACCTCTAGTTGGGGCCAAACGAGAGAACTTTGATGTTTACTGGTTTATTGGTCCCCTTTGCATTTTGCCCCAAGTTTTGACCTTTGATTTAACTAATAAAATGTTAATGCATGTAACCAAAAATGTTGTGTAAGTCACCTTACGAAAACCAAATAATCCCAAAACACTTAGGCACGGTACATTAACCAAAAATTTCGTGACATATCAACCAATGAGAGATGTGGGTCATGCATGCTTTCAATGACTTTAGACTACCAAACATGACATGTAGTAGTTAGTTCATTGCATGCAATCCTATTAATTAGCAAAAAGACATTAAGTTCTCTCGCCGATAGGAATAAAACAATACACCATGTATTTATTTACAGAGGGAGTAGTACATTTTTTGTGACATGCATTACTAGATATTGCTAGTCAAATACTAAATCCAGATGGACATGGTAGTACTACTAAATCCAGACGGTGGTGCTAGTACTAGTAGTAGTACTACCAGTGTATTAGCATTGTACTACCCGTTGGTCAAATTATTACGTGCTGCTCCTCATAGTGAAGTGACAAGACCCTGCGCCAGAGATGATACCTGAGTATAGGCACTGTGTTCGGCATACCATAGTCAGCCTCACCATCTGTAGTCACTATCATCATGGTTGTAGAGCTAGCCTGCTTACAACTAGCCGTGTTCGACATAATTTCCCGTGCGTAGATGCCCGTGCATTGCATGGAACACCAAGATTGGGGGTGGACGGTGCCGGCAACGGCCATCGCGCCAGATTTTTCCATGGCCTTCTAGATGTGGTGGGGAGGAGATAAGGCTAATTGTGAGAGACAAGGAGTTGTTTGTAAATAGGGAACAATTGCGGGCATCTTTTTGCAAAACTGGAGAAGTTTGGTTTCTATGCGTCAGATCTAGATCCAACGGCTATTGGTGAAAGATGGCAGGCACAACATCATCACCAACACAGGACCTCTTTGATTTGTAGGATTTTGAAAACGCAGGAATAGGACACGACAATATTACAAGTTTCAAACTGATATTACAAAAGTTAGGAGTAATGTTGCACCTATGAAGAGGGAATTACTAGGAAGTTTACGTAAGAAATTTTGTTACTTTAGGTGGATGCAGCATTATCATACAAACTAAAATCCACCGCCCTGACAAGTCACTAATGGGCAAATAAATTTTCGAGTCTCTGGCCACTTGATGTTTCAAAAACAATTTCAGCTTATGCAGAGAGTTTTGTCATTTAGGCTTAGACGCTTGCGGTGATTAGCACGCCATTCATTGTTGCGCCAGAGAACGCCAAATATCATTACCTTGAGCACGCTTGCCTGCAGAACAAAGAACCTGGCCAATTTAATCTCAGATGTGCTGCCTCGGTAGTCGACCAAATCAATTTCTGTAAGATGGAGATCAAGTCATTCGATGAGATTGTTATAGTGCAGCACATTTTTCACTTTTGGGTCTTTTTTTATCTGCAAAAGAAGAGAACGTATTAGAGCAGCTGGTTGTATAAGATTGCCGTGTCATCAAGAGGTACCAATATCATTCGCTCATATGATAGGGTTGGCTGGCTAGTGATATTTCTCTCTCTCTCTCTCTCTCTCTCTCTCTCTCTCTCTCTCTCCCCCTCTCTCTATCTCTCTTTCTCTTTGCTCTCATTTACCTAGGAGCACGTGAAGATCTTGGGCATTTGTTGCCTTCCACTATGTGACCAATGTCATATTTCTCAAAAGTATGCCACATAATACGCATCGATGTCAAATCAAAAGATTTTGGCACCGCTCTCGCGATGTGAGAGAGTTGGCACCGCTGTGCACACAGATCCACATGTATAAACAAATCAATCAAACCAACTACACCAGCCTCTCACTCTCCCAAACAAGTATATTTTTATTGCCTCAGTCCTCTCTCTCTCTCTCTCTCCCACGTAAGTGTTTTTGTTGGGGAACGTAGCAGAAATTCAAAATTTTCCTACGTGTCACCAAGATCTATCTATGGAGAAACTAGCAACGAGGGAAGGAGAGTGCATCTACATACCCTTGTAGATCGTTAAGCGGAAGCGTTCATGTGAACGGGGTTGAAGGAGTCGTACTTGTCGTGATTCAGATCACCGATGATCAAGTGCCGAACGGACGGCACCTCCGCGTTCAACACACGTACAGCCCGGTGACGTCTCCCACGCCTTGATCCAGCAAGGAGAGAGGGAGAGGTTGAGGAAGACTCCATCCAGCAGCAGCACAACGGCGTGGTGGTGGTGGAGGAGCGTGGCAATCCCAGCAGGCTTCGCCAAGCACCAAGGGAGAGGAGGAAGAGGAGAGGCGGGGCTGCACCAAGAGGGAGAGGTTCTCCTGTTGTGGGCAGCCCCTGTGGCCTCATATATATAGGGAAGGGAGGGCTGCGCCCCTCTAGGGTTTCCACCCCTAGGGGGGGCCAGCCCTAGATGGGACCAAGGGAGGCGGCCAAGAGGGGAGGGAGGAGGCGCCACTAGATGGGCCTTAGGGCCCATCTGGACTAGGGTTTGCCCTCCCACTTCCCTTGCGCTTGGGCCCCTTGTGGGCGCACCAGCCCCTTGGGGCTGGTTCCCTCCCACACTTGGCCCACGCAACCTTCCGGGCAGGTGGCCCCACTTGGTGGACCCGGGACCCTCCGGTGGTCCCAGACATTACCGATATCACCCAAACCTTTCCGGTTACCAAAACAGACTTCCCATATATAAATCTTTACCTCCGGACCATTCCGAACTCCTCGTGACGTCCGGGATCTCATCCGGACTCAACAACATTCGGTAACCACATACAAGCTTCCTATATAACCCTAGCGCCACCGAACCTTATGTGTAGACCCTACGGGTTCGGGAGACATGCGGACATGACCGAGACGTTCTCCGGTCAATAACCAACAGCGGATCTGGATACCCATGTTGGCTCCCACATGTTCCACGATGATCTCATCGGATGAACCACGATGTCAAGGACTCAATCGATCCCGTATACAATTCCCTTTGTCTAGCGGTATTGTACTTGCCCGAGATTCGATCGTCGGTATCCCGATACCTTGTTCAATCTCGTTATCGGCAAGTCTCTTTACTCGCTCCGTAACACATCATCCCGTGATCAACCCCTTGGTCACATTGTGCACATTATGATGATGTCCTACCGAGTGGGCCCAGAGATACCTCTCCGTCTCACCGGAGTGACAAATCCCGCCTCGATCCGTGTCAACCCAATGGTCACTTTCGAGATACCTGTAGTGCACCTTTATAGTCACCCAGCACGTGACGCTTGATACACCCAAAGCACTCCTACGGTATCCGGAATTGCACGATCTCATGGTCTAAGGAAGAGATACTTGACATTGGAAAAGCTCTAGCAAAACGAACTACACGATCTTGTGCTATGCTTAGGATTGTCTTGTCCATCACATCATTCTCCTAATGATGTGATCCCGTTATCAATGACATCCAATGTCCATGGTCGGAAACCGTAACCATCTATTGATCAACGAGCTAGTCAACTAGAGGCTTACTAGGGACATGGTGTTGTCTATGTATCCACACATGTATTGTTGTTTCCGGTCAATACAATTATAGCATGAATAATAAACTATTATCATGAACAAGGGAATATAATAATAACTAATTTATTATTGCCTCTAGGGCATATTTCCAACAGTCTCCCACTTGCACTAGAGTCAATAATCTAGTTCACATCGCCATGTGATCAACACTGATAGGTCACATCGCCATGTGACCAACATCCAAAGAGTTTACTAGTGTCTTAAACTAGTTCACATCACCATGTGATTAATTCTCAATGAGTTCTGGGGTTTGATCATGTTTTGCTTGTGAGAGAGGTTTTAGTCAACGGTCCGAACCTTTCAGATCCGTGTGTACTTCGCAATTCTCTATGTCATATTGTAAATGTTGCTTCCACGCCCACTTGGATCTATTCCTAATGGTTGCTCCACTATACGTATCCGGTTTGCTACTCGAGTCACTCGGATAGGTGTTAAAGCTTGCATCGACGTAACCCTTTACGCCAACTCTTTATCACCTCCATAATCGAGAAACATGTCCTTATTTACTCCAAGGACAATTTTGACCGCTGTCCAATGATCCCCATTCCTGGATCATTCTTGTACCCTTTGATGACTCATGGCAAGGCACACTTCGGTCGGTACACAAGATAGCATACTTTAGAGCCTACGTCTAAAGCATAGGGGCGACCTTCGTCCTTTCTCTCTTTTCTGCCGTGGTCGAGCTTTAACTCTTAACCTCATACCTTACATCTTAGGCAAGAACTCCTTCTTTGACTGATCCATCTTGAACCCCTTCAAGATCATGTCAAGGTATGTGCTCATTTGAAAGTATTATTAAGCATTTTTGATCTATCCTTATAGATCTCGATGCTCAATGTTCAAATAGCTTAATCCAGGTTTTCTATTGAAAAACACTTTTCAAATAACCCTATATGCTTTCCAGAAATTCTACATCATTTTTGATCACCAATATGTCAACAACATATACTCATCAGAAATTCTATAGTGCTCCCACTCACTTCTTTGGAAATACAAGTTTCTCATAAACTTTGTATCTACCCAAAATCTTTTATCATCTTATCAAGACGCACATTCCAACTCCGAGATGCTTACTCCAGTCCTTAGAAAGGATCGCTGGAGCCAGCATACCTTTTAGCATCCTTAGGATCGAAAAAACTTTTCGATTGTATCACATACAACCTTTCCTTAAAACCGGTAAGGAAACTCATTTTGACATCCATCTGCCAGATTTCATAAATGCAGCTTGTGCTAACATGATTCCGACGGACTTAAGCATCGCTACAGATGAGAAAATCTCATCGTAGTCAACTCCTTGAACTTGTGAAAAACTTTTCACCACAAGTCGAGCTTCACAGACGGTGACATTACCGTTCACGTCCGTCTTCTTCTTAAAGATCCATTCATCTCAATGGCTTGCCGCTCATCGGGCAAGTCCACCAAAGTCCATGCTTTGTCCTGATACATGGATCCTATCTCGGATTTCATGGCTTCTAACCATTTGTCGGAATTTGGGCCCACCATTACTTCTCCATAGCTCGTAGGTTCATTGTTGTCTAGCAACATGACCTTCAAGACAGGATTATGTACCATTCAAGTAGTACGCATCCTTGTCACCCCACGAGGTACGCCGCTGACTTGATCCAAACTTCATGATCACTATCATAAGCTTCTACTTCAATTGGTGTAGGTGCCACGGAACAACTTCCTGTGCCTGCTACACACTAGTTGAAGTGATGGTTCAATAACCTCATCAAGTCTCCACCATCCTCCCACTCAACTTTTCGAGACGAACTTTTCCTCGAGAAAGGACCCGATTTAAGAAACAATCCCTATTGCTTTCGGATCTGAATTAGGAGGTATACCCAACCGTTTTGGGTGTCCTATGAAGATGCATTTTGTCCGCTTTGGGTTCGAGCTTATCAACCTGAAACTTTTCCACACAAGCGTCGTAGCCCCAAACCTTTAAGAAATGACAGCTTAGGTTTCTCTAAACCATAGTTCATACGGTGTCATCTCAACGGAATTACGTGGTTCCCTATTTAAGTGAGTGTGGTTGTCTCTAATGCCTAACCCATGAACGATAGTGGCAATTTGATAAGAGAGACATCATGGTACGCACCATATCTTATAGGGTGCAACTATGATGTTCGGACACATCATTACACTATGGTGTTCCAGGCGGTATTAATTGTGAAACAATTTCCACAATGTCTTAATAGTGTGCCAAAACTCGCAACTCAGATATTCATCTCTATGATCATATCATAAACATTCTATCCTCTTGTCACGAAGATCTTCAACTTCACTCTGAAAATACTTGAACCTTTCAATAATTCAGACTTGTGTTTCATCAAGTAAATATACTCAACATCTACTCAAATCATCTGTGAAGTAAGAACATAACGATATTCATCAGATGCTCAAAGACTCATTGGACTGCACACATCAAAATGTGTTACTTCCAATAAGTTGCTATCTTGTTCCATTTTACTGAAACCGAGGCTTTTCAGTCATCTTGCCCATGTGGTATGATTTGCATATCTCAAGTGATTCAAAATCAGGTGAGTCCAAACGATCCATCTGCATGGAGTTTCTTCATGCATATACACCAATAGACATGGTTCGCATGTCTCAAACTTTTCAAAACGAGTGAGTCCAAAGATCCATCGACATGGAACTTCTTCATGCGTTTTATACCAATATGACTCACATGGCAGTGCCACAAGTAAGTGGTACTGTCATCACTATCTTATATCTTTTGGCATGAAAATATGTATCACTACGATCGAGATTCAATAAACCATTTATTTAGGTGCAAGACCATTGAAGGTATTATTCAAATAAATAGAGTAACCATTATTCTCCTTAAATGAATAACCGTATTGCGATAGACATAATCCAATCATGTCTATGCTCAACGCAAACACCAAATAAAAATTATTTAGGTTTAACACCTAATCTCGATGGTAGAGGGAGCGTATGATGTTTGATCATATCAACCTTGGAAACAATTCCAACACATATCGTCACTCACCTTTAGCTAGTCTCCTTTTCTTCCGTAGCTTTTATTTCGAAGTTACTAACATTTAGCAACCGAACCGTATCTAATACCCTGGTGCTACTAGGAGTACTAGTAAAGTACACATTAACATAATGTATATCAAATATACTTCTATCGACCTTGCCTGCCTTCTTATCTACCAAGTATCTAGGGTAATTCTACTCCAGTGGTTGTTCCTTATCTCGTAAACACTTAGTCTCGGGCTTGGGTTCAACCTCGGTTTCTTCATGGAGCAGAAACGATTTGCCGCTTCATGAAGTGCCCTTCTTGCCCTTGCCCTTCTTGAAACTAGTGGTTTCATCAACCATCAACAATTGATGCTCCTACTTGACTTCTAATTTCGCGATGTCAAACAACGCGAATATCTCAAGGATCATCATCTCTATCCTTGATATGTTATAGTTCATCACGAAGCTCTTAGCAGCTTGGTGGCAATGACTTTGGAAAACATCACTATCTCATCCGGAAGATTAACTCCCACTCGATTCAAGTGATTGTTGTACCCGGACAATCTGAGTACAAGCTCAACGATTGAGCTTTTCTCCCTTAGTTTGTAGGCTAAGAAAATCGTCGGAGGTCTCATACCTCTTGACGTGGCACGAGCCTGAAATCCCAATTTCAGCCCTCAAACATCTCATATGTTCCGCGACGTTTGAAAAAACGCCTTTGGTGCCTCAACTCTAAACCGCTTAACTGAACTATCACGTAGTTATCAAAACGTGTATGTCCGATGTTCGCAACATCCACAAACGACGCTTTGGGGTTCAGCACATCGAGCGGTGCATTAAGGACATAAGCTTTCTCTGTCCGCATAATCGCTACTTTCAACTTTCAACTATATTTTCTCTAGGAACATATCTAAACAAAGGAACTAAAGCGTGAGCTTCGACATAATTTGCAAAAGGTCTTTTGACTATGTTCATGATAATTAAGTTCATCTTATGAACTCCCACTCGATAGACATCCTCTCGGTTATCTAAGTGATTACATGATCCGAATCAACTAGGCCGTGTCCGATCAACACGTGAGACGGACTAGTCATCATCGGTGAACATCTTCATGTTGATCGTATCTACTATACGACTCATGCTCGACCTTTCGGTCTCCGTGTTCCGAGGCCATGTCTTCACATGCTAGGCTCGTCAAGTTAACCCTAAGTGTTTCTGCGTGTGTAAATCTTGCTTACACCGTTGTATGTGAACGTAAGAATCCATCACACCCGATTAACACGTGGTGCTTAGAAGCGACGAACTAGCAACAGCGTACGCTTAGGGGAGAACAC
This sequence comes from Aegilops longissima, assembly GCA_021605205.1. Lineage (NCBI taxonomy): Eukaryota > Viridiplantae > Streptophyta > Magnoliopsida > Poales > Poaceae > Aegilops > Aegilops longissima. The sequence goes on from CM038678.1 coordinate 50,856,124, forward strand.
TTCTTGAAATTTGTGTAAGGGATCATCTTATTTACTACCGCGTTCTATGTAAACAAGATGCATAAACATAATAAACATCACATGCAATTATATAGTAGTGACATGATATGGCCAATATCATATTGCTCCTTTGATCTCCATCTTGGGGCTCCATGATCATCATTGTCACCGCATGACACCATGATCTCCATCATCATGATCTCCATCATCGTGTCTCCATGAAGTTGTCTCGCCAACTTATTACTTCTACTACTATGGCTACCGTTAGCAATAAAGTAAAGTAATTACATGGCGTTGTTCAATGACACGCAGGTCATACAATAAATAAAGACAACTCCTATGGCTCCTGCCGGTTGTCATACTCATCGACATGCAAGTCGTGAATCCTATTACAAGAACATGATCAATCTCATACATCACATATCATTCATCACATTCTTCTTGGCCATATCACATCACATAGCATACCCTGCAAAAACAAGTTAGACGTCCTCTAATTGTTGTTTGCATGTTTTACGTGGCTGCTTTGGGTTTCTAGCAAGAACGCTTCCTACCTACGCAAAACCACAATGTGATATGCCAATTGCTATTTACCCTTCATAAGGACCCTTTTCATCGAATCCGTTCCGACTAAAGTGGGAGACGGCACCCGCTAGCCACCTTATGCACCAAGTGCATGTCGACCGGTGGAACCTGTCTCACGAAGAGCGTGTAAGGTCGGTCCGGGCCGCTTCATCCCACAATACCGTCGAAACAAGATTGGACTAGTAACAGTAAGCATATTGAACAAAATCAATGCCCACAACTACTTTGTGTTCTACTCGTGCAAAGAATCTACGCAATAGACCTAGCTCATGATGCCACTTTGTTGGGAACGTGGCAGAAATTCAAAATTTTCCTCGTGTCACCAAGATCTATCTATGGAGAAACTAGCAACGAGGGAAGGAGAGTGCATCTACATACCCTTGTAGATCGTTAAGCGGAAGCGCTCATGTGAACGGGGTTGAAGGAGTCGACTTGTCGTGATTCAGATCACCGATGATCAAGTGTCGAGCGGACGGCACCTCCGCGCTCAACACACGTACAGCCCGGTGGCGCCTCCCACGCCTTGATCCAGCAAGGAGAGAGGAGAGGTTGAGGAAGACTCCATCCAGCAGCAGCACAACGACGTGGTGGTGGTGGAGGAGTGGCAATCCCGCAGGCTTCGCCAAGCACCAAGGGAGAGGAGGAAGAGGAGGGCGGGGCTGCACCAAGAGGGAGAGGTTCTCTGTGTTGTGGGCAGCCCCTGTGGCCTCATATATATAGGGGAAGGAGGGCTGCGCCCCTCTAGGGTTTCCACCCCTAGGGGCGGCCAGCCCTAGATGGGACCAAGGAGGCGGCCAAGAGGGAGGGAGAGGAGGCGCCACTAGATGGGCCTTAGGGCCCATCCGGACTAGGGTTTGCCCTCCCACTTCCCTTGCGCTTGGGCCCCTTGTGGGCGCACCAGCCCCTTGGGGCTGGTTCCTCCCACACTTGGCCCACGAACCTTCCGGGGCAGGTGGCCCCACTTGGTGGACCCCCGACCCTCCGGTGGTCCCAGACATTACCGATATCGCCTCAAACCTTTCCTGCTACCAAAACAGACTTCCCATATATAAATCTTTACCTCCGGACCATTCCGAACTCCTCGTGACGTCCGGGATCTCATCCGGGACTCAACAACATTCGGTAACCACATACAAGCTTCCTATATAACCCTAGCGCCACCGAACCTTAAGTGTGTAGACCCTACGGGTTCGGGAGACATCTGAACATGACCGAGACGTTCTCCGGTCAATAACCAACAGCGGATCTGGATACCCATGTTGGCTCCCACATGTTCCACGATGATCTCATCGGATGAACCACGATGTCAAGGACTCAATCGATCCCGTATACAATTCCCTTTGTCTAGCGGTATTGTACTTGCCCGAGATTCGATCGTCGGTATCCCGATACCTTGTTCAATCTCGTTACGGCAAGTCTCTTTACTCGTTCCGTAACACATCATCCCGTGATCAACCCCTTGGTCACATTGTGCACATTATGATGATGTCCTACCGAGTGGGCCCAGAGATACCTCTCCGCTCTACGGAGTGACAAATCCCGCCTCGATCCGTGTCAACCCAATGGTCACTTTCGGAGATACCTAGTGCACCTTTATAGTCACCCGATTCGTTGTGACGCTTGATACACCCAAAGCACTCCTACGGTATCCGGAATTGCACAATCTCATGGTCTAAGGAAGAGATACTTGACATTGGAAAAGCTCTAGCAAAACGAACTACACGATCTTGTGCTATGCTTAGGATTGGGTCTTGTCCATCACATCATTCTCCTAATGATGTGATCCCGTTATCAATGACATCCAATGTCCATGGTCAGGAAACCGTAACCATCTATTGATCAACGAGCTAGTCAACTAGAGGCTTACTAGGGACATGGTGTTGTCTATGTATCCACACATGTATTGTTGTTTCCGGTCAATACAATTATAGCATGAATAATAAACGATTATCATGAACAAGGGAATATAATAATAACTAATTTATTATTGCCTCTAGGGCATATTTCCAACAGTTTTTTCATTGCGTGAGTTAATTTGGCACCAGAGCAAAGTAGGTGATCCAGATTGGGGCACCAGCTGAGCAATGGAGGGGCATCGATGCCAAATGCATAACAAGTGAATTTGGCACGTGTTTTGGCCTATATAGTCGAGGGCCTGCTGGGTGTGTGCGAGTGCATCCTTCTGTGCATGCCCCCGCGCAGTGGTGAATTGTGAGTGAGTGTGTCCTTCACACGGAAGAAGTGTGTTCTTAATGCGCCCTCAATTTATTAGAGTGCGGGGTACTACCCCTTGTGGTTTCAACTTTGTTTACTTCATCGCGTGTCAGATGGGCCTCTAGTTTACTTATTTTCACCCACTGCCACATGGGCCAGCACACAAAGATAGAGAACACGAGCTGACAAGGCAGCATGTGGGCTGGTTGACCGGTCAACTAAACAATATATGGAGCTATACGCTGACATAGTGAGCGTATAATCCGTCGGTATAGAGAGTTCGAGTGAGAGGGGAGGCCCGTGAGAGATAGCAGAGAGAGAGAAAGAGCTACTCCCTCCGTTCGATAATGTAGTGCCAACATTTTTTTAAAGTCAAACTTTTGAAACTTTGACCAAATTTATAAAGAAATTACTTATATCTACAATACCAAAGATAAATGATAGTATGAAGTAAGTACATGTTGTGATGAATCTAATGATTGTTCCAGATGAAAATGTTTTTCTCCACATATACCTGGTCAAACTTTTCTGAGGTTTGACTTTTCAAAACATCCATATGCTTATGGACGTGAGAGAGTCCCTAACTAGAGAGAGAGAGAGAGAGTGTGTGAAATAGAAAGAGTGAGTGAAAAAGGGTGTGTGCGTGTGTGAAAGAGACATGGACAACACACGATAAAAGTAGAGAAAAAGCGTGTGTGTCTTATGCAAACATATCACACATGCATCTTCGACAACGGAAGCAAGGTGAGGAGATAGTGTGTGGTTGTTTGCAACGGAGAGAGAAAGACCCCTAGCACGTGGCCAAGAGGGGTCTGACAAACAAGGGAGAGAGGTCGAGAGAGACGTACGAGAAAATGCAGACATGGGGAGGAGAAAGTGTATGTTTGTCATAGAGGGATCCCCTGGAGATCGTGATGGGACTACATGGGTGGGAGATCGAGTGACAAGGTGTGCGCGCGATAGAAGATTCCCCGAGAGATATCGAGATAGATGTATGGATGGAAGGAGACAATACTTGTGTTCCTGATGGCTAGTGAGAGATAATCATACTTAGGGGGGAGTGCGTGCGCCTATGATGGAGTGAGGAATTATGGTACTTAGGGGGGTGCGTGTCACATAGAGAGAGAGAACAAGGGCGGAGAGTGTTGGATGGGTCTATATATAGCGTGAGAGAGACATGTGTATGTGTGAACCAGGAAGATATAAAGTTTGAGAGAGATAGAGGAGCCCCGATAAGGCTGAGTGGTGCGTCAGATAGCTGAGAGGGGGAAAGAGATATTCTATCCGCTTGATAATGCAGTGCATGTAAATTTTTAGAAGTCGAACTTTGGAATCTTTGATCAGGTTTACGCAAATGTTATTTATATCTACAATACCAAAGATACATCATACGAAACTACATCTCATGGTGAATCTAATGGTATATGTTTGTCGTTCTAGATGTAAATGTTTTTCTCCATGTACATGGTCAAACTTTGTGATGTTTGACTTTTCAATAAATCTATATGCTATGGACCGAAGAGAGTGCCTAAGTCAAGAGAGATCAAGTGCGTGTGAAGGAGAATGAGTGAGTGTGCAAAAAGAGTATGTGTGTGAAAGAGAAAGTGACAACAAATGATAAATTAGAGAGAGAGTGTGTGTTTTTTCGTTTCTTATGCAAACATATCACACATGCATCTCCGAGATAGAAAAGCGAGGCGAGGAGATACACGAAGATAGCTAGTGCGTGATTGTTTGCAACGGAGAGAGACACCCCTATAGCACATGTCCAATAGAGGTCTGGCCAACAAGGAACAAAGGTCGAGAGGAACACATGGAGAACATGGACGCATGGGGAGGGAGAGAGGGTGTGTTTGTGATAGAGAGATCCCCTCGAGATCGTGAGGGGACTACATGGGTGGGAGATCGAGGGAGGTGCGTGCGCGATAGAAAGATGCCCCGAGAGAAATCGAGATAGACCATGCACATGTTTGTGATGGAGACTAAGATTATCTAGTCATATACATATAGGGGGGACTGCGTGTGCCTACAATTGAGTGAGAGACCATCATACTTGGCTAGCTAGGCATGAGATTGTGTGTGTGTGTGCGTGTGAGATGGAGAGAGAACGAGGGAGAGAGATAGAGTTTTAGATGGATCTATCGAGTGCGAGTGAGATATGCATGTGTATGTGTGACCCAGGTAGATGGAGAGTTTGAGAGAGAGAGGGAAGAGCTCCGAGACGACAGAGTGGTGCATGAGAGAGTTACGGGCAACGAGCCAAGGAATTTGTGTGTGTACGATGAGTGCACCCAAGATATTTATCTTGGACTAGAGAATCATACATAGTGTGTGAGAGAGACCTATAGATGGAGTATATATGCATGCGAACTAGAAAGACCCCCCACACACACACACAAAGAGAGAGAGAGAGAGAGAGAGAGAGAGAGAGAGAGAGAGAGAGAGAGAGAGAGAGAGAGAGCAGGAGTCCGAGAGAGGGGAATATCGTGTTTTATGCATCAAAGACTGATATAAACCATGTTTCGATATAAACTTGCATTTAAATATTTAAATTGGAGAACATGTTGTCTGCAATCCACACATGATCGGAGATATGCGTATATCAAACAAGCTCATTAATTTGACTTTCAACATGTTCATGGAGTACTATAATACTGTACCACATGCTACTTGATTGAGGTGTTCAATTTTGGATTTAGTTCACTATTTTGACCTGGTGAATGAGCTATTTCATTGAATCGAGATATTTCATGGGTTTGATTCCCGTTTTTGAGTGGGTCAACTATTTGTCATATAGTAAATCGCTAGCAACGAGCATGTAAAAACACATTACTCCCAAGCATCATCTCTCCATCTAGAAAACAAGTGGCAAGCTAATATTTCAAAATTTGATTCGAATCAACTTGGTAAGGTAGACGTGGATGCTCGTTTTCCCAAAATTTGAACGAACCGTTAAACATCCTCTGCTCGGTGGAATTCGCCCGAGAAAAAAAATGGGAGACGTGAAATTACCGGCCTATGTGGGACACGCATCAATTGGCCCGTTGTACATCGAGGGTAGGTTCGTAACTTCATCCAAGAGTGCCTTCTCCTCGGCCGAAATGACATGTGCCGAATAATTCATAAACCATGCATGGTCGGCAAAACACCCTCTCCTCGCCCGAAATAGCTCGCGCCCACTATTTCAAAACATGCTCTCCTCGCCCGAAATCGCTCGCGCCCACTATATTTCAAAACACGCCCTCCTCGCCCGAAATTGCTCGCGCCCACTATTTGGGGAGAAGCAAAGTTACTCTACTATCCCTGACCCTCAGTACACAAACCCAAGCCGAGAAGCCTAAAGGCAGGGGTAGAACTGTAACCCCCCCACACACACACACACATTTCAGACAAATGCGTCTGTAAGACATGGTTCCATTCCCCTCCCAATTCCCTCCCCATTTATACCTCGTGGGTGCCAAATCACCTTATCCCCGTAAGCTCCCTTCTCCCGAGCCGCGAAACCTCAGCCCCTCCTCCATGGTGCCCCCACCGCACCAAATTCACATCTGCCCTCCTCCCTAATGCCGGAGACGTTGTCCATTTGCCGTCGTGCACTTGGCCGTGTGCCTCTTACTCCGTGCTGCTGGAGCTGCCTCAATGACGGCCGCGTGAACCGTACCGGAGCCGATTCACCCCCGCTGTTGTTCACGGCGCCGGAGCGGCTCCAACTTTGGATCCGTCCAGAGCCCCGGCGCTGCTTCCCCGTAGCCGTTGAGCGTCGCGACATCTCTGCTTCCCTGCTGCTGGTCACCACTGCAACCGTGCCGGCCTCACCGACTCGGCAGCTGGAGCTGCCTACTTCACCGTGTCGCTAGATAGGTCGCACCCTCATCTCAAATCACTTTATTTAGGTGACAGTTGTCTCATTTTTTATTCTGGGCCAATCGATTCCTAATGGGAAGCAGCACCCCTCGAGGTGGCGGAGCTCCTAGGCTGTCGGTTGGCTGGTGTCTAACGTAAGGGTGTGGGGGCACAAGTTCACCGCGGAAGTAGCGCTTAGATTGCTATCTTAGAGTTGCGTGGGTTGAAGGTACTGCTGCCGCCGGATCTGGATGACGACGAGTCTTTGTGGATAGGCCCGGGGGCAGCGCAACCACGACAGTGCGGTGGGGCGGAGCAGGGTTTTGGTCGAGGCCACGGACGGCGGAGGCAGGTTGCTCTGCCGTTGGTCGCTGGCTCTTCGGGTAAGATTCCGAATAGTGTCAGCCGGGAGGCAGAAGACAGCCATCCAGCATAGATCGGACAGTACCAAAATAAAATAAAATCGTGTGACCTCAATTTAGTCTTCTGTCAACAGACGTGTGACCACTCTCGTACCTTGTTGTTGATCTCTTAGGGTATTTCTTTAGATCAAAGAGATGTGTCGTTCTTAACATTATGCGTTTTCTGCATCTTCAGCCACACCGTCTTCCGACTCACCGCAGCTGCTCCAACAAGGGAAGCATACACCAGATGGGAGCTATAGTCCCCACTCAACAGTTCCCTACATCGAATGCGCGTGCCCGACATGGACAGCCACAACAACTGCAGGGCCATCGACAAGTCAACACATGATGCTCACTCCTATGGATGGCAGCCAGATAGGTTGTACCCTCATCTTACTTGTGTGCAACATTTATGGCTTTGTTATTCATCTAAGCATGGAAAATATATTATCACATTTCACCGTATATTCATGCTGATCTCTTGCGGGTCTTGTTCAGGAGTTAACGTTGTTCCATAGTTCAGCTAAGAGACTTATTGTTTAGGTAACGTTGTTCCATAGTTATCATCCATCAGCCAATGCTATCCCACAGGCTGGTGATTATAGTATTATACCACTTCTAGTATTACCTATGTTATTCTTTAATACTTTTGTGTGCCATCTAGTTAATCTCAAGTACAAACGATACATATTATGTAGCTTTCATCTGTGTTCTCCCTTTAGTTTTTGAGACCTGTTGTTGCTAGTTAACCCCAGTCCTACTATTTATGTCGTCTCCTACAGGCACTCATTACATAAATCTAACTACTAGTTGTCTTCCATGCATGTCAGATGTGATTGCACACACTGATTTATGCACAAGAACCTCACGTAGCAATGTAACGGCCAACAAACTTCACGTCAAAGATACCCAATATGATGGAACATGTAAAGGCAGTTCTTCACAAGACTTGCAGAAAGATGATGAATCCTATTCACCCCACAAGGTCCTTGCTCTTACTTGGCCCTTGATATGGGTACAACATGCATATAATGTCCTGGAGTGCATCTACTCTATTGCAATGCCTTGTGCTTAGCCTGTTGATCATGCATGTAAATATGGCATACCTTCCTATTTTTCAGTACCTATTCCATTCATGATAACATGTTTTCAAATTCAAGTACTGTCATTCTACTCTATCGCAATGCCATCTGCTTAGTTTGGATATCATGCTTCTGAATATCTTATGCATTGTTATTCATCAGTATGTACTTCATCTGTCTACCATACCATGTTCTTTTTTTACATTGAAGTGTTGTTCTAGTGGTCTCTTGCAATGCCATCTTAGTTTCCCAATCATACACGCATATGTTGCCTTAGTGTTTTCCTATATGTATTCCGCTAGCATACAGTTTTACTTTCAAGTAGTGTTTTTTTACACTGTTGTCCTGTCGTATCCCTAGCTCTTACATCATACTCCCGCTGTCCGGATTACATGTCGCAGAAATGGATAAAACTGGATGTATCTAGAACTGAAATACGCCTAGACCCATCCATTTATTTCCGAATTGAGGGAATACATGTCAATATGTCATGCCTTTCAATTCTTCAGTACCTATTCCATCTCTGCTATAACATGTTTTATAATTGAAGCACCATTCTTCTATATAAGGCATGCAAGGGGAAGACGGCTATGTTAGAATCTGAAGGGTTACAAACCAGGTCTTTGCAAAAGATCCAAACGCTAGGAGATAATAAACCAACTCCAATTTTCATAGATACTGCTCCAAAGACAGAGAAACCCAACTCCCATCGATAATAAGCAGATTCCAGTACCAAAGAACTAGTCCGCTCCATCCAGCAAAAGAATGTCAACTCCATTCTAAGAAGCATGTGCGTATCCTCACATCATGAAATTTTATAGCATTCTGATCATATTTTCTACATGTTTCTTACCCATCTCTCTTTTAGAAAATAAGGTTAAATGATAGAAGACTTCCTCCATTGCGATTGTATACGAGGAAAATATCTTGCGGGAATTCTCTGTGCTCCAATGCTGATGTAAGTACCTGTTGTATATCACTATATTTTTACATTAGCATGTATTTTGTTAATCGGCGTGAATCCAACCTTTATCTGATCTAAAATTAGTTGTAGCAAAATGTTAAAGGCGTCAATGTTGATTTTTGTAAGGAAAACTGTCTGGTAGTTTTGCATACTGAGTTGCATGAGTGTACTATCTCATATCATGCACATTACTGAATTGTAGTGCTGCTCTGGTTGCCCATTCATTCATTGTGTCAATGTTGCTTTTGTATTACCTTACCTGGCTGATGATAGATGTGCCATATTGTGTTAATTTGGTGTAGGCTAGTTGCCCAAACGTTCGTTGTGTCAATGTTGCTTTCCTATTATCTGACTTGGCCAATGATAGCAATGCTAGTGTGTTAATTTGGTGCAGGCTGCTGAAGATAAGAAGACAAACTCTGGAAACAGCAAGGCAACCCCATTATTTCTTTCCAATAAATCTAGGCCAGGTAATATGGCAATAACTCATGATTAATCTGTTTGGTTGCCCTCCTAATTTATGTTATGATGCAGTGGTCGAGACACTCTCCACTACCAATAATACAAGCCTGCCAAAATCGACATCTGAATCTGTTCAGTTTCCTCGGTCTCGAATGCAATGGAAACTGTATGTTTGTGAACCAATTAATGGCTGAAGCAATGATGGAAATGGTGGAGGAATCAGAGGTGCACATTCGGGCGCAACAACAACTGATCAATATTTTCAGAGACTGTGTAGCAAAGCAGCAAGAACTTGCCCACATGCTTATGGGCATCATCCGCGCTGAGGTTGTAGATTGTGACGTTGTAGATCGTTAGGTTCTCTTCATTTATTTGCACTGGCATCAATCTTTGATTGCCTAGTGGATGTAATTTCCTGTAATATATGCTGGATGTGCAACGTTTTTTCCTGTATGTCGTACCTTTGCTTGATCGGTTTTGGTCCTGTGCATAATTGCTCATCGTAATGGGCTCAAATTATCTAATTTGGCCTAAAGACATGTACGAACTTTAGTGGGCCCATTAAGTTAATGGGCCGTTACCAGGCCGAAAGTTAATGGTCGGCCCTCTTACCTCCGGGTCGTTAACAGTCGACATCGAAGCGGCAACAGGTGGGCCCATTTGATTTCACGGGCCGTTAATCGTCGTTACTAAGGTCGGGCTACATATGGCCAAACTATCTTGTGGGCCTTTAGCAGCCGAAGAGACAATGGGCTCGTCTTGGACCATGAAGAGCATGGGCCGCCACGAGGCCGAAAGTCGTCGTCTTGTAAATGGCCCAATCGTATCGTGGGCCTTTAGTAGGCGAAGAGAAACCGGGCTGGTATTGGACCATGAAGAGCATGGGCCGTTAAAAGGCCAAACCTCAGGTCCGACTACAAATGGCCCAACTCATTTATGGGCCGTCAACAGGCTGAAAGACATACCGGGCCGGGAATTGGCCCAAAACTTAAATGGGTCGCTAAAAGGCCAAAACTCAGGTCCGACTACAAATGGTCCAACTCATTTATGGACCGTCAACAGGCTGAAAGACACACCGGGCCAGAAATTAGCCCAACACTTAAATGGGTCGCTAAAAGGCCGAAAGGTGCACATCCTGAAAATTGGCCCATCCCTTGAATGGGTCGTTAACTGGCCAAAATCACATCGGGCCTATATTGAGCCCAAATATATAGCGGGTTGTTAACGGGCTCGAACTGACGATGGGCTCAATGGTGTCAAATCTTTAACGGGCCATTGACGGGCCGAATTGGCACATCTCGTATGGGCCGTGGGCTTAAATGTACCTGACACAAGTAGACCTTATATGGGCCGGACTGCTAATTTTTACTGGGCCGGCCTTTTTCACCGGAATGGGCCACTGTTGGGTCGTGCCACATGTCGACCTATCATAGGCGCGTCCTGTCCAATGAGTGGATGACATTTGTCCCAACGGTGAGCCAACACGTGTTTCCTCCGGCCAATGAGAATTTTACACGTGGAAAATCCTCATTGGTCGTGGTGATAACGGTTATCGGATCCAAAACCGACCCGATAGCTTAACGGCGACCGCCACGGTGGATGCCACGTGTCGGTCACCCTTGACGAAAGCACTTTCATGACGCGCCATTTATCGTCATGGAAGTGGACACTTCCGTGATGATAATTTTGGTAATGTCATGGAACACTTCTATGACAGCACAGGTATGACTATCTTGATTCTGTCATAAAATCGTCATGGATGTACATGCATGACAGAAAACGTGACCTACTGTGACAAACACGTATCATCACGGAAGTGTATTTTTTTGTAGTGGTAGTACCGCTCCGGCGGTTCTACGGCTCGTTGCCCTATGCAACAGGCCCTCATCTAGTCACTACCGCACAAGTGGTAGTACCACACTCTACAGCGGTAGTACCGCAACTCTATGTGGTAGTACCGCAGCCTTGTGTGGTAGTACCGCGTCGCACGGGCTGAGAAAGGGGATAACGGTTGGATCTTTTCCCCCACTATATAAAGGGGGTCTTCTTTCCCAAGAAGACCATCCTTCCCTCCCCAAGCTCCATTGTTGCTCAAACCTCCATTTTCGCCCGATCTCTCTCCCTAGCCAATCAAACTTGTTGATTTTCTAGGGATTGGTTGAGAAGTCCCCGATCTACACTTCCACCAAGAGAAATTTGATTCCACCCACTAATCCCTTGCGGATCTTGTTACTCTTGGGTCTTTGAGCACCCTAGATGGTTGAGGTCACCTCGGAGCCATATTCCATTGTGGTAAAGCTTCGTGGTGTCATTGGGAGCCTCCAATTAAGTTGTGGAGATAGCCCCAACCTTGTTTGTAAAGGCTCGGTCGCTGCCTTCAAGGGCACCAATAGTGGATTCACGGCATCTCGCATTGTGTGAGGGCGTGAGGAGAATATGGTGGCCCTAGTGGCTTCTTGGGGAGCATTGTGCCTCCACACCGCTCCAACGGAGACGTACTTCCTCTCAAAGGGAAGGAACTCCGGTAACACATCCTCGTCTCTACCGGCTTCACTCTTGGTTATCTCTTACCTTTACTTGTGCAAGCTTTTATTGTGTTGTATCCCTTGCTTGCTTGTGTGCTTGTCTTTGTAGCATCACATAGGTTGCTCACCTAGTTGCACATCTAGACAACCTACTTTGATGCTAAGTTTAATTTGGTAAAGAAAAGCTAAAAAATTGTTAGTTGCCTATTCACCCCCTCTAGTCAACCATATCGATCCTTTCAAACGCTTCCGCTTATGGTCTATGAGGGTACATAGACACACTCTTCCCCCTCGTTGCTATGCACCTTCATGGATAGATCATTGCATGTGCGTAGAATTTTTTCTTCCATGCAATGTTCCCCAACAGAGGTTACAAACGGCTTCCATACAGTATAGCAACTAGGCTCTGACCGGATCATCGTGACAGACACACTGATGTCTACTACGCAACCTTCTTCTTGTAGACGTTGTTGGGCCTGCAAGTGCACAGGTTTGTAGGACAGTAGCAAATTTCCCTCAAGTGGATGACCTAAGGTTTATCAATCCGTAGGAGGCGTAGGATGAAGATGGTCTCTCTCAAACAACCCTGCAACCAAATAACAAAGAGTCTCTCTTGTGTCCCCAACACACCCAATACAACGGTGAATTGTATAGGTGCACTAGTTCGGCGAAGAGATGGTGATACAAGTGCAATATGGATGGTAGATATAGGTTTTTGTAATCTGAAAATATAAAAACAGCAAGGTAACTAATGGTAAAAGTGAGCGTAAACGGTATTGCAATGATAGGAAACAAGGCCTAGGGTTCATACTTTCACTGCTGCAAGTTCTCTCAACAATAATAACATAGATAGATCATATAACAAGCCCTCAACATGCAACAAAGAGTCACTCCAAAGCCACTAATAGCGGAGAACAAATGTAGAGATTATGGTAGGGCACGAAACCACCTCAAAGTTATTCTTTCGAATCATCTATTCAAGAGTTCGTACTAGAATAACACCTTAAGACACAAATCAACCAAAACCCTAATGTCACCTAGATACTCCATTGTCACCTCAAGTATCCGTGGGCATGATTATACGATATGCATCACACAATCTCAGATTCATCCAACCAACATAAAAGTACTTCAAAGAGTGCCCCAAAGTTTCTACCGGAGAGTCAAGAACGTGTGCCAACCCCTATGCATAGGTTCATGGGCGGAACCCGCAAGTTGGTCACCAAAACATACATCAAGTGGCACATGATATCCCATTGTCACCACAGATAAACACGGCAAGACATACATCAAGTGTTCTCAAAAAGACTCAATACGATAAGATAACTTCAAAGGGAAACTCAATTCATCACAAGAGAGTAGAGGGGAGAAACATCATAAGATCCAACTACAATAGCAAAGCTCATGATACATCAAGATCGTGCCATAGAGGGAACACGAGAGAACACTAGAGAGAGAGAGAGATCAAACACATAGCTCTTGGTACATACCCTCAGCCCCGAGGGTGAACTACTCCCTCCTCGTCATGGATAGCGCCGGATGATGAAGATGGCCACCGGTGATGGATTCCCCCTCCGTGGTGCCGAACGGACTCCGAGAGGTTTTTGGTGGCTACAGAGGCTTGCGGCGGCGGAACTCCCGATCTATCTTGATATTCGACGTTTTTAGGGTACGAGGGAATATATAGGCGAAAGAAGTCGGTCGGGGGTGCCCGAGGGGTCCACGAGACAGGGGCGCGCCCAGTAGGGGGGCGCCCCCTATCTCCTGGGCTCCTCGAGTATCTTCTGACGTAAACTCCAAGTCTCCAAGATGATAATCTTCCAAAAAATCACGTTGCCGAAGGTTTCATTCCGTTTGGACTCCGTTTGATATTCCTTTTCCTCGAAATACTGAAACAGGCAATAAATGGGCAATATGGGCTGGGCCTCCGGTTAATAGGTTAGTCCCAAAAGTAATATAAAAGTGTATAATAAATCCCATAATCATTCAAAACACATAGTAATATAGCATGGAACAATCTAAAATTATAGATACGTTGGAGACGTATCAAGCATCCCCGAGCTTAATTCCTGCTCGTCCTCGAGTAGGTAAATGATAAAAAACAGAATTTTTGATGTGGAGTGCTACCTAGCATGATTCTCAAAGTAATTTTCTTTATTGTGGCATGAATGTTTAGATCCAAATGATTCAAAATAAAAGTTCATATTGATAAAAGAAATAGTAACACTTCAAGCATACTAATCAAAGTAATTATGTCTTCTCAAAATAGCATGGCAAAAGAAAGTTCATCCCCACATAATCATATAGTTAGGCTATGCTTCATTTTCGTCACACAAAGATGTTCCCAACTTATATACCCCCGATGACAAGCCAAGCAAATGTTTCATACTTAAATAATCTCAAAAAAATTCAACCTTCACACAATACATGAGCGTGAGCCATGGATATAGCACTATGGGTGGAATAGAATATGATGATGGGGATTGTGTGGAGAAGACAAAAAAAGGAGAAAGTCTCACATTGACGAGGATAATCAACGGGCTATGGAGATGCCCATCAATTGATGTCAACATGAGGAGTAGGGATTGCCATGTAACGGATGCACTAGAGCTATAAATGAATGCTCAACAAAAGAAAACTAGTGGGTGTGCATCCAACTTGCTTGCTCACCAAGACCTAGCGCATTTGAGGAAGCCCCTCATAGGAATATACAAGCCAAGTTCTATAATGAAAAATTCCCACTAGTATAAAAAGGACAACTTATGAGACTCACTATATGAAAAACAAGGTGCTACTTTGAAGCACAAGTGTGGAAAAAGAGATAGTAACATTGCCCTTTTTATTTATTTTCTTTTTTTTTGGCCTTTTTTTTATTTTTGGCCTTTCTTTTTTTATTTTTGGCCTTTCTTTTTTTTATTTGGGACAATGCTCTAATAATGATGATCATCACACTTTTATTGATTACAACACCTGAATTACAACTCGAAACTAGAACAAGATATGACTCTATATGAATGCCTCCGGCGGTGTACCAGGATGGTGCAATGAATCAAGAGTGACATGTATGAAAAATTATGCATGGTGGCTTTGCCACAAATACGATGTCAACTACATGATCATGCAATGGCAATATGACAAAAGTAATGAATGTCATGATGATGATGAACGGGACGGTGGAAAGTTGCATGGCAATATATCTCAGAATGGCTATGGAAATGCCATAATAGGTAGGTATGGTGGCTGTTTTGAGGAAGATATAGGGAGGTTTATGTGTGATAGAGCGTATCGTATCACGGGTTTGGATGCACCGTGAAGTTTGCACCAACTCTCAAGGTGAGAAAGGGCAATGCACGTGCATCAAGAGGCTAGCAAAGGCGGAAAGGTAAAAGTGTGTATAATCCATGGACTCAACATTAGTCAAAAGAACTCATATACTTATTGCAAAAAATTAGAAGTCATCAAAAATCAAGTACTACGGGGATAGATTGGTAGGAAAAGACCATCGCTCGTCCCCGACCGCCACTCATAAGGATGCACAAGCCAGGTACACTTCATGTTTCAAATTTGTTACACAACTTTAACCATACGTGCATGCTATGGGACTTGCTAACTTCAACACAAGCATTCTTTAAATTCATAATCACCCAACTAGCATGACTTTAATATCACTACCTCCATATCTCAAAACAATTATCAAGTATCAAATTGATCATAGCATCCAATTCACTTCCTATGATAGTTTCGTTCAAATTACCATGTTGTTTAAGACTCTCAAAATAATATAAGTGAAGCATGAGATTTCATTAATTTCTACAAAATAAATCCACCACCGTGCTCTAAAAGATATAAGTGAAGTACTAGAGCAAATGACAAACTACTCCGAAAGATATAAGTGAAGATCAATGAGTAGTCGAATAATTATACAACTATGTGAAGACTCTCCCATTTAATAATTTCAGATCTTGGTATTTTATTAAAACAGCAAGCAAAGCTAAAGAAAATGACATGACGCTCCAAGCAAAACACATATCATGTGGTGAATAAAAATATAGCTCCAAGTAAAGTTACCGATGAAAGAAGACGAAAGAGGGGATGCCATCCGGGGCATCCCCAAGCTTAGGCTCTTGGTTGTCCTTGAATATTACCTTGGGGTGCCTTGGGCATCACCAAGCTTAGGCTCTTGTGTCTCCTTAATCCATAGTTCATCGAATCTTTACCCAAAACTTGAAAACTTCACAACACAAAACTTAACAGAAAACTCGTAAGCTCTGTTAGCGAAAGAAAACAAAATACCACTTCAAGGTAATGTAATGAACTCATTATTTATTTATATTGGTGTTAAACTTACTGTATTACAACTTATCTATGGTTTATAAACTATTTTACTAGCCATAGATTCATCAAAATAAGCAAACAACACAATGAAAACAGAATCTGTCAAAAACAGAACAGTCTGTAGTAATCTGTAACTAACGCAAACTTATGGAACTCCAAAAATTCTAAAATAAATTGGTGGACCTGAGGAATTTGTCTAGTAATCATCTTCAAAAAGAATCAACTAAGTAGCACTCTCCAGTAAAAAGTTCTAGCTAATCTCGTGAACGCTAAAGTTTCTGTTTTTTACAGCATGATCATAAAGACTTCACCCAAGTCTTCTCAAAGGTTCTACTTGGCACGAACACTAATTAAAACATAAAACCACAGCTAAACGGAAGATAGATGGATTATTTATTACTAAACAGAACCAAAAAGCAAGAAACTAAAATAAAATTGGGTTGCCTCCCAACAAGCGCTATCGTCTAAAGCCCTTAGCTAGGCATGATGATTTCAATGATGCTCACATAAGAGATAAGAATCGAAACATAAAGAGAGCATCAAGAAGAATATGACTAGCACATTTAAGTATAACCCACTTCCTATGCATAGGTATTTTGTGAGCAAACAACTTATGGGAACAATAATCAACAAGCATAGGAAGACAAAACAAGCATAACTTCAAAAATTTAAGCACATAGAGAGGAAACTTGATATTATTGCAATTCCTACAAGCATATGTTCTTCCATCATAATAATTTTCAGTAGCATCATGAATGAATTCAACAATATAACCAGCACCTAAAGCATTCTTTTCATGATCTACAAGCATAGAAAATGTACTATTCTCCACATAAGCAAAATTCTTCTCATTCAGAATAGTGGGAGTATCATAAGAGACTTGAACACTAAAAATTGTTTCCACATTAAAAGAGCAATGTTCAGAAAAAGGGTAATCATAATCATGACAAGTTTTATAAATATAATCATCACTACTTTTTATAGCATAAGTTTCATCACAATAATCATCATAAGTAACAACTTCGTTCTCATCATAATTGATTGAAACCTCTCCCAAGATAGTGGAATCACTAAATAAAGTTGACACTCTTCCAAATCCACTTTCATATTCATCACAATAAAATTCAACATCCTCCAAAATAGTGGGATCACTACTTCCTAAAGTTGACACTCTTCCGAACCCACTTTCATCAATATAATCATCATAGGTAGGAGGCATGCTATCATCATAACAACTTTGCATATCAAAACTTGGGGTGCTAAAAATATCATATTCATTAAACATAGCATCCCCAAGCTTGGGAAAAACATTAATTCCAGAAAATATATTCTCAAATAATTTATCCCCATCAAACATAGCTTCCCCAAGCTTGGGCCCTTTCATATCATAAGCATAATTACTCTCATCATTAAAAATATGGATAGCACCAATAGTAAAGCAATTATCATCATCACAATGAGTAGTAGGAGCAACGTCATTTGGGAGGGATACCTTTCTACCTTTGTTGATCCTTCTTTTCTTTTTCTTCTTCACATTATGTGTAGGTTCAATCTTCCTCTTTGAGCTCCTTATTGATGAGATTGGTTGAATAGAAAGCTCCTCCTCGTTACCTGATTCATCATAAGAAATAATAGGAGAAGATTGGGAAGTCTCTTCCCTTTCATTAGTATTCTCATCATCTTCTATTTGCTTTCTTTTCTTTATGTAATTGGCAATATAAGGATTTTCAATGCAATTCTCTACACAAAACATATAAATATCCTCTAGATCAAAATCAAGAAATCTATCAAGATTAAACTTTGGAATACCCTTAGTTATACGTTTCATTTCTTCATACCACAAAAGAAGACTAAGCTCTTTATGATGCCCAAGGGTAATCAAGCTATCACAATTTTTGGACACGATTCGATCATAAAACAATTTGCATTGGAGATTTAAATGACCATGTTCATTGCAAAGTTCACAAGGAGCGCGAAAAATATTGAATCTTCTAGCACACTCATCAAGACTTTCTTGCAAACCTTTAGTTTTTAAATACTTATGGCTCTTGCAATATCTATTTTCTCTATTTGATGTGTCCATGCAAATCCAATCTACTCCACAAAAATCAACATGCTTATAGGAGACATTTTCATCATAACTAGTGCAATCATCATTAGTACTATGGATATTCAAAGAGTTCATACTAACAACATTACAATCATGCTCATCATTAAAAGATTTAGTACCAAGCATTTTAATGCATTCTTCTTCTAGCACTTGAGCAATATTTTCCTTTCCATCATACCCACGAAATATATTAAGAAGACGAAGTGTATGAGACAAACTTAACTCCATTTTTTTGTAATTTTCTTTTATAAACTAAACTAGTGATAAAACAAGAAACAAAAAGATTCGATTGCAAGATCTAAAGATATACCTTCAAGCACTCACCTCCCCGGCAACGGCGCCAGAAACTGCTTGATGTCTACTACGCAACCTTCTTCTTGTAGACGTTGTTGGGCTGCAAGTGCACAGTGTCTCAGAGGACAGAGCAAATTTCCCTCAAGTGGATGACCTAAGGTTTATCAATCCGTAGGAGGCGTAGTATGAAGATGGTCTCTCTCAAACAACCCTGCAACCAAATAACAAAGAGTCTCTCTTGTGTCCCCAACACACCCAATACAACGGTGAATTGTATAGGTGCACTAGTTCGGCGAAGAGATGGTGATACAAGTGCAATATGGATGGTAGATATAGGTTTTTGTAATCTGAAAATATAAAAACAGCAAGGTAACTAATGGTAAAAGTGAGCGTAAACGGTATTGCAATGATAGGAAACAAGGCCTAGGGTTCATACTTTCACTACTGCAAGTTCTCTCAACAATAATAACATAGATAGATCATATAACAAGCCCTCAACATGCAACAAAGAGTCACTCCAAAGCCACTAATAGCGGAGAACAAATGTAGAGATTATGGTAGGGCACGAAACCACCTCAAAGTTATTCTTTCGGATCAATCTATTCAAGAGTTCGTACTAGAATAACACCTTAAGACATAAATCAACCAAAACCCTAATGTCACCTAGATACTCCATTATCACCTCAAGTATCCGTGGGCATGATTATACAATATGCATCACACAATCTCAGATTCATCCAACCAACATAAAAGTACTTCAAAGAGTGCCCCAAAGTTTCTACCGGAGAGTCAAGAACGTGTGCCAACCCCTATGCATAGGTTCATGGGCGGAACCCGCAAGTTGGTCACCAAAACATACATCAAGTGGCACATGATATCACATTGTCACCACAGATAAACACGGCAAGACATACATCAAGTGTTCTCATAAAAGACTCAATCCGATAAGATAACTTCAAAGGGGAAACTCAATTCATCACAAGAGAGTAGAGGGGGAGAAACATCATAAGATCCAACTACAATAGCGAAGCTCGCGATACATCAAGATCGTGCCATAGAGGGAACACGAGAGAGAACACGAGAAGAGAGAGATCAAACACATAGCTCTCGGTACATACCCTCAGCCTCGAGGGTGAACTACTCCTCCTCGTCATGGATAGCGTCGGGATGATGAAGATGGCCACCGGTGATGGATTCCCCCTCCGCAGGTGCCTGAACAGACTCCGAGAGGTTTTGGTGGCTACAGAGGCTTGCGGCGGAACTCCCAATCTATCTTGATATTCGGCGTTTTTAGTACGAGGAATATATAGGCGAAAGAAGTCGGTCGGGGGTGCTCGAGGGTCCATGAGATGGGGGCGCGCCCTATCTCCCGGCTCCTCGAGTATCTTCGACGTAAACTCCAAGTCTCCGGATGATAATCTTCCAAAAAATCACGTTGCCGAAGGTTTCATTCCGTTTGGACTCCATTTGATATTCCTTTTCCTCGAAATACTGAAACAGGCAATAAAACAGCAATATGGGCTAGGCCTCCGGTTTATAGGTTAGTCCCAAAAGTAATATAGAAGTGTATAATAAAGCCCATAATCATTCAAAACACATAGTAATATAGCATGGAACAATCAAAAATTATAGATACATTGGAGACGTATCACACACCCTTCACTTTTCTCTCATCCTCTGCGAAGGCCTCGACCTCCGCTACTAGGTTACATACGATGGCTTCGATTTCCCCCTCCCGGAGGGAAGTGTCCCCAGCGGAATCGCTCTGCCGAAGAGCAAAAGTGCTCCTGCCCAAGTTCCGCCTCGAGACGGCGGCACTCTGTCCTGAAAGTCCTCTCCTTATTTATTTTTCTAGGGCAAATGGGCTTATATAGCAGAAGATGGGCACCGGAGACTGGCCAGGGGGCCCACAAGCCACCAGGGCACGCATGGGGGGTTGGGCGCACTCTGGTGCCTTGTGGGCACCTGGGTGGCCCCCTCTGGTACTTCTTTGCTCCAATATTTTTTATTTATTTCAAAATAAATCTTCGTAAAATTTCAGCTCATTTGGAGATGTGCATAATAGGTATCTCTGACATAGCTTTTTCAGGTCCAGAATTCTAGCTGTCGGCAATCTCCCTCTTCATGTAAACCTTGCATATTAAGAGATAAAAGGCATTAGAATTGCTCCATAAAATGTTATATTGATTAAAAACACTATAAATAACAGTAGGGAATCATGATGCAAAATGGACGTATCAACCTTCTCACCCGAGCTTGGCGCAACCCCATTGTTGATATGAAGCTTTGTGGACCTCCAAAGTGGCTCGCCAAAGGCGAAACCATTACCGTTGAATGAATCAAATCAGGGCAACACTCCAGACACACCATTGAACTTTAGATCTGGCACCCCCGCACGACTAAGTTGTCAGAGGAGGAAACCATATCTGCTAGCGACAAACCATGAACCCAACACACGATGCACCATCTTCCAGATACCGTCGATGTAGATCACAATCTGCATCTGCTTCTGGACACCCCAAGCTCCGCGCCAGTGCTGGAGCAAACGTCGTCGAACGGCAGAGCTCAAGGACATGGGTCCACCACGAGGATGTCGTTGCCATGCCATCCTTACTTGAACAGACTGGTTTCCAAATTCATCCCCAACCATATGACCGATCGCCTCGTCGGGGAATAAGAGCAACTCCAACGCAGGGACCCAAACAGACATGGATTTTGTCCGCTTTTTGTCCGTTGGGGTCTCCTGTCTGCCAAGCGGACATGGGGCGGACACGGCGGGCACCCGACGCTAGAACGCAAAAATGGACAAAACGCCCCACCTCCTCCGTGCCGGCCGGCACCTCCTCCCGCCGCCCCTCCTCTCCCAGCGAGCTACCACGCCGGGGACATCTTTCTCCTTCCCCACGGCTCCCACCCGCGCTAGCCGCCCGCAGATCCGCGCGCATACCAGCATCTGGCTCGCCAGATCCCCTCGTCGCGCACGAGCATGAGGCAGGGATGGCGGCGCTGCTTGGGAAGGGGCTCCGGCGAGGCAGCCCTAGCGGGGACCGACCGGAACGGGGAGATCCGAGGCCGGGGAGGCCGGATCCGGGGCGGGTTGTCAACGGCGGAGCTTAGCCGATGGCGGCGAGCTGCACAAGCGGGGCGGCGATGATTAAAGGAGACAGAGAAACACATGGGAAGGAGAGGAGCAAAGGGAGCGGGGGCACGAGCCTGGGGGTCTCCGGCGGGCGGCGGCGGCGGCACTTGTCGTCGGCGTGAGGAGGAGGTCGGGATCGGGATCGGGCCGGCGGCGGAGATCTCCCAGTGGCCTCGCCAGTGCCTTGCTCCTCCTCACGGTGGTTGTGGAGGCTGACATCAGCTCGTGCGCGGTCACTACTGTAACGCCCTCGATGCGGTTATATCTCCCACGTGTCGAAGCACGACTTAGAGGCATAACCGCATTGAAAGCAATGTCGCAAGTGAGGTAATCTTCACACAACCCATGTAATACATAAGGGAAAGAGATACATAGTTGGCTTACAGTCGCCACTTCACACAATACATAAATAAACATCCATCATCCAGATTACACTCAAGGTCCGACTACGGAACCAAAATAAAAGAAGACTACCCGAAATGCTACACGATCCCGATCGTCCCGACCGGGCTCCACTCATCGATCATCGGGAAAAGACACATAGTAACGACCACGTTCTCGTCGAACTCCCACTTGAGCTCGGTTCGTCACCTGCACCGCATCGTCGGCACTGCAACTGTTTTGGTAGAATCTGTGAGTCACGGGACTCAGCAATCTCACACCATGAGATCAAGACTATTTAAGCTTATAGGAAGGACAGAGTTGTGAGGTGGAGCTGCAGCAGCGACTAGCATATATGGTGGCTACTTTCAAAAGAGAGCGAGAAGAGGAGCAAGGCACGGTCGTGAAGCTAGTAGCGATCAAGAAGTGATCTGAACTACTTACGTCAAACATAACTCCAACACGTGTTCACTTCCCGGACTCCGAGAAGAGACCGTCACGGTTACACACGCGTTGATGTGTTTTAAATAAGGTCAACTTCGGGTTTTCTACAACCGGACATTAACAAATTCCCATCGCCTCATAACCGCGGGCACGGCTTTGAAAGATAATACCTGCAGGGTGTCCCAACTTAGCCTATTATAAGCTCTCACGGTCAACGAAGGATATTCCTTCTACCGAAGACCCGATCGATCTCGGAATCCCGGACTACAAGACATTTCGACAAGAATAAAACAAGACCAGCAAAGCCGCCCGAATGTGCCGACAAATCCCGATAGGAGCTGCACATATCTCGTTCTCGTGGCACACCGGATGAGCAGACGTCGGGTTGGCATAGACCACGATTGCCCAAGGGCGCCGGACATCGCTCAAGTTGGACCAGCACTCGAAGGAGAACGGCCCGGGGTTAAAATAAATATGACCCTCGGGCTCGCGAAAACCCGGGGAAAAAGGCTTAGGTGGCAAATGGTAAAACCAAAGTTGGGCCTTCTTGGAGGAGTCTTATTCAAAGCGAACTGTCAAGGGGGTCCCATAAATCACCCTACCGTGTAAGGAACGCGAAATCAAGGAACATAACACCGGTATGACGGAAACTAGGGCGGCAAGAGTGGAACAAAACACCAGGCATAAGGCCGAGTCTTTCACCCTTTACCAAGTATATAGATGCATTAATTATAGAAGATATATATTGTGATATCCCAACAAGTAAACATGTTCCAACAAGGAACAACATCTCCATTTTCCAACAAGGAACAAACTTCATCTTCACCTGCAACTAGCAACGCTATAAGAGGGGCTGAGCAAAGCGGTAACATAGTCAATCAACGGTTTGCTAGGAAAGGATGGTTAGAGGTTTGACATGGTAATATGGGAGGCATGATAAGCAAGTGATAGGCATCATAGCATAGGCATAGCAAAAGAGCGAGCATCTAGCAAGCAAAGATAGAAGTGATTTCGAGGGTATGGTCATCTTGCCTGCAAAGTTCTCAGAGTTGTCGAAAGCTTGATCCTCGTAAGCATTCTCAACTGGTTCCTCGTTCACGTACTCGTCTCCCGGCTCTACCCAAAGCAAGAACACAAACAATGGAACCACAATAAATCACGGTGCAATGCATAAGCAACATGATGCAATACATGGCATGATATGCGAGATGTGATATGCAATGCGTATGCGTGCTCCGGAAGGAAAATGATGAACCAGGCATCAACTTGTCAAACCAAGTATGCCGCTGGAAAGGTGAGATGATTTCGGTTGAAATCGATATAAAGATCACCGGAATCGGATGCACGTTTTGCAAATGACAAGCAAAACAAGAATGACACAAATCTGCCATTAACAGCATGATGCCACTTAGCAAGCAACAAGAAATTAAGCTACTGCACCCAAACGTACCAGAAAAGCATATGGCAGTGATCTACTCAAGATGCTTGACAAAAGATGAACACTGAGCTACGGCTAAATCACACCATAACAGGTCCAAACAAGCATGGCAAAAGTGCAAAATATATCAGCTTCACAGACTTAGAGAAAATACTGAACATGGCAGAATCAACATCAGGAAGCAATGTTCAGAGCAAGCAAACAACATGCTACAGGAACTTATAATAGTAAAACAAGGCATGGCATGAATCTACTCAAAGCATAGAACAAAAGTCCCTTACTGACCATGAGCCAAAAAGGATCAGAAGATGTAATAGCACACAAGTCAATATAGCAAGTTTCGTTAACAGATTCAGCAACAGGGCATGACAAAAACAGATAACAAGTAGGCATGTTTAAGAGCTTCATGCACTCACTACAGAGCATTACAAGATAAACTAAGCATACATCCATCAAGAAGACATGGCATAGAAGTTATACATGGCAAGAACAACATCATAGCATACACGGATCAACTACAACAACCTTGGCAAAATTGAATAACATGTAAACAATCTGCCAGGAAACATTTTATAGCAAAAGTAGAGCTCGATTGACTCAAGCTATGGCACTCCATAATTGCAAACAAGGGCATGGATGGATAGAGCATAACCATATGTTCAAAACATCCTTACTGAAGTATCTCAAAAATGCATGGATCTCTCTCAGAGCATCAAGTTAACATGGCATAAAAATATCAAGAAAACAGGGCTGAAATCAGCAACATCATGAAGCCTAGTTTGCATGCTTGTGCTAGTCACCACAGAGATCACAAAAATACATGGCATACACCCCTGTAAAGATGGCATGGCATATTACAAAACACATGTAGGACTCAAGATCATAGGATGCACACATCAATCATGGCAAAAATGACAAAAGTGCATGTTCTGATAATAATCTGGAACTAACATCACATAGCCCTCTTCCAACAGCATTTCGGGCATCAAGATGAGCTCAAATGAAAATGATTCAATGTGATGAAATGATCTACTCATCGAGACGAACATTTCGGTATGCTACACGCCCAAAACGGAGCCACGGGTGCAGAGTTATGGCATGATGAAAATGCAACAAAATATCTGCAGAAATATGACTTAGAGGATTTCGGGGGAGGGGAAAGTCAACCTCCCGATTGGATCTGAGATCCGGGGCGCGCGGGTCGAGGTGGCCGGCGGCGGCTCGCGGAGAGGAGGAAGGAGGGCGGGCGGAGGGGCGGCGACCGGCGCGGCGCCGCTGGAGGCGCGGCGGCGGCGGCGGCCGTGCGAGAGGTCGAGGCGGCGGACGGCGCCGGGACGGCCGGCGGTGGCCGACGGGCCGGGCGCGAGGCGGCGGCGAGCGGGAGGCGGCCGCGGCGCGCGAGATCCATGGCGGCGGCGCCATGGCCGAAAGCGCGGGCGGCGGCGGGGGCGGGGGCCGAAGGGCGAAGGGCGGCAGCGGCGGCGGCAGCGTGCGGGTGGCGCGCCGCGTTGGTCCGGGCGCGGCGGAGCTTCGTCCGCGCGGACGGACGTGTCCGGCGCATGGAGGGAGCGGGGCTAGGGTTTCGGGATCCGGAAATTCGGAGGGGATGCTATATTTATAGGTAGAAGGAGCTAGGAAGCTCCAAATGAGGTGTAGTTTTCGCCCACGCGATCGTGATCCGACGACGGAGAGCATGGAAGTGACTTAGATGGGTTATTGGGCTGTTTTGAAGGGGTGTTGGGCTGCAACTTAAAAGAGGCCTTTGCGAGAGTGCGGTTAACCGTTGGAGTACCAAACGAGCTCCAAATGACCCGAAACTTGACAGGTGGTCTACCGGTGGTGTACCAAGGCCACTTGACAAACCTCGGTCCATTCCGCGAAATTTTAGTACCCGCTCACGGAAAATTGTAAAAGGGGACGCCGGGGGACATAGGAGTGCCGGATTGCAAAACGGACAACGGGGAAAATGCTCGGAATCATGAGACGAACATGTATGCAAATGAGATGCACATGATGACATGATATGAGATGCATGACATGGACAAAATGCAAAACAAAAGACAAAAACCCAACCACGGAGGGAATATCATATCACAATGCCGAAA
This sequence comes from Aegilops longissima, assembly GCA_021605205.1. Classification (NCBI taxonomy): domain Eukaryota; kingdom Viridiplantae; phylum Streptophyta; class Magnoliopsida; order Poales; family Poaceae; genus Aegilops; species Aegilops longissima. The sequence continues at coordinate 50,882,449 of CM038678.1, forward strand.
ATGGCAAGAGTTGGAGTTACAAATATGGAAAGTTACATCCGGGGTGTTACAACTACTAGGTGGGACCAGAGACAAACACGAGCGGACGACAGCCCTCGAGCAGAGCGTCCGCTTCCATCCGCTTCGGACCCATTTGTTCCCAGATTTAGGCCAAGTTTGGGTCGGGGAGGACAATAAACGGACAGCGGGCGAACACGCGCTTCGTTTGGGTCGCCCCGTTGGGCCAAGTTTTGTGTCCGAATGACCCAAACGAACAAAATGAGTCTGCATTGGAGTTGCTCTAATCCGAAGAAACTTTATTCAACGTCGTCGTCGTCACCGCTGAAGCAAGATGAGGAACAACCTAAAAACCTAAACCACGAATGCCAAAAACGATCAGCATGCGTGGATCCAACGAATCTTCTTCACCACCACTGAGGTCGTCGGCGGATGGAAGCCACCGGAGGACTGCAACCGAAGGAGACGCTCAGTCGGCTGCCGTAAAATCGCCCGGTCTTTTTTCGTGAGAAAGAAAGAGTTTGGTACGGTGCGCATAAATCATCTTTGTCCTTGCCGAGACACGTGGCGACCTGAGGTTACATACGACTTCCATACAAACAGTACAGCTACTAGGCTCCGACGAAATCGTCGCGACAGACACACACACCTTTCACTTTTCTCCTCCTCCTCCGCAAAGGCCTCGACCTCCGCCGGAAATGCTCTGCCTCTCGCCGCGCGCGCCGTGCCTCCCCGGTCCACACGCGAAGGCCCCGCCCTCCGCCGGCGCCGGCGGCAATGCGCGCCGCCCGACGCTCCGCGCGGCGCCGCGGCGGTGGCGGCTCGCGAGGCCCCGCGGCTGCTCGGCCGCCGCGCCCGTGCCCGTGCCGGCGCCGCGGACGACCGCGGAGAGGTGGGGGTCGCTGCGGGAGATGCGGCGGGTGTGGTGGGTGTGCGGGGCCGGGTACTGGGTGCAGGGGTTCCGGTGCTTCCCGTGGCTGGCGCTCAACTTCCACCTCACCCGCGGGCTCGGGCTCAGCCCCGTCGCGCTGCAGCTGGTGCAGAACGCCGGCAGCCTCCCGCTGGTCGCCAAGCCGCTCTTCGGCGTCCTCTCCGACGCCGTCTACATCGGCCGCGAGCACCGCCTCCCCTACATCTCCATCGGAGGTGCTTAACTTCATCCGCCCCTTTTTTTTCCCCTTCCGCTTTACTACGATTACGACCCCCTGTTCTTCCTCATTTGTTGGAAATTGTAGTGTCTGTTTACTTTTCTTTAGATTATTTATCGAAACAAATGTGATAATTGAGGTCATCTCGGCTTAAAATTCTCAGCTCAGAAGTGCTGAGAGCCCAATGAATATACCTGGCAATAGTTTCAGGTATCTGTCTGAAATTGGAAATTCTTATGAGTACAAGGGTTCAACAGCTGCAGCTATGTTGTCCAATTTGACAAGAGCTGTGAAAACTAGGGAGCTCCTGAGCTCAGTGATAGTGACAACATATAATTCGTATTGAAACCGCATATTCTTATGGGTACCAATTTCACTGTCTGACTGGGATTACATTAATTTGCCTCGAGAGATTAGTATTTTTCTGTATTGTAGTATTATTGACCAACAGATTGGCCGAACTAGCTGTTGTAGTTTAAGCAGCTTCCACTAGAGCAGTCGGCACTTGTTCTAGAGAGAGAATTGTTTGGAAAGCAACATGGGTATATACTAGCGTAGTCGGCACTTGTTCTTTCTAGAGGAAGACTTGTCTGCATCATGGATTCATGGGTATCTACAGTAGTCGGCACCTGCCGGAGAGAAAGATACGTTTTGGAAACACACCGCACCTTCCTGTCCAGTGTGTGTGTACGCCACTCTTATTGCTAGTCACACATTTTGAGCTTGGCCAAGTTGGTAAATCCCAGAGGCTACTTACTCCTATTCTGGTGGCTCCTGATACATGCATGTTTTACTCAGAATGATTGGTGGTCACACGATCTGAGCCTTGCCAAGAGAGTTCTCCAGAGGGCGCCCCGTGCCCTCTGTGCTCTGTGGTGCTTGTGAGAAGTTGCTAGAGGCTGTTTTGTGGTCCACTAATCTCTGAAAGCTGCCTCTGAGATTCCCCACCCCCCATGCTACGCCGTACGGTGATTGGGACAGGCTTTGTGATGTTTGTCCTAGTTTAGGAGGATGATCCAAATGAAATGATGCCGATTTGTTTGTTTGTTACCTGCTGGTTTCATATTTCCTGTTCGTGACCATGTAAGAACGCTTTGGTCCTATAACTTTTACTGTCGATATATAAAACCTGCTGCTGGTAAATTGCTGACAAACTGAATAACAATCATATTTCCTTGTTCAGTGGTTATCTTTCTATGCAAACAATCTGTATTCTGAAAATTAAATGTTAACTACAGATGATTTTTTTAGGAAACGAAGTCTTAAAACCGAATGAATTATTCAGTTGATCTGTGCTAATGTTGGCTACTGTTGTGCACTTTCAGCATTACTTCAGCTTACTGCTTGGGGAACACTTGCGATCATGCCAGTTACGGGTGACACATTTCCAACTCACATGATATGCATTCTGATTGGAAATCTTGGAGCATCCGTGACGGAAGTTGTAAGCGATGCGGTTGTCACGGAGTTCAGCAGAACACAGAGGACCGGCGTACTACAGTCTTATGCATTCATAGGTCTGGCAGCTGGAGCCCTCCTAGGAAACTTGTCGGGTGGATACGTTCTGTTGAGAACGCAGGAACCAAAGATCATGTTCACAGCATTCTCTGTCCTCCTTGGCCTCCAACTAGCACTCTCCATAGGCACAAAGGAAACACTGCCAAGCTCCCATGGAAACTCCAGAAGCCTTCTTGTCAAGAGCTCTTTGTCAGCGAATCTTCGTAAGCAATTCTCGAACCTGATGACAGCGGTCCGCGAGGAAAGGATATTCTACCCACTTGCATGGATCATGACCTCGTTCGCTGTCGTGCCTGTTCTCTCAGGAACCATGTTCTGCTTTCAAACACAGCATCTGAAGCTCGATTCATCCATCATCGGTCTTTCAAAGGTCATGGGACAGGTCATGGTCGTCTCCCTAACCGTCCTCTACAACCGCTATCTCAAAAGGATTCCCTTGAGGCGACTCGTGGGCGGAGTTCAGATAATGTATGCTTTCGCGGTGCTGTCGGAGTTGATCCTGGTGAAGCAAGTGAACCTTATGCTGGGGATACCAAATGAGGTATATGTGCTTTGTTTCTCGGCTCTCGCCGAAGCGATCGCGCAGTTCAAGGTCCTGCCGTTCTCGATCCTGTTATCGAGCCTCTGCCCCCCTGGCTGCGAAGGTTCGCTCTTCGCCTTCTTCACCTCTGGGTTGGTGTTTTCAGCGATTCTAAGTGGTGTGTTTGGGGTTGGACTGTCTGCCCTGATTGGGCTGTCCTCTGGGGGCTACTCAAGCTTGCCTCTGGGTATTCTGCTGCAAAGTTTGGCCGCATTGTTGCCTTTGGCGTGGCTGTCTTTTGTGCCTGAAAACTGGACTGCCGACGGGAAGATTGTAAAGCAAAGATGACGAGCATATTGACATCAGAAGTAGATCTTGTTAGGTACTGAATGGCAATGTACAGGAATTTCTTCTAGCCCAAGCAACTCAATGTATATGTATCCAAATGTGTTCTTCAGTGTACACAACACACACACACACACACACACACACACACACAGAGATTCCAAAATAGGAAAATAAATCCAACTGCAAGGTGTAGGTACATCTACGTCAGTATATACTTTTTTTTTTTTTTTTGAGGGTAGTCAGTATATACTTTCATTGGGTAGTATATATGGTACTCTCTCCGTCCCAAAATAAGTGTCGCTGGTTTAACATTTATTTTGAAACTTATTTTGGAATGAAGAGAGTACTTTATAACTTTGAGTATGTTCATACACTTTTATTTCTAGGATACTTCCATGGTGAGGTACATGATTTTTTTTTTACAACCAAGCCCATAGTTTTTAGTGGGTTTCTAAAAGATCTTCATATTTGAACAAGTTTGCTACAAATGTGGTACACACTATGTAACATCCTGGCTTAATAATAATGATAGACTACTCATATCAACAAGGCACATCTTTTTTTTTGTAAGCCGATCTTCAAAGAACCCCAAAGTTAAGCATGATCGGCTTAAATTGTGTGATAATGGTATAGGATTAATTTAGTTCCGTTTTATATGTGAAATGTGTGAAGTGTGCTGCATTTTGGGTGATAAGGCCACCATATTTGAAAGCGATGAGTAGAACAACTACGTGTGCGTGGCCAAACAACTGTGGTTTACATCTGCTCATCCATGAAGCACAAACGCAGGCAACCAGACAACAGTCCTTAATATGTCCAATAATGTAATGCAGGTTACCAAATGATGTGCACAACATGATTTTTAGCATTGGCCGACGTTGAGTGGCAAATTAAGTCACCGACTGACTTAGCCTCTCATACACCATGCAATCTCCATCCAAGGCCAACCAGACCCCTCATCTTGTAGTCCAAGAAGTGAAAATTTTGAAGTTAAAAAGAACTCTGCGAAACAAAAACAAAAAATATATGAAATGAAAAGCGAAACTTGTGTGTGATACCAAGCGGTATCTCTGTGTAATAAAAGCGCAATTCTATTAGATTAGAGAAATAAAAGGTGAAATTTATGTGTGATAGCACTTGACATTTCATTGTTCATATTTCAGAAAATTCACTTTTATTACTCTCTCTCCGTTCCCAAGTACAAGACGTTTGTTCAATCTGAACTGTCAAATCGTCTTGTACTATTTAGAAACGGACGGAGTACTTTATAACCTTGCTCATTGTTATTTTTCGGGAATAAACTTTCATTAATCAAACCATTATAATGTAAGGCAGAATGCAGTTTTCTGTAGCGAGTGAACCATCAAAATGCAACGCAAGAAGTTACAACAGTCGTTGGATGAAGATTGTACGGTGGATTGGAAGAAAGTTCATGACTTAGCCACTCCAAAGTCAGCGAGTCATCTCCAGCGCTGTACATGTGACAACTCTCGGGCATACGGACGTGCTGCGGCAGTATTTTCTCATGGCGGATGTTGCGACCATCACCAGCATTCGGACGTCGCCCTGCATCACCGACGACATCATCGCATGGGCCCCGAAGAAGAACGGTATCTTCACCGTTCGCTTCGCATATCGCCTCGCCATGGACGAGCGCGAGCGTTTATTGGCTACCGCAACGAGCAGGGCACCGGATGATCATCGCGCCATCTAAAATATCATATGAGGGTGCCCTGCTTCCCGAAAGGTACGAGTCTTTGCATAGAGGTTAGTTTCCAACTCGCTCGCTACTTGGGCAAATAAATTCTCTCGACAATTCGAAGTCTCTGATGTGTGTCCTCTCTGTGGTGTGGAACCAGAGGATGGTTTCCACGCTATGTGCAAGTACCCCTTGGCAAAAGAGTTGTGGCGTCCTATGGCGCGTGACTGGCCCATACCCAAGGTGGAGGACATCATGCACACCGGCCCAGAATGGTTGTTCTCATTTTTGGAGCTGCTATCTGAGACAACGCGTATGATTGTCCTCATGACCATGTGGCGTGTGTGGTATGTGCTGAATGAAATTACTCATGGCAAGTCCCCACCCCCAACGGAAGCATCACGCAGATTTTTACAAGGCTACATCAATTCCTTGTTATGCATCCACCAATGGCCCCAAGGTAACATGAAGAGAGGGAAGATGGTGGTTCAGGTTAATGCTTTCGCGCCACCACAACATGTACAACAGAAGGCCGAAGTGAGGTGGGCGTTACCTCCAGCCGGCTGGACAAAATTGAATGTTGATGGTAGCTATGTACCGACAACAGGAGCAGCTGGAGGAGGCATGGTCCTGCGGTCAGAACGAGGAGGCATACTTTTCATTGCTTGTAGGGAAATTCGCACGTGTGAGAATGCTCTGGAAGCCGAGTTGGCTGCATGTAGGGAGGGGCTAGAATTGACCCTACACCGGTCTGATTTATCCATTCTCATTGAGATGGATAGTGTGGAAGCTGTGAATATGCTGAACGCTTCGAGAAGGGACCGTTCGAGGCATCGCGTGCTAGTTGAGGAGATCAAGAGGATGAAGGATGCTTAAGCTAGGGAGATCTCTATTACATCTATTAGTCGCTCGTAAAATAAAGTTAGCCACGCTCTTGTGAAGTACGGCAGGAGTACCCCCGTACTGCGGTATGGCTAGGCTCGAGTATGCGTGACATTGTAAACTTGGTTCTGGCTGATTTGCTTCCTTGAGTAATATAAATCTCTCTTTATCCGAAAAAAAAAAACTCTCGGGCGTGGTGACTTTTGGTCTTCGCAACGAGGCAGGCCAGGGAGGGACACGAAGCAGAGCAGCGCGGCCGGCTGTTGCTGAGCGCACCACGCGGCCGCTCTCTTTTGGCGCCAGCGAATTCCCCGAGGGGCCGAACGGACCCGATGCCAAAAGATCCTCTGGAATCCGATCCTGGGGAATCTTAAACGCACCGATCCTGAGGACCGGAATCCCGTGAAAATTACCCTCCAAACTCCGATGAACCCAAAGCCGGCCTGAATCCTTTCTTTCTTTCACTACCCATCTGGCCGTCAGAGGCCGGCCCTCTCTCTGCTCCGCCGCCGCCCCCCACCTCCACGCCAGTGGTCCCTCCCCCACAAGCCGGTCCTCGTCGCCCGACCACCATCCCCGCCACCACCCTCGCGCCGCTCCACCTCACAACCGTCGGGCCGGGCCGTGCTCCACCGCCGACCCGCCTCCTCCTGCCCAGGTCGCCGTCCGCCGCCCACCCCCTCCAGATCCGCCGCTTGCCTCCTCCGGATCCAGGGGCCGCTCCACCCCTCTCCAGGTCGCCAATTCAACGGTGACTGAAGGTTAGCTGAGATTTTCTGGAAATTCAGCAGCGTGCGTACTTCTTCAGTTAATCATCTGGATTTGCTCTAGTGTTTAGCTGCTTGTTGTTTGTGCTTAGGTTGTTGATTCGGGCGGCGGCGGCGGCAAGATGAGGCTTCTGCGGGTGGCCACCTGCAACCTCAACCAGTGGGCCATGGACTTCGACACCAACCTCCGCAACGTCAAGGAGTCCATCTCCCGGGCCAAGGCCGCCGGCGCCGTCGTCCGCATCGGCCCCGAGCTCGAGCTCACCGGATACGGCTGCGAGGACCATTTCCTCGAGCAGGACACCACCGCGCACGCGTGAGTGCTCCTTCTCCATGTAACCTACTACTCACTGATGATGATGATGACTTGAAGAACCTATGAGTTGCTCAAAACATCTACTGCTGCTGTAAGAGTGCTAAGAACCTGAATGAACTGTTAAATGTTAAGTCGTACTCTCTCCCACAAAATTATGGCCAGGAAGTTATGGCTCTCCACTGCTTGGTAACTTAATCTATGTATGAAGATCACTTGTAATTTGTAAATTACTCCCTCCGTCCCATAATTTAAGACGTTTATATTTGAAGTCGTTGGAGTTACATTTAGTCAATCACTGGTTGGTAGCTTTTGTAAGGTATTTATTTTCTCCCATAAACAATAATTTTATTAGCTTAGTCTGTGTATGCAAATCACTTGTAGATTATAATTGAAGTGGTTGGAGTTATATTTAGTGTATCACTAGTTAGTAGCCTCTTTAAGGAGTGTGCGGAAATCACTTGTAAACAGTAAGCTCGTTACTCTGTTTATCTTTTTTGTGTGTTTCACGCAAACTTTACATATGCATACGGAGCTTGAATTTGCATGTCAACTCTTTTAGTGCTCATTGCGTACCAAATGGTAGTTCTAAATGGTAGTGCTAAGAACCTGAATGAACTTCTAAATATTAAGTTGTACTCTCTCACACAGAATTTCGGCTAGGAAGTTATGACTCTCCACAGCTAGTTAACTTAATCTATGTATGGAGATCACTTGTAAATTATAATTGAAGTGGTTGGACTTACATTTAGTCAATCACTAGTTGGTAGCTTTTGTAAGGTATTTATTTTCTCCCATAAACAATAATTTCATAGCTTAATCTGTGTATGGAAATCATTTGTAGATTATAATTGAAGTGGTTGGAGTTATATTTAGTGTATCACTAGTTAGTAGCTTCTTTAAGGAGCGTGTGCAAATCACATGTAAACAGTAAGTTCATTAATCTGTGCATCGGCCCCGAGCTTGAGCTCACCAGATACGGCTGCGAGGACCATTTCCTCGAGCAGGACACCACCGCACACGCGTGAGTGCTCCTTCTCCATGTAACCTACTTACTGATGATGATGAGTTGAACAACCTGTGAGTTGTGCATACCCTCTACTGCTGTCGTAGCAGTGATAAGAACCTGAATGAACTGTTAAATTTTAAGTCGTCCTGTTTATCGCAAAATCCGGCTAGGGAAGTTATGGTTCTCCACTGCTAGTTAACTTAATCTATGTATATGTATGGAAATCACTTGTAAATTATAATTGAGGTGGTTGGAGTTCTTTAAGGTATTTATTTTCTCCTGTAAACAGTAATTACATTAATCTGTTTAGCATCTTTTATTTGTGTCATGCAAACTTTACTGTATGCATACGGAGCTTGAATTTGTATGTTAACCCTTTGAGTGCCCATTGGGCAACAATTGGTAATCCTAAATTGTACTCCCTCCGTCCCAAAATAAGTGTCGCTAATTTAGTACAACTTTGCACTAAATCAACGGCACTTATTTTGGCGGAGGAAGTAATAAACAATAACTAATCCCTGGTAATAATATTCTGCCTAGGGTTTCACATTTCTATGAAATACTTGCAAGCTTTAGTTATACTCTCTGTTAATTGCTCTTCTGTATCTACAACCTGCAGATGGGAGTGCCTGAAGGACATTTTGTCTGGTGACTATACAGATAACATCTTGTGCAGCATAGGAATGCCTATTATTTTCAAGAGTGTGCGATACAACTGCCAGGTTTTCTGCCTAAATCGCAAGATAATTATGATTCGGCCAAAGATGTCCCTTGCAAATGACGGAAACTACCGTGAATTTCGATGGTTTTCTGCTTGGACATATAAAGATGAACTTGTCGACTTTCAACTCCCTATTGATGTCTCAGAGGCTACAAATCAGGAAACTGTGCCTTTTGGTTATGGTTATCTTCAGTTTCTTGACGTGTAAGTACTAATGCTAAATTGTTTTTTATGATTGGAAACATGTGATTTCACCCTGATTCTGTCTTGGCTATCATACTGGATAGAGCAATCTTCTTCTTCTTCTAAGCCTTTTGTCCCAAACAAGTTGGGGTAGGCTAGATATGAAACCCTTTCACTGAGGACTTCCCAGGAGGTCACCCATCCTAGTACTACACTCGCACAAATGGGTTTCATACCCAAAAGACCGGCTAGTTTTTACGTTGGCTCGCCAAGCCTATCACAACCCTTGTGTATGAAACCCTTTCACGAGGACTGTCCAGGAGGTCACCCATCCTAGTACTACTCTCTCTCAAATAGGTTTCATACCCATGGGACTGGCTAGTTTTTACGTTGGCTCGCCAAGCCTATCACAACCCTACTCCTTTACCCGGGCTTGGGACCGGCTATGCCTAAAAGACATAGGCGGATAGAGCAATGTTTTAGGAATATTTTCTAAATCAAGTTGGATATAGAACCTAAGTGTCTAGGTCTAGGATGTTCTTATTTTGTTAATCATTATTTATAGTCCTCTAGGATCATTTTGAGCCAAATGTCCTTGCAGTGCCTTTTCCTGCCTCCTTACAATATTCAGAATGCATCTCTAGTCCTTGACACCCAGCTAGTCCTATTATCTAATGTAAATGTGCTATAACATGTTTATGATCTTTAGCATATATGCTCAATTTGCCCTTTGCTAATATGGTTTATGTTATTACACGTTCTTAATTAGTAATTATATATGTTATGTGATTGATGATCTTGCATTTCTTGATGATATTAGACTGCTTAATTAACCTGATTCTATTATAGCTTTTCATGTTAGTTATTAATTTCAGATCTTTGGCTGCTGAAACCTGTGAAGAGCTATTTACTGCAAATGCTCCTCGGATTGACCTAGCTTTCAGTGGCGTCGAGGTCTTCATGAATGCAAGTGGAAGCCATCATCAGTTAAGGAAGCTCAATCTTCGGATTGATTCCATGAGAAATGCAACCCGCTTATGTGGTGGTGTATACATGTATGCTAATCACCAGGGTTGTGATGGTGGACGCCTTTATTATGGTATGCTAATATGTCAGTTTTTCCCTATGTTTTTCTTAGCATTATCCTATCCCTTTGGAACTTTAAAACTTCATAGCACTTTATTATCAGTTATAGTTCGGCGCTTAGGTTCTACTGTTATTCTTTCCGGCATTAAGGATGCGGTCGATCGCGGGTCACTTTGAGCGATGTACACAAGCTAGAGAAAATGCATTAAGCAATGCAACCATCCATAGCATACCTACATTGTGAATCCAGCAGTAGTTATGTGCTAAGTTGATTTTATGCATTCATGGATCGTCTTTATCAGAGTTGTATGATTTGATTCATTTGTTCTAAGTTGTCCTGAATGTTCCTCACTAGATGGCTGCTGCTGCATTGCGGTGAATGGGGATGTGGTTGCCCAGGGATCACAATTCTCATTGAAGGATGTTGAAGTGTTGGATGCTTTGATAGATCTGGATGCTGTAAGTTCTAGCTCCTTTGGATTTTAGTTGCAGTCCTATGATGCTGCTAGTGGTTCCTATTATTCTTTGAATTAGTGGGTTTCCATAATTGAAGGCTCTTGAATCAGTATTAATGGCAGTATGAAAACATGTTTTGTAGGAGTACTTCAGAATAGGGTAATCGAGCTACACTCACACAGACAAACAATTTCTGCTCACTTCTGTAAATTTCTTAGCTTACTTTCTTTGTTTTCGCCTGGAAGAATATTTAACAACAACTGTTGCATCATTATATGCTGTTCAGCAATTACTGGCATCTCCACCACGTTTAATTTTATTCTTGTGTTAGTTGAATTATTATTGTGTATAGGGTTCTCTAAGGTCATAAGTTTTTTGGTTCTTTTCTTTTATATTTGTTAAGAGAACTTTTCTAGCCTGCAATTAGTACTTCTAGTAGATAACGTTTTATCTTCGACGTAATTATATGGATTGAATTTTTGCATAACTGAACATTCTCTTGTGGAACCAGGTATCGAGTTATCGAGCATGTGTTTCTAGTTTTAGGGAGCAAGCAAGCCACGTAACAAAAGTACCTTGTGTTAAGGTACAATATAAGCTTTGCCAAACATTTCGTGATGGAATGATCCCAACTGATCCAATTGAGGTTAGTTTCTGTTTCTGGATTTGATCCATTTTTGGAACACTGCAGTACATTATATTTTACTTTTTAACCGTGTACGGAAGAGGCCGAATTGTTTTACAACCCACCGTGTCGTTGGATCACGATACACTGAGATTTATATTACCAAGTATAATTATTTTGTGTGTTATAAGTAATAATACCTGAGATGAATTATCTAACACTATTTCTTACTAGCATCGCTGGAACATTTTTTAGCAAATGCAAATTGTGCTCCTAATTCCAAATGAAAACTGCAGCCCAGCCTGCAACCGTACGAATGTCCATTGTTTTTCCTATGGAATGAGAAGAAGCAAAGATTTGGCCCACTGCCAAATGATGGTACAGCAGCAACGAGCTAGAGTTTAGTACCACATTACGAATCACCTAGACATGGACATGCTTATAAACCTTTCCACGTGCACCGACCTGCTCAAATTAAGTGGCTTGCCATGTTGCACTGTTCTTTTTCCCGTTTCCCCTGGAGAAGATCTTATTGTGATCCCAGCTAATCTACCGATGGGATCACAATCTGACAAGCGACAACAATTCTAGAAAATTACAGTAAAAGTGCTATATGTATCGCTTCGGCCTGGTAGAGTTGTAAGAATGCATGATACGATCTGTATCGCGGTCCTGAAAGCCTTGTTCTAGACAGCGCACAAATATAGTGCATGAGATGACAAAGCTTTGAAGTCATGTGGGCTAGACGGCTGGTGCATTGTTAGTTACTAAGCTGCCTTCTTACTTACACAGTTGAGTCGAAGGAGTAAATTCTTGAACTGGGTTAAGGTATGGTCATATGGGTCAACAGACAACATGGGTGCTCAGTGAACTTTTGATGACTTAATACTCCGTGATGATTAGGATTTGGTGCTGTCATCTTTCTGTTTTATTTTTCTTTGTAGTGCTTGAAAACCCCCCGAAATGCGGACCAACATGGGTAGCGTTGGGACTTCCTATGCAAACTTTGACAAGCCACAGTTGATATTGTCTGAAGTTTTGACTAACCTTTTTTTACCACCTCTGAAGATTATGTATCACTGTCCTGAAGAGGAGATTGCGTTTGGACCTAGTTGCTGGCTATGGGATTATCTTCGCAGAAGTCGAGCGTCAGGATTTTTGCTTCCACTTTCTGGTGGTGCAGATAGTTCATCTGTTGCAGCAATTGTTGGCTGCATGTGCCAGCTTGTCATAAAAGGTCAGGTCAAAAAGTCTTTCTTAGTTTTTCTCCATTGGCATAATTTTCTGTAAATGCCTTTTGAGATGTACCATCTCCTTGCCAAATTATAGTGCATATTAGCAACAACCTGCATACCAAGGATGAGTTAGGAAGGATTGTTTATGCTTCATGCATTGGTTCATGGAGCCTCTGGGTCATCAATTTGGCAAGGAGGGAGTAGGTCGCAGGAAAGTAGTTAAATAGTTTATCTGCACACTGATATGTCCTCCTTAGAAAAGAAATAGGAGCGACTACATGCCCATCTGTGCAACTTTTTTTTTCCAACCGGGCTCACACCCCTTTCCATTAATTGCTTAACGGAAATACAACAGTCTCAGATGTTTTTAAGTCACAGCACGCTGAACTACTAGAGAACGACTAAGCAAAAGGAGACCGAAAGGGGAGAGCGAGTTGGGGCATCAACAGGAAACCCGCAACAAATGACTCTAAAACGAGTCATCCACCACGGGGCAAAAACCTGTTGACACCAACCATCCCATCCTCGAAACAAACAACACGACGCACACCACGCGCAACAGGAGTAAAGTATGAGCCAACACCCAAAGGAGCCACAAAATATCTCAGCGGGCATCAAACCCCAGTGAGATCATAAACTTCAAAGGCTACTGGCCAGAACAACTTCAAGCTCCCGCACCATTCCCCAGCATAAGCCTTCCCCTGGGAGTGGAACGATCCGCCAACGACGCAGCCACGCACACCATCTTCTGCACTCCAGCCTGGACGCTTTCCTTGTCGATCCCTCTCAGAAGACCTGACCAATACATCAAAAAGGAGCACGCAGTGAAAACAGCCTCCAACGGAGAGCGAATGACACATTTATCAAAGGTTGCCTTGTTGCGAGTGCACCAAATACCCCAACATATAGCAGCAACAATAGTCATGTAATGTTTTTTACCCCCAGGAAGATATTTATAAAGCCATGCCCAACTTTGCCAAATAGATTTAGGAGTACAAGATGCTCCCAAAGCAGTCCCAATTGCCCCCCAAACAGATCGAGCAAACACACACCCAAAGAAAAGGTGATCCACAGTTTCAACATCATGGCAAAATGAGCAAGTTGGGTTCCCAGGCCAGTTTCTTTTGCGCAGGTTGTCCCTGGTAGGGATGGCATTCTGGAACAGTTGCCAAAGGAAGATTTTAATCTTCAGAGGAATCTTAGCTTTCCAAATCAACTTGTAATCAGGTCCCGATAGATCTTTTTCTAACCACTCATAAACAGATTTTGTGGTGAAACCTCCTTTGCTATTAAACTTCCAAACAACTTGGTCAGGTGAACCATTCAAAGAAAGCCTTTTAGCCCCATCCACCACATTAGCCCACTGATCAGAAAGCTCAGCAAAGAGGTTACGCCGGAATCCCATCACAAAGTTATTAGCAGCAAATTTCGCTAAGGTACAATCTTGTTCTTGACAGATGTCAAATAGAGCAGGGTAACAGGCTTTCAAAGGAGTCTCAGATAGCCAGGGGTCATGCCAGACCCTAGCCAGGTCGCCCATATTAATGCGAATTCTTCTGCCTCCATATACACCTCTTTAACCTTCATAATAGCTTTCCAACAGGGGGAGTCATTAAATCGGGTCTGTATATTAGCCACCGTCTTGCGCTTAAAGTACCGGTCCCGTACAATCTTTTGCCACAGCCCATCACCTGATTCCAATTTCCACCACCATTTAACAAGGAGACTAATATTCTGCTTATGAAGATCTTTAATATCCAATCCCCCTTTTTTCTTAGAGCGACAGACTCTAAACCACTTAACCCAATGATAAGCCCGCTTATCTTTCTTCTTCCTCCAAAAGAAACGTCTACGATGTTTATTCATCTTCTCAATGAACGTTTTGTTATCAGCACAGATTCTCTGTAGATATTCTTACCTGTAGTATTCTTATTCTTTACATTTCAGTAATAGTAGGTTCCATTAAGACAATACTGCCTAAATATAAGGCGTGTTTTGATGGTTCAAGTTCAAGTGTTTATCGTAATTTTCTTGTACAATGTATTTTTAATAGCGAGAAAAATCACGATAATAATTTCTTTTAAATATGAATCGAACAGTATCAAATTTGTGTCGCATAACCTACAAATTATTATCATCGAATTCATTGTTGGTCAAAGCTTGAACTTTGAAGTTAAAATTTGCCTTTTATTTCTGAATGGAGGGAATATTTATGAGACTAATGATCATTTCATACACCCAACATGCAGATATAAATAAAGGAGATGAGCAAGTTAAGGCAGATGCTATGCGGATTGGTCAGTATAAAGATGGGGAGTTCCCCACAGACAGCAGAGAACTTGCAAAACGTTTATTTTATACTGTTTACATGGGAACAGAAAACAGGTAATCTTTGGCTTAAGGATTCAGTTCTTTTCAGTGTACCTTCATCTAGAGTACCATCCTTCTCATTTGACATGCATCGGTAATATTTATTCTCTATGTAAATTGATTAACTTGATAATGATGTTATGTACTGTATTTTCTCCCAAACCCTGCTCGACTTGTATCATTTGTGTTGTATCTCATGGAACTGAAAGTAGCATTTCGGACATCCATGGCACAATATTGTATACCCTAAATTCAGTTCCATGAGAGTACTAATTGGCATTGATTGACTATTGGGAGAATCATCTCATGGAACTGAAGTTGGCATTTATCTCTGAAATCAGAACAATATAGTTTACTACTGAAATAGCTACCAAAATTTCACAGGCATTGGACCTTTTTACATATGCTGCTGATTGTTTCTTCATTAATTTATATCTTTACTATTTCTTAATGTTCTTCATAGAGTGTATATATGATTTGCATATACTTTGCTTGCCACATAGTATATATTTTTTGTTTTCCCTTATTCATAGCATTATTTTTCCACAGTTCTGAAGATACCAGATCACGTGCCAAAAGGCTAGCCGAAGAAATTGGTTCATTCCACTTTGATGTACCTATTGACAGTGTAGTGTCTGCATTTCTTTCTTTGTTTGAAAGGTTAACCGGCAAGCGACCACGCTATAAGGTATTTTGATACCATGGCATTCTAATCTACTAAAGAAATTACCTAAATGCATTCTGCGAACATCTTTATTTGCAATAACATTTTGTTTATATGGCTAACAAAAATGTTGAGCTGAAGTTTTTGTCTTATATCCTTGGTGGTGGGTAAATGTTAACTTGTTGGATGCAATATTCGTGAAATGCAAAGTATCCCTAACTTAAGTACTCATCCATTCTGAAGTATATGAGCAGAGAAACATTTCTTTGTAACTATGGAAGTAGAAACTACAAGAAACCAAGAACAAGCGCTATGTGTGCTCCTTTCAAGTAGTTAAGAGTACCGCTTCTATTTTGTTGTATACTAAAGTGGATAATCATTTATCACATGGCATAAAATTCTGAAATCCCATTTCCTAGTTTGAGAAACCAAATGTTTTAATTTAGATAACCTACCAAGCAACAACTATCATAAATCACGAAGTGACCATGAATAGTGACATGCTTGCATTTGGTTCCTTGACAAGCTGGAAGCAGTTGAGGCAAATTATGATTATCAGTATTCTATGCTAAATAATTCAGGTTGACGGGGGATCACATACTGAGAATCTGGGATTACAAAATATTCAAGCTCGAATCAGGATGGTGCTTGCCTTTATGATGGCTTCTCTAATGCCATGGGTTCATAACAAGTCTGGGTTCTATCTTGTTCTTGGAAGCTCAAATGTGGACGAAGGATTGCGTGGTTACTTGACGAAAGTAAGTTAAAAGTTTTAACACATATCTGCTCCCTTTTAGATACAATTTTCTCGCCCATGTTGGCCCTAGGGAACCAAGTATATATTCTCCTTCATGAATCCTTCATTTCAAGTCAGCACTTGTTGGAACTCTTTGATACTCTGTGATGACAACTAATGAGTAATGACAATAACCATTGCTTCGTCTGTTAAGTATGACTGCAGTTCAGCCGATATAAACCCCATTGGAAGTGTAAGTAAGCAAGACCTTAGGGCTTTCCTACGATGGGCAGCAGTTAATCTTCAGTATTCTTCATTGGCTGAGGTTGAAGCTGCACCTCCTACTGCAGAGCTTGAGCCAATCCGCACGGATTATAGCCAGGTGACCAAATGTCCAAATAATTCTATTCATTTCCAGTTTGGCTCTAGTTTGCTGACAGGAACTTGGTGTTCCCGGTGCTTTTGACTCTGCTCCTTTTCCCCCTCTGTGTTGGTACTTTGAGTGCATTATAACTTAAGATATATGTGGATGCTGCTTCTGTCTCGCGATTGGTAACAGAACATTGTTTAGCTCAATTGTTACATTGCCCTCAAAATATCCCATTAGCATATTATCCATTCAAGTTTCAGTTATACTTGTTCATAAGATTGTCTGCCAGCTGCTATCAACAAAAATTATACTTAGGTATCTTTACTCAAGTATTCTCATTTGACCCTATTTCCATTTATGTAGTTGGATGAAGTGGACATGGGGATGACATACGAGGAGTTATCGATATATGGGAGATTAAGGAAAATATTCCGATGCGGTCCTGTTTCGATGTTTCAGGTTGGTCTACAGCTGACTTTATTATTTTGTTTCCTAACCGAAGATTAGAATTCAAGATATCCTTTTGCAGCACACTTAAAATGTATGTATGATGTCGAGCTTTTGCATCCTTTTGTTTGTAGTTACTATTACATGAAGTATGTCTGCATTGTTACGTTTTTTCATGGATTGCAACAGTTTCTTTCAGTTGAGCGATACTTACAATGGGATGGCTACACATCTTTTGATATTTTACTCGCCTGCATGTTTTTCACCTCTCCTCACCATTAGGGTGAAAATAGTAGATGGTAGAAAAGGTCATTTGTGAAGTAAAAAAACTGACACTTCCACAAGCTTATTTTTAAACTTGAATAATAAAACTTACCAATAGACATCAAAAGTCAATCTATGTACTAACAAGACTGGGAGCATCCGTTGTTGTTTCTCTGGTGTATATATGTGAGAAATTTTCATGACTTTTATAGGGTTTATTTTTTAATTTAGGAGTACCATGAACACCCAATACTTTCTCTTAATATGTGTTATGTATTGGACTGAATTTGTGCAGTATGCTAGATTATGCTACTTCCCATCTACACAAGAAGTTTCAGATTTTTTAAATTATTTTTTAATGGTGCCGCCGTGTGTTTCTATTGTGTTTAGTAGTGTTCCTATTTCAGTAGCCTTACTTTTTTGATGGGCAACGGCAGGAGCACTGCCATTCAGTAGTCTTACTATCGCAATGATGTTCATGAAAAAAATGTTGGATTGGATACAGGAAATAACTACTCCCTCCGATCCATATTAATTGTCACTGATTTAGTACAGCTTTGTACTAAATCAGCGATAATTAGTATGGATCGGAGGGAGTAGTTTATCTTAAAATTGTCAGTGAAATTATTGAATTTATTGTCATCAGCGACAATTAGTATGGATCGGAGGGAGTAGTTTAATGCTAACACATCTTGCTACAGAACCTCTGCCACAGGTGGTGTGGGCGACTATCCCCCTCAGAAGTGGCCGATAAAGTGAAGCACTTCTTCAAGTACTATGCCATAAACCGGCACAAGATGACGGTCTTGACACCATCATATCACGCCGAGGTGCTCGCTCATTTCAGTTTGTAGGCATAGGATCTGCCGCCTTATGCTGCTATAATATTATTCTACTTTTTTTTGCAGAGCTATTCACCAGAGGATAACAGGTTCGATCTCCGGCAGTTCCTGTACAACTCGACATGGCCGTACCAGTTTCGGAAGATTGATCAACTCGTGCAAGATATCGACAAAGATGGCAAGTGGGTGGAAGATCGTCGTGCAGACTCGCAGCTGAGACAACACGGAGCCGCTAGACCTGCCCAGGGAGGTGGGATGGGAGTCGTGGCCGCGGGATCTGCCAATCCCAGTGTCGGGTTGTAACGAAATAGGACATGCCGACTTCTGAAGTAGGTCACGCGAGCCAGGTAAACTTTCTTGTAACAATTATCTGAGTGATGGAAGCTTTTTTACTCGGTTATTATGACCACGCCCTTGATGTAAACTTGATGTTTGGTGGTGGCTTCTTTGTGCTGATGGATACTTTGGCTGTGCAGGACTTTACTGCTGCAGGTTGGATACATTGGGAAACCAGCCTAGTACATAGAATAATTGTCAAGGGGCAAACCCAAGAGTTCCTGAAGGCATGGACGGTAGATGTTTTTTTTAAAACAAATTATTCTCCCTACCTCCTCTGTTTCCTTTTTAATTGCTACGACTTCGGTCAACCAAAATTACGTTGGTTGCACTGTTCAAGTTAACAATGCCAAATGCAGCGCCAACTAGACAGTAAGTTCCGTGAGATCTTAATTGTACAAGTAGTTTGCTGGCTACACATGCCGGAACCTAGAAAACCAAGACGAAGCCGAACGCACGGACAGTACAGCCGGCGAAACCGTGAGGCCAAGATCACAGGAATTGCCAGCTTGGTTCCGGCAACAGAGTGGAAGATTGTTGAACATTGGAGCGATCCAGCAAATATCCCTGTTGTCAAAATGGTTATGGAAGCTGTTTAATGAGTCTGGAGCTTGGCTTGGAAGTATTTGAGCAGGTGTGCTCTCAGCCAAGTTGATTCCCATCTCTGGCATCTCCCTTTTGGTCATGTTGGGGAATCAAGGCTGGTAACGGGGAGAAGGCTAGCTAGCTTCTGGAATGACGTCTACATATGCCTTGCAGATGCCTTCCCTAGGCAGGCTCTTCGTCGGACGGTCCTCTTCGTCCACCACTCCAGGATCTGATCCTGATAAGCTGGTATGACTCTTGTCTCGAAATGGACAGCCCACCAGCAGGAGCAGAGTTGTGCCAGATCCCTCTCGCGTAAGACACTTTACATGTTTTTTTTTTTTTTTTGCTCGGGCACTCCCATCTCGGCGGCCTTCTAGCTAGCGACGCAGAGAGTCCGAACTATGTTTTCGTGTGTGCCGAACGAAAATGAATGTCTCATTCATTCATAATGACGGACATGTCTTTTGTGCCAGTGTGTGTGTGTTGGATACATTCTTCTTCTGAAAGGCGACGTGTTGGATACGTACATCACAGTACATAGAAGTCGCTGTTTCTGAAGGCGACGTGTTTCCTGGAGAGACCCAAAGCAGACGGAGGATGGCCGGGGCCGGGGTCGCCCAGCCATGCATACCGCATCTAGACGGGCCTTGCTGCCGTGTACACAACTGTAATAACCATCGCACCGAAACGGCGATGGATGCGCACGCTTTGACAGCGACGCATGCAATGGCTGGCTTTGGTTTGTCCATTTTGTGGTTTCTGATATGTAGAAATTGGAGAGACCGCTTTTTTTTTTCAAAAAATGAAAGGAAAAAAATACAACAAGCAAGTAGGTCTATTTTGATTTATGTATGTACAGTATATAATATTTTTCATTTATGCTATGTATGAATAATGTATATTCACGTGTGTTTTTTATGATAAAGTAAGAATAAATAAAGCAACTCATTTTTCGCAGCCAATGCTCTTTTTTTTTGGCCAAGTCGATCCATGCCAAGGACCAGAGAATCGTACCGCAAACATGCATGGCCGATGATGCATCTAGACAGTTTTGCCGCCATGTACACGTAATAATTTATGAATAGTCTCTGACATGGACCGCGATGCTTGTAATGGCTTCCTGGTTTGTCCAAACGTCGCAGACAGCCGTACAGCCGGCGGCGAGACGTACCCATGAGGGACGCCGGCGGAGAGAAAGAGGAGGAGGAATTGAGGCGTGGAAGGAAACCCTACTACTGCAACTGTACAAGGGAAGGGAAGGGGGTGCCGTCTCGTTACAAGCGTGACCTCGACAGTGACATCGTTCCTCCTAGTCCCCTGCTACGGCCACTCTGCTCCACTAATGGAGAAACATCAGACAGAGTAATTTTTTTCTTTTCAGTTTCTAGTCACAAAAATGATACTCTACATTTTGACCTTTTTTTCTTTTTGATTGAAGAAAGGGATTTCTCACCGATTTCACTAACGAAACCATAACAGGTTTCTAATACTACAAGCTGCAACCATCGGGCTCAAACATGGAACCTGAAAAGCACCAAGTACTTGTGCACCACTTATCTGCTTCCCTGTCCAGTGTCCACAATGAGAGCTAAAAAAAAAAAAACACTCGGCAATCCACACCGGTGGCGTGGAGCAATTAAGCAAAAAAGGTTGTGATTTTTTTAACGGCGAATTGGATTAGTTCGGAGATAATCCTTGCGATTACGTCTACCCTTCCTCTTCTGAATTTTGTATCGTGATGAAACTCGGTCTCTGATCGGGTCATAGATATACTCACAACGAGAAAACTAACCATAAAAATGAGAGACTTGTTTGGCCAGTTGGAGGGAGCTATAAAAAAATCTCACGCCAGAGAAACAGAGCACTACGGCAGCACGCACCGTGAGCTCTCACCATCCAAAGAATCCTCTGCTCGTTGGCTCCGTCCCCACTTGGCCGTCCGCGGAATCTCCGGCCATGGCCGCCCTGCAGAGCCCGCTCCTCGGCGGCGCCGTCTCGCCGGACGCGAGCTCTCCGCGCCGCAGGGTCCGCCGTCCGTGCGCCGCGCTGGTCATCGCCGTGGCGCTGCTGGCCCTGGCCGGCGTGCTCCTGCTGCTCCTGGGCTCCGGCGTCCAGCCTGATCGGGGCTCGAGGGTGTCCGTCGCGCGGGAGAGCCGGCACGAGGTGGATTCCGGCGCGGCCGCGGTGGCCGCGGACGACGGGCGGTGCTCGGAGGTGGGCGCCGCGGCGCTGCGTGCGGGCGGGCACGCCGTGGACGCGGCCGTGGCGGCGGCGCTGTGCCTGGGCGTGGTGCACCCGATGTCGAGCGGCCTCGGCGGCGGCGCGTTCATCGTGGTGAGGGACGCGGCCTCCGGCGACGCCGTCGCCTTCGACGCCCGCGAGACCGCGCCGGCCGCGGCCACGCCGGTACGTTTACCATTACCACGTTGCAATCATTCGTGAGAGCGGCACGACAGCGAAAAGCGAGATTTTTTCGCCCATGCGTTCGTTCGCTCGCTCGTTGCGCTCGTGCGTATGGATTGTGGGTCCCATGCCAGTCACTATGGTTCGGGCGGGTGCTCAGTGGTCACCGTCTGATGGGCCCTGTATCCTTTCCTTGGCGGACAAAGCCACCGTACGGTGGGCCCTGTATGCTTAGGCCAATGGATTGGTTGCTCAATGAATTGCTAGCTTTTTGAAGAGCAGGTCACTCTTGATGATGATTAGACTAATGGATGGATTGGTAGATCAATGAACATGACAAGCTATATAAGTTAATTACTATGACAAGGACTATGCATCTTGCTAGAGCGTCCAAGCAAAGAATATAGAAAATTCCCCCGCAAAAAAGAAGAATGTAGAGATTTAGTTACAACGATTATAAGGGTGCATAACATTTGATTTATAGCTTAATGATGCCTTCTCCTTAGCTTAGCTCATCCCGTTGACAACATTTTCATCTCTGTTTCCGGCGATAGTCCATAGAGCCATCTCGTGCTCCACGAGTGACGGATCAATACATATGGTACCCCACATCTTATTCGTAACAGTAAACAAATCAGGAGAGGCCTCTGCGTTCTGGTACCCACCTCCACCTACCCATCTCGGAAGAAAGAGAAAAGATATTAAGCAATGCCTAGTTCACACATGTTGAACGACAACGAACGTGCGTGTCACAACATTTCAGCTTTTGCACTGCTAACTTAAATCTGCGTTGATCGGTTGCTCGAGGTTAATTCCATTGATTTGTGCTTTATTATGCAGTAGTAATTGCTAATTAGTTGACCATGTTAATTCTTGGCAAAAAATTAGCCATGCTAATTAGTTCCTGTAACTCATTGCATGAATTGATGATTGGCTCAAACTATGTGCATTGTGTGTTGCCAGACCATGTACGCGGCCGACCCGACGACCAAGTTCAAGGGCGCGCTGGCCATGGGCGTGCCGGGGGAGCTCGCCGGCCTGCACGCCGCGTGGTCGCGCTACGGCAGGCTGCCGTGGAAGTCCCTCTTCGCGCCGGCGATCGCGCTCGCGCGCGACGGCTACACCATCGTGTCCTACGTGGCCAATGCGCTCAAGGACGAGGAGGTCGACGTGCTCGCTGACCCCGGCCTGCGCGCCGTGTTCGCGCCCGGCGGGCGGCTCCTGCGCGACGGCGAGCTCTGCCGGAACCCGGCGCTGGCCGACGTTCTGGAGGCCCTGGCGGAGGACGGCGTCGCGGCGTTCTATGGCGGCGCGGTCGGGGAGAGGCTCGTGGAGGACGTGAGGCGGGCGGGGGGCATCGTGACGGTGGACGACCTGAAGGGGTACAGGGTGGGGGTGAGCAAGGCCATGGAAGCGGACGCCATGGGGTTCACCTTCCTCGGCATGCCGCCGCCGTCCAGCGGCACCGTCGGCCTGGCGCTGGTGCTGAACGTATTGGGCGGGTACAAGTCGACCGAGTTCCTGAATGGGTTTCTGGGCGTGCACCGGCTGATCGAGGCGGTGAAGCACATGCTGGCCGTGCGGATGGACCTCGGGGACCCCGGCTTCGTCAACGTCGCCGGCAACGTCTCCGAGATGATGTCGCCGGAGTTCGCGGACAAGATCCGGCGGAGGATCGCGGACAACACCACCTTCCCTCCGGCCTACTACCTCGCAAAGTACGTACGTCCGAACAATTTTATTTATCGATGCCATTGTCGGTCATCAACATTTGTGCACGTAGCGTCCCTTTGCACTGACAAGTGACATGTTTTGTGTGTGTCGGTCAATCAGATGGAGCCAGCTGCGTGACAACGGCACGAGCCACCTGTGCGTGGTGGACGGCGACCGAAACGCGGTGGCGATGACGACGACGGTGAACTACTACTTCGGCGCGCACGTGTTGTCTCCGTCCACCGGCATCGTGCTCAACAACGAGATGGACGACTTCTCGGTGCCGTCGTCCAACCCGGCCCCGGACCAGCTCCCGCCGGCGCCGGCCAACTTCATTGCGCCGGGGAAGCGGCCCCTCTCCTCCATGACACCGGCGATCATCCTCAGGGACGGGCAGCTGGCCGGCGTGGTGGGCGCCAGCGGGGGAACCAACATCATCACGGCGGTGACGCAGGTGTTCCTGAACCACTTCGTGGTGGGGATGAGCCCGCTCGCCGCGGTGCAGAGCCCCAGGGTGTACCACAAGCTGGTGCCCAACGTGGTGCGGTACGAGGACGTCACGATGGCCGACGGCGAGGTGATCGAGTTCAGCACCGAGGCGATGGAGTTTCTGCGGCGGAGGGGCCACGTGCTGGAGAGCACGTCGCCCGGGGCCGTGTGCCAGCTGATCGTGCAGGACCTGCTGGCGCCGGTCTCCGGGGGCGGCGGCAGCGGTGACGGAGAGAACGTGTTCCGCGGGATGCTGACGGCGGTGAGCGACCCGAGGAAAGACGGCAGCCCTGCCGGAGTATGATGGACATATTGTTCAGCCGTGTCAGGTGTACATATATACAAACAGATTGTTCTGAACCCAATGATCTTTCTGAATGTTACAAAATTTACATGTAGTTGTCATTCCCTCAGCTGGGTTAAGCCCTATATCACAAATATTCTTTGATACTTGCGTTCATTTATTGAAATTTGCCGACGTTTTTGAAAGCGGGAATTTTTTTTATTTTTTTGAACTTGTTATAATGCAAATATTTTTTGAATTCGTGAATAATTTTTAAAAACATGTTTTTTTTATTTTTTTGAAATCATAAACTATTTAAAAATTGTTTGAGCGTTTTCCAAATTCTGAACATTATTTGAAATCATGATTTTTTTGCAAACTTTTGAACTTTTTAAAAATTTACCGACATTTACAAATTATTGTTTGTAAAATAAAAACAAGAAACAGAAAAAACCAAAATAAAAATAAAAAACCAATAAATAAATAATCAGATAACAAAAAAAACCAGTTTAGAATGCTTCTAGAAGGTTCCCCCAAACCGTTACTAAAACACGAGCCGGAATGCCTCTGTGTACCCTAAATGGGCGGCCCACTTGCTCTCGCTGGTGTGCTCGCCCGTGCGTTCTTGTGACAATTTGCCACAACAAGCGATAACTAGGGTTTGGCAGCATCTACTGGCCAGGCCCGGTCCTAAGATTTCGGGGGCCCGGGGCAAGATAACAAAAAGGGGCCCTAAAGTGTATAAATATATATGTTTTTTTTTCTATTTCAATTGCAAATTACTACTCATTTTACACTATAATTTATAATTTATGCTCCCTTGTCATCTCAACTTCAGTAAAAGGGCGCATAAAAGTTGCTCGCTCTTTTCAATAGATACATTTTTTACACTTTTCAATCGACACTTCTTTTTTTTAAGTGAATTACTTACACTTCTCTGCAACTCAAATTTTTATCATCCAATAATATTTCGCTACGTTGTTCTTCAACAGTAACTAAAGCTAATTCCTCGAAATCCCTAGCAGAAGTATTTACTTTATTTCTGAGGAAGCACTAGAAGACTTTTTCTAGGACGCAATCAACTCATATGCATGTTCTTTTTTTTTTTTCTCTTTGTCGGATGGATAGTTTCCAACTAAATTAATAACATTACTGCAAAGTAGCACACACATACGATACAAGAAATTAAGAACACTGCTAATTAAATATACAAGAGAGAGGCATGGAACAAGGTACCTTGATGGCTAGAAAATAGAAATTACAAGCTTTTGCTGCTGCTTACGAGTCACGAACAGAAATCCCAGTTTTCCTTTTCTGTTTCCAAACAATACAGTAAATTGGAGTGTGTGAGAGAAATATTTACGAGAATTAAAATTTTATGAACCGAACAATCATACAAGTCTGTATAAAAAGAAGAGGAGATTGATGAAATCCTGAAAATCACATTACCTTCCTCCACTAATCGCGTCCAGCAGCCGAAAACCACAAATAGACGATGCCGGTGACATGACGTTGAACTTTGCGTTGGCATGGCTGATTCGTTGCCAATTTTAGAAGAGAAGAAATAGAAAGACGAGAACACCATTGGCGTGAGGCAAGGCTAGAATTAACGACAGTTCTTTCCATTTTTTGATTGAGAATTAATTAGTCAATCTGTTACATGGGAAAGAATTCTTTCCTAAACATCAGACACGTAAAAATAAATCAATCTGTTACATGGCAAATAATTCCTTACCTTTTTTAGAATCAGGCGATCTGTCAATATGGGAAATAATTATTTCCAAAATTACAACTCTTTCCTAATCATCATACACATCCATCGGGGGCACCTTCCTACTCGGGGGCCCGGGGCGGCCGCCCCCCCCGCCCCCCCTCAGGGCCGGCCCTGTACTGGGCTCATCTTAAAAGAAAAACAAGCATCTAGTGAGAGCGGCGTTGCAAAGGATAGGCTCTATGTAGCCTTTTTTTTGGGAAATATGTTTAAAAGTTACAAAAAATGGCATTTTTTGAAATAAATACATATGCATGTTCTTCAAGTATGTATAAAGTTTGATCAACTTTTTTTTGAGTGGGAACACCTCTTTTATTAAGCAATAACTAGGTTTACAAGGAATAACAAAAGGGTAATGGAAAACCCCTACCACAAGTGGCACCCTCTTTCTAAGGAACTAGAAACTTTAACTAAGTTATGTGCCTCTTTGTTGATGTCTCGACCTTCAAACACAAAATCAGAAGTAGTAAACTCATGTGCACTCGCACTTGATCTCCCTGATGATAGGTCCGTATCTTCTTTCAGTTCCTCCTTTAATCTCCGAAACAACAGATTTGCAGTCACATGAAATGATAACTCTTTGTAGTGAGAGGTCCAGAGCAAGAGCTAAACCTTCACGACACGCAAGCGCTTCCGACGTCGTGGCCGGATCCGTTAACAACAAAGAAAAAGCCCATTTTAATCTATGTATTTCTTGTTTTTTGTTTACGTCAAATATGAACATATATGTTCATGATTTTCTTTGCATGTATACTACAAATATATATCTAAATAAATACTTTATCCAGATTTTATGAGGTATGTGAAATGTATTTTAGCTGAAAAACTAATAAAGAGCTCTATGGAGCTCGGCCTCTGCTGGCACTTTTCTGCATCTACTGAATTATACTACAGGCTGTTGGGTTGGATCGATGCATGCATGCAAGTTGTTATGTGTTGAAATCAGATTAAACAGCAACAAAATTAACCATTGAGCTGATTTTGATCTTTAGCTGACCAAAATTGACAAGAAAACAAAAATAAGATTTGAACTGGTACTAGAGACTATAGCTAGTCATCGAAGCTGATGAAAGTTTTCAGCAGCTCCTTGGCCACGTCCGGGTTGGAGACGAAGTCGATGCAGTAATCTTCAAGCCCCTTGCAATGGTGACGGCACGCGAGCTTCGCAGTGGCCAACAGGTTGTCTTTCGACAAGGACTCGCACAACAAGTTCTCACACATGGCCTTCATTCTCGTCAGCCCAAACCGGCACGCCGCCGTGAGCATGTCCCCAGCCAGCAACCTGGTGCTATCTCCAGGCAGGAGCTCGTCGGTGTAGATAAAATGGAGCACGGCCTTGAACACCGCAGCCTTCATGTCGTCGACCCGTACCACGGCAGCGGCGTGATCATCCTCCTTGTTCTTGGTGGCCACCACCGCTTCGTGTAAGGCTGGTGCCCGCGCGGCGATCACGAGCCTGTGCGCGCGGATCTCGTTTGCCTCGACTAGGAAGCTCACGTCCGAGCCATTCTCGCTTGCGAGCAGCCGCTCGAGTTGCGTGGAGATTTCGGAGGGCGGCACAATAACAATTACAGTGACTCCAACGCCAGTGGTGCTAGTCCGACTAGCAGTGTAGGGTTCCTTAGTGACATCGACTTCACAGCGTATGGTTAAGGAGCCATCACTTGCCATGTACTTGGATTTCGCATCTTCCACGCGGATAAACGTGTTGTACCCCAATGCCATACATTTGCTGTTATGGTTGCTTGAACTGCCACCCACCTTGAACGGCGGCGACGGCCCGCTTGGGTCTTGGATCTTGAACCACATGGTGGCCTTCACGCCCGCGGTTTCTACAGGAGGATCAGACGCCAGCTCGAGGAAGACGGAGATGTAGTCGGCGTCTTCTTCCACGACGGCGGTATTCCCTGAGGGGTACAACCTTATCTTCCAGTCGTGGCCACCGACCTTGAAAATGCCAGAATATATTGGTTGGCCAAGGCCATGGCTCCTCTGAACGGCCTTGAAGTTTGGGATCTTGAACTCGTGCGCGCCACGCACCACCTCCGACAGGTAGTACGTGGACGTGGAACAGCTCTTGTCTGCTGGCCGCGGGCAGTTGATGCCGTCGGAGGAGCGGCGGTTGCGGTCCAAGCTATGCATGGCTACTCTGTCTATGACCTCGATTAGTATAGAAGAGCTGCGGTTTTCCTTGAGCTTCTGGTACTCCTCCGTCCCCTTCACGGCGGCGTACACATCTGGATG
Organism: Aegilops longissima; assembly: GCA_021605205.1. Lineage (NCBI taxonomy): Eukaryota > Viridiplantae > Streptophyta > Magnoliopsida > Poales > Poaceae > Aegilops > Aegilops longissima. Next base: position 50,910,476 of record CM038678.1, read on the forward strand.
GGATGCAATATACTCAATGCAGGATTCCTCGAGCTGCCGGCAGCTGTGCCGGCCGCGTACCAGCAGCAACGTCGACATGACGGTTGATACGTTGAGGCTCTCAGTCAGGATCTTCTCGCACATGAGCCTCAGCCTCTCCAGGCCGTACCTGTCGGCGACCGCTAGCAGGTCGCGCGCCATGGTTTCACGGCGCCTCGACGCGTACTTCTCTTTGCAGGCGCGCCGCGGCCGTGGCATATCGTTGCTGTTTGGTTTGATGGGCATCTCGTCGGTGTAGATGAAGCGGAGCATGGCCTTGAAGGTGGAGACGCTCATGTCGTCGATCCTGACGACGCACGGCCCCACGGTGGTGGTGGCGCTGTGCAAGTCCAACTCCGCGATCAAGACCGGCGACCGCACGGCGAGCACGAGCTTGTGCGCCTTGATCTCGCTCTGCTCCACCACGAACGTCACGTCCGGTGGCACGCAGCCGGGAGTCATCTCGGCGTCCGTCGGCATAAGCTTGGCGAGATCTTGAGAGACGGTGGGCGACGACGGCACAACGGATACCGAGCGGTCCTTGCTCTTGAGGGTGGCGGCGAGCTCCTCCTTGAGGACGTCGACGGCACAAAGGATGGTGAGGCGGTCGTTCTCCACGTAGCGCGCCTCATGTTCGCGGAACGAATCTGGCACCGTCAGCTTCCAGCTGTTGCCGGTCTTGGAGAAGACGTTGGGGTCGTCGCTCCTCCAAAGGGCAGCCGGCCACCGGCCGCGCGGGTCGTCGATGCGGAGGCTGACCATTGCGACGACGTTGGCCTTGCTGTTGCCGACCATCTGGAGGGTGATGGACGCGAGGTGACCATCTCCTTGGTCACCGAATTCGCAGGCGAGAGCCCAGGTGTGGCCGCCCGCATGGAAGTCGCTGGACCTGATGGGGCTGCTGACCTTACGCACGCCGTAGCCGACGATCTGAAACTGGTGCGTGCCTCCGACAAGCGCCGATCTGTGCGTCGACGACGTGTTTTCCGGCGCTGGCACCATCGCTAGGTCTTGGACTCTTGGTCGGCTCCGAGTCCTAGATCGATCGATCAGCCGTACGTACGTAGCAGTTAACTCTAGCTATATATGGTACTCCTTCGCGAAAAAAAACCCCAAAACTTCACCTATGTTATTGCAGGTTGAGATTTTTTTCCAAACGAACAGATAAATCCAGGAGTCCTCCCACTTTTTGATCTGAGCAACGCAAAGTGTGAGTGCGTGGAAAAAAGTTTGGGACCTAGATTGCCCGGCTAAAGTCAGAATCTTCACGTGGAAAACGCTGCATGGTACCCTACACTAGTAGAAAACAGGACGCGAATCAACCTGTGATTGAGTTGGTTAGGTGGACAGTGGTATCCCTAACCCATCAGGGTTCAAATCCTGGTGCTCGCATTATTTCAGGATTTATTTCAGGATTTCCGGCGATGCGCTTTCAGTGGAAGGAGACGTTCTCGTGTGCGTGTGTGCCTATTGGTCTTGGTTCATGAGGCCAGGGGGCCTGCCGGGCCTCGTGGGGGCATTGGTCCCGATTTGTCTAGCCCCTCTGGTCCCGGTTGGTGGGACGAACCGAGACCAATGGGCCTCGCTCCTGGCCCACCATCATTGGTCCCGGTTCGTGGCATGAACCATGACTAAAGGGCAGCCTTTAGTCATGGTTCATGCCACGAACCGGGACTAATGACATGCCTATATATACCCCTCGCCCCCGAGTAGAGCGGTGGAGTACTCTGTTTTTTCTGGCCGTTGACGGGAGGGTTTTGTGGTGCTCTAGCTCACCTCCTATGCACATGAGGTGTTCGATGGAATGCCCGAACCACACTACTTAAGCTTTCTCCTCTCCAAGCTCGACCTCCAAACTCCATTTTCCTCAATATTTGTCTAGGTTTAGCGGTCCGTCATGTCCCGCCCCTATCTTCACCGCCGTCGATCGCCCGTGCCGATCTCGGCACCACCGTGGTGAGCCTCTTGGTCTTATCTTCTTTCTGAAAGGAAAAAAATTTCTTACTTGTATGTTTAGATAGATACTTGTATATTTTTCTTACATTTATTATTGCTTCTTATTATTTAGTGCGATGGTTTTGGCATCCGCGCCCGTCGGCCCTCGTCCTGTCTATGATTCGGATGTGGTATATATTATCTTTATACCTATTTGGTTCATTTATTGTTTGTGACAATTATGCCGACCAATGTGACATATATTTTATTTATCTAGGAGGTATGTGAACCGGAAATTCCAACTGACCCTATTGTCGAGAGGTTAAATTTAGTTGAAGAAGAAAACAATTTCTTGAAGGAAAAAATAAAAAAAATTTGAGGAGGAGAAGATGATATTGGAGTTGCATGTTGCGGATGTCGTCGATGATCACAAGATCAAGATGGATGCAATGCGCTTGAAGATTAGAAAGATTAGAAAATATGCCATTCATACCGAGGCTTGGTATCATTATGCCGTTGGATCAATTGTTACCTTGGTTGCGATTATAATACGGTGATGCTGCAACGGAGGAAGCTGTATCAAGAGGAACCAGACAATGTGTCCGATGATGTTCTCTGCCGGGTCATTGTTGATGCAAGGAGTCAGTGCGAAAGTGAAAAGGAGAAGGTGAAGTTCGATCGCATGCTAGAGGATCACAAAAAAGGTTTGTACCCCAATTGCGAAGATGGCAACACAAAGCTCGGTACCGTACTGGAATTGCTGCAGTGGAAGGCAGAGAATGATATGCCTGACAAAGGATTTGAGAAGCTACTAAAAATATTGAAGAAGAAGCTTCCAAAGGATAACGAATTGCCCGACAGTACGTATGCATCAAAGAAGGTTGTTTGCCCTCTAGGATTGGAGGTGCAGAAGATACATGCATGCCCTAATGACTGCATCCTATACCGTGGTGCATACGAGGATTTGAACGCATGCCCGGTATGCGGTGCATTGCGGTATAAGATCAGACGAGATGACCCTGGTGATGTTGACGGCGAGCACCCCCGGAAGAGGGTTCCTGCCAAGGTGATGTGGTATGCTCCTATAATACCACGGTTGAAACGCCTGTTCAGAAACAAAGAGCATGCCAAGTTGATGCGATGGCACAGAGATGGCCGTAAGAAAGACGGGAAGTTGAGAGCACTCGCTGACGGGTCACAGTGGAGAAAAATCGAGAAAATGTTCTGGGAGGAGTTAGGTGACACAAGGAACGCATGGTTTGGTTTAAGTGCGGATGGCGTTAATCCTTTCGGGGAGCAGAGCAGCAATCACAGCACCTGACCCATGACTCTATGTATCTATAACCTTCCTCCTTGGCTGTGCATGAAGCAAAAGTTCATTATGATGCCAGTTCTCATCCAAGGCCCTAAGCAACCCGGCAACGACATTGATGTGTACCTAAGGCCATTAGTTGATGAACTTTTAGAGCTGTGGATTGGAAACGGTGTACGTGCGCGGGATGAGCACAAACAGGAGGAATTCGACCTGCATGCGTTGCTGTTTGTCACCATCAATGATTGGCCTGCTCTCAGTAACCTTTCAGGACAGACAAACAAGGGATACCACGCATGCACGCACTGTTTAGATGACACCCAAAGTATATACCTAGACAAATGCAGGAAGAATGTTTACCTGGGGCATCGTCGATTCCTTCCGACCAACCATCAATGTCGAAAGAAAGTGTTGTAGGGTGGAACCCTAGAGGGAGATCTTTCATGAATTGGAGGGGAAATCCCCGAGAACAAGAAGAACACAAAGGGGGAAAACAAGAGGAACACTCAAATTGACTTGATCCAATCACACATGTGCTAGATCCAATCACACAAAGAGAGATACAAAGGTCCAAATCCAACACAAGAAGATATAAGAGGAAGCTAGTTCATCCCAATCCTATGAGGAGAGAAGTCTTGATGTCCTATGATGGGGATCCTTCCCTAGATGAGGTCTTGATATCGACAAGAGGATCTTCTCCCTTAGGAGGTCATGATCTCCATGAGGAGGAAGATGAGCAAAAATCTCTCTTTGTCTATCCAATGCTTTGCTATCCCCTCTAATGAGATAGGGAAGGGGTATATATAGCCTAGGGACGAAATAGAGGGGAGAGGGGGATACAAGGGTCAAAAACCCCAACTTGCACGCAGGCATTCTCGGACGGGTCCGGGCACCCGGGGTAAAGTGGCCCGGGCACCCGGGGATGGTGCGGATGTAGGTGGCCGGGCACCCGGGGCTGAAGGGCCGGCTGTAGGTGGCCCGGACACCCGGGGGCGCGCCAGGCGGCTGGAGGCATGGGCCGGGCACCCGGGGAGGCCAAGGCCCGGGCACATGGGCGGGGTTGGCGACACCAGGAGGCGGGCCGGGCACCCGGGGCTCCAAGGCCGGGCATCCTGGGTAAGCCAGGGGGGTGCGGGCACCCGGGCCCTCCAAGGTCGGGCACCCAGGGCCAGCAGGGGCCTCGCCTAGGTCAGGGCCGGGCACCCGGGGCCAGAGTGGCCGGGCACCCAGGGTAGCCAGGGGCTCCGCCGGCTGTAGGTGAGGGCCGGGGTGGTCCAGTACCTCCTTTGCTTCGTGCTTCTCACGCGTCCTTCTTCCTTCTTCTCCTCCGTAGGTCTTCGGTGAACTTGGTGATTCCTCCGTGCTTCCTCGTGACGATCTCCGAAGTACCTAAGAATGCACAACATGTCTCTTTGAGGTACAATCCCATTCTCAAGTGAATTCGGACGAAACTCGGAGAGGAAAGAGTTAACCTCGGTTTTGACGGTGCGTGCACGTGCTCTTGTCATTGGTCCATGAGGTGCTTGATGAGTTGTAGTAGAGTCCATGGGGATGAGCGAGGGATGCTCAGCATCATCTCCCCCCCCCTTGGGAGAGATCCGTCCACGGATCGTGATCTTTATCACCATGGGAAAGAGAGGGCGTCATCGTGTAGAAGTGGACAACCACCGAGCACCCACCGTCTTCAAGCTCGAAATGGGCACTCTCCAATGTCGCACCGTCTCATGATTCCTTCAAAAGGAACAAGTACAACACACACTTGGAAAACAAATGTGGTTAGCGTGAGTGCAAAAACAAGCATTCAAGAGGTGACTCACCAAACAAGTGTCGTCATCAAGTGTAGCATATGGTGTGACAAGGGATTGTGACATGTCATGTAAGCATAAATTGAGAAAAATCAAGGACATCATGGAAACGAGCATATAAATGGGAGGTAGCGATGCAAATATGTGTGTCAAGAGAATAAGCATCTACCTCAAGATCATAGCAAACATGCATAAAGCACTCGACAAATGGTCAATGGTAAGCATAAGAATCATTCACAACACCAAAGAAGATGATATGTCTAAACACATGCATCAAGTGCAAGATAATCCAAGCATAATGTGCATAAGGTGTAGTGAAAATCGAGTGGCACTCAACACGATAGCAAGAGCAATTGTTCATCATGTGTGAGGCAATCGAATCAATCATGTGACAATCAATGGGACATGTCATATGTGAAAGAATGACATTGTTGCAACCAAACATGTGATAGGAGCAAGTAATCCAAGAATTGGATGCAACGCACAAGTCATATATATCATGATGCATAGAAGTGCGAAAATGGCAAGTGAAAGCAAGATCTCTAACAAGTGCGCAATCAAGTGGTCCAAGATGACCAATATGTCTCAAGGTGCAAGCAACACAAGTATTATGATCCTCAATATCCATGCTCAAGAAAGATGTCACCTTGAAGGCGTGTCCTTGTGCATTCTTCACAATGCCGAAACACAAGCAAGTGCGATGTATAAGCGTCGTGATCGAAGGTGGTTCGCTCTCAAGATCTCGAATGGTCAACTCACGTGAAGTGGAAGTCGAGACGAAATCCAAGTATCCTACACATGCACACAACAAAACAAAGAACATATGCGCATGGTAGAGAAACACATCATCCATCATGATGGTTCTCTTCTCTTGCACATAACCATTAGAAGCACAAGTGCATGAATAATAAGATGCAACAATGGCTATATTCATGACACTAGGTATATGGTGCAAATAGCTAAGACAAGCATGCTTCACAAGAAATATGTCAAAAGCTCCAAATATATTCGAGAATGCTATGGTGGCAATCTCATTATCAAGACTAAAAGCATTGTTGCACTCAATACATGGCAAATTATTTAGCATGAGATAGGCAACACATGGAGATATATGATAAGAAGCAATAACAATCATGTGCAAAGCATGTAGATGGTTGTCATCAACCGTATGAAGTGAGCAAGTATGAATCAAGGGTGATTCAACATAAACAAGCATATCAATCATGTCGTGCAAACTAGTGGAGCAAAGATGCAACACACTAGAAGAAATCATGGCAATCATGTCATGTGTGCAAATAATAGGCATAGACAATGCACATGACATATTGCAAGAACGAACAGAAAGCAAGATCATAGTATCATCATAGGAATGGGTCATAGATGGAACATGGCCATAACAAGCAATATATCCACCAAGCTTGCAAATACACATACAAGTACTAGAATCAATCAACATGTGTAATGCAAAGCATGAGTCACAAATGCATGGCAAAGGCATAGGAAAGAGCATATCATGCAAAGTGAACATGGCAATATGTGCATATAATAGGTAATGGACAATAACTCATAGCCAAGTGAGTGCCATATGTAGAAGAAATGCGCGAAGTCTTTGCGCGAAGAGAGCGGTGTGAAAGACAATCCATGGGATCCCAAGTCATCATTGCTATCTAGAGCTCGTTTTGTCAACTCATGGGATTGCGAGTGTCGGTGTCAAAACCGGCGGATCTCGGGTAGGGGGTCCCGAACTGTGCGTCTAGGCGGATGGTAACAGGAGACAAGGGACACGATGTTTTTACCCAGGTTCGGGCCCTCTCGATGGAGGTAATACCCTACTCCTGCTTGATTAATATTGATGATATGGGTAGTACAAGAGTAGATCTACCACGAGATCAGAGAGGCTAAACCCTAGAAGCTAGCCTATGGTATGATTGTTGTTCGTCCTACGGACTAAAACCCTTCGGTTTATATAGACATCGAATAGGGTTAGGGTTACACAGAGTCGGTTACAATGGTAGGAAATCTACATATCCGCATCGCCAAGCTTGCCTTCCACACCAAGGAAAGTCCTATTCGGACACGGGACAAAGTCTTCAATCTTGTATCTTCATAGTCTAGGAGTCCGGCCAAAGATGATAGTTCGGCCATCCGGACACCCCCTAGTCCAGGACTCCCTTAGTAGCCCCTGAACCAGGCTTCAATGACGACAAGTCCGGCGCGCATATTTTCTTCGACATTGCAAGGCGGGCTCCTCCTCCGAATACTTCATAGAAGGTTTTGAACACAAGGATAGTGTCCGGCTCTGCAAAACAAGTTCCACATACCACCGTAGAGAGAATAACTTTTGCACAGATCTGCTGACGTATTCCGCGGCGTGACATCACACCACGGCCAGGCCTTTATTCGAATCGTTTTTACTGTCCCACCTCAGCGCGTTTAGCGAGGTGGTTTCCTTGGCACGTCTTATCAAAGCGGAGATCGTGCCCCCTTATTCCGGGATTCTCATCAATACGGACGTGGGTAACCCAACCGTGCCCGTTGGCACGCCTCCTCTATCGAAGGCGAGTCCCAATCGACCACGGGGAGGGCTCTTGGTATTCAACCTCTTTATAATGAGACCAAGGCCCTCTACTTTTTTCCACCCTCCATCGAGTTCGCCTCGCGCTTCGAGTTCTAACACCCCAAGCTCCAGATTTAGGCGCTTCGGACCTTCGACAATGTCCGGCTCCGACCAGCTCGGCCGATGGATGTCTTCTTCCGTCACAGAAGAAGACGTGCTAAAGCTGCGAGACGCCAGGTATCTAACGGCGAGATCTCGCATAGGCTGCCTGCTCCAGGGAAGGTCATTCCCACTCCCGAGCTCGGCGAGAGCGTGGTGTTCGTGTCTCACTTCCTTCGGGGTTTAGGCTTCCCGACGGATCCCTTTGTGCGGGCGCTCATGTTTTATTATGGGCTGGATTTCCATGACTTAAATCCGGAGTCCATCCTCCACATCTCGTCATTCATTGTCGTATGTGAAGCCTTCCTCCATATCACCCCTCACTTTGGATTGTGGCTCAAGACCTTCAAGGTGGAGCCAAGATGATCGAGGGCAACAAGCGAAAGTCTTGGAGGGGCTATCATAAGCAAGTGCGCTGATGCTCCGTGGCCCGAGGGCTCTTTTCCGGCGGAGCTTGGTTTGTGGCAACAGGAGTGGTTCTATATCACCGCTCCCCGGGGCACCAAATGGGTGGCGCCTCCCGCCTTCCGCTCAGGTCCACCACAGCGGTTGGCGTCATGGGTCAACAAGGGGCTCGACTGGGGGCCATCCAAGGACGTTCCTCTATTGCAAGGCCGTATTCGAGACCTCCAAGAAAGAGAGATTAATCTGGTCGCAGTGGCGCAGGTTATGTTGATTCGGCGCCTTCTGCCCTGCAAACGTCGCCCCCTCCATCTGTGGGAATTTAATCCGGAGGGACCACGAGCTCTCCAATATTTTATGGGTGCGACGCCCGTGGAGATGTATAAACTGTTCTTCGGATCACAAGAGAAGTGTCCGGACCTGACTGAGGATGCAGGACTAAGCTGCAATCGCCCAGATACTCAAGTAAGTAGTCCTGTACTCGGACAGGCTGTCCGTTCATTTATCATAAACTTGCCCTTAAAGGAGCCGTTTCTTGAACAGGAGTGGATAGCGAAGGCAAAGTTGATAAGGTGTCCGGCTCCCCTCCCAGAGACCATGCCGGATCCCGTGCTGACCAAGATGCTGAAGGCCGCACCTTTTGAAGAAGGCGAAGGGGGGAGCGGGGAAGCAACTACCTCCACGAAGGAGGCTTTCAAGGAAGGAGGGATCAAAAGTCCCACCCTCCAAGGAGAGAAGAGGACCGCTTCGGAAGATCCAGAGGTCAAGGCTTCAAAGAGGGGAAAGAAATCTTCGTCAGAGAGTCCGGCGCTGGGAAGTACCCCAGCCGCACTATTTCCCCAAGGGGATCAGCCCTCCAGCGAGCCGTAAGTAAAAAGAAGGGGTCTTGTGAATAAAGAACATCCCTATATTTATTTCTAAAGATAATCGAAATTGTACCTTGTAGTTCGGATCTCAGCCCTTCTTAGCAGAGCTCGTCTTCGGGGGATCTTCTTCCGGAGATGATGGAGAGCGAAACGCCTCCACCTGTCGCACCTTCATGCGAAGCGGACGACCTTGATGTGTCGTCGCGGAGGGTTTCCCCGGGTCCGGCGGAGCCGGAGGGTCCGGCGTCAACTGGCGTGCGGTCGGAGGAGCTGAAGGATCTGCTCAGGCGAGCGGCTATCTCAGAAGATCACCGTGCGCTGATGGGTACGGTGATTGAAAGAATTGCATCCGCTGAGAGCGGATTGCATGACGCCGTCAGAAGTTTACTGACGGGGTTCGAGGTACGCAAAAATGATGTACCGTCTGACAATTATGCATATAGAATGCGCCCTGTATAGATAGTAGCCCCTGAGACTCGGTATGTTGTCAAAATTGACAGCGTGCCGAGGATCATAATCTCAGTTATAACATATCGCCGCTCCTAAATAGGTGGCGGGGCATCCTGTGGCCAGCCGGACTGATGAATTTGCCAAACTAAAGCGGCAACTTGACGAGGCAGATGCAGACATCGCACTTGTCAATAAGCGGTTTGACGAGTCACAAGGTATGCGACTTCTTCGCGGACGCCTGGTAAGGGAGCTTGACGCCCGTGCCTTACTACTTGTATGCTTAATGCAGGTGGTGCCGCTGCTGTGGAGGAGCTGCGGGTGGAACTCGCCCGAGCTAAAGAGCAAGCCAGAAATAGTAATGCGGCCGCTTTAAGGGCGGCCGAAGAGCTAAAAGCCGAACGGGCTGCTCACTGCCGAAGCAAAGAGGAAATGGCCGATATGGTCATAAAGTTGAAGAATGCTACCGACCGCTGCGGGTTCTTGAAAAGAACGTCAAGCGAGCAAGAGGACCTGAAAAAGGCCACCGCCGAAGCCAAGGATGCCCGCTCCGCAATGAGAACTGCAAAGGAGGAGCTGCGTCAGGCTGTGGATGTGGCTGCTGGAAAGCCTTTTCTGCTACGGAGGAAGTTCACGGATCCGAAGTATGCTCAGTTGGACCGGTTGTGGAGTTCGTAGGATGTTTATATGGATTTAGCGGCGAGTGCCGCGGACGCGATCGAGCACTTCCGAGGCCAGAAGGGGCACAGAAAGGAAGAGCTGTTTTGGTCGCAGTTCCATAGTCCAGAGCGTCCTATTCCGTTATCCGATCGGTTGGCCGAATGGGCCGAGCTGAATCGATTGTCCGGACTTGCCATGAAGCATGTCGTGACTCATTTGTGGCCGGGGAGGCCTCAGCCGAAGAGTTATTATGGCTTAGTGCAGCAGTTCCTTGGTGCGGTACCGCGTCTCGACGCAATGAAGTGGTCGGCGTGCATTGAGGGTGAGCGGATGGCTCTTGCCCGTGTCAAAACATACTGGGCATAAATGAAGGCCACCGGGTTGCGTCCCCTGATTCGGACGGAAGCCGAGTACCAGTCGAGCGCTATTTTGAGGAAGTTCTTCCGGGCGCTTGTTTAATAGAGACGCAGTGCTCGAAGGATGTTATGTTTGAATGCCATGTATAATTTTATGAAACAACGTTTCAATTTAATGTAAGAGCTTTTTATACTTGTGCCTTCAAGTAATAAACTATCTCCTGTGCGGCCGTTGATGTATATATGTATATAACCTGAAAGATGGTAGTCTTCGGCTTCAGCCCCCACGCACATAGTGCGGGGGTGTTTGCAAAGAAGTCGCGCTTTCACACTTAATCCAACGTCTTGGTCCTGTAAAGGAGGTGGTAGCGTAGCAAACTAGGCAACCGGACTATAATGCTTTATCACTTTCACTTAGCCATAGGGGTTCGAGGGTGGGGCTACTATATAGCCCCTGGGGGCACCGCACTCTCCCGAATTCGGGGTGCGCATGTGCCTGACCGAAAAGCGGTCCTTCATTAATGCGGAGGAATTCTAAACATTCCGGTGAGTCATCGAGTGGTTGACCAGTCTCTCGCTATATCATGACAGTCAGTTTTCGGCTTTCTCTACTGAGGTGCTCGCCCGGCCGAACCGGGGCACAATCGCAGTAGTTCTCCTGGTGCCACGTTAGCCGATAGAATGGAACGTAAGACAGCAAAACACATGAGCCGGGCAAACCCAACATTTGACCAAAGACATGATTCAGAGCTGATGCATATAAGGCCTAACTCGAGACGCCGAACACTCCCTAAGGTATTCGGTCTTTATAAAATGGGCAGAATAATGCCCTAAGCCCCTGGTGTCCAGGTACGTGCAAAAATTCTGGTGCGGCCGATGCCAAAACGCCAGCCTCCTCCTTGGTTATAGCTAGAAACCAGGGGATGTGTATCAACAAGAGACAGTAAAAAAGGTTTACGCAGGGTCTTAATCTGAAAAGAATCCTTGCAACGGGTCCCTACTGCACGTCTGCGCCTGTGTCTCCGTTGTGCCGTATCCTGGACGGGTGTAGCACGTTGTTCATCTGTAAAAGAGAGGAACTTAGTTGAAAAGAAAAAGGATCGTGCGAAAAATGTACTTTATATGAAATAAACAGAGTACGATTCAAAAAGTAAATAAAATTGAGCTTTATTGTCTCTTGTTGTACATGCGTGCAGCCCCTTGTACGGGGGTATGCTGCTAGTAGGTGCCGGACTCGTCTAGCCGTGTCCGGGGTTTGAATTACCTATTCAGGTGCTTTGGTTAGCGGGGCCGGATTGGTGTGGGGCTGTCAAGGCAGCCTCGCATTCTTCCGTGCTCGAGTAACACTTAATACTCCCTTTTAATGAGATGATGCCGCGTGGACCGGGCATTTTAAGTGTAAGAGATGCATAATGCGGTATTGCGTTAAAGCGGGCGAAAGCTTCACGCCCCAGTAGTGCTTGATAGCTACTTTCTAATGGGGCGATGTGGAAGGTTAGCTTTTCGCGGCGGAAGTTGTCGGATGAGCCGAACACAACTTCTAACAGTAGGGATCCCGTACAATGGGCATATAGGCCTGGCATTACCCCTTTGAAGGAGGTGTTGCTATGGCGAATTTTGGTTGGGTCTATCCCCATCCTGCGGATTGTGTCCTGATATATCAGGTTTAAGTCACTGCCGCCGTCCATGAGGACTTGTGTAAATTGGAATCCATCAATTATGGGATCCAATATCAAGGCAGTCCATCCTGCGTTCCGGATACTTTCGGAGTAGTCCTGATGGTCGAAGGTGATTGGTTTTGACAACCAGTGTTGGTACTCCACTAGGGTAGTCTGTGAGGCGCGCATTTTAGTTGGCGCCGCGCTGTTTTTCCCTTTTATCACGTGAAGTGAGTTTATTGTTTTAACCTCTTGTGGGAAATTCTTTTGTTTTCCTGGGCTCTGCTTGTGGTGCTCGTCATCATCCTCACTTGGTGTGTCGAGCCCCTTGTGTTCGGCGTTGAGTCCGCGGATGCTTGAAGACCCAACAATCTCGTGGGTATGGTTTGCGGGCCTCCGGAGTATCTTGTGGATTTGGCATATCTTGTCCAAGATTTTGTTTAAGTTGAATAGCTCATCGCTATTGTCCTTAAGGGCAGTTTTTATTGTTCGCCGTGAGCTTTTGAATCCGGCGTTGATCGCCGCGCTCTTTGGACCGTCCCCTTAATCCGGCGCTGGTCCTTGCTGCGTCGTGGTTCCCATTCCCATCCCTGACTTCGGATGTACTTGGGTTGCTGGTACTGCATCTTCCTAGCCAGCTATCCTCTCCCGCGCAAAAGCGGGTCATGAGGCTTGTTAATGCGGCCATTGTTCTCGGCTTTTCTTGGCCGAGGTGTCTGGCGAGCCATTCATCTCGGACGTTGTGTTTGAAGGCTGCTAAGGCTTCGGCGTCCGGACAGTTGACTATTTGGTTCTTTTTTGGTAAGGAACCTGTTCCAGAATTTCCGGGATGACTCTTCGGGCTATTGAGTTATGTGACTTAGATCGTCTGCATCCGGAGGGCGGACATAGGTCCCCTGAAAATTTGCCCGAAACGCATCCTCGAGCTCTTCCCAACTTCCAATGGTGTTTTCGGGAAGGCTTTTAAGCCAATGCCGAGCTGGCCCTTTGAGCTTGAGGGGTAAGTATTTTATGGCGTGGAGATCATCTCCTCTAGCCATGTGTATGTGGAGGATGTAATCCTCAATCCAGACTCGTGGTCTGTTGTTACGTCGTATGCCTCTATGTTCACGGGTTTGAATCCGCTGGGAATTGTGATCCAAACCTCATCGGTGAAACATAGGGGGTGTGCGGCACCCCTATATTTGGGTGTGCCGTGATGTTCGGATATTTGGCGTGTTGCATTGCTTTGAAGAGCTTGCCTTCTCGACCCATAAATGGACCTAACTGGGCCGTCTTTTTGATGCGAATCCTTATGCGGATCGCGTACCGGCTTCTGTGCGGCGCCATTTGCCGTGGGGTCGTCCATCCGACCGGGTGGCCTTCTTGCTTTTTGATTGTGGGGGCTCTACGGCCTCCTCATCAAATTCGGGCAGTAGTTTTCTCTTTGGGTAGCTCTTTGTTCGGCGACTGTCGCCGTATTTGTCTGCGGTGTTGAGTACTTTGCTCCATCTGATTTTGAGTGCATCTTCCGCTGTTTTGAGCTTCCGCTTCTGCTTTTTCAGGCTACGCGCAGTGGCGACGAGCCTTTTGTGGAGGTTCTTCTGCTCCAACAATTTGTCCGGCGTGAGATCGTCCGGACTGTAATCTTCGCCGGGGACGGGTTGTTTATCCAAGTTGTCCTCTTCGGACGGTTGCTCGGTAGCATGTTCGTCGTCCACCGGTTCACCCTGCTCTATGGCTAGGTTTTTGTCGAGGCGGGACTTGTTGCGGCGTTTACGTTGCCGTTTTGACTGCTTTTCGAGGGATTTATCCTTCGTAATGTCCCGTTGTTCCTCGTCGTTACTTCCTTTAGGTGTATCCACCATGTATACATCATGAGATGAGGTGGTTGTCCAGTATCCTACAGGTGCTGGTTCATGGTTGTCTCCTACATCGTCGTCCATACCGTCGATGTCTTTGGAGTCGAAATCGAGCACGTCGTTTAAGCTTTCGACAGTGGCTACAAAGTGGGTGGTGGGTGGGCGTTGAATTTCTTCGTCGTCCGCATCCCAACCTTCCTGACCGTAGTCCGGCCAGGGCTCTCCTGATAAAGAGAGAGACTTTAGCGAGTTCAGGATATCGCCGAAAGGCGAGTGCTGAAAGATGTCCACGGCAGTGAACTCCATGACCGGCGCCCAATCGGGTTCGATTGGCAGGGGCGCGGAGGGTTCGGAGTCCGGAGAGGAGTCCGGCACCTTGGAGTCACGGTTTTCGCAGCGACGAGGATGGATTTCGCTCAATCGCCGTTGAGATCGTAGCCCCGAGGCGGCGTCCAACCACTCGCCCTCGATCGGGGAACCGGCCCGGATTAAGGGTCGGGCGGGCATCGATGCGGCCTCGTGGCACTGTTCGGGCGGCAGAGCTAGATCGTACCCATCGAGACAGTGCGGCACGCTCGGCTGTGGCTCGAATCCGTCGAAGATCAAGTCCCCTCGGACATCGGCCGTATAGTTTAACCTTCCAATCCTGACTTGATGGCCAGGGGCGTAGCTTTCAATCTGCTCCAGATGGCCAAGCGAATTGGCCCGCAGTGCAAAGCCGCCGAATACGAAGATCTGTCCGGGGAGAAAAATCTCGCCCTGCACTGCGTCGTTGTTGATGATCGAAGGAGCCATCGGGCCTATCGGTGACTACACAGAGGAACTCTCAATGAAAGCACCAATGTGTTGGGGAACGTAGTAATTTCAAAAATTTTCCTACGATCACGCAAGACCATGGTGATGGCATAGCAACGAGAGGGAGAGTGTCCGTCCCACGCACCCTCGAGACCGAAAGCGGAGCGTTATAACAACGCGGTTGATGTAGTCGTGCGTCTTCACGATCCGACCGATCCAAGCACCGAACGTCGGCACCTCCGAGTTCTCGCACACGCTCAGCTCGATGGCGATCCCGGACTCGATCCAGCAAAGTGTCGGGGATGAGTTCCGTCAAGACGACGGCGCAGTGACGATGTTGATGCTCCACCGACGCAGGGCTTCGCTTAAGCTCCGCGACGATATGACTTCTCCGGCGCGAGGCTTCGCCTAAGCTCTGACGATATGACCAAGTGGAATATGGTGGAAGGGGCACCGACACGGCTAAGGAAAGATCCGTAGATCAACTTGTGTGTCATGGGGTGCCCCCTGCCCCCGTATATAAAGGAGCCAAGGGGGGTGCGGCCAGCCTTGGGAGGCGCTGGAGGAGTCCTACTCCCACTGGAGTAGGACTCCCCCTCCTAGTTGGATTAGGATTGGAGGAGGGAAGAGGGAAGGGGGCGCCGCCCCCCCTCTCCTTGTCCTATTCGGACTAGAGGGGGGAGGGGGCGCGCAGCCCACCTGGCCGGCCCTTCCTCTTCTCTCTTATGGCCCATTAAGGCCCATAGACCTCCCGGGGTTCCGTAACCCCGGTACTCTGCAATTTCGATTTCACTCGGAACACTTCCGATGTCCAAATGTAGGCTTCAATATATCAATCTTTATGTCTCGACCATTTCGAGACTCCTCGTCATGTCCGTGATCACATCCGGGACTCGAACAACCTTCGTGCATCAATACTTATAAACTCATAATGAACTGTCATCGAAGCGTTAAGCGTGCGGACCCTACGGGTTCGAGAACTATGTAGACATGACCTAGAACCATTCTCGGTCAATAACCAATAGCGAAACCTGGATGCCCATATTGGTTCCTACATAATCTACGAAGATCTTTATCGGTCAAACCGCATAACGACATCGTTGTTCCTTTGTCATCGGTATGTTACTTACCCAAGATTCGATCGTCGGTATCCAATACCTAGTTCAATCTAGATTCTTGGTAAGTCTCTTTACTCGTTCCGTAATACATCATCTCACAACTAACTCATTAGTTGTAATGCTTGCAAGGCTTAAGTGATGTGTATCACCGAGAAGGCCAGAGATACCTCTCCGACAATCGGAGTGACAAAACCTAATCTCAAATACGCCAACCCAACAAGTACCTTTGGAGACACCTGTAGTACTCCTTTATAATCACCCGATTACGTTGTGACGTTTGGTAGTACCAAAGTGTTCCTCCGTAAACGGAGTTGCATAATCTCATAGTTACAGGAACATGTATAGGTCATGAAGAAAGCATTAGCAACATACTAAACGATCAAGTGCTAAGCTAACGGAATGGGTCATGTCAATCACATCATTCTCCTAATGATGTGATCTCATTAATCAAATGACAACACATGTCTATGGTTAGGAAACATAACCATCTTGATTAATGAGCTAGTCTTGTAGAGGCATACTAGCGACTATCTGCTTGTCTATGTATTCACACATGTATTATGTTTCCGGTTAATACAATTCTAGCATGAATAATAAACATTTATCATGATATAAGGAAATAAATA
Organism: Aegilops longissima; assembly: GCA_021605205.1. Lineage (NCBI taxonomy): Eukaryota > Viridiplantae > Streptophyta > Magnoliopsida > Poales > Poaceae > Aegilops > Aegilops longissima. Next base: position 50,927,031 of record CM038678.1, read on the forward strand.
ATAACTTTATTATTGCCTCTAGGGCATATTTCCTTCAGTCTCCCACTTGCACTAGAGTCAATAATCTAGTTCACATCGCCATGTGATTTAACATCAATAGTTCACATCTATATGTGGTTAACACCCATAGTTCACATCGACATGTGACCAACACCCAAAGGGTTTACTAGAGTCAGTAATCTAGTTCACATCGCTATGTGATTAACATCCAAAGAGTACTAAGGTGTGATCATGTTTTGCTTGTGAGATAATTTTAGTCAACGGGTCTGTCACATTCAGAGCCGTAAGTATTTTGCAAATTTCTATGTCTAAAATGCTCTGCACGGAGCTACTCTAGCTAATTGCTCCCACTTTCTATATGTATCCAGATTGAGACTCAGAGTCATCTAGATTAGTGTTAAAACTTGCATCGACGTAACCTTTACGACGAACCTTTTTCACTTCCATAATCGAGAAACATATCCTTATTCTACTAAGGATAATTTTGACCGCTGTCCATTGATCTACTCCTAGATCTCTATTGCACTCCTTGCCAAGCTTAGTGGTAGGGTATGCAATAGATCCGTACACAAGATGACATACTTTATAGAACCTATGGCTGATGCATAGGGAATGACTTTCATTCTCTTTCTATCTTCTGCCGTGGTCGGATTTTGAGTCTTACTCAATCTCACACCTTGTAACACAGGCAAGAACTCTTTCTTTGACTGTTCCATTTTGAACTACTTCAAAATCTTGTCAAGGTATGTATTCATTGAAAAACTTATCAAGCGTCTTGATCTATCTCTATAGATCTTGATGCTCAATATGTAAGCAGCTTCACCGAGGTCTTTCTTTGAAAAACTCCTTTCAAATACTCCTTTATGCTTTCCAGAATAATTCCACATTATTTCCGATCAACAATATGTCATTCACATATACTTATCAGAAATGCTGTAGTGCTCCCACTCACTTTCTTGTAAATACAGGCTTCTCCAAAAGTCTGTATAAAACCATATGCTTTGATCACACTATCAAAGCGTTTATTCCAACTCCGAGATGCTTGCACCAGTCTATAGATGGATCGCTGGAGATTGCACATTTTGTTAGCTCCTTTAGGATTGACAAAACCTTCTGGTTGCATCATATACAATTCTTCTTTAATAAATCCATTAAAGAATGCAGTTTTGACATCCATTTGCCAGATTTCATAAAATGTGGCAATTGCTAACATGATTCGGACAGACTTTTAAGCATCGATACGAGTGAGAAAATCTCATTGTATTCAACATCTTGAACTTTGTCAAAAACCTTTTTCGACAAGTCTAGCTTTGTAGATAGTAACACTACTATCAGCATCTGTCTTCCTCTTGAAGATCCATTTATTTAACATGGCTTGCTGATCATCGAGCAAGTCAATCAAAGTCCATACTTTGTCCTCATACATGGATCATATCTCAGATTTTATGGCCTCAAGCCATTTCGCGAATCTGGGCTCATCATCGCTTCCTCATAGTTCGTAGGTTCATCATGGTCTAGTAACATGACTTCCGAACATGATTACCGTACCACTCAGTGCGGATCTTACTCTGGAAGACCTACGAGGTTTGGTAGCAACTTGATCTGAAGTTTCATGATCATCATCATTAACTTCCTCACTAATTGGTGTAGGAATCACCGAACTGATTTCGTGATGAACTACTTTCCAATAAGGGAGAAGGTACAATTACCTCATCAAGTTCTACTTTCCTCCCACTCACTTCTTTCGAGAGAAACTTCTTCTCTAGAAAGGATCCATCTTAGCAACAAAAACTTGCCTTCGGATCTGTGATAGAAGGTGTACCCAATAGTTACCTTTGGGTATTCTATGAAGACGCACTTCTCGATTTGGGTTCGAGCTTATCGGTGAATTTTTTCACATAAGCATCACAACTCCAAACTTTTAAGAAACGACAGCTTAGGTTTCTTGCTAAACCATAGTTCATACGGTGTCATCTCAACGGATTTAGATGGTGCCCTATTAAACGTGAATGCAGCTGTCTCTAATGCATAACCCCAAAATGATATTGGTAAATCGGTAAGAGACATCATTGATCGCACCATATCAAAATAAAGTACGGTTATGACGTTCGGACACACCATTACGTTATGGTGTTCCATGTGGCGTGAGCTGTGAAACTATTCCACATTGTTTTATATGAAGGCCAAACTCGTAACTCAAATATTCTCCTCCACGATCAGATCGTAGAAACTTTATTTTCTTATTACGATGATTCTCCACTTCACTCTGAAATTATTTGAACTTTTCAAATGTTTCAGACTTGTGCTTCATTAAGTAGATATACTCATATCTGCTCAAATCATCTTGTGAAGGTCGAAAATAACGATACTTGCCGTGAGCTTTAACACTCATCGGACCGCATACATCGGTATGTATTATTTCCAATAAGTCATTTGCTCGCTCCATTGTTTGGAGAACGAGTCTTTAGTCATCTTGCCCATAAGGCATGGTTCGCAAGCATCAAGTGATTCATAATCAAGTGATTCCAAAATCCCATCAGCATGGAGTTTCTTCATCGCTTTACACCAATATGACCTAAACGGCAAGCCACAAATAAGTTGCACTATCATTATTAACTTTGCATCTTTTGGCATCAATATTATGAATATGTGTATTACTACGATCGAGATCCAACAAACTATTTTTATTGGGTGTATGACCATTGAAGGTTTTATTCATTTAAATGTAACAACAATTATTCTTTGACTTTAAATGAATAACCGTTTTGAAAACTATTTTCATTGGGTGTATGACCATCGAAGGTTTTATCCATTTAAACAGAACAACAATTATTCTTTGACTTTAAATGAATAACCGTTTTGCAATAAACATGATCAAATCATATTCATGCTCAACGCAAACACCAAATAACATTTATTTAGGTTTAACACTAATCCCGAAAGTATAGGGAGTGTGGGATGATGATCATATCAATCTTGGAACTACTTCCAACACTCATCGTCACTTCCCCTTCAACTAGTTTCTGTTCATTCTGCAACTCCCGTTTCGAGTTACTACTCTTAGCAACTGAACCAGTATCAAATACCGAGGGGTTGCTATGAACACTAGTAAAATATACATCAATAATCTATATATCAAATATACCTTTGTTCACTTTGCCATCCTTCTTATCCGCCAAACACTTGGGGTAGTTCCGCTTCAAAGTGACCAATTCCATTGTAGCAAAAGCACTTAGTCTCGTGCTTAGGTCCAGACTTGGGCTTCTTCACCGAGTAGCAACTTGCTTGCCGTTCTTTTGAAGTTCCCTTCTTCCCTTTGCCCTTTTCCTTGAGACTAGTGGTCTTGTCAATCATCAAAACTTGATGCTCTTTTCTTGATTTCTACCTTCGTCGATTTCAGCATCACGAAGAGCTTGGGAATTACTTTTGTCATCCCTTGCATATTATAGTTCATCACGAAGTTCTACTAACTTGGTGATGGTGACTAGAGAATTCTGTCAATCACTATCTTATCTGGAAGATTAACTCCCACTTGATTCAAGCGATTGAAGTACCTGACAATCTGAGCACATGCTCACTAGTTGAGCGATTCTCCTCCATCTTTTAGCTATAGAACTTGTTGGAGACTTCATATCTCTCAACTCGGTATTTGCTTGAAATATTAACTTCAATTCCTGGAACATCCCATATGGTCCATGACGTTCAAAACGTCTTTGAAGTCCCGATTCTAAGCCTTTAAGCATGGTGCACTAAACTATCAAGTAGTCATCATATTGAGCTAGCCAAACGTTCATAACGCCTCGCATCTGCTCCTGCAATAGGTTTGTCACCTAGCGGTGCATGAAGGACATAATTTTTCGTGCAGCAATGAGGATAAACCTCAGATCACGGATCCAATCCGCATCATTGCTACTAACATTTTTCAACATAATTTTCTCTAGGAACATATCAAAATAAACATATGAAAGCAACAAACATAGGGAAGCAACAACGCGAGTCATTGATCTACAACATAATTTGCAAAATACTGCCAGGACTAAGTTCATGATAAATTAAAGTTCAATTAATCATATTACTTAAGAACTCCCACTTAGATAGGCATCTCTAGTCATCTAAGTGATTACGTGATCCAAATCAACTAAACCATGTCCGATCATCACGTGAGATGGAGTAGTTTCAATGGTGAACATCACTATGTTGATCATATCTACTATATGATTCACGCCGACCTTCGGTCTCCGTGTTCGAGGCCATATCTGTTATATGCTAGGCTCGTCAAGTTTAACCTGAGTATTCCACGTGTGCAACTGTTTTGCACCGTTGTAGATGGACGTAGAACTTATCATACCCGATCATCACGTGGTGTCCGGGTACTACTGAACTTTGGCAACGGTGCATACTCGTGGAGAACACTTCTTGATAATTTTAGTGAGAGATCATCTTATAATGCTACCGTCAATGAAAGCAAGATAAGATGCATAAAGGATAAACATCACATGCAATCAATATAAGTGATATGATATGGTCATCATCATCTTGTGCTTGTGATCTCCATCGCCGGCACCGCCATGATCACCATCGTCACCGGTAGCGACACCTTGATCTCCATCGTAGCATCGTTGTCGTCTCGCCAACTATTGCTTCTACGACTATCGCTACTCCTTAGTGATAAAGTAAAGCAATTACATGGCGTTGCATTTCATACAATAAAGCGACAACCATATGGCTCCTGCCAGCTGCCGATAACTCGGTTACAAAACATGATCATCTCCTACAATAAAATATAGCATCACGTCTTGACCATATCACATCACAACATGCCCTGCAAAAACAAGTTAGACGTCCTCTACTTTGTTGTTGCAAGTTTTACGTGGCTGCTACGGGCTGAGCAAGAACCGTTCTTACCTACGCATCAAAACCACAACGATAGTTTGTCAAATAGACTCGCTTTAACCTTCTCAAGGACCGGGCGTAGTCATACTCGGTTCAACTAAAGTGAGAGAGAGACACCCGCGGTCACCTTTAAGCAATGAGTGCTCGGGCGGTGAAACCAGTCTCGCGTAAGCGTCTGCGTAATGTCGGTCCGGGCCGCTTCATCTCACAATACCGCTGAACCAAAGTATGACATGCTGGTAGGCAGTATGACTTGTATCGCCCACAACTCACTTGTGTTCTACTCGTGCACATGACATCAACGCATAAAACCAGGCTCGGATGCCACTGTTGGGGAACGAGTAATTTCAAAATTTTCCTACGATCACGCAAGACCATGGTGATGGCATAGCAACGAGAGGGAGAGTGTCCGCCCACGTACCCTCGTGAGACCGAAAGCGAAGCGTTATAACAACGCTGTTGATGTAGTCGACGCCTTCACGATCCGACCGATCCAAGCACCGAACGTCACGGCACCTCCGAGTTCGCACACGTTCAGCTCGATGGCGATCCCGGACTCGATCCAGCAAAGTGTCGGGATGAGTTCCACAAGACGACGGCGTGGTGGCGATGTTGATGCTCCACCGACGCAGGGCTTCGCCTAAGCTCCGCGACGATATGACTTCTCCGCGCAGGCTTCGCCTAAGCTCTACTGACGATATGACCAAGTGGAATATGGTGGAAGGGGGCACCGCACACGGCTAAGGAAAGATCCGTAGATCAACTTGTGTGTCATGGGGTGCCCCCTGCCCCCGTATATAAAGGAGCCAAGGGGGGTGCGGCCAGCCTTGGGGAGGCGCGCCTGGAGGAGTCCTACTCCCACCGGGAGTAGGACTCCCCCTCCTAGTTGGATTAGGATTGGAGGAGGGGAAGAGGAAGGGCGCCGCCTCTCCTTGTCCTATTCGGACTAGAGGGGGGAGGGGGGCGCGCAGCCCACCTGGCCGGCCCTTCCTCTTCTCTCTTATGGCCCATTAAGGCCCATAGACCTCCCGGGGTTCCGTAACCCCGGTACTCCGCAATTTCGATTTCACTCGGAACACTTCCGATGTCCAAATGTAGGCTTCCAATATATCAATCTTTATGTCTCGACCATTTCGAGACTCCTCGTCATGTCCGTGATCACATCCGGGACTCCGAACAACCTTCGGTGCATCAATACTTATAAACTCATAATGAACTGTCATCAAAACGTTAAGCGTGCGGACCCTACGGGTTCGAGAACTATGTAGACATGACCTAGAACCATTCTCGGTCAATAACCAATAGCGGAACCTGGATGCCCATATTGGTTCCTACATATTCTACGAAGATCTTTATCGGTCAAACCGCATAACGACATACGTTGTTCCCTTTGTCATCGGTATGTTACTTACCCGAGATTCGATCGTCGGTATCCAATACCTATTTCAATCTCGTTCTCGGTAAGTCTCTTTACTCGTTCGTAATACATCATCTCACAACTAACTCATTAGTTTTAATGCTTGCAAGGCTTAAGTGATGTGTATCACCGAGAAGGCCCGAGATACCTCTCCGACAATCGAGTGACAAAACCTAATCTCAAATACGCCAACCCAACAAGTACCTTTGGAGACACCTGTAGTACTCCTTTATAATCACCCAGTTATGTTGTGACGTTTGGTAGTACCCAAAGTGTTCCTCCGTAAACGGAGTTGCATAATCTCATAGTTACAGGAACATGTATAGGTCATGAAGAAAGCATTAGCAACATACTAAGCGATCAAGTGCTAAGCTAACGGAATGGGTCATGTCAATCACATCATTCTCCTAATGATGTGATCCCATTAATCAAATGACAACACATGTCTATGGTTAGGAAACATAACCATCTTCGATTAATGAGCTAGTCTTGTAGAGGCATACTAGTGACTATCTGTTTGTCTATGTATTCACACATGTATTATGTTTCCGGTTAATACAATTCTAGCATGAATAATAAACATTTATCATGATATAAGGAAATAAATAATAACTTTATTATTGCCTCTAGGGCATATTTCCTTCACAATGTCGGTGTCAAAACCGGCGGATCTCGGTTAGGGGGTCCCGAACTGTGCGTCTAGGCGGATGGTAACAGGAGACAAGGGACATGATGTTTTTACCCAGGTTCGGGCCCTCTCGATGGAGGTAATACCCTACTCCTGCTTGATTAATATTGATGATATGGGTAGTACAAGAGTAGATCTACCACGAGATCAGAGAGGCTAAACCCTAGAAGCTAGCCTATGGTATGATTGTTGTTCTTCCTACGGACTAAAACCCTTCGGTTTATATAGACACCGAATAGGGTTAGGGTTACACAGAGTCGGTTACAATGGTAGGAAATCTACATATCCGCATCGCCAAGCATGCCTTCCACGCCAAGGAAAGTCCTATCCGGACACGGAACGAAGTCTTCAATCTTGTATCTTCATAGTCTAGGAGTCCGGCCAAAGATGATAGTTCGGCCATCCGGACACCCCCTAGTCCAGGACTCCCTCAGCGAGGTTGACAAGTATTCATGGGTACCTACACAAAAGAGACACAAACCAAAGAAAGTGTGTGCGTGGTAAATGTACACATCATCCATCATGATGTGTATGTGCATGTGTGAGTTAGTACAAGATAAGCATCGCTCAAACAAATTTGATGCATGGTATAAGAACATGTCATCCATCATGAAAGAATAGTTGTTATGTATAACATGATGGTGATGCGAATCTAGCATGCAAGTATATGGCAAATCAATAGCATTTTCATTCATGGGGAGCATATGGTGCACACAAGTATTGGGATCATGCAAAGGATAGGATGGATCAAAATCTCCTAAAATGTATGAGGAAACTACGGGGGTGTCCTCATGAGCAATAGTGGAAACATCATATGGAGAAAATGGAGAACATCCAAAACAATGCATATCCAAAGCTAGGTGGTCATGGCATGGCATATGAGATAAATGATGCAAAGGAAGCACATCAATATCATCACAAGAAAAACAAATGCTAATAACCAAGGGCTTGTCATCTATGCCATATGTGCAAATTGGGTTAATTTTAATGGCATATGCATAGTCACTACGATGAGATTGCAAATATGACATATTGTTGATCTCATATATAGCATATGACAAGTCAAGAGGATTGTCAAACATGATGTGTCCGAGAGAATTATATAAGAAATCCTATGTGACATGGCATCACAACTAATAGACTCCACATGGCAATCATCAAACTCATCATAAATGGGTAAATCGTCGCATGGGGAAGTCGCACTAGCATGAAGCATGACAATAGGTGGATCAACATCATGCAAGAAATCAATGTCAAGAATGTCCACTAGTGGGACTAGAGCATCACCATCACCTATGGTACCTTGTGCATTCCACTCAAGTGGTGTAGGTGAGGTGGCAAAGACCAAATGGTGGTCATCATCATCCACTTGATGGAACCATGTGGGGGGTGCATCATATTCCACCATGGCCATCGTCTTGTCCAAAGGGAGGACGAAGTCGTCGAGGATCGACGCGTCATCATATATGGCACCTAGCACCAAAGGAGAAGACACAATAGAGGTAGATGTTAAGTCGTTAGAAATCATAGTGGCCTCACATGCCCTATCAACTACCTCACTCTCTCTATGTGGTGGTGGCTCACTCGCTCCCTCAAGGTAGGTGCACTCAATGTCACATATGGTGGAGTCACTCAAATCACTCAAGTGGTGGTGGTGGCTCTCCTCACATGGGAATTGTGGCAACTCATCACATATGGGGCTAGTGGTGAAGTCACTCTCACTCTCAATATGGTGGCACAAGTCACACAAGTCATCATACGTCGCCGTGGTCGAAGGGAAAATCCCGTGCTCAACCATCTCGTCATCGCCGCCGTGGATGAAGGCCGAAGATGGCACATCATCGCTCTCCTCCATGACCGAAGGGAAAATCCCATGCTCGATCATCTCGTCACTGTCGTCGTGGATGAAGGCCGATGTAGGCATACTCGTCGGAGGTAGGCGAAGATGCCACACGTTCAAAGGCGAAGATGCCTTGATAACACTTGGCAAAGATGCCAAAGTGGTGGTAGTAGCCGTAGCTTCATCTCGGTGGTGACGGAGTTGTTGTAGTCGATGGTGCTCTTCATCGCCATACACCTTGGGCTTGCAGTCGTCTCGAAGATGATGATGGTGCCACGTGGTACTTGCATCTTGTGGCTGCTCCAAAGACTTGCGACCTGAGCATCTCCACCTTGAAGATGACGAAGAGGAAGAAGACTTGTAGTTGGCCCACACGTGTCGGATGTCATCCAATTGTGCATCCAACATGGTATCGATGTAGTCCCTTGTCCATGCTTCGCATTGGCGAATGTCGACGGTGAGTCGCTCAATGCCTCGCGTTACTCGTTGTAGTCCGAAGATGGGCATTTTGGTGATGTAGTTGTTCGCGCCATCGTTGTCGTGGAAGACCGGAGATGAAATGCCTTGCCTATCCATCACAAGACTCGAGCAAATGTGAGTGGAAGAAAGGAAAGAACTAGACCAATGTACCTTATCCAATGTTGAAGATGGATCAGTGATCACTCAATAATGTTTCAAGGAAATAACACAATTGGTACCGAATCTTGTCAATTCTCACACCTACACAAGAAAGGCTTATGGTGAGCTCAATGAGGATAGTGGCAAAAAATTTGATGCAAAGTGTTAGCAAGAGTCAATAATGTTGGAAAAGATTCACAAATTCGCAAGTGAAACAAGTAGACCAATAGCAATATGGGGCACATGGAAACACACACACGGATAAATAAATGGGGTCGTGCAACCAAGGATTGAGCACAAAATGTGGAATCCACGGAAAATGCTCGTGTTGCACAACTCGAGAGAGACACTAGCACGATTGCTCAATAGGCGGATATGACACTTGTGCACAACCTATAGGATGCAAAATGTATGATCTTTCTATCCCAAGTATGATATGTGTATGATGTTACCGATGTTCTTCTCAAGGTGATCCAAGATGATCGGATATGACAATCTTATGTGCAATGTGGTATGATGCTATGGCTCTTGCTCACAAGCTTCTTTGCTCTATTTTTGCTTAAAATCTTATTCTTTTTTTTTGATATGGCCACTTATGCGAAATGCACAAACCAAGATAACAATTGTGTATATGCGGGAAGAATCTTGTGACACAAGGGATGATATGATGATACCAAGATGATACCAATATGATATGGTATGTATGCAATGGAAGGTACGGATCACTAATGTGCACAAGTAACGTTTCCGGCAATACACAATGGCTAGTCTTGATAGGCAAGTGATGCAAAATGGGCTAAGGTGTTAACAATGTAATGGCAAGAATGTACAATGAAGGGATACCACGATACCAAGGTGATATGGAGGTTACCGTTCTTGCTTACGGTTAGGTTGTAAAAATGGTAAAGCGGTCGATGTTGAATCCATGTCGAAGGTGAGCGGTGGTTTTGTCGATGTCGAACCATTCCTAGTTAGCCGAAACACCGTAGGAAACGAAAAAACTACAAACTCAAAATCTCAAAGGAAAATGTCAAATGGTGGTAGCGGGATGCGTTGGTGGTTCTGGAGTTAGCAATGCGTAAGTGGTGGTGGTGATTGATGACAAAGCAACCAACCCTAAGTAGCCAAACGCCTTAGGAGACTCAAGTCACCGCTCAAGCAACCACAAATCCTAAATGGAGCAAAATGGGTTAAGTTGCAGAAAGCGATGGTGGTATGGTGGAAGATATGGTGGAGGACCTATGCAAAGATGCCAAAACGCCAAATTTTTGATGGAGTTAAATGGTGTTGCAACCTATCTAGATGGATGGGGGATGTCAATAGCTACTCAACGAGCTAAAGAACGTCAAAATTGGACTCCGGGAGCAAAAGTTATGGCCGAAACGATTTTCGTTGGTGAGCTGAAACTGGGAGGTGCGGGTGCCCGGGGGTTGGAGGTGCGGTCACCCGGGGTGGTCAGGGGCGAACAGCCCGGGGGTGCGGGAGCCTGGGGCTCGGGGTGCGGGCACCCGGGGGGGGGGGTCAGCGGGGATGCACGTGGGAGGGGGGGGGGGTCCGGTGCCCAGGGTGTGAGGTCCGGGTGCCCGGGGGTCACGGATTTGGGCGGAAATTCGTGGGAAAATGGGAGAAATTGGTGGATTTCGTGGAGAGAAAGGTGGAGATGGACGGGGGGAATGCTAGATCCACTTGAAACCAAGCAAATCCATAGATCAAATCCAACAAAACCTCATCAAACCAACAAATCACAAAAAATTTGGGGCTATATTTGGTGGGGAATTTTCAAAATTGGGGGAGAACACAACAAAATTAGGCAGGAGAACAAGAAGGGGGCTCCAATTTCATGAGAAACCATGGCTCATGATACCAAGATGTTGTAGGGTGGAATCCTAGAGGGAGATCTTTCACGAATTGGAGGGGAAATCCCCAAGAACAAGAAGAACACAAAGGGGGAAAACAACAGGAACACTCAAATTAAATTTATCCAAGCACACATATGCTAGATCCAATCACACAAAGAGAGATACAAAGGTCCAAATCCAACACAAGAAGATACAAGATGAAGCTAGTTCATCCCAATCCTATGAGGAGAGAGGTCTTGATGATCCTATGATGGGGATCCTTCCCTAGATGGGGTCTTGATATCCACAAGAGGATCTTCTCCCTTAGGAGGTCATGATCTCCATGAGGAGGAAGATGAGAAAAGCTCTCTCTTTGTCTATCCAATACTTTGCTATCCCCTCTAATGAGATAGGGAAGGGGTATATATAGCCTAGGGACGAAATAGAGGGGAGGGGGGATACAAGGGTCAAAAACCCCAACTTGCACGCATGCGTTCTCGGACGGGTCCGGGCACCCGGGGTAAAGTGGCCCGGGCACCCGGGGATGGTGCGGCTGTAGGTGGCCGGGCACCCGGGGCCGAAGGGCCGGGCATCCGGGCTGGTCAGGGCCGGCTGTAGGTGGCCCAGGCACCCGGGGGTTCCGAGCCCAGCCGACTGGAGGCATGGGCTGGACACCTGGGGAGGCCAAGGCCGGGCACCCGGGCGGGGTTGGCGGCACCAGGAGGCAGGCCGGGCACCCGAGGCTCCAAGGCCAGGCACCCGGGGCAGGCCAAGGGGGTGCAGGCACCCGACCCCTCCAAGTTCGGGCACCCGGGGCCAGCAGGGGCCACACCCAGGTCAGGGCCGGGCACCCGGGGTAGCCAGGGGCTCCGCCGGCTGTAGGTGAGGGCCAGGGTGGTCTGGTACCTCCTTTGCTTCGTGCTTCTCGTGTGTCCTTCTTCCGTCTCCTCCTCTGTAGGTCTCCGGTGAACTTGGTGATTCCTCCGTGCTTCCTCGTGACGATCTCCGAAGTACCTAAGAATGCACAACATGTCTCTTTGAGGTAGAATCCCATTCTCAAGTGAATTCGGACGAAACTCGGAGAGGAAAGAGTTAACCTCGGTTTTGACGGTGTGTGCACGTGCTCTTGTCATTGGTCCATGAGGTGCTTGACGAGTTGTAGTAGAGTCCATGGGGATGAGCGAGGGATGCTCCGCATCAGAAATGCAAGCACTTCAAGGCGAGGCAGATCACAGGAAGAAGCCCGCCATGTGTACCGGTGATCACGTACTTGCTATGGTCAATGATTTAAAAGTGATCTTCGGACAGGGTCCCTGCGGACTATCTGTTCCGAATGACGCTGAGGGACACACACCCATGTGGAAGAAGAAATCTATATTTTGGGACCTACCCTACTGGAAAGACCTAGAGGTCCGCTCTTCAATCGACGTGATGAACGTGACGAAGAACCTTTGCGTGAATTTGCTAGGCTTCTTGGGCGTGTATGGGAAGACAAAAGATACAGCGGAGGCACGGGAGGACCTGCAGCATTTGCATAAAAAAGACGGCATGCCTCCAAAGCAGTATGAAGGTCCTGCCAGCTACGCTCTTACCAAAGAAGAGAAGGAAATCTTCTTTGAATGCCTGCTCTTTATGAAGGTCCCGTCTGGCTACTCGTTGAATATAAAGGGAATAACAAATATGGCAGAGAAAAAGTTCCAGAACCTAAAGTCTCATGACTGCCACGTGATTATGACACAACTGCTTCTGGTTGCATTGAGGGGGCTTCTACCGGAAAACGTTCAATTAGCCATTGTGAAGCTATGTTCATTCCTCAATGCGATCTCTCAGAAGGTGATCGATCCAGAAATCCTACCAAGGTTAAGGAGTGATGTGGCGCAATGTCTTGTCAGTTTTGAGCTGGTGTTCCCACCATCCTTCTTCAATATCATGACACACGTCCTAGTTCATCTAGTCGACGAGATTGTCGTTCTGGGCCCTACATTTCTACACAATATGTTCCCTTTTGAGAGGTTCATGGGAATCCTAAAGAAATATGTCCGTAACCGCGCTAGGCCAGAAGGAAGCATCTCCATGGGCCATCAATCAGAGAATGTCATTGGGTTTTGTGTTGACTTCATTCCTGACCTTAAGAAGATAGGTCTCCCTCAATCGCGGTATGAGGGGAGACTGGGTGGAATAGGCACGCTAGGAGGGGACTCAATAGTATGTAGGGACGGGCATTCTTGGTCTCAAGCACACTATACGGTTCTACATAATTCTACCTTGGTGACCCCGTATGTCGATGAACACAAGAACATTCTACGCTGCAAACACCCGGACCGGTGTGACGATTGGATTACATGTGAACACATCAGGATTTTCGGCAGTTGGTTCCAAACACGTCTCAGGTGTGACAACACTGTTTTTGATGACATGTACTCGTTGGCGAGGGAACCATCTTCGAATGTAATGACTTACAAAGGGTACGAGATAAATGTGAATACATTTTACACGATCGCCCAAGATCAAAAGAGCACCAACCAAAATAGTGGTGTCCGCTTTGATGCAGCAACCAAGAGGGGAAATGACACATATTATGGTTACATAGTGGACATATGGGAACTTGACTATGGATGTGATATTAAGGTCCCTTTGTTTAAGTGCAAATGGGTCAATCTGTCAGGAGGTAGGGTACAGGTAGACCCACAATACGGAATGACATCAGTGGATCTGAACAATCTGGGGTACACACACGAGCCATTCGTCTTAGCCAATGATGTGGCACAGGTTTTCTATGTGAAGGACATGTCTACCAAACCGAGAAAAAGAAAAGATAAGGAAGCGGATACATCATACGATGAGCCAAAGCGCCACATAGTTCTTTCAGGAAAAAGAGACATCGTGGGATTGGAGGTCAAGACAGACGTGTCTGAAGATTATGAAAAGTTTCATGAAATTCCCCTTCAAGTCAAGGCTGACCCAAGCACCGTGTTAAACGATGAAGATTATCCATGGTTACGGTGCAATAAGCAAAGAAAACAAGCGAAGAAAAGTGAAGACTTTCTATCAACAACTATTATGATGATGCCTTTGATGCAGAATATCACTGCAGTTATATTTGAACAAATGAAATCCCTTTGTAACATATGAGTTTTCGTCCAAACCCTGATACTTCCAAAGAGATTGTCTTGTTTTGTACACGAAGTGCATCCAGTTTTTGTCGTAACCCTCTCAACTTTTTAGCACATGCTATGTGTGTGAAATGATGATACCATGCCACCTTTCAACCTTTTCAGAGTTCATTTGAAATGCTTTTATAAACCTCTAGTATTATTGAAACTAAAATTATATAAAATTTATGCAACTAAAATTATCAAAGTATTTTCTGTTCAAAACATTAAAAGCAAAAAGAATTTTCATAAAATAAATAAAAAAAGGAAAAAAGAAAAGAAAATAAATAAGTAGAAACAAAATAAAATAAATAAGTAGAAACAAAATAACTTTAATAAATAAGTAGAAACAAAATAAACTTTAATAAAGTAAAATAAAGAAACTTTAATAAAATAAATAAAAATAGCAATAGTATGTAGAAACAAAATAAAATAAATAAAGCAAAAAAAGAATTTTCATAAAATAAATAAAATGCAAAAAAGAAAAGTAAATAAATAAGTAGAAACAAAATAAACTTTAATAAATAAGTAGAAACAAAATAAACTTTAATAAATAAGTAGAAATAAAATAAACTTTAATAAAATAAAATAAATAAACTTTAATAAAATAAATAAATATAGCAACAGTAAGTAGAAACGAATAAAATAAATAAAGCAAAAAAAGTGCCACCTACTGGGCCACCACAGCCTGAATACGACTAGAAACCCAATCATGGGCCAGGATTCAGGCCCACAGGATGCCCAGTAGGCCCACATGCACACACTAACAGGTTAGGTCCGAAAGCCTGCAGTTGAGAGGAGCTCGAGAGGGTGGGCGCAGCAGCACTTATAAACCACTCTCGAGCTCTCTCAACTAGCGAGGTGGGACTAAACTTTGGCCACGACGCGGGCACCACAGGGCCTTTGGTCCCGGTTGGTGGAACCAACCAGGACTAAAGGGGTGCATTGGTACCGGTTTATGGCACCAACCAGGACCAATGCCCCCCCTTTAGTCCCGGTTGGTCCCACCAACCGGACTAAAGGGGGGGCATTGGTCCCCAAAGGTGCCATGAAGCGGGACCAATGCTCCGGTATATAAGCAAGACTTGTCAAAATTTCAGTTTTCATCCATTCCCCCAATGGCCCCGACCTCCAAGACTTGTCAAAAATTTAGTTTTCATCCATTCCCCCTTGACGCCCCGACCTCCACGACGCCGCCAGTTGCCGCCGCCGCCGCTGCCGCGCCGCCGCCGCCGCCGCCGTCTGCCCCGCTGCGTCGTTGCCGCGCCAGATCTGCCCGACACTGCCACGTCGCCGCCCTGCCGTCACGCCTCTCGCCGTCGCCGCCCTGCCTCCGCGACCTCGCCGTCGTCCAACGCCTCCCCGACCTTGCCGTCACCTCCGCCTCCCCGACCCCACCGTCGCCTCCTCATGCCCGCCCCTACCCTGCCCCGCGTGCGCCGCCTTTGCCTCAAGCCAGCCCCGACCTCGCCGTCGTGGCCGCGCCGCCAACAAAGAGCCCCCACAAGACCTACCCTGCCCCTGCCCCTGCCCCGCCACAGATGATGTTTTTTTTTGTTCATAGATGTGATGCTTTTTTTTCATATATGTTCATGTATGGATATATGTATGATGTTTTTTTGCATATATGTTGATGTAATATTATTTTCCTGCATATATATATATATATATATATATATATATATATATATGATGTTTTTTTTGTTCATAGATGATCATATATATGATGTATGCATCGATGTGGATGGAATATGATGTTTTTTTGTTCATAGAATATGATGTTTTTTTATTCATAGATTTTTTTTGTTCATGAGAGAGGCTGGGACGTCGAGGAAGTTGTACTGTTTAGGGTTAGGGTCATCGAGGAAGAAGGAAAATAAGGAAAAAAATAAAAGAGGAAGAAGGAAGAAGGAGAAGAAGAAGGAGAAGAAGAGGAGAAAATAAATAAGAGTAAGTAGAAGAAAAAATGATAAGAAGAAGGAATAGAGGAGAAGAAGAAAAAATAGAATTTTTTTTCTTCTTCTCCTATATTCCTTCTTCTTCTCCTATATTTCTTCTTCTTCTTCTTCTTCTTCTTTCTTCTTCTTCTTCTTCTTCTTCTTCTTCTTCTTCTTCTTCTTCTTCTTCTTCTTCTTCTTCTTCTTCTTCTTCTTCTTCTTCTTCTTCTTCTTCTTCTTCTTCTTTTTATCGGGAATGAGGGTGTTGAGGATCGCCGAGGGGTCGAGGGTCGGGAACTAGGCTAGAGGGTCGCGAGGTTCACAGAGGGGTCGAGGGTCGTCGAGGCCGGTCGAGGGTCAAGGGTTTGAGGGTCGAGGGTCGAGGGTTCAAGGGTTTGACGATCGTCGAGGGGCCGAGGGTTCAAGGGTCGAGGGTCGTCGAGGGGTCGAGGGTTCGAGGGTCGAGGATCGCCGAGGGGTCGAGAGGTTGCCTAGTGTCAAAGTATTGAAGAAATTCATGGCTTCATCATTAGCCGGAAATAACCGGGGCATGATGGTACGAAGTTCTCCAAAGTTATTCTGGAACGGAGTCCCGGATAGGATAATCCACCTTTTGGTACAAATTTCAGCAAAGGCCTTCAAAATAGTGATATTCGGAAGGCTCTTGCTGTACTTTGTACCAAAAGCTAATTATCCTATCTGGGATTCCGCCTGCATAACTTTGAGAGTTTGCACCATCATGCTCACATTTTTACCGATGATGAAGACATGGTTTTGTTGAATCCTTTGACACTAGACAAACGTGACATGAGGGGGTCGAGGGTCGGGAACTAGGGTAGAGGGTTGTGGATCGCCGAGCGGTCGAGGGTCGTGAACTAGCTAGGGTCGAGGGTCGAGGATCGCCGAGGGGTCGAGAGGTTGCCAAGTGTCAAAGTATTGAAGAAATCCATGGCTTCATCATTAGCCGTAAGTAACCGGGACATGATGGTACGAAGTTCTCCAAAGTTATTCTGGAACGAAGTCCCGAATAGGATAATCCGCCTTTTGGTAAAATTTCAGCATTGCCGATATACCCCCTCTCCGATAACTTCGACAGGAGGGGGGGGGGGGTCGATATATCCCCTCCCCGATAACATTTTTTCTATGTATATGTCATCGTTGTTGATATACCCCCTCTCCAATAACATTTGAGGATGGTCTATATATATGTCCCCGATAACATTTTTTCTATATATGTCGTCCCGATAACTTTGATATACCCCTCCCGATCTCTCATGTTTGTATATTAATTGCCATGTTGTAATATTTGCAGAAACTATGGATCATCAAAGAGACTTCGATCAAGAAGAGATATTGGGGGACATAATCCGCGACGGAGGTGATGTAGTCTTGTCGTTTCTCAACGACATCGAAGAAGGTCTGCAAGGAGAGGAAGCAGGCTCCGGTGACCGAACGGAGTCAGGATCAGCTGTTGCAAAGTCCGGCGAGGTATATATATATATACAGCCGGTCTATTATGCTAATATTAGCAGAATAACTATTCTGATAACACTTCCACACTGCATGCTCAACGCAAGTGCATGTCATTGTTTGAACCAAGTGTGCTGCAGTACTCTCACGAGTGAACTTCCCGTTGCAAAAAACTGCACGCTGTGTATTTTCGGTACCTTTTTGCTCTAGTTTTTTGACTGTTTGTTGGAATGAGACGTGTAATATACCGTTGAAAAGCTATGGATTAGGCACAACTTCTCCATGTTGAACACTTTTCAAGATTCCTCACGGTTTAAGAGCAGTTTTGAAAATGGTGCGGCCCATCATGAGTGGCAGCGAGCATTTTTTCGTGATTTCTTCTAAACCGCCCATCGGAATGAAGCAAATAATACACCGTTGGAAATATACCGTCGAGGCGCATATTTTTCATATTTATTATTTTCTCTAATTCATTACGGTTTAAGAGCAGTTTCAAATTTACTAAATCGTGGAATTCTGTTCAAATTTTTTCAAATTTTCGGTACTGTTTTCGCTTCAGTTTTCTAACCGTTTGTCGAAATGAGGCGTATGATACACCGTTGGAAAGCTACGGATGAGGCGCAACTTTCATATGTTAAAATGTTTTTAAGATTCCTTACGGTTTTTAGTTAGTTTTAAAAATCGTGCGGCTGACGATGAGAGGCAGCGGCCGTTTTTCACGAAATTTTCACAAACCGCTGACTGGAATGATTCAAATCATATGCCGTTGGAAAGATATCGACGAGGCGCAACTCCTTCATGTAGAACACTCACTCTAATTCCTTACGGTTTAAGAGCAGTTTTAAAATTACCAAAAAGCGGACACTCTGTTTTTCACGAGACCAAAATCGTCGTGTGTACTGCATCGGACAGAAGAACACACTGCTTCAAACTGAAAACTGCACTGGAACAGACAGTCAAATGAACTTCATGATTTATTTTTGTCGGACATAAACTTTCTTGCATAAGTTTTTGTTGTCTTTTTTTCAACTTGTGTTTGAATGAAAGTGGACCGCAACACTCTCGAAAGTGAACCGCAACACTACCAAAAGTGAACCTCATGACTTTTTCTTGTCTTTTTTTCGTACTTATTAATTTTTTACGGGCGTTGAACAAGCGAGTGGGCCATAGGGCTGAGCGAGTGAACTACATCTAATATAGAAGCGAGCTTCATTTTGAGATTTTTTTTGTTTTGTGTTTACCAAGTGGAAAACATAGGAGTTTTATAGCATACAAAATTTGCACTCTCCACCAACCAAATCACGGTAATGAACCGCAGTTTTTACAATGAACTAATGAAGTGCAGTTTTCAACAACAACAAAATTGAATAATGGGGCATCCAATAGAACTACATCACTTCATCTTTTTCCTGCAAAAATTAGTAAAATGAACCTCAATAGCAAACCATAGCGAACTTCATTTGCGCTTTCTTTTATCTTCAGAAATCACAAAGTCAGTGAAGTGCAGAAGAGTACTGTCGTACCGCATGACACGCCCAGTCGTTCTACACAGTGGAGACCAGCAGCACGCTGTACCGCGGGCACACGCATTTTAGAAACATACATACATCCCCACGAGTAGAACAAAATAGTTGCACCCAGCTTATTGCACACCGTGGCCGAGCCAAATTGCACCACATTACATTGAGAGTTTTTCTTACAACGAATGAGCTATAGTTTCTCAACATTTTCTTACAACGTCTTTTGAAAATCTGGAAAATCAACAAAAAAAAAGTTACAACAGAACACCCAACCGCACCGCACCGAGGACCCAGGCGGACTGCAGTGCGATGCACAAGCAAAACCTGAAAAAAAAACAAGGTCCAAAACTGCAACAGAACGCCCGCAAAGCATGATCCTGCTGGTGTTCGGCAGCGTGTGCAGTGCTTGTGGAGAGGCTGGTCGGAGACTTAGCAGCTGCCACCCATCGTGGCTGGTGCGCCGTGAACTGCACGTCCGGGTCGACAGAGCAGCAGGCCATGAGTCAGCGAACTGCACATCGAGCTAGCTACGCCATGTGCGTGGAGAGCCATCGCCCCGAATCCACCACCAGCAGATTTAAACGGAACCCAGCGGCTCACCTGCCTCCGGCCACCGGGCTGTAGCAGAGCGCGAGGTGGTGGGAGGCAGCCGGATCCGTCGGCTTGTGGCTGCACAAGTGGCCGTGGAGGCCGGATCCGGTGGCGGAGGCGTCGCCAGGGGCTGGTGGCGGCTGGATCCGGTGGCGGAGGCGTCGCCAGGGGCCGGTGGCGGCCGGATCTAGTGGAGGAGGCGTCGCCAGGGGCCGGTGGCGGCCGGACCCGGTGGCGGAGGCGTCGCCAAGGGCCGGTGGCGGCCGGATCCCACCATGGCCGCGGGGGGCACCGACGGTTGGCGGGTGTTGGGGGGCGCGCCAGCCGTGGGAGGGTGCTAGGAGCACGCCGTCCTTAGGATTTAGATGGGGTCAATCACCGGTGGGAGGGGGCTCGGGCGCGCCAGCCGTGGAAGGTGGAGGGGAGGTGGGAGGAAGCGGCGGGGTAGGAAGAGGTTGGGAGGAGGGGGGTCGTGCACGATCGATAGCGTGAGGACTCAGGAGGCGGGTGGTTTCGGTGGGTGGGTTGCCTTTTTTTCTTGTGTGTGTTCGGGTCGGAGAGGAGGTGTGCAGAATAAGAGATTTGTGTGCAGAATAAGTGTCTTAAGAGATGTTATCATAATAGACCTACCCTATATATATATATAAATTAATTAATTAAGCCTGTGCTTACTAGCTAATTGATGCATTAATTGTTTTGGTATGTACATATATTAACTCTTCTTTCTTCTTTTATATAGCCCTCCGGATCAAGCAATACTTCAGTAAAGAAACGAGGCCTGAAGAAAAAGTTGCGCCTGGATGAAAGGTTCACGATCACAGAAATCGCGTGCGATGGCCAACCGATTAAACCCCTTCGGACCAAGGAAGCATTTTCTGCTCAGTGCGGGGTTCTTGTTAGGGACATGATCCCGATCAGCATCGAGCTATGGAATGAGCCTAAGAAGGAAGAGCTTCAAGTTTCTTTTTGTCGAAAATAGACAGAAAGAAGATCTTTCGAAAGCGCTGAAGGTAAATTTCACCCTACCAGAAGAGGAGGATCCGGAGAATCCAGTTATAGAGGCATTGATCAAGTCCTGTGCTCCCAAGAAGATGGCAGATCTATTAAGGAGGTGGAAGAATGAGTTGAAAACAACGTATGTCGACCAAGACAAGACTCCAGAATTGACCGGCCGATTTGAGAAGATAAGAGATCACTGGCCCGCATTTGTGCCCAACATGACATCGGAGAGGAGTAAGAAGATGTCAAGGACTAACAAGATAAATGTTGCAAAGAAGGAGTATCACCATCGCATGGGGTCAGGTGGCTACCTCAAAGCCCGACCGTTGTGGGAGAAGGCTGAGCAGGACCTGATTGCTAAAGGGGTCAAACCAGAGACATTGCACTGGCCAGACCATTGTAGGACTTGGTTCTTCGGGGCTGGTGGAACATTGGACCCTGAAACAGGGAAGTGTTGCTGGACGGACGAGCAACGTGCAACACCCGTCACGAAGCTTCGGAAAGCAATCAACAAAGTGCGGGAAGGGAAGTTCATTCCCGACAGAGAGAACAACGAGCGCACAAGGGCCCTCGGGAATCCTGAGCACCCCGGATTTAACACGAGGCACGCCAGTTCACAGGTAAGGTTGGGTTTCCCAACGCACGATTACAAAACCCAAGAGAGGAGGAGGAAAGTGGAGCAAAGCAAACTGCAGGAGCTTAAGGCAAGGGTAAGAAAGCTAGAGGAATGAGATGTTGAGAACCAGCAGCTGCGAGATCCTGCCCAAGAATCTACCCCAGAAGCTACCCCGCCATCTCAGCGGAGAAGCAGCGTGGCTTCCACCGAGCTTGTTCAGCAGCCTGACTTGACAGGTCCTAGCTATTTTGTGGATTTTATCACGGATTCACACCAGTGCCACCTTATGATGCAATGGGATAAGCTCAAAGTCAAGGCAGATGTTGGCTCTGTGTTACCTCCTTCACCTGGAGCAACTTTTCACTGCCGTCCGATTCCAAAATCCTATGCTGTTGTGATGGTGGACGAAATAACGGAGGGATTTGAGGAGCTCCAGCTTGACCACCCTACAGGTGATGGGGAGACTCAGCTGGGTCTTGCTATGCATACTCCGTGTCTATGGCGGAAGGAGCACATCAAGCTTCGAACTTCACGGCCTCGCTAGTCACCGGGCACTCCGCCTCCTCCGTCTCCTCCTCCTCCAGCGAGTGATCAGGGCACTCTGCCTCCTGCTCCGGCGTGTGAGGGCGGCAGTACTCCGCCTCCTTCTTCGCCCGCTCTGGCGCGTCCGAGCAGCCCACCTCCTCCTTCGTCACCTTGTAAGAAACGGCGGAACACAGACGCCGCTGCTCCGGCTGCTCCGGTGCGTCGTAGCAGTCCGCCTCCGGCTGCTCTGCCTCTTAAGCAACGAAAGAAGACAGCGGCAGCCGCTCTGGCTGCTCCGACGTCTAGCAGTACAGCCAGAGGCGGGAGGCAATACAGATACGGTCCATCGTCTCTCAAGCCTCTAGAGAAGTTACCATACGAGAGGAGCGAGGAGGAAAACCAGAAGATCTGTAAAGGCCAAGTGAATGACTTCTTTCAATCGGTAAAAAGCTAAGAAACATCCACCTCCGGCGGAGAAGATAGATCCGGTGAAAGCGAAGCGCACTTTGGATGCCCTGCAGCGACCATCACCGCCTCCGCCGCAATCCAACTATGACCGCATCATTGAAAGGACATATAAGGAAGCAGAGCGGTCGGGAACTACTTGCACTGATCAAAGGCTAGCAGAACGAAGAAAGGGAAAAAAATCCCGAGCTCGGTGAACAAGCGAAGCAATCGTGCCCCCCCGCTCAATGTGTCTAGCAATATCGTCGCTAATCTTCCAGGGATGCTGCCCGGTACCAATCCTGGAGATAACATGACTGACGACGATGCAATAATTTTTGAAACAATGGAGGTGGACACATTAAGATTTGAGCACGGGAAGCCTCTCGTCAGACCTGGTACTTCCTTAACAACGATGATGCGAAGATTCCATGATTGGTACATGGACATCTGCAGGAAGTCTGGGAAAAATACTTTGTTGCTGAGCGTTAAAGAGGAGCACGACCTCGTTGGAATTGATCTGTTGTTAGTTCCATATGAGTAGTTCTTCCAGATTTTCAATCAAAAGGCCCTCGATAAAACAATCATCACTTGCTACTGTCTGTAAGTACTACTTCTCTGTAATTAGTTAAGTCTATATATATAGCTCAGCTCTTTCATTGCATGTATATATAATTATCCTCACTATATTATGTAGATTGAAGGTCGCCGAATTGAAGAAAAGACAAGTATGTGATATTGGGTTCATTAACATAAATCTCATGGATGAATGGAGTGTTAAAAATGATGCCAGACAAACCGAGGCCAACTTGCTCGCATCATTACTTTGAAATCAAAACAAAGCTACAATACTCTTTCCTTACGAATACAAGTGAGTGTTACTGTCTTTTGCATATTCGGTTTCCCTTATTACTCGAGGTTATAGTAATGTAATTGATGAGTTATGCATGCGTGCGCAGCTTCCACTTTATTCTGCTAGAGATTAAGCTTGAGTAGGGACTAGTAATCGTCATAGACTCCAAACGAAAAAAATCAAGAGGAGTATGCGACCATGACTAAAATGCTCGAGAAGTAAGTTCAATCGATCATTATCGCACCATATCGGCAACTTTGTTCATTTCCTGATATCAAGTAATTGTTTTGTTTGTCTGGCAGGGTTTGGAAAAGTTCACCGCACAAGCTCCGGACTGCCGCAAGAATCGCTGATTTGACCACCCGAAAGTAAGTACTAGCTACTAGCTAGTTCCGCATATCTCCCATTGATTCTAGGTAGTTTCATCAATACCATTTAGCATGCTTGCTTATCAGTTTGATTGACCTTTATTTCTTGTAAAGTGGTTGTGGCAGGAACCCGAGAATGATTTCTGTGGATACTACATTTGCGAGTTCATCCACCACACCACATGTGAGCGGGGCTACTCTAAACAACAATATGAAGTGCGTAAGCAATAGTATTCACAATTTTATTTTATTACCTTCATTTGTGTTTAGTTTCATTCATATATATGTATTGACCCCCTTCTTAAAATTAGATGTGGCAGATGCGGGATGAACTCCTACCACAAGATCGCATACGAGCAATTCAAGAGGAATTGGCGGGATTCTTTCTTGACCACATCATCGACAAACACGGAGAATACCATGTGAAAGTTGAGTTCAGATGTTAGGGGACGAAGAGATCTTATATATATATATATATATATATATATATATATATATATATATATATATATATATATATATATATATATATATATATATATATATATATATATATATATATAGGATTGACTATTCACACCCCGGGTGAGGAATAGTTATTCTTCACCCTCTATTTTACCATCAATACACCGTAATTTTACGCTCCATAAGTTTTTCTTATTTCCAACGTAAAAAAGACCGTAAGAAAATATATAATCATCGTAAAAATATTTTATGTCATGTAAAATTACAAACGTAAAAACATAGTGTAAAATATACACAAACTGCAAATTTTCTTGTCTTATGACCTATATTTTTATTTTCTTATGCCAAATTTTACGTAATGAATCAATAGGAATGTAACTATTTGAATTCCAAACGTAATTTAATTATGAAATGATCATAAGATTACCCCGGGTGAAGAATAACTTATTCTGCACCCTGGGTGATGAACTAAGTGTTGTTGGATTCCTATTGGAGATGCCGCAACATGAAATAACGGGCCAGAACTAAGAAAAGTTACATGGAATGACAATGATAACTTGCTGGTACCTATGCTGGGAAAGGAGAAAGCTCCGCCATGGAGAAAAAATAATAATTCAAACTGCTACCCAGATTTCTTCCTCTGTTAGAATCCTTACAGCAAACTGCACTTCTGCGGCCGCCCCTAAAGCTAAGAGGAAAACATGAGGATGGGAATTCCTGCCAAGAGGACACGTGAAATTGAATGTCGATGCCTCCTTTGACCATGATCTGGTCGAAGGGATGACATGTGCAATCATCAGAGATGACAGAGGTAATTTTATCAGTGCGGGTAATTGGAAAATTGGTTTTTGCTATGATGTTCTTTCAGCCGAAGCATCTGCGTTTTTCTTTTATCTTTAGCACAGACTGTAGGATGCAATAAGGTCATTGTCGGTGTCAAAACCGGCGGATCTCGGGTAGGGGGTCCCGAACTGTGCGTCTAGGCGGATGGTAACAGGAGACAAGTGACACGATGTTTTTACCCAGGTTCGGGCCCTCTCGATGGAGGTAATACCCTACTCCTTCTTGATTAATATTGATGATATGGGTAGTACAAGAGTAGATCTACCACGAGATCAGAGAGGCTAAACCCTAGAAGCTAGCCTATGGTATGATTTTTGTTCGTCCTACGGACTAAAACCCTTCGGTTTATATAGACACCGAATAGGGTTAGGGTTACAGAGTCGGTTACAATGGTAGGAAATCTACATATCCGATCGCCAAGCTTGCCTTCCACGCCAAGGAAAGTCCTATCCGGACACGGACAAAGTCTTCAATCTTGTATCTTCATAGTCTAGGAGTCCGCCAAAGATGATAGTTCGCCATCCGGACACCCCTAGTCCAGACTCCTCAAGAGCCCCTCGAACCAGGCTTCAATGACGACAAGTCCGGTGCGATATTGTCTTCGGCATTGCAAGGCGGGTTCCTCCTCCGAATACTTCATAGAAGGTTTTGAACACAAGGATAGTGTCCGCTCGCAAAACAAGTTCCACATACCACCGTAGAGAGAATAACTTTTGCACAGATCTGCGACGATTCCGCGGGCGTGACATCACACCACGGCCAGGCCTTTATATGAATCGCTTTTACCGCTCCACCTTAGCGCTTAGCGAGGCGGTTTCCCTGGCACGTCTTATCAAAGCATAGATCGTGCCCCCTTATTCCGGGATTCTCATCAATACGGACGTGGGTAACCCATCCGCGCCATTGATTACGGCGCTTGGGAGATAAGCGAGTTTTACCAGGCTGGTGGGGGACGCATAGCTTCGTCCGTCCATATAAGGGGATAAGGATCCACCTTTTCACCTACGCCTTCTTCCTCCTTTGCTCATCCATTTCCGCGCACTCGAGCTCCAGCGCCCAAGTCCGCACATCCCACCTCAACCTTTCTCCAACCATGTCAGGAGCGGGAGGCAGGTGGATGGCCTCCTCCGTCACGGAGGGGCACATCACAAGACTGCGGGAGGCCGGATACTTGTCCGGCGATATCGCGCACAGGCTTCCCAACGAGGGGCAGCTCATTCCAACCCCCAGGCCCCATGAGAGGGTGGTGTTTCTCCCCCACTTCCTCCATGGACTAGGTTTTCCACTTCACCCATTTTTCCGGGGGCTCATGTTCTACTACGGCCTGGACTTCAACGACCTGGCCCCGAATTTCATCCTCAACATCTCGGCGTTTATCGTCGTGTAAGTAGGCCTTCCTCTGCATCCAGCCCCAGCTTGGCTTATGGCTGAAGATCTTCGACGTTAGGCCAAGGTTGTGGGCGGTCATTGCCGGAGTGCGGAGGCGCCATGGTTGGCAAGATAGCCAAAGTCCTATGGCTCGAGGGCGCCTTTGTGGAGACAATAAAGGGGTGGCAATCGGGGTGGTTCTACATCACCGAGCCACGCGACCCCAAATGGGTGGCGGCCCCCGAATTCAGATCTTGCTTCCCCACACGGCTCTCGTCATGGAAAGAGACGGGCCGGACTTGGGGGAATTCGGACGAGACATCCGGACTCCAAACATGCGTCCGAAACCTGGTGGACAAGAATCTTAGGCTTGTCAACGTAATCCAGGTGATGCTCATCCGCCGGATCCTCCCATGCCAACAACGGGCCTTCAAATTATGGGAGTTCGATCCGGCACATCACTCGACTCTAAAAAGGCTCTTCGACACTACGTACGAAGACGCCTGGAAGGGGCTGTTCAAGGGCGCCGAGGCTCCCTCATCCGCTACTGAAGATCGCGGATACAGCTCGCAACGTCCAGCCGGCGAGGTAAGTTATTTTGCCCTTTACGGGACTCTTTTTTCATAGATTGACTCTATGTGGGATCTAAAACTACCTAATCTTTGACAGGACTGGCTGAAGACGTCCGGACAGATCAAATGTCCCGCTCCTTTGCCGGAAGACCCAGTGGACGCCCAATTGACGGGGCTGCTGGCTCCGGCACCCCATGTGGTGCCGGAGAAGAAGGCCAAGAAGGAGGCCACGGGAACACGAAGGAGCTCCCGACGCCAGGTGTTGTCAGATTCTGAAGCAGATCTTCTCCTGAGGACAAGGAGGTGGAAAAAGAAGCTTCTCCCCCAGCGGGGGAGGAGAGGAAAAGGAAGGACGCCCCAACTGGGGAGGCCGGAGGGTCCAAGAAAGGAAGAACCCTTCCTCCGGACTTCTCCACCAACGTTGACAGCGACGAGGAGGATTGGCCAACAAGGGCCAAGCCTCTGGCGAGATCGTAAGTGTCCGGATACCCCTGACTTTTTTATTATTGCATAGTGTTCTCTAATGTCGAACAATCGTGCAGCCCGCCCAAGAGCGAGCTAGCCGCTTCAACGAGCGGGTCCCTTGGTTCGTCGGAAATGGAGAGTACTTCGCTTCCGACCGCCTCCTCGCCTCACGCTGCGGACGACACCGAGGTGGTGCCCCAAGGGGGGCCTGGGCAAGAGGAGGTGGCGCAGGAGGCGCCACAAGGCAACCTCCCGGACTCCAGGCGCGCGGGGGCAAGACCCCCAGGGGCTCTAAGCTCGACCCTTGTGCGGACTCCATGCCGGAACCTTTAGCGGTTCCAGAGTCCGGCAAGCGGTCCCTTCGTAAGAAGGGTAAGAAGCAGGTGTCCTCCGTCCAACCGGAGGCACCGGATAGCTTACTGGAGGCGCTAACAGCCCCATCAGGAGGAGCACCGCATCATTATGAGTGCGGTGATCCGGACAGTTTAGTTCGCCAAGAGCGGGCTGACGAAGCCTGTACCAGCCTTCTAACAGCTTTGAGGTAAGTTTAGAATATGTAAAAATATTACCGCATAGACAAGAATCCCGATGCTTAGTTCGTGTTCGGAAAGAAAAGCGGACTAAGGATCTAAAAAGATATACGCAGGAGTCTAACATAAGGATGTCAATATGGGAATGCAGGCTGCGCTCCGACCTCTGCCAGACCGATCGCTGGAGGTCAATGCATCGAAGCAGAACCTCGAGCGGTCCGAGAACGAGCTCGGACAAGCCAAGAAGCAGCTCGAGGACAAGGAAGGTAAATAATACCTTATTAAGAAAAATACCTTATAGAAAAGGTTTTGGTTGCCAAAAATAATAGGAATAACATGGTACTGCAGGGCCACTTAACGAGGTGGCGACCACAAGGAAGCGGTGTCCGTGGGTCGAAAACAAAGCGGCTGCGGAACGCACCGAGCGAGAGAAGGGGGAGGTGCAGCTGGCCAAGGTACGGAAAGAGCTCCAAGCTCTCGTGGAAAAACACGAGAGTTTGGAGCGTGACTCGAAGAGTCGAGAGTCCGAGCTCGCCTCGGCTCTCGAGAGTGCCAAAGCTGCTAAGGCCGAGGCCCAAAAAGCCCTCCAAGAAATTGACTCCGTAAAGAAGATAGCGGCGGGTAAGGCATTCTTTATGCAAAGCAAGCATGTGAAAGTGAATTACCTATTACTTACTCGGATTCGGAGCTCTCCAGGAGCATTCGCAGGTTTGCCCCGTAGTGTGTCTGATGCTGCCGCATTCTACCGCGCCAAGGAGGGGAGCTCAACGGAGAAGGTGTTCTGGTCTCAATATGCTGAGGCCGGACATCCGGTGCCCCTAAGCGACCAACTAAAGCAGCTGGTCGAGCTTCACAAGGTCGCCGAACAGGCCATGAAGGGCCTCATAGTTCGGCTGTGGCCATTGGAGGCCATGCCTGGGAGCTACTTCGGCTTGGTGCAGCGGCTGGTGGACGCCTGTCCATGGATCGAAGTCATCAAGCGTTCCTTTTGTATTGAAGGTGTTCGTCGGGCCCTTGCCCGTGCTAAAGTGCACTGGGGCAAGCTGGACGCGGAGAAGCTTGTGACGGACGGGCCACCGAAGGGCAAGGAGTATCGCACGCCCGAAATGTACTATGAGGGCCTCCTGAAGGGTGCTCGCCGAATAGCGGATGAGTGCTCCAAAGATGTAATTTTTGAATAGACTCGCATTTGTTATCCTGTACGCTAAAAACTTGTTCATATGCACTAAGCAACACTTGTTAATTTAAAATATTACCTTCTGTGTGGCCGTTTATCAAATTTGAGAGATGGCAAGTCGTTGGCTTCAGCCCCCATGCCACGAGTGCTTTGGGGTGTTCGGGATAAACTTGAGCACTCTTGTTCCCATTCTTGGGTCCATCTAGGAGGCGCTCAACGAACGAACAAGGCAACCGGACTTATAATGCTTGAACACTCTCACTTAGCCATAGAATTCTATAATTTTAAATTTCGTGAAGCCCCTAGTATTCGAAGGTCGAGTTCGGGCGCTTATCCACGCCTTGGCCGGACAACTCGGTTCCACGCTCTAAGCGGCATAAGTCTTTAGGGACCCGAAAAACCTCTCGAACAGCGATCGCTCTCGCCCTATCATGACGGTCAGTTTTAGCTTTCTCACCGAGGTGCTCGACCCAGCTCAACTGGGCACAATCGCGATGGTTCTCCGGTGCTACCTTAGCCGATATAACTAAACGTAAGGTACCAAAACGCTGGAGCCGGCAAACCCAACTATTGACCCAAGACATGATTTGGAGCAGATTCATATAATGCTATAAGTTCGGGGTGCCACACTTGTGAAAGTGTTCAGACTTATCACACCATAATTTTGGGGTACTTAAGCCCCTGGTGTATTGGCCGTACCAAAGTGTACGGGTGCAACATGTCATGAAATGAACATATATATAGATAAAAAAGAGTGCAATAATAGGCAAAAGCTATGCATTGTTTATTCAAAAAGGTACTGCGATGAAAGCAGAACGATACAAATAGTGCGATAAGCAAGGAATGGGACTATCTAACATGTCCCCCTCCAGGGGTAAGCTGCGGCATGGTATGTAAAACAGGTATAATGCTCGTAATAGAGACCACCTGAACACTCGACGTAGCTTTCTGCTTCCCTGGCTGTTGCATCGTGAGTTCGGCGATTCTAGTGTCGGACAGGACTTCTGGAAAACGGAGTTCTAAAAAAAAGAAAGAAAGAAGAAAAAGAATGACACAATCGGGAGCCCCTGGTGCGGTCGAGCCGCATTCTTGGCGTGCCGTGGTCGTGCCCCTCCCCTTATGCCCATGGTATCTCCAGAGCGTAGGTATGTACGCGTAGTACTGTCTTCTCGACTTCGCGAGGGCTGGGGTTGGGGCCGGATTGCTACGCGTGCTTGAATCGTGCCAGGCGGTCTTGTTGTAGGTTACTCCGGGCGCGCTTGGCAGTGTCCGGAAGTTTAGTGGCCGGACTCGAGAATTGCCGTGAGAGGCTGCTTTGCACCTCCGCCGCGAGGGCTGCAGTGTGCTCCTCCGTTCGGAGAGAGCGTTCGGTGTTTCCATTGACCGTGATTACTCCACGAGGGCCTGGCATCTTGAGCTTGAGGTATGCGTAGTGCGGCACCGCATTGACCTTTGCAAATGCGGTTCGTCCAAGCAGTGCGCGATAGCCGCTGCGGAACGGGACTATGTCGAAGATTAACTCTTCGCTTCGGAAGTTATCCGGGGATCCTAAGACCACTTCGAGTGTAACTGAGCCTGTACAATTGGCCTCTACACCCGGTATGATGCCTTTAAAGGTCGTCTTTGTAGGTTTAGTTCTTGAGGGGTCTATGCCCATTTTGCGCACTGTATCCTGATAAAGCAGGTTCAGGCTGCTGCCGCCGTCCATCAGGACTCTGGTGAGGTGAAATCCGTCGATAATTGGGTCAAGAACCAATGCGGCAAAACCGCCGTGACGGATGCTAGTAGGGTGGTCCCTTCGATCGAAGGTGATCGGGCAGGAAGACCATGGGTTGAACTTTGGGGCGACTGGCTCCATCGCATATACGTCCCGTAGTGCATGCTTCCGCTCCCTTTTGGGTATGTGGGTTGCGTATATCATGTTCACCGTCCGCACTTGTGTGGGAAAACCCTTCTGTCCTCTATTGTTCGGCGGTCGGGGCTCTTCCTCGTCATCGCTATGCAGCCCCTTGTCGTTGAGTTCGGCACTTAACTTGCCTGCTT
Source organism: Aegilops longissima (assembly GCA_021605205.1). NCBI lineage: Eukaryota > Viridiplantae > Streptophyta > Magnoliopsida > Poales > Poaceae > Aegilops > Aegilops longissima. Next base: position 50,958,263 of record CM038678.1, read on the forward strand.
GCTTGAACACCCAATAATCCCTGTTGTGATTGGCTGCTTTTTCGGGGGTGCCATGTATCTGGCACGAGCGATCGAGTATTCGGTCCAAGTTGGACGGGCCCTGGGTATTTCTTTTGAATGGCTTCTTCCGCTGACCGGGTTTAGAGCCTCTGAATCCAGCATTAACGGGCGTATCTTCAGCATTATCGCTGTTAATGCGGTGCTTGTTCTTGTTGCGACGCGACCTGCCATTGTTGTCCTTGGTATATGAACTATCATGGTGTTTAGCCAAGTTGTTGCTTCGAGCTAGCCAGCTGTCCTCTCCCGCACAAAAGTGAGTCATGAGGGTTGTGAGGGCTGCCATAGATTTCGGCTTTTCCTGTCCTAGGTGCCGGGCAAGCCATGTTTGAAGGCTGCAAGGGCCTCTGCATCCGGACAGTCAACAATTTGATTTTTCTTTGTTAGGAACCGTGTCCAGAATTGCCTGGCCGATTCTTCTGGCTGCTGAATTATGTGGCTAAGGTCATCGGCGTCTGGTGGTCGCACATATGTGCCCTGGAAGATATCAAGGAATGCGGCTTCCAGGTCCTCCCAACAACCAATTGATTATGCTGGCAAGCTGTTAAGCCAATGCCGAGCTGGTCCATTAAGCTTGAGGGGGAGGTATTTGATGGCATGTAGATCATCACCGCGGGCCATGTGGATATGGAGGAGATAATCCTCGATCCAAACCGCAGGATCTGTGGTACCATCGTATGATTCGATGTTTACGGGTTTAAAGCCCTCAGGGATTTGATGACCCATTACTTCATCTGTGAAGCATAGTGGGTGTCTTGGCGCCTCAGATATTATATCACGACGCAGCTCGGATGAGCTTTGTCTGTTGTGTTCGGCCTGGCCGGAGTTTCTGTATCCGGCGTGACGGTTATCGTCACATGTCGTGGGGCGCCCACGCGATCCGTAGATCGATCTTGTATGTTTTGCCTTATTCTCCAATATATCTCGCAAGTCCTGCGCGTTTTCCCATGCCTTGGTACTTTTTGAACGGCGTCAGGGTACGGCTTGAACGGAGGTTCTAGAGGCCTCTCTATCGTTGCCACGGGGTGGCCGGTCTGCCATGTCGTGCGCTGGTGACTTGGGTGCTTCCTCCTCTAATCGAGGAAACGGCCTGCGTTTGGGGTAGCTTTTGGAGGGGCGCTCGAGTTCATACTCTTCGGCTGCGAGGACTTTAGTCCATCTGTCAGCTAGCAGGTCTTGATCAGCTCGAAGCTGTTGCTGCTTTTTCTTGAGGCTGTTTGCCGTGGCTATAAGCCTGCGTTCGAAACGCTCCTGTTCGGCGGGATCCTCAGGCACGACAAATCCGTCGTCGTCGAGGCTTGCCTCATCTTCGGGGGGAGGTGCATAGTTATCGTCCTCGACCTCTCTTTCTGCCGCACTGTCGTGCAGACTTGCTTCTCCCTCCTCCTGCGCTGAGTCCTGCTGGAGGGGGTTTTCTTCGCAATCGTCCGGGTGTTATTATCTCCGTGCGGAATCACCATTTTTGCTGTGGCGGGATTTAGAGCGGCGCCGCTGACGTCGGCGCTTCGGTTGCTTATTGGAGGGGTCATCCTCCGTTGTTACATCGCCGTTCCCATCTTTTGGGATGTCCACCAGGAGGACATCTAGTGCCCTGTAGGCGCTGGGTCTTGGTCGTCTCCGGCATCGTCGTCCATACCGTCGATGTCTTCAGAGTCGAAGTCGAGCATGTCGGTTAATTCGTCGACAGTGGCTATAAAGGGGGTGGTGGGTGGGCGTTGAATTTCTTCGTCGTCCGCATCCCAACCTTCCTGACCGTAGTCCGGCCAGGGCTCTTCGGATAAAGAGAGAGACTTTAGTGAATTCAGGATGTCACCAAAGGGCGAGTGCTGAAAGATGTCCGCGGCAGTGAACTCCATGACCGGCGCCCAATCGGATTCGATTGGCAGGGGCGCGGAGGGTCCGGAGTCCGGAAAGGAGTCCGGCACCCTGAAGTCCAGGTCTTCACAAAGGACAGGGATAGAGTTCGGCTCAATCGCCGTAGAGATCGTAGACCCCGAGGCGGTGTCCAACCACTCGTCCTCGATCGGGGAATCCGGCTCCGGATTAAGGGTCGGAGCGGATGCTGGTGCGGCCTCCAGGGCACTGTTCGGCTGCAGAGTTAGATCATGCCCATCGAGACAGTGCGGCACGCTTGGCTGTGGCTCGAATCCGTCGAAGATCAAGTCTCCGCGGATATCGGCCGTATAGTTCAAACTTCAAATCTGACCGATGGCGAGGGCGTAGCTTCGATCTGCTCCCGATGGCTGCTTAATTGCCCGCAGCAAAGCCGCCAATCTGAAGATCTGTCCGGGAGAAAGGTCTCACCGGACTGCGTCGCAGATTGATGATCGAAGGAGCCATCGGGCCTATCGGTGGCGACACGAGGAACTCTCAATGAAAGCACCAATGTCGGTGTCAAAACCGGCGGATCTCGGTAGGGGGTCCCGAACTACGCGTCTAGGCGGATGGTAACAGGAGACAAGGGACATGATGTTTTTACCTGTGTTCGGGCCCTCTCGATGGAGGTAATACCCTACTCCTGCTTGATTAATATTGATGATATGGGTAGTACAAGAGTAGATCTACCACGAGATCGTGGAGGCTAACCCTAGAAGCTAGCCTATGGTATGATTGTTGTTGTGTCCTACGGACTAAAACCCTCCGGTTTATATAGACATCGGATAGGTTAGGGTTACACAGAGTCGGTTACAATGGTAGGAGATCTACATATCAGTATCGCCAAGCTTGCCTTCCACGCCAAGGAAAGTCCCATCCGGACACGAGACGAAGTCTTCAATCTTGTATCTTCATAGTCTTGGAGTCCGGCCGTGATGATAGTCCGGCTATCCGAACACCCCCTAGTCCAGGACTCCCTCAGTCATCATTAACTCTGATAATTCGAGAAGTGGTGAATACTATGAATGAGGGAGGAAGATCGGCAGAACCAGTAGTAGCTATCTTTGACGACTATTATCACATGGTTTGTGATTTTCTTTATACTTTTTTGTGCATTGCCCCAGAGAGGCAAATATGGTAGCCCATGAACTAGCACTTGTGCAAAACCGGGCTATAGTACTGGTTCGTAAGGCCTTATAGTGCCGGTTCTGTAACCGGCACAACAGGGTGGGTACTAAAGGTCCCCCCTTTAGTATCGATTCAACACGAACCGCCACTAAAGGGCCACCAAGCACTACTAGAGAAAAGCTTACTAGTGGCGCTGGTTTTTTACATACCAGTAGCACGGGCACCCGCTATCGCTAGGGCGCTTCTGACTATTATTTACCAATGGCGTTTACGAACAAGCGTTGCAGCTAAAATACTTATTAGTAGCGCTGCTTCCTCCACCAGCGCTACTACTATCATCACGTAGTAGTAGCGCCTATTTTCTCCCCATGCTACAACTAGGCAAATAGAAATAAAAATAAAAAAGCGATCAGGTGCAATATTCATGGAAATCAAGACAAGTCCAAAGCAAATAAACTAAGTTCACAGAACCATCTCACAAACATTAACGATAAGTACCACATTTAATATAACCACACAATCTCACAAACTCATATAGTAGTCAACAATGCATGGATAGATCATAGTTGATAAGTCTACTAGGTAGTCATACTAGCATATATATGGTTCAACAGCCACATGCATGCATATGAAGTTCTAGATGATGTCGATGACGACCATCATCCTCAAGCCTGGGCGGTGGGTGTTCCTGATAGTAATTAGGATTGCCTGTCCAACATGAAGATTCTTGCCGATGAGGAAGCTCTTCCACCCAACCGAGTTGAAGTGTGTGCGACCGTCCGTGTCCACGCCGTACGCACAAGTGGTGACGGAGCCCCTTGCGGTAGGCGTATTCCAGCAGAGCCTTCTTCATCGGGCTTGATACCACAACTCTCGAGATAGGCTCTTTGGCAATTTCTGAATAAGAAAAACATATCAATTAATAAGTAGCCTCACACATTCTACAAGCATATATATCATCGACTCTACACTAAGCATATATATCATCGGACTCTACACTAAGTATATATATCATCGGACTCTACACTAAGTATAACAATAAAGCATATAAGATTCACTAAGCATATATATCACGGACTCTACACTAAGTATAACAATAAAGCATATAAGATTCACTAAGCATAGATTCACTAAGCATATAAGATTCAGTAAGCATATAAGATTCAGTAAGCATATTTATCATCGAACTCTACACTAAGTATAACAATAAAGCATATCATCAATTACTCTAAAAACTACAGTAAATGCAACATACCATCATATGCCGATCAACCATGGTACTTGTCAGGCGGGTCACGAATGGCACCCCGACGAAGTCAGCACTTGGCGGAATGATGTCCCATAGGTTGCACACCTCCTCCTCGCTCAACTTCATTCTTTGAGCTACGATGGCATCACCGAGTGGGTCATCATCATCCTCATCATCCTCATAATCTTCTGCTTTGTTGATATAAATCACGGCCAGCTTGGGTCTTTCAGCTCTGAAGGAGAAGCTGATCAACTCACCACCGGTGATACGCATGTTGTCGATGAAACAGACCCATCCGTCTCCTCCCACCCACGTCATCTTTCGTCCTTTCTCGATCTCCATAGTGTAGGGCCCCCCAGGAGCCTCAAATGTCACAGAGTCTCTAGTCAGATTGTTGAATTCTGACCTCATATTGCATGGGACGATCTGTGTACAAAAAGAAAAATGATATATACACGATGCATTAACGCCAATAACACTAAAAACAAAATAGTAGTTACTAGTTTCATATAATTTATTACCGCCGCATGAAGAAAACTAGACTCGAAGTAGATGCCAAACAGCGTGCCAATTGCAAGGCTGCTGGCGCACCTTGACTTGCACCGTCGACATGGTGGTGGTGGTGGTGGTGGCACCATTTCCCTAAAGCAATATGATTAAAGGATTAACGATCCAAAAAGTAAACATAAAGTTTTCATAGCTAGAGTTCACATGGCAAGCAAAATAACAACTAAAAAGTAAACATAAAGTTCAGTCCAACAATCACAAATTGCAAAAGTAGAGTGATTGTATGATAAAACACAAGAAAGCTAGCAATCTAGTAAACTAATGTCCCCAACTCTTCAGATGAAGCATCGCTATCAGCATGAAATTTGCACTAAACACAAGGTTAAACAATACTAGTAGCTCAATAATCTAGAGATGTAACAAACAAATATATGGCAAAACATAACAATACTTTGATCTCATCTCATCTTCGTTAATCACAACAAAGCACACTGAATAAACTACCCCCTTCTCATATCAGTAATCCTAAATCTTGATGATTTCTCACAACAAAGCACACTAAATAAACATGAGCTTGTAGCTTTGTCTCTCACATGAACAACACCTATACAACATCCTATAGAAGGGCACTTGATACAACTCGAACCGAGCACTTACACTCCTATAGAAGCAATATCCATAAAATCACATCAGAAAAGTCGAAACCGCCCAACCACAAAGCAAAATATCAAACATGAGCCAGCCCAATCCAATGCCAAATCATGTCAGCAACAACCAACCCAAATCCTCTACTCTCTCCCCTATGTGATACTAATTAACAGTAGGATCTAGAGATGCATATGTGATACTAATTAACAGTAGGATCGATTGGAGCCATGCATCGAAGCGCGAAGCCACCGTGCAATCCCTAAATCCCAAAACATGGCGAGCCGCCGCGGCAAATCGATTGGAGCCCCTACAACGAACCCGAACCGAGAGATCGAGAGGAGCTACTGTGGCGCGTGCAGGGAGGAGGAGATCGAGAGGGGGACTTACGGGGCTGGAGCGTCGCAGGAGGCGAGAGGCGACCATGCGAGGTGGCGGCGCACTACACCTGTCGTGGATTTGTCACGACAGATGTCCTCATGAAAGGACTTAGTCGCAGAGCCATCGCTACAGGTTAGCTTGAAGGGGTTAAACCGGACAAGGGACACGGGAGTTTATACTAGTTCAGCCCCTTCAATGAAGGTAAAAGCCTACGTCTAGTTTGTGTTGGGATTATTGGGGTTTCGATGACCAGGGAGCGAATCCGCTTTGCCTGAGTCTCGAGTTGTTGTTGTCTGTCCCTGAACCGCCGGCGGGTCGTCCCTTTATATACACAGGGTAACGCCCGGCCGGTCTACAGAGTCCCGAGGCTGGCTCATACAAGTGTCCAGCCCGGTCTCTTCCTTTCCCTAACTTACAATACAAGTTATACAAATATGGCGGTTTACCGCTATGGGCCCTTATCCGCCTCTGGGCTCTGGGCCTCTAGTCTTATCAGTAAAACGCCATCTTCTTTGTCTTCTTAAGCTTCAGTATAGTTGAGTGTGAACCGGCTCCTCCTGGGCGGTTTACCCTCAGTAGTAATATCCTCAACATTAGGCCCCAGATTGATTTGAACCTATTCATGTCAATCTTCAATACTTAGAAAAGCTCCTTGAACATCTTCTAACGATTCTCGTAGACCGCCATATTGCCTTCTCCCTGTGAATTTTGGTAAGCCGCCATGACGTCATCCTCTGAACGCTACAGTAAATCATCATGACGTCATCTCTGTATAAAAAGATAATAAAGATTCCCTTCACTTAATTAATTCCCGAAGATCGAGGCGACATCTACGCCTCCTTTTGCCGCTTCAGGCCCCTCGATTCTTGTGCCTGCCATTTTATCCCCCTTTCTTTATAAATAGGACCGGGGCTCCTTCCATTTTCCCCCTTGCCTCTTCTCATCGTATTCTTCCTCGCGACCCGAAGAACTTAAGCATCGCCGCCACCGACCTCAAAGCTCTGCCTCATCTCAGGCCGCTGCATCAACCTGAACGTTTCCAGAGATCCGCAACTCTCCTCTGCTGCTCCTGAGAATCCGGTAAGCTTTCTTCCTGAAACCCTAGATCTCCATTAGGGCTTCATACTCTTCGCTGTTCATCAACGTTCATCAGTACTTATCCACCTTCCCTTAGCTTTTTTTATCGAATCTTGCTTATGCCTGATTGTTTCTTTTACTGCTAGATCCGTGACTTTAGTCCATCATCTTAATAGCATCTTGCTGTTCTTTAGAAAAAAACTGCATATGGACTTTCTCTGTTCCTCTTAGCGCCATTGTAGGGCTCAGAAAAATTTCCTCACTAAACCACGATAGATCCAAAATTATATTACTATCTTGTGAAACTTGTTTCTGCAATACTTAATAAATTTTCAGCTCTGGCCCTTTCACCTAAGGGCGGTTTAACCTGTAATAATTGACAATCCGTCATATGCCATTAGCCCTCACTTAAACCGCCGTCTTGACTTGGATAGCAATGTCCGGTTCACCTCGTACATACGCGTTGATTAAATTTCCGGTTTAACATTAATGAATACACCTGAACTGCCAATCATAAACCGGCCTTTATCTTTCCATTACAGTTCTGCTCTTCAAGATGACCAAGCAATTTTCTGCCTGCAATTGGGTTCCATCCCGGATTACGGAAACACAAATCAACGGATTCGTTGTAACGGGCGCTTTAGCTCCAAAAAGTGTCCTTCATTGGCGAGTTCCTGGCCCTGAGTGCCCTCCTGAGCCTCAAGATGGAGAAGTGATTGTATTTATGCAACATCTATCCCGGGGTTTCAGTCCTCCCGGATCAAAAATTTCCGGATGTACTTGCCGCTTCAACTCCATCCTCGGGATATTGGACCAAATTCGTGTCCAACATCTGCAACTTTCAAGTGTTCTGTGAGGTTTATCTGCAAGAAGAACCAACAGTTGACCTCTTTCGAGATTTCTTCCACTTAAACCGCCGTACTGAATTCTCTGACGGCCCCAATACTGAACTTGGTGGTGTATCAATTCAAAAGAGGAAAGAGGTTGATTTTCCTCATGCCAAACTTCATAGCCATCCTAAAGACTGGAATCAAATTTGGTTTTATTGTTAGAACACTACCCCTGCTGGAGAAAATTCATTGCCGGGCTACCGTGCTCACCGGCTTAGCAATGGCCACCCCTTACCTCCACGAATGACTTCCAAAGAACGATAAGCTTATGCCCCTCAACTTGCCAAACTCCAGGCTCTCCTCGCCAACGGTTTGACTGGTGTTGACCTCATCCGCTGTTGGGTTTCATGGTGCGTCCTACCTTTAAGCCGCCGCCCTGGATTGATGTATGAATATACCGGCAAGACCAATGATCCTCATCGGTTTAACGAAATAGAACTGACAGATGATGAAGTCACTGAAAGTGTGAAGAAAATGCTTGACGAACCGATCGCCGTATGCACCCAAACCGGTCTGCGCCCTTTTTACGCCTCCAACAAACCCCCAGCGGTAAAGATTTTATCTTTGTACCTTTTTAATCCGTCTCCGCTTTAACACTAATATAATAATCTTTTGCTTTAATCTCGTAGACCAATAGCTCCTTCTGGAAAAGGAAAACTCAAGATAAACCGGCCAGGGCTCCTCGTGCCAAGAGCAAAGTTAACAAGAAAACAGCCAAGAAGAAAACTGCCGAGTCTTCTGATCCGCCAGAAGATGTCGATGAATCGGCTGAAGAGGTAGAACTTGACTCCCTTGGTTCCTTTTTCGTGCATCTTACTGACAATAACTATTCCCAGGATGATGCGGAGGCCAGCCATGCAGACCATGTTGAGGTAATAGCTCTTTCTTCCAATTCAGATCTGGTGCCAGTTAAAAGATTTCGCCGTGTAGTTCAAAAAGTGAAATACTCTCACCCTCTTGCTTATTTGGATCCAAAACTTTCTTTGAAGACACAACAACCTGAAGGGCATCGCACAACTCGACACAGTGGCCAGCAAGTCACTTCTTCCGGCATTTCGGACACACCAACCCGGAAACGTCGTCCAGAGGTTGCTTGTTCTCCCAAAAAACTTTATCCTTTGAAGGGTTTCTTCCGATACCCTCTCAATCTGTCTGATTCGAATTACCAGGTGTCATCCAATTCGTCTGGCGGTTCATCAACCACTCAGCTGCCTCCCCTTAAAACCGTCGCTGGGTAAATGTACTTGTTTTTTCAGTTTGTTTCTTCATGCATCGGTTTATCGTACTAATCCTTACTTTGATGTTGTAGTACTAAGGCCCGATTGAGCAAGAAAGCCAAGACCAGCGACCCCACTGACAATGTTGAACCGGAGAAGACCCCCGAAAACGCTGGTGAAAATCCTGATACTGTCATGGATGACTCTGCCCTGCAAGACCCAGCCACTGATGCTGATCCGCCGGAAGCTGATCCGGCTACACATGTGGACACCTCAAGTCCACGTGCTACACCTGCAAGTCTAGTTGTTGATCCGCTGAGTTCAACTGCTAATCCGCCAAACCCTGCTGCCACTCCACCAAGCCCAGCCAAAGATAACGTCAATCAATTGAGCCCAGCCAAAGATGATGATGACGTTGTTATTCTTAACGCTTATATTGCCCCGGGCAATCCAGTTATTTTGCCAAAATATACTGCCAAGGACGAATTTGTTGCTATGGGCAAGGGGAAGGAGACTGACTTGTCAAAATATGCTAATTTGTCTGCTCAGGCTCTTCATTCCGGATTCTTAAACCGGGTTTACACAAGCCGAGATTATGAAGTCAGGTTGGTAAATCTGATGAAGGAACGCTATGAGGTAAACATCTCCCTCCTTGTCCCGTACCTTTACTGCATCATAGCCCCCAAGGACCGGTTTGTCTTGCAAAGTCAAACCGGTACTTTTATTTCCATACTGTACGTTGTTGACTTTCCTTGCGTGTTTTTCTAGATCAAAGACACATTAGCCCCCAAGTACCAAGATTAAAACTTGTATTAATCCTTGGGACTTCAGACAATCAGTAATAAAAGAGCAATCTGCATTAGCCCCCAAGTGCCAAGTGTATAACTGGTTGTATGCTTGGGACTTTCTGATAAAATATTTATATGCTCCTCTGATTGTGGCAGGCTGATATAAATCACCAGGGCACTCAAATTGCTGATCTTCAAGAGAGTATCAAATCCCAACAAGCAGAGTCTTCCAAGGCCAAGGATTAGCTAAAAGCTGCTTTAACCGCCATGGAACAACTTAACGAAGAGTTCAAGACGGAGCGTGCTAATTGGGATACATAAAAGACTGCATTGGTGAAGCGGGTTGAAGACGCCGAGTCGGCTCTTAAACCGGTGGCAGAAGAGCTTACTGGATTGAAACTCCAAGTGAATGCCATGACCTCTGCAGTATTTGGTAAATACCCTTGTTAAAGGCTTATTAAAAGACTGTCCTTGTAATTTGCCGGTTTAACATGAAATTCTTAAACCATTGCAGGTAGCCGTATTGCTCATCTAGGCTCTGATATGCGGATGAAGCTGAAGGTAGCATATACTCTGATTGAACAACTGTATGCCGATGCCCAACGGGTCATCTGCGCAGCTTCATACAACAATCCGGCCCCAACACTGATTAAGGACACCTTAGCAAAGTTATCCATGACGCCAGCACAGATAGAAGAGATGAAGCGATCCGCTGCCAGGGCTGGCGTTTTGTAGGCACTTACCCGAGACAAAGCATGGATAGCTGACCTGGATCCGGTGGACATCGCCAAAGGCTTTCCTAGTGAACAACAAAACGGGGCAGTGTTTGATGACGAAGCCCTTAAAAATGTGACAAGGGAGATGCGTCCTCTGGCGAGTCAACTGGCAGAAGAAGCTAGGTTGACTGTTCACCGGTCTTTCTATGATGCCAAAAACAAACGGATTAACACTGTCATACCGGAAGTGCAAAATCTTATCCCACCAATCCGTAAGCACACTTACGCCCCTGATGTTGATCTGTCAGAACTTATAAGTGAAGAGGCTGTCTTTCAGGCTTTAACCTGGATTGACTGGACCACCGTGGATTTCCAGCCATTAGATGGGGAGGAGGAGGCTGAACGGACGCCAAATGACCCATCAACTTCACGTCAACATGGTGATGAGGCTTGATCCGGCAATCTGGTTGATGCTTCATAAACTTTGTTCTGTTGGAAGAAACACTATCATATTTTTGGGCCTTGAAGCGCCTTGTAATAGGCTAGCGAAAATACTTTGATCCGCTGCCATCGTGCACTGGGACATACTGTGTTCGGTCCGCCATGATATTTTTAGTGCTGGCTTATATACCATGCAATCCCTATGTCTGCATAAAATAAAAAAAAATCTGCCCTGGCAGTTTACCGCCGGACGGGTCACAATGTCCCATGCAAAGCCAGGCTAATAACCAAAGCTTAAAACATGAAATAAATCATACCTGTGATATGAAATTACTTAATTGCTTTACCAATATATATTTGTAGTAAAGGTGAACACCCAACTTCTACCATGTAGTGCTGGTATGTATAAAGTAGAACCGGGTTGTAAAACACCGGTTTGATAAAGAAGAAGGCCTGACAACTTATAGTTGATAACCAAGCCGGGTTGACAAACACCGGATTAACATGAATATGATCTAACAACTTGTAGTTGAAATCCAAGCCGGGTTAATAAACACCGGGTTAGTTTTGATGACTGATAGTCATGCCGGGTCAATAGACACCGGTTCAACATAGAATTTGTCAAAAGAAAAGAAACTGGACAAAGGCAAATAAAACCGTGTAGTCGAGGCTTTTCAAGGGTTGCGAGGCCCAAATTCGAGGCTTTTCATGGGCTGCCAGGCCGCTGAGTTAAACCGTTTTGACAAAGCCTTTTAAGATGGGCCTCCAACTAACCATTCATCGTTTTAACTTTGACAAGTTCAGGGTCTCAATGAGAGTAACTGTCAAACGTTCGACGGGTCATGCCAGGATTACCTGGATAGGAGTGGCTTACTTGATGAAGGCAGGTTAACCCGGGGTTTTAGGTGAATACACCAGGCTTCCAAGCCGTGGGTCGATACCCGGTTACAAGGGTCCTTTCAAACTCTTAGGTATTTTACTCAAAGAGCCCCCAAGTAACTTTATGAGCTGTGCTCAATGGGTGCCTATGTTTGAGTCGTGCTTTGAGCAATAGGACTCTCTTTGGCCCCTTGGGTGTGAATCTCCCAAGCTATGTGGTGGTATGATAGCCAATTTAACAGGTAGTACTTCACTTTGTCAGCTGAAGCCCCCATGTACACAGAGATTTGAAGAAAACGGCGGAGACCCTGCTTATAGCAAGGATGCCGTTTTATTATATTGATCATAATATATACATTGTTGGAATATGTACATAAGAAAAGCCTGTGGCTTCAAGTGTAGTAAGGCCATAGGAGAGCTATGTTCCATGGCCGCCGGGTCTCCTCCTCAGAATTGCGTGAGTCGTCTCGAACATCAATGAGGTAGTATGAACCGTTATGTAGATTTTTACTGACCACAAAGGGTCCTTCCCAAGGTGGGGATAACTTGTGCATATCAGTCTGATCCTGGATGAGCCGGAGCACTAAGTCGCCTTCTTGAAAGGTCCTTGACTTAACCCGGCGGCTGTGATAACGCCGCAGGTCTTGTTGATAAACCACCGATCAAGCCAAAGCCATGTCCCGTTTCTCATCTAACAGGTCCAGCGCCTCTTGGCGTGCTTGCTCATTATCCGCTTCAACATAATTGGCAACCCGGGGTGAGTCATGACGAATATAGCTGGGGATGACTGCCTCAGCCCCATAAACCATGAAGAAAGGTGTATAACCCGTAGATTGGTTCGGGGTGGTGTTTATGCTCCATAACACATATGGTAATTCTTCCACCCAACAACCCGGCGTCCGCTTCAAAGGAACCATAAGCCGGGGCTTGATACCCTTCAGGATCTCTTGATTCGCCCTCTCAGCTTGACCATTGGACTGGGGATGAGCCACGGACGCTACATCAAGCCGGATGTGCTCTCATTGACAAAACTCCTCCATCTCACCTTTAGAAAGGTTCGTACCATTATCTGTGATGATGCTGTGTGGAAAACCAAAACGAAAAATAATCCTTCTGAGAAATTGAACCGCCGTGGCTGCATCACACTTGCTGACGGGCTCCGCTTCAACCCATTTAGTAAACTTGTCAACCGCCACCAACAGGTGGGTCTTCTTATCTTTGGAGCGCTTAAAAGGTCCAACCATATCAAGCCCCCAGGTGGCAAACGGCCAAGTGATGGGAATTATGTGTAGTTCTTGAGCCGGAACATGAGCTCGACGTGAAAACTTCTGACAAGCATGACACCGCTTTACCAGATCCTCTGCATCAGCATGAGCTGTCAACCAATAGAACCCATGACGAAAAGCCTTAGCCACCAAGGATTTTGAACCGGCATGGTGACCACAATCCCCTTCATGGATTTCACGTAGAATCTCTTGCCCTTCTTCAGGAGAAACACAGCGTTGGAATACGCCTGAAATACTGCAACGGTGTAACTCGCCATTGTGAACAACCATGGACTTGGACCGCCGGATTATTTGCCTGGCAAGGAGCTCATCATGTGGTAACTCGCCCCGGTTCAGATATGCCAAATATGGAACCGTCCACTCCGGCATGATGTGTAAAGCGGCTACTAATTGGGCCTCAGGATCAGGAACAGCTAAATCCTCCTCTGTAGGCAGCTTAACAGACGTGTTATGCAAGATATCTAAAAAGGTATTGGGTGGTACCGGTTTACGTTGAGATCCCAGCCAGCTCAAAGCGTCTGATGCTTCGTTTTTGCGCCGGTCAATGTGCTCAACCTGATAACCCTTAAAGTGACCTGCCACAATATCCACCTCGCGTCGATAAGCCGCCATGAGTGGATCCTTAGAAGCCCAAGTACCAGAGACTTGCTGAGCCACCAGACCATGGAGTAAGGCCTCGTACTCTGCAGCATTATTAGTACAAGGAAACATTAAGCGGAGAACATAACAAATTTTATCACCTCGAGGGGAAGTAAGGACAACTCCAGCCCCCGAGCCTTCCAATTGCCCGGACCCATCAAAATGAATAGTCCAGTATGTATTGTCCGATTTGTCCTCTGGGGCCTGTAACTCGGTCCAATCATCGATAAAGTCAACAAGCGCCTGAGATTTGATGGCCGTTCGAGGCATATACTTCAATCCATGTGGACCAAGCTCAATTGCCCACTTCGCAACCCGGCCAGTGGCTTCTCTGTTCTGGATTATATCACCCAAAGGGGCAGAACTAACCACTGTGATGGGATGGCCTTGAAAGTATTGCTTGAGCTTCCTACTTGCCATAAAAACTCCATACACCAGCTTCTGCCAATGCGGATACCGTTGTTTTGCCTCGATCAGCACTTCGCTGATATAGTAAACTGGCCGTTGAACTGAATATTCTTTTACCGCCTCCTTACGTTCAACCACAATTGCCGCACTGACCGCACGGGCATTGGCAGCAACGTACAATAACAGAGGCTCGTTATCCACCGGAGCAGCAAGGACCAGCGGTTCAGCCAGCTGCCGCTTCAAATCCTCAAATGCCGCATTGGCTGCGTCACTCCAGACGAAATCATCTGTCTTCTTCAACATCTGATATAAAGGAATCGCCTTCTCTCCCAAACGGCTGATAAACCGGCTGAGGGCTGCAATTCGACCTGCCAGACGCTGAACATCATTGATGCATTTCGGTTTAGCCAAAGATGTGATCGCCTTGATCTTTTCCGGATTGGCTTCAATGCCTCTGTTGGATACAAGAAAACCCAAGAGCTTGCCTGCCGGAACACCAAAAACGCATTTGTCCGGATTGAGCATCATTTTGTAAACCCGAAGATTGTCAAATGTCTCCTTGAGGTCATCTATCAAGGTTTCCTTCTTCCTGGATTTCACCACAATATCATCGACATAAGCATGAACATTACGCCAATCTGCGTGTGAAGAAAATTTTGCACACAACGCTGATAAGTTGCCTGGGCACTTTTGAGTCCAAAGGGCATAGAAACATAGCATAAGGCTCCAAATGGAGTAATGAAGGCTGTCTTCTCCTGGTCCTTAACTGCCATTTTAATCTGATGATAACCTGAATAAGCATCCAAGAAACTCAGGCGCTCACAACCCGCCGTTGCATCAATAATCTGATCAATACGCGGGAGAGCAAAAGGATCTGCCGGACAAGCTTTGTTTAAATCGGTGTAATCCACACACATACGCCAAGTGCCGATTTTCTTAAGAACGAGCACCGGATTAGCCAACCACTCGGGATGAAATACTTCAACGATAAAACCAGCGGCCAACAGCCGGGCTACCTCCTCACCAATGGCCTTGCGTCTTTCCTCGTTAACGCGGTGAAGAAATTGCTTGACCGGTTTAAACTTGGGATCAATATTGGGAGCGTGCTCAGCGAGTTCTCTCGGTACACCTGGCATATCAGAAGGCTTCCATGCAAAAATGTCCCGGTTCTCACGGTTGAACTCGATGAGCGCGCTTTCCTATTTCGGATCCAGATTGGTGCTGATGCTAAACTGTTTGGACGAATCGCCAGGGACAAAATCAACAAGTTTAGTCTCATCGGCCGGTTTGAACGTCAGGGTTGGGTCATGCTCAGTGGTGGGCTTCTTCAGAGGGGTCATATCTGCCGGATCAACATTGTCTTTGTAAAACTTCAGCTCCTCTGTAGCACAAACTGACTCAGCATAGGCCCCTTCACCTTCCTCGCAATCCAAAGCGACCTTCCGACTTTCGTGTACTGTGATAGTTCCCTTATAACCCAGCATCTTGAGCTGTAAATAGATATAACAGGGCCTTGCCATGAATTTTGCATAAGCCGGTCTTCCAAACAGTGCGTGATATGGGCTCTGGATTTTCACCACTTCAAAGGTCAGCATTTCTGACCGGGAATCATGCTCATCCCAAAATACGACCTCCAAAGCGATCTTGCCAATAGGATATGCCGATTTACCCGGTACTACACCATGGAAAACAGTGTTTGACGGTTTAAGATTCTTATCTGTCAACCCCATGCGACGAAAAGTCTCATAGTACAGGATGTTGATGCTACTCCCTCCATCCATCAGAACTTTGGTAAACTTATAACCTCCCACCTGAGGTGCTACCACCAAAGCTAGTTGACCCGGATTGTCAACCCGGGGCGGATGATCCTCTCTGCTCCACACAATGGGCTGCTCGGACCACCGTAAATAGAGTGGCACTGCCGGTTCAATAGAATTGACTGCCCTCTTATGAAGCTTATGATCACGCTTGCACAGGCTAGTGGTGAACACATGATACTGCCCACCATTCAATTGCTTGGGGTGACTTTGATAACCGGACTACTGCTGATTCCCTTGATTATTCTGTTGATTATTACCACCTTGGTTGTTCTGGTGGCCCTGATTATTCTGAAATCCAGAGCTTGAACCGCCATTACCATGAAAACCTGGACCTGAACCGCCCGGCGGACCCTAATCATACCGGTAGAGATCAGAGTTTTTGAACTCCTTCATAATATAACAATCTTTCCAAAGATGTGTGGAAGGGGCCTCCTTAGTCCCATGCTTTGGGCAGGGCTGGTTTAACAGCCGTTCCAGATTCATCCCTCCACCGCGCTGGGGCGGTTTACCTTTGCGGCGCTGCATATTGGTGTTAGCCACAAAATCTGAATTATCTGCTTTGCGCTTACCATTATTCCCATGGCCTCCTTGGTTGTGATGCTATCCTTTTGCACCGCCGTTCTTATTTCCTTTCTCCGGTTTCTCCTCATCAGACTCGGGATCCTTGGTATAATCAGAATCGGCATACTTGACCAAGGCTGCCATGAGCGTTCCCATGTCATTGCAGTGGCGCTTGAGCCGTCCCAACTTCATCTTTAGTGACTTAAACCGGCAGTTACGCTCCAGTGTTATGATCGCTTGGCCAGCGTTAATCCGGTCGGACGAATGCAAAACTTCTGAAACCCGGTGCCCCCAATGAGTTGTTGACTCATTATCCCCTTGTACACAGGCGTCCAGATCCACAATGGACATAGGCTGTTTGCAGGTGTCCTTGAAATTGGCTATAAACCGGGCCTTCAACTGATCCCATGACTCGATGGAATTGGCTGGCAGGTTTTTCAACCAAGTACGGGCTGTCCCTTCCAACATCATTGTGAAATATTTTGCACAGGCCGCTTCATCCACATCCAGGATCTCCATTGCCATCTCATAACTCTCGACCCACGCCTCAGGTGGCTGATCCGTAGTGTAATTTGGTACCTTACGCGGACCCTTGAAATCCTTAGGCAGTCGCACATTACGAAGAGCCGGAATAAGACACGACACTCCCCAGGAACTGAAAGCAAGCCCGGTGCCACGATCTACTGATGCCGCTGGCTGAATCGGGGCGGTTTGATAGCGACCCGCATGCGGCGCTGTCAAAGCAGCCTCCCTTCATGCTCTACCATTGTCCACCACATCCTGAGCATTTACCTCACCGCGTGCCGGATTATGGCACCGGGCACTGCTAGACACTTCTGGTTCATCCATGTGCCTGCTATAGCTTTTGCTCAGACGAGGGGTCGAATGAATTCTATCTCGGCTATAGGAATAAGCCTGCTGCTGTACCACGGCAGTTTGAAGAAGATCCCTGGCCCGCCGTGTCTCAATCGCCGCCAGTGAATCGCCCTCCATTGGAATAGCTGCCAGACGAGATGCCGCAACAATCATGTTATCCAAAGGGCTAGAAAAGTGACCTGGTGGTGTTGGCACATACGGCGGCGGGTTGTCCGTTCGTCGAGGTGGCTCCATTATCCGTGGTTGATCCGGCGCTGCTCCAGGCGCATCGGTTCGGTTTGCAGCTGCCGGATTACTCGTCCCAGCCCCTGGCGTATTAAAGAGATTCAATCCTCCGAAGGCCGGCTCCATACGCGATCGGTACTTCCTTCGCATCACGTCGTTTGACGCGTTCTGATCCAACATAAGTCAGAAGTTCTGTGCCTGTATCTGCTGTGATTGGGCATCCAAAGCGGCCCGCTCTTCAGCCATCCTGGTATCCTCCGCTGCCAGGTCCTCCTTAGCCTGTGCTATCTGGTCTTTCAGCTTTGCGATATCTGCATTGTGTTGATCCTGCGTCTCCGGAGTGACTGCCATAGCTAATAAAGCTGCCTAGGCATCCATCAAACTGGAGAGAACTTGAGCCGGTCGGCGCACCGGGCCTCCTGCCGCGGCCGCTGATCCGGAATTCATTGCTGCTGTAGATGAAGACTGCAAAGTGGGCTGTGTTCCGGCCATGTAAACAGCAACCCGACTTGGCGGTTCAAGGAGATCTGGAATATTGTTGCCATCGGAATAGCCTCCGAACACACCATCATGAACTTGGTATAAGGACTCGGTTTCACCGATGGATGACTCGCCGTCGGAATAAACAGCTCTTTCGTCTTCAGACACCGATTCAGATCCGATCCCATGGACACATCCTATGAACGCACGCTTCGTGGCAGGCTTAACCCGGGCAGGATTTGCACGCTGTGCCGTCTCGAGGAGGTCGGTGCAGGTGTCCGGCTCAGGGCCCGGTTCGCTGATCTTGCCGATGAAGACATGAGTTCCGCCAAAGGGGACCCGGTACCCGTACTCGATTGAGCCGGCCTCGGGGCCCCATCCTTCGTCGTTGATGTAGAGCTTGCCGCGACGACTTTTGGTCATCCGGCCCACAACGTAGCCCTTGAGTCCTTCGAAGCTGCCCTCCAAGAACTTGAAACCATCGTGCGATAGCCCCACGGTGGGCGCCAACTGTCGTGGATTTGTCACGGCAGATATCCTCATGAAAGGACTTAGTCGCGGAGCCATCGCTACGGGTTAGCTTGAAGGGGTTAAACCGGACAAGGGACACGGGAGTTTATACTAGTTCGGCCCCTTCGATGAAGGTAAAAGCCTACGTCTAGTTTGAGTTGGGATTATTGGGGTTTCGATGACCAGGGAGCGAATCCGCTTTGCCCGAGTCTCGAGTTGTTGTTGTCTGTCCCTGAACCGCCGCCGGGTCGTCCCTTTATATACACAGGGTAACGCCCGCCCGGTCTACAGAGTCCCGAGGCTGGCTCATACAAGTATCCAGCCCGGTCTCTTCCTTTCCCTAACTTACAATACAAGTTATACAAATATGGCGGCTTACCGCTATGGGCCCTAATCCGCCTCTGGGCTCTGGGCCTCTAGTCTTATCAGTAAAACGCCATCTTCTTTGTCTTCTTAAGCTTCAATATAGTTGAGTGTGAACCGGCTCCTCTTGGGCGATTTACCCTCAGTAGTAATATCCTCAACAGCACCGTCGACAGGGGTGAGGCGGCCGAGGACGAACCCTAACCGCGGCTGCGTCGTCGTCGGGCGGAGGGGATCGATTGTGTGAGACGAGGAGGGTGCGGGGGGCGCTCGTGGGCCGGTTTTCTTTAGCTATAGTAGTAGCGCTGGTTGCAGAACCACGCTACTGCTAAGCCCACCAGCTGTAGCGCCCTTTCAGAACAAACGCTACAGCTAAGTGGGCTACAGATGCTGCCCTGCGGCCCATGTAACAGTAGCGTGGCCCAAACAAACGAACGCTGCTGCTATATGTTAGTAGTAGCGTGTTTTCCACACAGCGCTACTGGTAATTACTAGTAGCATGGGTTCACAAAAACTCGCTACTGGTAAACTTCTATCTATACGCATTTTCCTAGTAATGACGTGGCACGAGCCAGCGCTAGGGGCTAGGAGACCTTTAGTACCGGTTGGTAACACCAACTGGAACTAAAAAGTTTAGGGTTTTTTGTGTTTATGATTTATTTTTCCTTTAATTTTGTGTCTTCTATTTAATTCTTTTTCATTTGCTGGTATTTTATGATACTACATATTGTACACATTATGCATATATATAAGCAAAAACAGAATTTGTAGTACAAGACAGTGTGAGACTCACCCAAAGTTGTAAGGAAGTAGTATATCTCGATTTGTATTGAGGTGCTTCAAGAACTCTAGCAAGCTTTTCTCTGTGTCTGCTCGATCCCATTCACGCGTCCATGTCTCTTGATTAATGGTATTTGGGTCAATGAACCCAATGCCATAGCGTCCAACTTATTTCATTTCGTAGATCTTCATCCTGCATAATACCACAGAAAATAATATAGTGAGGATAATTATAGGTAATGATCAACGAGCACTACAGCTAGCTTGAGACTTAAACTACAGAAAGAAATCACTCACAGACAATAGCAACTGACGATAGATTTCTTGAGTGTGTCTTGATTGAATAACTGAAACAGTTCTGTAAACTCAATATACAGAGCATTCTCATTGAAGTAATGCTCTGCCTTGACTTTCACCATGAGGGACTCTCGATTGGTAGTCTTGGAAATTTTCATGTACCATTCATGCAATTCATACATTCTCGTTGAGAGCTTCTTGACCTCCTCAGGCTTGACCAAAGGTTCGCCTCGGACATATTTCCGTTTGATGTCATCCTCTCTAAGCGTATCCATGGGCTCGATCTCTAGGAGTTGATAAACAGTGATATCGAGCTCTGCAGCCTGCCTTATATGCTCGTCGGTTATTACTAGATGATCGACGCTGGTACTCGCATGTGTTGGTACAATGAGAGGGGGGGGGGGGGTCGATTGCACCGCCTGTTCTCCCAGCTGTGGAACAGTTTTCCCGCTTTTTTGGGCAGCTGCTTGGCTAGAGCTCGAGCTCGTCTCCTTTTGTTGTGCTCGATGTGCCTTCCTGATTTGGCGCTCATAGTCCGAGTCAATAGGCTTGGGAGCTGGTGCATCAGCCATATGAATAAAGTGGTCAATGCCATGCTCAGGCACTTTCTCCTTTGGCGGCGGTGGTGGTTTCGGTCCAAAATGGGCGTCCAATTGGGCCCTACAGTCGGCTTCATTTTCCTCCTCGGTCTTGTCATAAGGCCTCTTCGGAAGAGGCGCGAGGCTTGGACCAAATTGGTATCTCTTGCCTCCTGTACGTGTACCGCTAGCCGCTGGAGCTGCGGCGGCTCTCTTCCGCTGTTGCTTAGGCGACGGAGCCCGCTGAGGCAGCAGAGACGGCTGACGTGGTGCCTGATGACTTGGAGGAGGAGAAGTGGGCTGACGCGGTGCCGGACTTGGAGGAGGAGGAGTGGATGACGCGTTGGCAGACTTGAAGAAGCAGGACTCTGCTGAGGTGGTGGCTGATGACTTGGAGGAGCGGGAGTCTACTAATGCGGTGGCGGACTTCGAGGAGGAGTTGGCTGACGCGGTGTCGGTGGCCTTGGAAATATGATGCAATCCTTGCTCCATAGAATGATATGATGTATGGCCTCTACCAGTGTGTGCTCGTCGTCGCCCACCACTTCATCAACCACGACGCGAGCATAGCCATCTTGAATCAGGTTGCAATGGAAGGTTGCGCATGGGGATTTGTATAAGCAACGTCGTCCGCCACCTTCATGGATATGTTCTTCATTTTGAAGTGTAGCTCACAATTAGTGTTATCCATGATGTCATCCACAGGGTATCTATCCAGCAGTAGTGACTCATCGCCCGGGGCAGAACCCACGTTGCTTGTCGGCATGGATGGGACGGTGCTATCCAATGCTGGATCCGCTAGCTGTTGCCGCTGCAGAGACCCCCTTTCCTAGCTAAGTGAGTCGATCTGCTGCTGCTGCCGCTGGAATTGGAGTGCCAACTCGCGTGCGCTGATTCTAGGCCTTGAAGGCGTTCTGCTTCCTGCTTCCTCTGCTCCTCCTCCAGCTTCCTCTTCTCCTCCTCCTCCATCTTCTTTCTCGCACGGCTTTTGTAGTCGGTGTTCCAGTCCTCAAACCCCTCATACCACAAAACAACGCCTTTGCCTCATGTTCTTCCCGGGTGTTCAGGATTTCCCAGGGCGCGCGTAAGCTCGTCGAGCCTCTTCTATTGCAACAAGTATTTTGAGGTCGGATCCGTTAAGACTTGCCTTCTCCAAAACCTGGCCTGTCTTTGGGTCCAACATCCCCCCATGCGCATAGAACCGAGTCCTGACCCTGGGGGCCCAGCTCAATCTAACTGGAATGACCCCTTCATCCACCATCTCTTGCTCGGCCTTATCCCACTTAGGTTTTGCCACCGCGTAGCCACCTGGCCCCAGATTATGGTAATGCTCTTTTATCGCGGCATTGATCTTGTTTATTCTCGACCGTTCCTTAGCAAATTCCGATTCCTTGAATTTCACGAAAGCTGGCCAGTGATCTCTTTGCTTCTCCAGTGTTCCTGTGAATTCTCGAGTCTTCTTTCCTCCTTTGACGTACTTGGCCCATATAGTTTTCTTGTGGTTGTTGAATGCAACCACCATCTTCCTAAGAGCAGCGTCCTTGACATTCTGCACATCTGCATCTGTGAAATGATCTGGTAGGGTGAAATGTGACATGAGAGATTCCGAAAGCAGATCTTTTGCTCTTTGGTCAACAAAAGTAAGATCTGGACGTTCCTTTGCTGGCCTTTTCCATTCTTGAATGGAGACCGGGATTTGGTCCTTCACAAGAACTCCGCACTGACGAACGAACTTGCCCGCATTCTTCTTAGGCTCGCTTGGTTCGCCATTAGGTTTGATGGCATCGATGTTGTACTTTACGCCATCCTTCAACTTTTTGGCCGGGCCTCGCACTGTCCTGCTGCCGGCAGACGATTTGCTTGATCCGGAGGGATGAAAGAAGAAAGATTGATTCGTCAATATATATATACACACAAAATCATTTAAAACACGTGATGATCACCAGATGCCTGCTTCTATAAATATACCTCGCCGCTATTTGCAATTTCAAGATCATCATAGTTCTGGACTTTATTAATTCGGTCGTCTTGATCGAATACCATATCACCGTCCCCGGTATTGTTCAGATATTGGGAGCCATCATCTTCTTCATTCTGATCATCTGGCCGGCGAGGGGAGCGTATGATCTCAAACAGGGCCTCTTCTCCTTCTCTGCCGGTATTGTCCGCCATAGCTTTTATTTAACTAATCTAGAAGAAATATAAAACAATTTAGTACGCATCTTGAATAAGAGTAGATAATTGATATGCATCTCGAATAATAGTAGATAATATGCATCATCGAATATAATCTCAAATACATCATCTCGAATATTATCGAATAATATATATAATCTCGAATACATCGTCTCGAATATTATCGAATACATCACTAGCTAGATAATATTGATCGAATACTATCGAATAATCTAGTTCACTCGCAGCTCTTGAGGCGCGGGCGGTGGACACCCAAAGAGAAGGAACCATCACAGGATCATAGCTCGGGTGAGATCCCCGAAGAACCTGCCAGTTATTGGAGAACCTGACGTCCATAGCAGCCATGTAGCGACAAACATGGTCATCCTCCTCCCTGACACGACGACATACCACCTCCAGCGGGGCCGGCTCACTCCGCATCGAAAGTGGCCCGCGCGATCGCCACCAAAAGAGCTCCGGGTCGACGACGGGACTCGGGGCCGGGTTCCTCACCGAGCGGCGCGCCCCTGAAGGTAGCACCTCCCAGGACCAGCCCGGCGGAGCCCAGTCCGGACATGGCTCCTTTGAAGCAGGACGTCGTCGCGAACGGGTCGACGGCGAGGATGCGGGTCGGGCATCGTTGACGTCGAGAACAACTACTATATGCAAATGTAACTTTTTTAAAATTATTGGATTGTGATTTCTTATATACAAATTCTATATGCAATCTAGCGAGCTAGCTAATTCATCTAACATTATTATACACATGCTAATTCATCTAACATTTGACAAAAGTATAAAAACTAATTCATCTAACATTAATATATCTAATTCATATATAACTAAAAATATAAAAACTAACTCATCTAGCATTAATATCTAGCTAATTCATCTAATTCATCTACCATTTGACATTAATATCTAACATTTCTATCTAATTCATCTAACATTTGACATTAATATCTAACATTTTATCTAATTCATCTAATGATTTGACATTAATCTAACATTTATATAAACTTAAAGTATAAAAAACTAAAAAACAGAAAATAGAAAATAATTAAGAAAAATCTGTCTCTGTGTGTGTGTACTCTCTCTCTCTCTGTGTGTGTGTACTGTGTGTGTGAGGGCGGCCATGGCGCAGTAGGGGGCGGTCTTATAGCGGGGCGACGGCCATGGTCGAGGCGACGGGGGCAGCGACGGGCTGGGGCGGCGTCTTGAAGGAGACAGGCGTGGCGGCGGCGGCGGCGGAGGGCCAGGCGATGGGAGCAGCGAAGGCGACCACGCGCGACGGGGGTGGCGACAGGGACGGGCGCGGCGACGGGTACGGGCGACGGCGACGAGGTTGAAGCAGAGGAAGAAGAGAAGAAAACTTAAAATTTCGTAAGTGCTGCTTATATAGGATGGGCCTTTAGTACCGGTTGGAGCCACCAACCGATACTAATTAAAGGTCAAATTTGGGCAGGCCAAGCGGCGGGAAGCGACCCCTTTAGTACCAGATGGTGGCTCCAACCGATACTAAAGACCCCCCCCCTTTAGTACCGGTTGGAGCCACCAACCGGTATTAAAGGGGTGCGCTGGCGCAGGTGCGGTGCCGAAGTTTAGTCCCACCTCGCTTAGCGAAGAGCGACCACACTTGTTTAAAAGCCCTGACGCGGGCGCGGTATTGAACTCCTCTCTGTAGCAGGCTTCTGGGCCTAAACTGTTGCACTGCCCTATGGGCCTACTGGGCCTTGCGGGCCTACATCCTGGCCCAACTACATGTTGGGTTTCTAGTCATATGCAGGCTGCTGTGGCCCAGTAGCACTAGTAGAAAACAAGGCATTTGTCCTGGTTCGTAAGGGCCTTTAGTCCCGGTTCTTGAACCGGGATTAAAAGATTGTTACTAATGCCTCCCCCCTTTAGTCCCGGTTCTTACACGAACCGGGACAGATGGAGATCGACGTGGCCGCTGCTCGCAGCCCAGGCAGGGGGGCCTTTGGTCCCGGTTGGTGAGATAAACCGAGATCATAAAGGCTTCCACGCCACAAGATTTCAAAGGCTTGGATTTTGGTTTTTAAGGGGGAGGGTTGGGGTTTTGGGGGTTAATTTAGGTGTTTCATATATTGTGTTAGCTAGCTAATTAATAGAGAGAGAAGTGTCCTCTCTTATGTCTGTGCTAGGTCGACGCTACGTACTATATACATAGAGAGGCCCTCGACACGCTAGCTAGTAAGAAAATGAAGGAAACCATTAAGTACAGAAGTTCGTCATGCATACCGAGAGAAGTGATCGATCGACCTCTCCTTGTCCGAGAGATTGGTCGAACAACACGTTTTCGTATTATCTATCCGATGCTACTGGCTACATACATATACAATATGTAAGATCTCTTACAATCCCCTAGCATTTGAAATCAACTTCCACATGGTATTCTCCGGCTTTATTGATGACGTGGTCAAGAAAGAATCCCGCCAATTCCTCTTGAATTGCTTTAATGCGATCTTGTGATAGGAGTTCTTTCCGCATCTGCCACGTCTAATTTGAAGAAGGGGGTTAATACATATATATGAATGAAACTCAACAGAAATGATGGTGTAATAAAATGAAATTGTGAATATTATTGCTTACGCACTTCATATTCTCTTTTAGAGTAGCCCCGCTTATTTTTCAATGTCGTGTTGTAGATGAACTCGCACACGTAGTATCCACAGTAATCATTCCCTTGTTCCTGCCACAAGCACTTTATGAGAAATAGAGGTCAATCAAACTGATAATGAAGCATTATAAATGGCATTGATGAAAGTATAGCTATAGAATCAACGGGAGATGCGCGCAACTAGCTAGCCAGTAGTACTTACGTCCGGGTATGTATATCGCAGCTCCTTCGGCAGTACTGGAGCTTCTGCGGTGAACTGTTTCCAAACCCTGCGAGACAAAGAAAATAATTATTATTACTTGAGATATTAGGAAATGAACAAAAAGTTGCCGATATGGTGCGATAATGATCGATTGAACTTACTTGTTGAGCAATTTAGTCATGTCCGCATAGGTTTCGGGATCTTTTCGTCTCGAGTCTAAGACGGTTACTAGTCCCCGCTCAAGCTTAATCTCCAGAAGAACATAGTGGTAGCTGCGCACGCATGCATAACTCATCAATTACATTACTATAACCTCGCTCGAGTAATAAGGGAAACCGAATATGCACACGACAGTAACACTCACTTGAAGTTGTAAGGAAAGAGTATGGTATCTTTGTTTTGATTTTTGATCAACGATTGTAGCAAGTTGGCCTCGGCGTCTTCGGCGTGCTTTTTAACCTGAATTTCATCTATGATATTTGTGTTAATGAAACCAATATCATACATTTCTTGTTTTCTGCACTCGACGATCTTCAATCTGCATAATATAGTGAGGATAATTAATTATAAATACATGCAATGAAAGAGCTAGCTGAGCTATATATAGAGACTTAATGACAAAAATAGTACTTACAAACAGTAGCAAAAGACAGTTAATTTATCGAGGGCCTTTTGATTGAAGAACTCGAAGAACTCCTCAAATGGAACAGCCAACAGATCAGTTCCAACGAGGTCGTGCTCCTCTTTAATGTTCAGATACAAAGAATTCGTCCCCCCAGACTCTCTGCAGGTTTTCATGTACCAATTATGGAATCTTCGCATGATCGTTGTTAGAGATTTTTCATCTTTGACGAGAGGCTTCCCGTACTCGTATCTGTGTATGTCCACCTCCATGAAATCAGGAAATTGATCGTCCGGCAGGTAATCTGCAAGATTGCCATAATCGGCCACCGTCCCCGGAGCATTAGCAACGATTTCGCCGCTAGACACATTGAGCGGGGGGCACGATTGATTTGCTTGTTCGCCGAGCTGGGGAATTTTTTTCGCAACTGCTCGTTCTTTTGACCTTTGATGTCTGACAGTACATCCCGCCCTCCCGCCTCTGGCTATACTGCTAGACGCCGGAGCAGACGAAGCGGCTGCGGCGTCTGTCTTCTTTCGTGCTTGCTTACGAGGCGGAGGATATGGATGACGCGCCGGAGCAGCCGGGGCGGCGGCGGGTCTCTTCCGCCCTTGCTGGCGAGGCGGAGAAGGAGGAGGCTGCTGGCTGCTCGGGCCAAGCGCAGCGGAGAAGGAGGCGGAGTGCCGCCACGCGCCGGAGAAGGAGGCCGACTTCCCTGATCGTCACTCGCCGGAGGAGGAGGCGGTGGAGGAGGCGGAGTGCCCTGACTCGCCGGAGGAGGAGGAGGAGGAGGCGGAGGCGTCCGGTTCGGAAGGTTGATGAGCTCCTTCCGCCATAGGCATGGAGTCTTCACAGCAGAACCCAGCCTAGTCTCCCCTTCACCGGTAGGGTGGTCAAGCTGGAGGTCCTCAAATCCCTCCGTTATTTCATCCACCATCACCCTAGCATATCCTTCTGGAATCGGCCAACAGTGATAAGTTGCGCCGAGTTCAGTGGGATAAACAGAGCCAACAACCGCCTTGACCTTCAAATTCATCCATTGCGTCATAATGTGGCAATTTTGGGACTCCGTGATAGCATCCACGGGATAGCTGGCAGGAGCCGTCAAGACATGCTCCGGCTGAAGCAGCTCGGTGGAAGCCACGTTGCTTCTCTGCTGAGATGGCGGGGTAGCTTCGGGGGAAGCTTCGGCAGGTCGTTTGCAAAGTTCTGCTTCTCGTTCCTCTAGCCCCATTACCCTTTCGTGCAGCGCCTGCAGTTGGCTCTGCTCCACTTTCTTCCTCCTCTCCTGGGTTTTGTAACCCCATGCGTCCGGAAAACCAACCTTCCACGGAATGGAGCCTGGCGTGCCTCGTGTCCGTCCAGGGTGCTCAGGATTCCCGAGGGCCATTGTGAGCTCGTCCTTCTCCCTGTCTGGAACGAACGTCCCTTGCTGCACTGCATCGATATAGTGCCGAAGCTTGGTGACTGGTATTTTCAGTTGCTCGTCCGTCCAACGGCACTTCCCTGATACAGGGTCCAAGGTTCCGCCAGCCCCGAAGAACCAAGTCCGGCAACGGTCTGGCCAGTTCATTGTCTCTGGTTCGATCCCTTTATCAAGAAAATCATTCTCAGCCTTGGACCACATAGGCCCGGGCTTTGAGGTAGCCACCTGACCCCGTGCGATGGTGAAACTTCTTCTTCGCAGCATTTTTCTTGTTTGTCTCCGACATCTTCTTACTCTTTTCCGATGTCTTGTGGGCCACAAATGCGGGCAGTGATCTTTGATCTTCTCATATTTGGCACTGAATTTTGGTGTCTCTTCTTTGTCGACAAACTTGTTCAGCTCTTTCCTCCACCTCCTGAATAGGCTTGCCATCTTCTTAAGAGCACAAGACTTGATTAATTGCTCTTTAACTGGCTTCTCCGGATCCTCCTCTGGCGGTAGGGTGAAATTTGCCTTCAGCTCAGTCCAAAGATCATCTTTCTGCATATCATTGACATAAGACACCTCAGGGTCTTCCTCCTTAGGCTTATACCATTGTTGGATGCTGATCGGGACCTTGTCCCTAACAAGAACCCCACACTGAGCAGAAAATGTGTTCTTTGTCTGGATGGGTTCAATCGGTTCGCCGTCGGGCGCGATTGTTGTGATCTCAAACCTTTCATCCGAGCTCAACTTTTCCTTCGGGCCTCGTCTCCTTACCGAAGTTGTGCTCGATCCGGAGGGCTAGAAAAAGGAAGAAAGAGAGAGTTAATTAATATGTGTACATATACCAAAACAATGAATGCATCAATTAACTAGTGAGCACGGGCTTAACTAATATATATATATATATATATATATATATATATATATATATATATATATATATATATATATATACCTGGACGGACTCGGTTCGGTCACCGGAGCAGTCAGCACGGTCTCCTTCTTGTACCTCCATTGGGTCACCGGAGCCATCATGAACATAGCCCTCTTCTTGTACCGGCATTAATGGGCCGGAGCCATCATGAACATAGCCCTCTTCTTCACTCAGTCCCTCCTGACCATCTGTGTCGTTGAGAAATGACGCAACGACATCACTTCCTTGTGCGATTATGTCCCCCAACATCGCTTCTGTTGCTTCGTCTCGGGAGTGCTCCATAGTTTCTGTAAATATTTACAACATGTCAATTATTATTCAAACATGGTACAGATGGATATATATTAGTGGAAAACGTAGAACTAGCTAGCTAATCACAATAAGGACTCATGTTAGTGGCCTTAACGCTGCTTCTCTAGGGTTTGGGGTGGCCTAGACAACGCTTCAAGGGTTTGGGGTGGCCTCGACACAACGCTTCAAGGGTTTGGGGTGGCCTCGATGACAACGCTCTTTTAACTTGGTAAATTTGGGTGGCCTCGAGAGAGTTTGTCGGGTAGGGGCGCGGCGGGAGGGGTTAGGAGACCAACATCATTTTTTCTCTAGGGTTTGGGTGTCCTCGAGAGTTTTGGTCGAGCGAGAGGGACGAGGGTGCTGCTGCCGTGGTATAAGTTATCACGGTCGAGAGCGGATATATATATCGACCGCCCCTCATGTCGAAGTTATCCGGGAGGGGGTCATATCGACAACGACGCGACCAACATATACATGGGAAAATAATGTTATCCGGGAGGGGGTATATCGACCCTCCCCCCCCTCGTATTGAAGTTATCGGGAGGGGTATATTGACGACGACAGACCCGATAAAACATAAGAAAACGAAGAAGAAATAAAAAGAGGAGAAGAAAAAAGGAATAGAGGAGAAGATCGAAGAAAAAAAGAAAAAAAAAAGAGGAGAAGAAGAAAAGAATATTTTTCTTCTTCTCGTCTATTCCTTTCTTCTTCTCCTCTTCTTTTTCTTCATTTTTCTCTTCTTATTTATTTCTCCTCTTGTCCTCCTTTCTTCCTCTTCTTATTTTCCTTTTTCCTCTCATTCTTTTAGTATTGCTTTTAAAAAAACAAGTTCAAATAGAAAATTTCGAAAAAAGTAAAGGTTTTGCCTAATGCATTGTTCATATTTCATCAACATATATGCATACAAAAAAGCATACATACATACATATATACATACAAAAAAGCATACATACATACATATATACAAAAAAAGCATACATACTTTCCTAGCTAGCAAAAAAAGCATACATATATATATTTGCGGCAGGGGGCAGGGCAGGGGCGTGGCGGCTCACTATGGGCGGCGTCGGCGACGGCGAGGTCGGGGCGGGCCTGAGGCAGAGGCGGTGGCGCCTGGGTAGGGGACGGCGTCGAGGCGGCGATGGCGTCGGGCGACGCTGGGCGGCGACGGCATCGAGACGCGACGCTGCGGGGACGACGTCGGGCAGGGGCACGCGGGCTCGGGGACGACATCAGCGACGGCGACGGCGAGGCACGGGCGACGGTGACGGTAGGGGCGGCGGACGGCGTCGGGGCAGCCTGGCAGCGATGAGCTCGGCGTCGGGGGCAAATGGAGATGAGAAACTGAAATTTTCACAAGTCCTGGTTATATACCAAGAGCATTGGTCCCGGTTCGTGGCAGCAACCGGGACCAATGCCTCCTTTAGTCCCGGTTGGTGCCACCAACCGGACCAAACCAGTTTTTGTAGCCCAAAGGGCGGAAGCGGCGTTTGGTCGGTTGGTGGCACCAACCGGGACTAAAGGAGGGCATTGGTACCGGTTGGTGCCACGAACCGGGACCAATGCCCTCTTTAGTCCCGGTTGGTCCCACCAACCAGGACCAAAGGACTTGCGCTGCCCGCGGCCAAAACTTTAGTCCCACCTCGCTAGTTGAGAGGGGCTCCGAGTGGTTTATAAGCCCCACTGCGGCTACCCTCTCGAGCTCCTCTCAAATGCAGGCTTACGGGCCTAATCTCACACTGTGTGCTGCGTGTGGGCCTATTGGGCCTTCTGCAAGGGCTGAATCTGGCCCAAGTTGGGTTTCTAGTCGATTCAGGCCGTGGTGGCCCAATAGATGGCAGTTTTTTATTTTTCCAGTTTTTTGTTTTGTTTTTTGCATTATTTATTTTCTTTTGTTTTTGCTTTATTTTTTAATTATTTTTGCTTTTAGTTTTAGAAAAATTATAAACTTTCTGTTAGTGCCATTAGTTTTCAAATTTGAAAACACTTTTTTTGTTTTTTTTGTTGCTTTATTTATTTTATTTTGTTTCTACTTACAACAAAATACTTATTGTTGCTATTTTTATTTTGTTTCCAGTTTTTTGTTTTGTTTTCTGCATTATTTATTTTATTTTGTTTTTTGCTTTATTTTTTAATTCTTTTTGCTTTTAGGTCAGCAAAATTATAAACTTTCTGTTAGTGCCATTAGTTTTAGAAAAATTATAAACTTTCTGTTAGTGCCATTAGTTTTCAAATTTGAATAATTAAAATTTGAATTCTTTGAAATTTGTGTGAATCACAAGTTTGTGATTAACTTTACTAAAAAAATGAACTTTGATGCGCCTATAGAGAAAATTCAACCTAAATTCATAATAAAGCATTTCAAATGAACTCTGAAAAAGTTGAAAGTTGGCATGGTATCATAATTTCACCCACATAGCATGTGCATGTACAAAACGGACAATGGTATCATACTAAATGCATTACAAAGTTGGCATGGTATCATCATAATAGTTATGGGAGAAAGTCTTCACCTTTTCTTCGCTTGTGTCATTTTCTTATTGCGGTGTAACCATGGATAATCTTCATCGTTTATCAAGATGCTGGGGTCAGCCTTGACTTTGAAGGGAGGAATTTCATGAAACTTTTCATAATCTTTAGACATGTCTGTCTTGTCCTCCACTCCCACGATGTCCCTTTTTCCTGAAAGAACTATGTGGCGCTTTGGCTCATCGTATGATGTATTCGCTTCCTTATCTTTTCTTTTTCTCGGTCTGGTAGAAATGTCCTTCACATAGATAACCTGTGCCACATCATTGGCTAGGACGAACGGTTCGTCAGGTATCCCAAGATTTTTCAGATCCACTGTTGTCATTCCGTACTGTGGGTCTACCTGTACCCCGCCTCCTGACAGATTGACCCAGTTGCATTTAAACAAAGGGACCTTAAAATCTACTCCGTAGTCAAGTTCCCATATTTCCACTATGTAACCATAATATGTGTCCTTTCCCCTCTCGGTGATTAACTTTACTAAAAAAATGAACAAGAGGCTCACCATGGTGGTGCCGGCGATGAGATCGGCGCGGGCGATCGACGGCGGTGAAGACGGAGACGGGACGTGACAGACCGCTAAACCTAGACAAATATTGAGGGAAATGAAGTTTGGAGGTCGAGCTTGGAGAGGAGAAAGTTAAGTAGTGTGGCTCGGGCATTCCATCGAACACCTCGTGTGCATAGGAGGTGAGCTAGAGCACCAGAAAGCTCTCCAATGGCCGGGCAGAAAAACAGAGCAGTGAAGTGCTCTGCTCGCGGGCGAGGGGTATATATAGGCAATTCATTGGTCCCAGTTCATCGCATGAACCGGGACTAAAGGGCAGCCTTTGGTCCCGGTTCAATCCACCCACCGGGACCAATGGTGGTGGGCCAGGAGCGAGGCCCATTGGTCCCGGTTCATCCCACCAACCGGGACCAAAAGGTCCAGACGAACCGGGACCAATGGCCCATGTGGGTGGGCCGGCCTCCGGGGCTCACGAACCGGGTCCAATGCCCCCATGGGTCCCGGTTCTGGATTGAACCGGGACTAATGGGCTGACCCGGCCTGGACCATTGCCCCCTTTTCTACTAGTGTAGGCGGGCTTTTTTAATTTTGTTTTGTTATTTCTCTGCTTTTTTATTTCCTTTTAAGTATTTGTGAGTTGTTTTTTGCTATATTTAGAGTTTCTTTGTGAATATTTTTGCTTTAGGTACAAAAAATTACAAACTTTCTGTTAGTGCCAGTAGTTTTCAAATTTGAATAGTTTAAATTTGAATTATTTGAAATTTGTGTGAATCGCTAGTTTGTGAATAACTTTACTTTAAAAATAGATTTTTCAGTGATTCTTTTTTATGTTTAGTGTGTTTTATCATTATATTCAATTTGGCAATACTTAGGTTATTTTAAAAAAATGAAATCCCTTTGGAACAGATGAGTTTTCGTTTGGAACCCTGATACTTCGAAAGAGATTGTCCATTTTATACACGAAGTGCATCCAATTTTGCCGTAACCCTCTCTACTTTTTTGCACATGCTATGTGGGTGAAATGATGATACCATGCCAAGTTTCAACCTTTTCAGAGTTCATTTGTAGTGTTTTTCAATTTCAGGGTCATTTAGCTCAAAAAAATCAGTAAATGTGCTGAAAAATAGCAAATGATGTCAGAAAGGGTTGAAAGTTGATGACGTTGCTTTGAATGGTGCATACTGAACGCACAAAAAGTCTGTAGTTGTAATAAGTTAAAAAAATAAAATGCCTTTGTAACAGATGAGTTTTCGTCTGAAACCCGGATACTTCAAAAGATATTGTCCATTTTGTACACAAAGTGCATCCAGTTTTTGCCGTAATCCTCTCTACTTTTTGCACATGCTATGTGGGTGAAATGATAATACCATGCCAACTTTCAACCTTTTCAGAGTTCATTTGTAGTGCTTTTCAATTAACAGAAAGGTACACGTTTGTCCGAAGCACAAAAGTACACGTTTCAAATGCAAAACACATAAGCACCCTAACTATTACGAAGATTCCCTACTGTCTTTGGGTGTGAAACTTTTTCTTCGCGTGTGTCACTTTGCGCCGTAACCATGGACAGTCTTCATCATTTAACTGGATGCTCGGGCCAATATTCACTGTGAAGGGAGAAATTTCATCAAACTTTTCATAATCTTCTGACATGTCTGTCTTGTCATCCACACCCATGATGTTTCTTTTCCCTGAAAGAACTATGTGGCGCTTTGGCTCATCGTATGATGTATTTGCTTCCTTTTTTTTCTCGGCTAGGTAGACATGTCTTTCACATAAAAAACCTATGCCACATGATTGGCTAGGACGAATAGTTTGTCTGCGTACGTGATACGTCTCCGTCGTATCTACTTTTCCAAACACTTTTGCCCTTGTTTTGGACTCTAACTTGTATGATTTGAATGGAACTAACCCGGACTGACGTTGTTTTCAGCAGAATTGCCATGATGTTGTTTTATGTGCAGAAAACAAAGTTCTCGGAATGACCTGAAACTCCACGGGATGTCTTATAAAAAATAATAAAAATCCTCGCTAAAGATGAAGACGAGGGGCCCACACTGTCCACGAGGGTGGGGCGCCCCCCTCTAGGGCGCCCCTCACCTCGTGGGCCCCCTGGACACCTTCCGACGCCAACTCCAACTCTATATATTGGCTTTCGGGGAGAAAAAAATCAGAGAGAAGAAATCATCGCGTTTTACGATACGGAGCCGTCGCCAAGCCCTAAAACCTCTCGGGAGGGCTGATCTGGAGTCCGTTAGGGGCTCCGGAGAGGGAGATTCGTCGCCTTCGTCATCATCAACCATCCTCCATCACCAATTTCATGATGCTCACTGCCGTGCGTGAGTAATTCCATAATAGGCTTGCTGGACGGTGATGGGTTGGATGAGATTTATCATGTAATCGAGTTAGTTTTGTTAGGGTTTGATCCCTAGTATCCACTATGTTCTGAGATTGATGTTGCTATGACTTTGCTATGCTTAATGCTTGTCACTAGGGCCCGAGTGCCATGATTTCATATCTGAACCTATTATGTTTTCATGTATATGTGAGCTCTTGATCCTATCTTGCAAGTCTATAGTCACCTACTATGTGTTATGATCCGGCAACCCCGAAGTGACAATAATCGGGACCACTCCCGGTGATGACCATAGTTTGAGGAGTTCATGTATTCATTATGTGCTAATGCTTTGTTCCGGTTCTCTATTAAAAGGAGGCCTTAATATCCCTTAGTTTCCATTAGGACCCCGCTGCCACGGGAGGGTAGGACAAAAGATGTCATGCAAGTTCTTTTCCATAAGCATGTATGACTATATTCGGAATACATGCCTACATTACATTGATGAATTGGAGCTAGTTCTGTGTCACCCTATGTTATGACTGCTACATGATGAACCGCATCCGACATAATTATCCATCACTGATCCGGTGCCTACGAGCTTTCCATATACTGGTCTTCGCTTATTTACTTTTCCGTTGCTGCTGTTACAATCACTACAAAATACCAAAAACATTACTTTTGCTGTCTTTAGTTTTGTTACCGTTACCACCACTATCATATTACTTTGCTTCTAAACACTTTGCTACAGATACTAAGTTTCCAGGTGTGGTTGAATTGACAACTCAGCTGCTAATACTTGAGAATATTCTTTGGCTCCCCTTGTGTCGAATCATTAAATTTGGGTTGAATACTCTACCCTCGAAAGCTATTGCGATCCCCTATACTTGTGGGTTATCAAGACCAATTTCTGGCGCCGTTGCCGGGGAGCATAGCTCTATTCTTTGAGTCACTTGGGATTTATATCTGCTGGACACTATGAAGAACTTGAAAGACGCTAAGACAATAATTTATCCCTCAACTACGAGGGGAGGTAAGGAACTACCATCTAGCTCTGCACTTGATTCACCTTCTGTTATGAGTAAGCTAGCGACACCTAAACCTGCTTCTGCTATTCGGTCTGATATGTCGCATGTTATTGATGATGCCACTTCTGCTATGGATGATACTTATGACGAAATTACTTCTATGCTTGATACTACTGTGCCCCTTGGTGAATTTCTAGATGAACAAATTGCTAGGGCTGGAGAGAAAGAAATTATTGAATCTGAATACGATGATGAAAGTGATGATGAAAATATGCATGTTATTCCTGAGGGTTATGTTTTTGATATGGAATCTTCTGCAGCTATTTTTGCTTTCAAAGATAGATATGAGCTCAAGAGGTTATTAGTTAAATGGAGTAAAGAATCTCTTAGAGACAGAATGAAACCTGACCCTGCTTTTGCTACTTCACCTATTTGTGTTCCCGATAAGGATTATGAATTTTCTGTTGATCCAGATATAATTACTTTGGTCGAATCTGATCCTTTTTATGGCTATAAATCTGAAACTGTTGTGGCACATCTTACTAAGTTAAATGATATAGCCGCCCTGTTTACTAATGATGAGAAATCGCGCTACTTTTATATACTCAAAATATTTCCGTTCTCATTAAAGGGTGATGCTAAGATATGGTTTAATTCTCTTGATCCTGGTTGTGTGTGTAGTCTCCAGGATATGATTTATTACTTCTCTGCTAAATATTTCCCTGCTCATAAGAAACAAGCTGCTTTGAGGGAAATGTACAATTTCGTGCAAATTAAAGAAGAGAGTCTCCCGCAAGCTTGGGGGAGGCCTCTCAAGTTACTTAATGCTTTGCCTGATCATTCTCTTAAGAAACCTGAAATACTTGATATCTTTTATAATGGACTAACCGATGCTTCCAGAGATTACCTGGATAGTTGTGCTGGTTCTCTTTTCAGGGAAAGAACACCGGATGAAGCTGAAATTCTATTGAATAATATGTTGACAAATGAAAATAATTGGGCACCTCCCGAGCCAGCCCCTGAGCCAATTACTGAGCCTATTTCTAAACCAACTCCGAAGAAGAGAGGTGTTCTATTTCTCAGTCCTGAAGATATGCAAGAGGCAAAGAAATCTATGAAAGAAAAAGGTATTAAAGCTGAAGATGTTAAGAATTTACCTCCTATTGAAGAAATACATGGTCTTAATCTACCGCCTGTTGAAGAAACTTATGATATTGATCCATTACTTATTGAAGAACCTCCTGATCCCGATAACCCGACACAGGTAGTAAAGTTAAATTCTCTCTACAGATATGATAAAGCTGAAGTCCCTCCTACTAAAATTGCTAGTCAGTGCTTGGATGAGTTTGATAACTTTATGTTTAAGCAAGATGACTTTAATGCTTATTTTGGTAGACAATTAAAACAAGATGCTTATAGGATTAAACGCTTGGGTGATTATATGGCTAATATTAGAGGTGAACTTAAACTTGTTAGCAAACATTCTTCTATGGTTACCACTCAAGTAGAACAAGTACTTAAAGCCCAAAAAGAAGTGCTTGATGAAATGAATAGTAAGAAAAATGATTATGCTGTTAGAGTGGCTAATAGAACTGGTAGAATGACTCAGGAACCTTGTATCCTGAAGGCCACCCTAAGAGAATCAAGCAAGATTCTCAGAGAAATAATATTTATGTACCTAGTTCTTCTAAAAGGAAGAAAAAGAAAAATGATAGGACTTTGCAAACTTCTAGTGAACCTATTGCTGAACCACCGAGAATCCAAATGATATCTCTATTTCGATGTTTGAAACACAATCTGTAATGAACATGAACCTAGTGAAAAAGTTAATGATGATGTGCATGATGATGCTCAACCTAGTAATGATAATGATGTAGAAGTTGAACCTGTTGTTGATCTTGATAACCCACAATCAAAGAATCAACGTTATGATAAAAGAGACTTCGTTGCTAGGAAACATGGTAAAGAAAGGGAACCATGGGTTCAGAAACCCATGCCTTTTCCTCCGAAACCATCCAAGAAAAAGGATGATGAGGATTTTGAGCGCTTTGCTGAAATGATTAGACCCATATTTTTGCGTATGCGATTGACTGATATGCTCAAAATGAATCCTTATGCTAAATATATGAAAGATATTGTTACAAATAAAAGAAAGATACTGGAAGCTGAAATTTCCACCATGCTTGCTAATTATACTTTTAAGGGTGGAATATCAAAGAAACTTGGAGATCCAGGAGTACCTACTATACCATGCTCTATTAAGAGAAATTATGTTAAAACTGCTTTATGTGATCTTGGAGCCGGTGTTAGTGTTATGCCTCTCTCTTTATATCGTAGACTTGACTTGAATAAGTTGACACCTACTGAAATATCTTTGCAAATGGCAGATAAATCAACTGCTATACCTGTCGGTATTTGTGAGGATGTGCCTGTTGTGGTTGCAAACGTTACTATTTTAACGGACTTTGTTATTCTTGATATTCCCGAGGATGATAGTATGTCTATTATTCTTGGAAGACCTTTTCTGAATACTGCAGGGGATGTTATTGATTGCAACGAAGGCAATGTCACTTTTCATGTTAATGGTAACAAGCATACGATACACTTTCCGAGGAAACAACCTCAAGTTTATAGTATCAATTCTAATGGAAAAATTCCATCGATTATATTTGGAGGTTTTGAATTTCCTCTCCCTACTGTCAAGAGGAAATATGATATACTTATTATTGGGGATGTCCATATCCCCGTTCAGGTAACCTAGTGTTATTCAAAATTTCTCCGGTTTCATGATTATCGGAATGAGTTTGTTAACAAGGCCTGATCAACCTTGTTAGTGGATTCCTTTTGATGAGCGTGAGATGGATGAAACTAGAAGCACAACCTTCTGTACCCTCTTTATATTTTCTGTTATTTAGTAGAAATAAAGTAAAATAGTATTTTTCAGTCTGTCTCCTGACTTATCCGTGCAATATAAAATACCCCAAAAATAAAAGTCCTCAGAATGCCATGCCAATTTAATATGATTTTTTCAGGAATATTTGATGATTTATAGTGCAAAAATCACCTGGGGAGCTGCCACTGCCACGAGGTGGAGGGCGCCCTACCCCTCGGGCGCGCCCCTGCCTCGTGATCCCATGGTGGCCCTCCTCCACTTATCCTGCACCCATCTTCTTCCTGCCTCACACAAACCCGAAAACCCAACTCAAGCACGAGTTCCAAACCACTTTTGCTGTGATTTTCGATCTGCTTGCTCAAAGCACCTCTCGCAAAACTGCTTGGGAGATTGTTCCTTGGTATGTGACTCCTCCATTGGTCCAATTAGTTTTCGTTCTAGTGCTTTATTCTTTGCAAATTTGTGCTGCATAGGTGACCATGTTCTTGAGCTTGCATGTCAAATTTATATGGTTCCAAGTAGTTCTAATGCTTGATATAGGCTCCAGGCACTTGTAGGAGTAGTTGCCATCAATTTTATTGAAGTTGGTTCACTTTTGTTTGAAGTTACTAAAAATTTTAGAAATTTTTCAGAGGAAACAATATGTTTAGGAAGATGTTCCAAGGTGGTTCTTCAAGGAAGCAAGGACCCAGGCTTGCTATGCATGATGCTGACAAGGAACCACCAAGAGACGCTCTAGTGCGGCCTTGTGAATGGCCGTCGGAAAATTTTATGGACCGTGCTGGAATTAAAGAAGAATTTAAAGACTATTTGCGCAA
Source organism: Aegilops longissima (assembly GCA_021605205.1). Lineage (NCBI taxonomy): Eukaryota > Viridiplantae > Streptophyta > Magnoliopsida > Poales > Poaceae > Aegilops > Aegilops longissima. The sequence continues at coordinate 50,997,317 of CM038678.1, forward strand.
TGCCGGTCTTGAGGATTTTTAAGCTGACAAATGCCCCCAGTATCATGATCTCACAAGTTCATTTGTAAGGAGGTTTGAGTATTCATCTTCGCGTAATTCTCCTTCAGTCATGTTTGACCTTTATGACAAATCTTATACCATGGACTTAGAGGATTTCACTTTTGCTTGCAAACTTCCATCTTGGGGTAGTGTCAGGGATCCCCCTAAATCTGAATTTAGAGACTTTCTTGCTAGTATAACTGTGGGGGAATCTAGAGATATAACGCAAGCCACTTTAGGGAGCATTCACTTTCCTGCTATACATTACTTTGCTCTCTTCATAGGTAGGTGCATAAATGCTAAGGATGAAGCATGTCACATGTGTGTCCCTGATCTCAGCATTCTCAGGAGTGCTGTGCTAGGAGACCAATCTTATCATATGGGAGCCATTGTAGCTCGTAGGTTGCATCATAATAGATATAACGGAGATTTCTTTGGAGGAATTTATGCAACCCGCTTTGCTAATTTTCTTGAGATACACATTCGTGAGGGTGATATGGAGTTACTCCCTACTTATTTAGATTTTGATTCTATGGTTTCCCACCAGTTTGTTGAGAGGACTGAACCACCTCTCCAGTATCGACTAATCTTTAACAAACGGCATGTTGTCTGTATTACTCTTCCTGCTCCTGCCTTCTTTGATTCTCAGACAAAAGGAAGATATGTTATTACCAGAGAGGAGGCAGATGAGAATGAGAGAAGAGCGGAGGCGGCTCGACGCCACACTGCAACTTAGGAGGCGATAGCCGCTGCATCACAGTACGACCCCAGCTACACCTACGGGTATCCGCCAGGCCATCCCTGGCAATGAACCAACTTAGGCTAAAAGCCTAAGCTTGGGGGAGTACGTATTTCTCACCGACATTACATTTATGTTCACACACACTCATTGCTAAATGTCGGTGCTCATACTCTTTCACTGTAATATCCATGCTAGTTTATTTCCTTTTTCCTGCTTTCTTCTTGTGTGTTTAATAAACCTTAAGAAAAACAAAAAAATCAGTAGTAGTTTATTTCTTTGCTGTAGTAATTAAAAAGAAAACCCAAAAATATTTCCCGTTCTTATTTTGTTTGTTGGGAGCTTTCCCGTGTAAATAGTTTTTATTTCTTTTCTTTTCTTTGGGGGTCAGTAGGAGAAGACCATGATTAAATTGTTGAAGTGGCTCTTATATGCATCAGTGTTGATTTAACCAAGAGCCCATATTGCCTTGTCTTCTCCTATTTATTGAATGCTCGAGATTCCAGCTTAGTCCAATGCACGTGCACTCTTATTATTATTCACACCGTTCGGTCGCGCAAGTGAAAGGCAATTATGATGATATATGATGGACTGACTAAGATGAGAAAAGTTGGTATGAACTCGACCTCTTTTGTTTTTGTAAATATGATGAGTTCATCGTTCTTGATTCAGCTTATTATGAATATATATTGCAATGACAATTAGAGATCATGGCTGCTCGTGCCATGCTTGATTAGCTATGAGTTATAATGATTTACCTTGCGTGCCAACATGCTATTAAAATGGTTGTGATGTGGTATGATGGGGTGGTATCCTCCTTTGAATGATTTAAGTGACTTGACTTGGCACATGTTCACGCATGTAGTTGAAACATCAACATAGCCTTCACGATATTTATGTTCATGTTGGATTATATCCTACTCATGCTTGTATTCAATGTTTATTAATTTTAATGCATGTTCATGACTGTTGTCGCTCTCTAGTTGGTCGCTTCCAGGTCTTTTGCTAGCCTTCACTTGTACTAAGCGGAATACTGCTTGTGCATCCAATCCCTTAAACCCCAAAGTTATTCCATATGAGTCCACCATACCTTCCTATATGCGGTATCTACCTGCCGTTCCAAGTAAATTTGTATGTGCCAAACTCTAAACCTTCAAATAAACATTCTGTTTTGCATGCTCGAATAGCTAATATATCAACTAGGGCTGCCCTTATCTTCCGTGTTAGGCGGGTTATTCTCAAGAGGAGTGGACTCCGCTCCTCACTCACGAGAAAATGGCTGGTCACCGGGATGCCCAGTCCCATGCTTTATGCAAACTAAATCAAAATAATTGCAAACAAAACTCCCCCTGGGACCCGTTGAATGTTGGAGGCACTCGTTGTTTCGAGCAAGCCATGGATTGATGCTTTTGGAGGAGGGGGAGTATAACTTTACCATTCTGTTTGGGAACCGCCTATAATTTGTTTAGCATGGAAGATATCGTCATCTCTTAGTTGTTATGTTGACAATGAAAGTATGCCGCTCAAAAATATAATTTATCTCTATTTCAAAACCGAGCTCTGGCACCTCTACAAATCCCTACTTCCCTCTGCGAAGGGCCTATCTATTTACTTTTATGTTGAGTCATCACCTTCTTATTAAAAGCACTAGCTGGAGAGCACAGCTGTTATTTGCATTCATTAATGTTAATTTATATCGGGTATGACTATGATTGGATCTCTTTTACCATGAATTACAATGTCTAGTCAGTCCTTGATCTTTGAAGGTGCTCTGCATTTATGTTTTGCGGTCTCAGAAAGGGCTAGCGAGATACCATCTTATTATATCATATTATGATTATTTTGAGAAAGTGTTGTCATCCGAGATTTATTATTATGGCTTGCTAGCTGATTATGTTATTGATATGAGTAAACATGAGACCTAGGAGTTATTGCAAATGTGGTTAGTTATGATCTTTGCTGAAAACCTGAATGCTGGCTTGACATAGGTACAACAACAAGAGCAAAGAGAGTTTGTAAAAGTTTTTTCTTTTTCTCTTTCAGTTTGTCAACTGAATTGCTTGAGGACAAGCAAGGGTTTAAGCTTGGGGGAGTTGATACATCTCCGTCGTATCTACTTTTCCAAACACTTTTGCCCTTGTTTTGGACTCTAACTTGTATGATTTGAATGGAACTAACCCGGACTGACGTTGTTTTCAGCAGAATTGCCATGATGTTGTTTTATGTGCAGAAAACAAAAGTTCTCGGAATGACCTGAAACTCCACGGGATGTCTTATAAAAATAATAAAAAATCCTCACCAAAGATGAAGACCAGGGGGCCCACACCCTGTCCACGAGGGTGGGGCGCCCCCCTCTAGGGCGCGCCCCCCTACCTCGTGGGCCCCCTGGACACCTTCCGACGCCAACTCCAACTCTATATATTGGCTTTCGGGGAGAAAAAAATCAGAGAGAAGAAATCATCGCGTTTTACGATACGGAGCCGCCGCCAAGCCCTAAAACCTCTCGGGGGGGGGGGGGGCTGATCTGGAGTCCATTTGGGGCTCCGGAGAGGGGGATTCGTCGCCGTCGTCATCATCAACCATCCTTCATCACCAATTTCATGATGCTCACCGCCGCGCGTGAGTAATTCCATCGTAGGCTTGCTGGACGGTGATGGGCTGGATGAGATTTATCATGTAATCGAGTTAGTTTTGTTAGGGTTTGATCCCTAGTATCCACTATGTTCTGAGATTGATGTTGCTATGACTTTGCTATGCTTAATGCTTGTCACTAGGGCCCGAGTGCCATGATTTCAGATCTGAACCTATTATGTTTTCATGAATATATGTGAGTTCTTGATCCTATCTTGCAAGTCTATAGTCACCTACTATGTATTATGATCCGGCAACCCCGAAGTGACAATAATCGGGACCACTCCCGGTGATGACCATAGTTTGAGGAGTTCATGTATTCACTATGTGCTAATGCTTTGTTCCGGTTCTCTATTAAAAGGAGGCCTTAATATCCCTTAGTTTTCATTAGGACCCCGCTGCCACGGGAGGGTAGGACAAAAGATGTCATGCAAGTTCTTTTCCATAAGCACGTATGACAATATTCGGAATACATGCCTACATTACATTGATGAATTGGAGCTAGTTCTGTGTCACCCTATGTTATGACTGTTACATGATGAACCGCATCCGGCATAATTATCCATCACTGATCCGGTGCCTACGAGCTTTCCATATACCGGTCTTCGCTTATTTACTTTTCCGTTGCTGCTGTTACAATCACTACAAAATACCAAAAACATTACTTTTGGTGTTTTTACTTTTGTTACCGTTACCGCCACTATCATATTATTTTGCTACTAAACACTTTGTTGCAGATACTAAGTTTCTAGGTGTGGTTGAATTGAAAACTCAGCTGCTAATACTTGAGAATATTCTTTGGCTCCCCTTGTGTCGAATCAATAAATTTGGGTTGAATACTCTACCCTCGAAAGCTGTTGCGATCCCCTATACTTGTGGGTTATCAATACGCAAGATTGTTGAGATCTACTATTGTCATTCCGTACTGCGGGTCTTCTGTTACCCCGCCTCGTGTCATATTGACCCATTTGCACCGAAACAAAGGGACCTTCAAACCACGTCCATAGTCAAGTTCCATATGTCCTCTATGTAACCATAATATGTGTTCTTTCCCCTCTTGGTTGCTGCATCAAAGCGGACCCCACTGTTTTGGTTGGTGCTCTCTTATCTTGGGCGATCGTGTATATTGTATTCCCATTTATCTCGTACCCTTTGAAAGTCATTATATTCGAAGATGTTAACTGGGACAACAAGCAGGTCATCTTCAACAGCGGCGTCATGCATGGCACGTGTCTGCAACCAACCGGCGGAAGTCCCGTTTGTTCACGTGTAATCCAATCGTCGAGGCGCTCCGGTGTTTGGAGCGTAGAAAATTCTTGTATTTCTCCATATCTGGAGCCACCAAGGCAGAATTTTGTAGAACTGTGTAGTTTGCTTGAGTGAGAGAATGCCCGCCCATACACATTATTTGTTCCGTCCTAACGTGCCATTTCAACCCAGTCTGCCCTTATGCCGCGATTCAGGAACACCAATCGGTTTAAGGTCAGGAATAAAGTCAATACAAAACTCAATGAGATCCTCATTTTCATGGCCCTTGGAGATGCTTCCTTCTGGCCTAGCACGGTTATCAACATATTTCTTTAAGACTCCCATGAACCTCTCAAAGGGGAACATATTGTGTAGAAATACATGACCAAGAACGTTAATCTCTTCGCATAGGTGAACTAGGATGTGCGTCATGATGTTGAAGAAGGATGGTGGGAACACCAACTCGAAACTGGCAAGATATTGCACCAAATCATTCTCTAACCTTGGTATGATTTCTGGATCGATTACCTTCTGAGAGATTGCATTGAGGAATGCACATAGCTTCACAATGGCTAATCGAACATTTTTCGGTAGAAGCCCCCTCAATGCAATCGGAAGAAGTTGCGTCATAATCACGTGGCAGTCATGAGACTTTAGGTTTTGGAACTTTTTCTCTGCCATTTATATTATTCCCTTTATATACGACGAGAAGCCAGACAGGACCTTCATACTGAGTAGGCATTCAAAGAAGATTTTCTTCCCTTCTTTGGTATGAGCGTAGCTCGCATGACCCTGATGTATGCTATCTTTTCCGTGCATACTTCGCTGGTCCTCCCGTGCCTCCGGTGTATCTTTTGTCTTCCCATACACGTCCAAGAAGCCAAGTAGGGTCACGCAAAGATTCTTCGTCACGTGCATCACGTTGATTGCAGAGCGGACCTCTAGCTCTTTCCAATAGGGTAGGTCCTAAAATATAGATTTCTTCTTCCACATGGGTGCGCGTCCGTCAGCGCCATTCAGAACAGATTGTCCGCCAGGACCCTTTCCAAAGATTACCTTCAAATCCTTGACCATATCATGTACAACATCACCAGTGCAGTGGCGAGGCTTCGTCCGATGATCCGCCTCACGTTTGAAATGCTTGCCTTTATTTCTTATGGGATGCCTGCTCGGAAGAAATCGACGATGTCCCTGGTACACATTTTTCCTACAATTATCCAAATATATACTATCGGTATCATCCAAATAGTGCGTGCATGTGCAATATCCCTTGTTTGTCTGTCCCGAAAGGTTACTGAGAGCAGGCCAATCATTGATGGTCACAAACAGCAACGCATGTAGGTCATTTTCTTCCTGTGTGTGCTCATTCCACGCACATACACCTTTTCCATTCCACAACTGTAAGAGTTCTTTAACTAATGGCCTTATGTACACATCGATGTCGTTGTCGGGTTCCTTAGGGTCTTGGATGAGCACTGGCATCATAATGCTCCGCTTCATGCACAACCAAGGAGGAAGGTTATACATACATAGAGTCACAGGCCAGGTGCTATGGTTGCTGCTCTGCTCCCCAAAATGATTAATGCCATCTGCGCTTTGACCAAACCATACGTTCTTTGCGTCACCTGCAAAGTCCTCCCAATACTTTCTCTCTATTTTTCTCCACTTCGACCCGTAAGCGGGTACTCTCAACTTCCCGTCTTTCTTACGGTCTTCTCTGTGCCATCGTATCGACTTGGCATACTCTTTGTTTTGGAACAAACGTTTCAATCGTGGTATTATATGAGCATACCACATCACCTTGGCAGGAATCTTCTTCCTGGGGCGCTCACTCTCGACATCACCAGGGTCATTGTGGCTGATCTTATAGCGCAATGCACCGCATACGGGCACGCGTTCAAATCCTCATACTCACTGCAGTAGAGGATGCAGTCATTACGGCATGCATGTATCTTCTGCACCTCTAACCCTAGAGGGCAGACACCCTTCTTTGCTTCGTACGTACTCTCGGGAAATTCGTTGTCCTTTGGAAGCATCTTCTTTAACATTATCAACAACTTTCCAAATTCCTTGTCAGATACACCATTCTCTGCCTTCCATTGCAGCAATTCCAGTGTGGTGCCCAGCTTTTTCTTGTCAGCCTTGCAATTCAGGTAAAATAATTTCTTGTGATCCTCTAACAGGTGCTGCAACTTCTTCTTCTCCTTTTCACTTACGCAGTTTCTCTTTGCATCGGCAATGGCCCGACCTAGATCATCAGCGGGCTCATCTGATGCCTCTTCTTCAGCTTCTTCCCGCATTGCCGGCTCAGCTTCTTCCCCCATTGTTGTACCATCGTATTCAGGGAACCCATGGCTAGGATAGCTATCGTCGTCCTCTTTTTCTTCATTGTCTTCCATCATAACCCCTCTTTCTCCGTGCTTGCTCCAAACATTATAGTGGGGCATGAAACCTGACTCAAACAGGTGGACGTAAATGGTTTTTGACTTAGAGCAATTCTGATCATTCTTACAGCCAGCACATGGACAAGGCATAAAACCATCCATCCGCTTGTTTGCCTCGATCATAGCAGAAAAGTATGCACACCATTAATGAACTGGGGAGAGCATCGGTCATCGTACATCCATTGCCGACTCATCTTCATTACACAACACCGAAAAGAACAAATTAATACAAGTTCATACAACACTTATTCTCATAAAACAACATACAAATAACTCTCTAGCTAAAGCATATAAATGCAATAACAAATGCGATCAAGATCGCAGCTAAGGTAACAATTGATCCAACAACATAATGATATCAAGCCTCACTATCGATGGCATATTTTCTAATCTTTCTAATCTTTCTAATCTTCAAGTGCATTTTCTCCATCTTGATCTTGTGATCATCGACAACATCGGGAACATGCAAATCCAATTCCATCTTCTCCCCCTCAATTCTTTTCAATTTTTCTTTCAAATACTCGTTTTCTTTTTCAACTAAATTTAACCTCTCGACGATAGGGTCGGTTGGAATTTCCGGTTCACATACCTCCTAGATAAAAATATCTATGTCAACTTGATGGGCATAATTAATCATAAATACGAAATGCAACAAATAGTTATAAAAGAGAATATATCACATTCGAATCATAACCCGGACGAGGGCTGACGGGGACGGATATCAAAACCATGACACTATTTATTTAAAGAAATTATAACTGTACACCTTAGGAGCTCTCTCAGGCCATTAGCACTCACAGCCGTCAGATCTTCAATTTTAGATGTTTTCGGCCGTCCGATAAAAATCTCACGCGACACTTCCCGCGACTGAACTTGGCAGCCGCTCCAGCAGCAAAATTGGAGCCACCTGGTTGATTGGGCCCTCGCCCGAACGAAGGCCTTCGTGGGCCGGAAGCGAAGAGTCGAGGACCCCTCGAGAAAAAAAGCAGTGAAGCGAGGAAAACCACCTCCTCCCCTCCCCTTCCCCACCTTCGCGTCTCTCTCCCAGTCTCCCACGATGCGTCCCATCGTGCGCCGCAAAATTCCAGTAGTGGGAAGGAAGAAGGAGAGTATGCAATTCGGCGGCGCATCTGGTTATCCTGTCGTTGCCCCCTTACTTACGCTCTCGCGGAGACGACGAAGTGAGGCGCATGCGACCTGGGTGGGCGCTCTCCTCGACGAGACCTCCTCCCCGATCTCTCCTCTCCACCGACCGGTGAACATGTGGTGCGCTGCCGCCGTCGCGGCGATTAGGCCAGAGAGATCCGCGTTTACCTCCCTAAGCGGCCCCGATTCCTTGTGCCGCCACAGACGACCAGCACCTCCTCCGGGTCTTCATGCCACACACAAGCTGGGCGGTCCCCCTCGAGGCCTGGAAGCGCCCCTTGGATGGTTGGATCCCATCGTCTCGACTCTGCTCCACGACCACATCACTGTTGGATTAGAGGCTTAAGGTCAGATTGGATTTTATGGATTACTTTGGAAACTAATGTACAGTCGTGTATACTTTCATCCTAGAGGTAGATCGAGTGCCTCAAGCTGCACATTGATAATGCTGGACATCTTATCATGTTATTTAGAAATATTGTCACACATCAAAGAGATTTTGAGGGTTAGTCAGTACATCAAAGAGATTTTGTATTCTCTTGTACACCATATAGCAAATTTCATAATGTGTACTGGCTGTAAGAAGGCTTGAATTTCTTAATTTGTCCTGGCTGCAGGATGGCTTCTTGATGATGCTCTAACTGAAAGTTATGCCCTTTCAAGATGAAAAGGATACTGGAAGGCGGGCGCATTTTCATCTGTAGGAACAATGCCATACAAGGTGAAATCATCACCCCTACTTCCTTTATTTAGAAGAGGTCATCTCCGTTGCTGCTACCTAAGATGTATTATTTGCACCTCCATCGTCAAAGAACCACATGCTCACTCTCATTTATAGCATTCATTCATGTAAATGCAGATGAAAGGCAAAGTCAAGGACCATTCCACGAGTGCCATAGATCAGCTGAGCTTCATTTCGTTAAATAATTATGACGGTCACTATTGTGTAACAATGACACTGATCAGGCGTCATCCATTCTAACTTTGAGGTAGGGAAGCAAAAAGAAAAAAAATACTATGCCAAGAGGTGCAAGATGGATCATGGTGAGAAGAACATTTCCTCAATGAAGCCAAAGGTGGATAAAGGATGGGGAATATGAGAATGCAGCGAACCTTTTACATAAGGAGCAGCTAATATTCTAAGCATATGGTCAATCATGATAGAGACCAAGATACTACTTTTAAGTAACTTGACTTTTACCTTCGATTTGTGACTGGATTTGAGAGGCTTCGGCAGTTGCCCCTGGTGTGATACAAGAATAAAGTTTGTAGTTGATGAGCAAGGAGCGACACTTTGTCTCTGCTTGGCGAGGTGCCGTGTATCTACTTCAGTATGTATCTAATTACATTTGTCGTGGATTTATTAGTGTACTTGTACAACTTGGTTCATGATTATTTTGTTCTCTATGTTGTTGACATGGCATGTTTGTTCGTAGGTTTTAATGCTTTATGCAGATTAGAGCCTAAATAATATGGTTGAAAGTGCTTATTGTGTTAGCACTTTGATATGTTGCTCCTGGATTTCTCCATAGATGCTAGCACAGAAGCTAATCCCTGGAGTATATATGTAACTGTACATATCCTCCTTTGTGTGGTAGCATCGTTTTTGCACACATGAGGAATCAGGCACCCTGTTCTGTTCTCAAAGCTGACCCCAGTTATAAGGAATAACATTGCCCTTCTCCGATGAAGCAGTGGATTTTGTAAGTGCTTTCTATGCAAAGATTCACATAGAAGGATGCCCACAGCTTAAACTTTAAATGAGTTTCGATCTATCTAAATGAATCTAGCTTAAACTTATGGCGTTATTAGTATCACATATGTTCTTTAGGTCACCCATGGATCAGAAATATAATAACTTAAAAATGCCATTGGTTATATTCTATCTTATCAAAGCTTAAACTCCTTCATCATTATGTAAAGATGCTTTGATGGTCTGCAATGATGAAATTTGTTCTATTTTTTCTTCTGTTGTTCCACAGAGAAGATATATGATGTTGCTTCTTCAAGTTTGAAATTGCATCCTTTTATCTGGCAATATTTGTCTCTACTGGCGAATGGTTGTGCCATAACCTCCCTATTTTCATAAATGGTTAATTAGTTTCATTTCCATGTGTCTCATAGAACACTTGATCAAAATTACTGCATATGCTTACAATCTTCATAACTATTTATTTGGGAGCCTACGTTTTTGTACCTTTGATTATAAGTATCCAAACAGAATGCTTAGACAGCTCTCAAACTCTGATCTATCTAGGAATCAATTTATTTGCGCACTTCAAAGTGGCACCCTCAAATATTTCTTTTGACATATGTGAGTGATTACTTTAGTTCTTATTATCTGCAAGTTGCAGCTATTGATGTATGATATTTTTTGATAGGCTTTGTTGATCTAGACTGTTGGGCCTTTTTTTATCTGAGAATGCAACATTCTACATTGGAACTTGATAGAAATGGATGTATATTTGGTGCATTAAGACGGTGTGGCTGTTGATGTATGATATTTCTTGATAGGATTTGTTGACTTGGACTGTTTATAAGCCTTTTTATCTGAAAATGTAGTGTGCTTCATTGGAAATTGATAGAAATGGATGTATATTTGCTGCATTGAGAACGTGTGGCCGTAAGTTAACAGGAATCTGCATAGACTGCCCCTGTGGACCCAACTTTTTACACAACACGACACACATCATGTGTATCGTTTTACCTTGAAATAAGTTTGTGCAAATTTAACATATATGTTTCATGTCTCCAAATGTCAATTGTCAAATAGATGGATGCATCAACGCGCGCCTTCAATGATCTAGTGTATAACAAAGAACGTACGGGTAAGATAATTATACAAATAACTATATATCTAAATCACACAAAAACATGACTTTTTTATATTAAAAAAATATAAGAACAAGAGGCTCACCACAAGGTGGTGCAGGCGACGGGACGGTGCGGGCGATCGACGGTGGTTAGGACGGAGACGGGAAGGCACTAAGTAAACCACACCTACATATGCAAACTAAGAGTTATTTTGAGCTCAAATTGCATATAATTCAAATAAACTACCACATATAATTCCTCCCAAATTACTAAAACCCACAAATTAATCACTATATAGAGCATTGCCACAAATTACTAAAACCCACAAATTTACTTTTCCGTTGCTGCTGTTACAATCACTACAAAATACCAAAAACATTACTTTTGGTGTTTTTACTTTTGTTACCGTTACCGCCACTATCATATTACTTTGCTACTAAACACTTTGTTGCAGATACTAAGTTTCTAGGTGTGGTTGAATTGACAACTCAGCTGCTAATACTTGAGAATATTCTTTGGCTCCCCTTGTGTCGAATCAATAAATTTGGGTTGAATACTCTACCCTCGAAAGCTGTTGCGATCCCCTATACTTGTGGGTTATCAGTACGCAAGATTGTTGAGATCTACTATTGTCATTCCGTACTGCGGGTCTTCTGTTACCCCGCCTCGTGTCATATTGACCCATTTGCACCGAAACAAAGGGACCTTCAAACCACGTCCATAGTCAAGTTCCATATGTCCTCTATGTAACCATAATATGTGTTCTTTCCCCTCTTGGTTGCTGCATCAAAGTGGACACCACTGTTTTGGTTGGTGCTCTCTTATCTTGGGCGATCGTGTATATTGTATTCCCATTTATCTCGTACCCTTTGAAAGTCATTATATTCGAAGATGTTAACTGGGACAACAAGCAGGTCATCTTCAACAGCGGCGTCATGCATGGCACGTGTCTGCAACCAACCGGCGAAAGTCCCCGTTTGTTCACGTGTAATCCAGTCGTCAGACTGCTCCGGGTGTTTGGAGCGTAGAAAATTCTTGTATTTCTCCATATACGGAGCCACCAAGGCAGAATTTTGTAGAACTGTGTAGTTTTCTTGAGTGAGAGAATGCCCGCCCATACACATTATTTGTTCCGGTCCTAACGTGCCATTTCCACCCAGTCTGCCCTTATGCCGCGATTCAGGAACACCAATCGGTTTAAGGTCAGGAATAAAGTCAATACAAAACTCAATGAGATCCTCATTTTCATGGCCCTTGGAGATGCTTCCTTCTGGCCTAGCACGGTTATCAACATATTTCTTTAAGACTCCCATGAACCTCTCAAAGGGGAACATATTGTGTAGAAATACATGACCAAGAACGTTAATCTCTTCGCATAGGTGAACTAGGACGTGCGTCATGATGTTGAAGAAGGATGGTGGGAACACCAACTCGAAACTGGCAAGATATTGCACCAAATCGTTCTCTAACCTTGGTATGATTTCTGGATCGATTACCTTCTGAGAGATTGCATTGAGGAATGCACATAGCTTCACAATGGCTAATCGAACGTTTTTCGGTAGAAGCCCCCTCAATGCAATCGGAAGAAGTTGCGTCATAATCACGTGGCAGTCATGAGACTTTAGGTTTTGGAACTTTTTCTCTGCCATTTATATTATTCCCTTTATATACGACGAGAAGCCAGACAGGACCTTCATACTGAGTAGGCATTCAAAGAAGATTTTCTTCCCTTCTTTGGTATGAGCGTAGCTCGCATGACCCTGATGTATGCTGTCTTTTCCGTGCATACTTCGCTGGTCCTCCCGTGCCTCCGGTGTATCTTTTGTCTTCCCATACACGTCCAAGAATACACGTAGGGTCACGCAAAGATTCTTCGTCACGTGCATCACGTTGATTGCAGAGCGGACCTCTAGCTCTTTCCAATAGGGTAGGTCCTAAAATATAGATTTCTTCTTCCACATGGGTGCGCGTCCGTCAGCGCCATTCAGAACAGATTGTCCGCCAGGACCCTTTCCAAAGATTACCTTCAAATCCTAGACCATATCATGTACAACATCACCAGTGCAGTGGCGAGGCTTCGTCCGATGATCCGCCTCACGTTTGAAATGCTTGCCTTTATTTCTTACGGGATGCCTGCTCGGAAGAAATCGATGATGTCCCTGGTACACATTTTTCCTACAATTATCCAAATATATACTATCGGTATCATCCAAACAGTGTGTGCATGCGCAATATCCCTTGTTTGTCTGTCCCGAAAGGTTACTGAGAGCAGGCCAATCATTGATGGTCACAAACAGCAACGCATGTAGGTCATTTTCTTCCTGTTTGTGCTCATTCCACGCACATACACCTTTTCCATTCCACAGCTGTAAGAGTTCTTTAACTAATGGCCTTAGGTACACATCGATGTCGTTGCCGGGTTGCTTAGGGTCTTGGATGAGCACTGGCATCATAATGCTCCGCTTCATGCACAACCAAGGAGGAAGGTTATACATACATAGAGTCACAGGCCAGGTGCTATGGTTGCTGCTCTGCTCCCCAAAATGATTAATGCCATCTGCGCTTTGACCAAACCATACGTTCCTTGCGTCACCTGCAAAGTCCTCCCAATACTTTCTCTCTATTTTTCTCCACTGCGACCCGTAAGCGGGTACTCTCAACTTCCCGTCTTTCTTACGGTCTTCTCTGTGCCATCGTATCGACTTGGCATACTCTTTGTTTTGGAACAAACGTTTCAATCGTGGTATTATATGAGCATACCACATCACCTTGGCAGGAATCTTCTTCCTGGGGCGCTCACTCTCGACATCACCAGGGTCATTGTGGCTGATGTTATAGCGCAATGCACCGCATACGAGGCACGCGTTCAAATCCTCATACTCACTGCAGTAGAGGATGCAGTCATTAGGGCATGCATGTATCTTCTGCACCTCTAACCCTAGAGGGCAGACACCCTTCTTTGCTTCGTACGTACTCTCGGGAAATTCGTTGTCCTTTGGAAGCATCTTCTTTAACATTATCAGCAACTTTCCAAATTCCTTGTCAGATACACCATTCTCTGCCTTCCATTGCAGCAATTCCAGTGTGGTGCCCAGCTTTTTCTTGTCAGCCTTGCAATTCGGGTAAAATAATTTATTGTGATCCTCTAACAGGCGCTGCAACTTCTTCTTCTCCTTTTCACTTACGTAGTTTCTCTTTGCATCGGCAATGGCCCGACCTAGATCATCAGCGGGCTCATCTGATGCCTCTTCTTCAGCTTCTTCCCGCATTGCCGGCTCAGCTTCTTCCCCCATTGTTGTACCATCGTATTCAGGGAACCCATGGCCAGGATAGCTGTCGTCGTCCTCTTTTTCTTCATTGTCTTCCATCATAACCCCTGTTTCTCCGTGCCTGCTCCAAACATTATAGTGGGGCATGAAACCTGACTCAAACAGGTGGACGTAAATGGTTTTTGACTTAGAGCAATTCTGATCATTCTTACAGCCAGCACATGGACAAGGCATAAAACCATCCATCCGCTTGTTTGCCTCAGTCGCAAGCAGAAAAGTATGCACACCATTAATGAACTGGGGAGAGCATCGGTCATCGTACATCCATTGCCGACTCATCTTCATTACACAACACCGAAAAGAACAAATTAATACAAGTTCATACAACACTTATTCTCATAAAACAACATACAAATAACTCTCTAGCTAAAGCATTTAAATGCAATAACAAATGCGATCAAGATCGCAGCTAAGGTAACAATTGATCCAACAACATAATGATATCAAGCCTCACTATCGATGGCATATTTTCTAATCTTTCTAATCTTTCTAATCTTCAAGTGCATTTTCTCCATCTTGATCTTGTGATCATCGACAACATCAGCAACATGCAACTCCAATTCCATCTTCTCCCCCTCAATTCTTTTCAATTTTTCTTTCAAATACTCGTTTTCTTTTTCAACTAAATTTAACCTCTCGACGATAGGGTCGGTTGGAATTTCCGGTTCACATACCTCCTAGATAAAAATATCTATGTCAACTTGATGGGCATAATTAATCATAAATATGAAATGCAACAAATAGTTATAAAAGAGAATGTATCACATTCGAATCATAACCCGGACGAGGGCCGACGGGGACGGATATCGAAACCATGACACTATTTATTTAAAGACATTATAATTGTACACCTTAGGAGCTCTCTCAGGCCATTAGCACTCACAGCCGTCAGATCTTCAATTTTAGATGTTTTCGGCCGTCCGATAAAAATCTCACGCGACACTTCCCGCGACTGAACTTGGCAGCCGCTCCAGCAGCAAAACTGGAGCCACCTGGTTGATTGGGCCCTCGCCCGCACAAAGGCCTTCGTGGGCCGGAAGCGAAGAGTCAAGGACCCCTCGAGAAAAAAAGCAGTGAAGCGAGGAAAACCACCTCCTCCCCTCCCCTTCCCCACCTTCGCGTCTCTCTCCCAGTCTCCCACGATGCGTCCCATCGTGCGCCGCAAAATTCCAGTAGTGGGAAGGAAGAAGGAGAGTATGCAATTCGGTGGCGCATCTGGTTATCCTGTCGTTGCCCCCTTACTTACGCCTCGCGGAGACGACGGTGAGGCGATGCGACCTGGGCGGGCGCTCTCCTCGACGAGACCTCCTCCCCGATCTCTCCTCTCCACCGACCGGTGAACATGTGGTGCGCTGCCGCCGTCGCGGCGATTAGGCCAGAGAGATCCGCGTCTTACCTCCCTAAGCGGCCCCGATTCCTTGTGCCGCCACAGACGACCAGCACCTCCTCCGGGTCTTCATGCCACACACAAGCTGGGCGGTCCCCCTCGAGGCCTGGAAGCGCCCCTTGGATGGTTGGATCCCATCGTCTCGACTCTGCTCCACGACCACATCACTGTTGGATTAGAGGCTTAAGGTCAGATTGGATTTTATGGATTACTTTGGAAACTAATGTACAGTCGTGTATACTTTCATCCTAGAGGTAGATCGAGTGCCTCAAGCTGCACATTGATCATGCTGGACATCTTATCATGTTATTTAGAAATATTGTCACACATCAAAGAGATTTTGAGGGTTAGTCAGTACATCAAAGAGATTTTGTATTCTCTTGTACACCATATAGCAAATTTCATAATGTGTACTGGCTGTAAGAAGGCTTGAATTTCTTAATTTGTCCTGGCTGCAGGATGGCTTCTTGATGATGCTCTAACTGAAAGTTATGCCCTTTCAAGATGAAAAGGATACTGGAAGGCTGACGCATTTTCATCTGTAGGAACAATGCCATACAAGGTGAAATCATCACCCCTACTTCCTTTGTTTAGAAGAGGTCATCTCCGTTGCTGCTACCTAAGATGTATTAATTGCACCTCCATCATCAAAGAACCACATGCTCACTCTCATTTATAGCATTCATTCATGTAAATGCAGATGAAAGGCAAAGTCAAGGACCCTTCCACGAGTGCCATAGATCAGCTGAGCTTCATTTCGCTAAATAATTATGACGGTCACTATTGTGTAACAATGACACTGATCAGGCGTCATCCATTCTGACTTTGAGGTAGGGAAGCAAAAAGAAAAAAAATACTATGCCAAGAGGTGCAAGATGGATCATGGTGAGAAGAACATTTCCTCAATGAAGCCAAAGGTGGATAAAGGATGGGGAATATGAGAATGCAGCGAACCTTTTACATAAGGAGCAGCTAATATTCTAAGCATATGGTCAATCATGATAGAGACCAAGATACTACTTTTTAGTAACTTGACTTTTACCTTCGATTTGTGACTAGATTTGAGAGGCTTCGTCAGTTGCCCCTGGTGTGATACAAGAATAAAGTTTGTAGTTGATGAGCAAGGAGCGACACTTTGTCTCTGCTTGGCCGAGGTGCCGGTGTATCTACTTCAGTATGTATCTAATTACATTTGTCGTGGATTTATTAGTGTACTTGTACAACTTGGTTCATGATTATTTTGTTCTCTATGTTGTTGACATGGCATGTTTGTTCGTAGGTTTTAATGCTTTATGCAGATTAGAGCCTAAATAATATGGTTGAAAGTGCTTATTGTGTTAGCACTTTGATATGTTGCTCCTGGATTTCTCCATAGATGCTAGCACAGAAGCTAATCCCTGGAGTATATATGTAACTGTACATATCCTCCTTTGTGTGGTAGCATCGTTTTTTGCACACATGAGGAATCAGGCACCCTGTTCTGTTCTCAAAGCTGACCCCAGTTATAAGGAATAACATTGCCCTTCTCTGACAGAAGCAGTGGATTTTGTAAGTGCTTTCTATGCAAAGATTCACATAGAAGGATGCCCACAGCTTAAACTTTAAATGAGTTTCGATCTATCTAAATGAATCTAGCTTAAACTTATGGCGTTATTAGTATCACATATGTTCTTTAGGTCACCCATGGCTCAGAAATATAATAACTTAAAAATTCCATTGGTTATATTCTGTCTTATCAAAGCTTAAACTCCTTCATCATTATGTAAAGATGCTTTGATGGTCTGCAATTATGAAATTTGTTCTATTTTTTCTTCTGTTGTTCCACAGAGAAGATATATGATGTTGCTTCTTCAAGTTTGAAATTGCATCCTTTTATCTGGCAATATTTGTCTCTACTGGCGAATGGTTGTGCCATAACCTCCCTATTTTCATAAATGGTTAATTAGTTTCATTTCCATGTGTCTCATAGAACACTTGATCAAAATTACTGCATATGCTTACAATCTTCATAACTATTTATTTGGGAGCCTACGTTTTGTACCTTTGATTATAAGTATCCAAACAGAATGCTTAGACAGCTCTCAAACTCTGATCTATCTAGGAATCAATTTATTTGCGCACTTCAAAGTGGCACCCTCAAATATTTCTTTTGACATATGTGAGTGATTACTTTAGTTCTTATTATCTGCAAGTTGCAGCTATTGATGTATGATATTTTTTGATAGGCTTTGTTGATCTAGACTGTTGGGCCTTTTTTTATCTGAGAATGCAACATTCTACATTGGAACTTGATAGAAATGGATGTATATTTTGTGCATTAAGACGGTGTGGCTGTTGATGTATGATATTTCTTGATAGGATTTGTTGACTTGGACTGTTTATAAGCCTTTTTATCTGAAAATGTAGTGTGCTTCATTGGAAATTGATAGAAATGGATGTATATTTGCTGCATTGAGAACGTGTGGCCGTAAGTTAACAGGAATCTGCATAGACTGCCCTGTGGACCCAACTTTTACACAACACGACACACATCATGTGTATCGTTTTACCTTGAAATAAGTTTGTGCAAATTTAACATATATGTTTCATGTCTCCAAATGTCAATTGTCAAATAGATGGATGCAGCAACGCGCGCCTTCAATGATCTAGTGTATAACAAAGAACGTACGGGTAAGATAATTATACAAATAACTATATATCTAAATCACACAAAAACATGACTTTTTTATATTAAAAAAATATAAGAACAAGAGGCTCACCACAAGGTGGTGCCGGCGACGGGACGGTGCGGACGATCGACGGTGGTTAGGACGGAGACGGGAAGGCACTAAGTAAACCACACCTACATATGCAAACTAAGAGTTATTTTGAGCTCAAATTGCATATAATTCAAATAAACTACCACATATAATTCCTCCCAAATTACTAAAACCCACAAATTAATCACTATATAGTGCTGGTTCAGTTATAAACCGGGACTAATGTGCTTCACATTAGGCCCTTTTTTCTACTAGTGTAGCAAATTTGGCTAAGAGGTCTTTATGTAATAGTTTTTTCGAGGAGCCTCTTGGAGAACTTATCCCGCTTTTACTCAGTGATGTAACTCTTGTAACACCGTAATAAATTGGGGAATATGTTTTTAAAGAAAGCCACATCGACTTAAAAGACATGTGTTACAATGGGCGCGTACGTTTGGTCTATGGGTGTATATACACCCTATATGGTATTATTAAATAAAAAGTTAAAACATTCTAAAAAATATTTTTGAAATAAACTTGACCTTTCATGGTATTCGTAAAAGGAAAATCCACACAAGAAACTCCCCCTTGACTTCAGGGCAAAAAAATTAACTTTTTTGGTCAAAATAGTGTGAATAGTGACTTGTATATATCAATATTTTTTGTTTTTCTTTGCCCTGAAGTCAACGCTGGGGTTTTTCACTAAAATTTATATACTACTGCAAAAAGAAAGTTAGGTTTATTCCAAAAAACTTCTGAACATTTTTGACTTTTTCTGGATTTTTTTTCTTCTCATATAGGGTGTATATACACCCAAGTGGTATCCCGTGTTACAATTGTCTAAACTTGACAGGAGTCATGCTACACTTTCTTGCCGTAGCCGTCGGACAGAGCAATTAATAAAAAATGCCATGGCAATTTTATCTTTTATTGTCCTGGCAAATTTTTCTTAAGATAGATGGGCAAATATAGTTCTTGTAAGTTCATTTTTAATCATTCTATTTCTTTTGCCACAACATTTTCTAAACATAAATTGCTGTCATGGCAATTCCGGAAAAGTTGTAACAACACAACATCAACTACTGATGATTTTTTGCCATGCAAATTTGTGATCCACTTTAGTTTCTTTCTCACATGGCATTTTTGCCATGATTTGGATAGGTTTTTGTGCTAACTTGATAAACCTTTTTTGTTTGTGCAACTTTTATGGACACACATAATATTTGTTGCCATAGTGTTTCTGAAGTTCGCCATGCCAAAATTGAGGCTGGACACACCTGCATTGCGTTTTCCATAATTTCCATGGCATTTTTTGGTGCTGGATAGACATGGAAAATCGCCATGTCATTTTTCCAGACATATTTTTTGCCATGGCAAATTTTTTTTGTCAAGGCAGATTTGCCATGCTTTCATTTAGGGAATCAAATATGTTTTATAAACCTTGCCATTGTAAAAAAGTTAAATATAATGGAAAATTATAAATTTGGTCAAACTCGAAGGGATTTTTTTTTAATTTTCAATTTTTTCTGCTATTAAAGCAGATGGCATTTTGTTCGTAGTTGAGCAAGAACTGGGCCTTATTTGTCACGGGAAAAAACTAAAATCTAGGCCTTTTCATTTAATTTGTTATTAAAGTGGGCCTTCTGTTCCTTCTTTAGTTTTTGCAGGGAAAAGGCCTGACGTCAAGGAGGCGTCCGGGCTGTGCGTTCCCTCTGCCGAACGAATTCGTTCGGGGATCGATTCCCTTGTACCGAGCGAATCATGAGGCCAACTCCACCGCGCGACTCTATCTTATCCGGCCCTGTCCGTTTGGGGTAAAAGGGACAAATGAGACAGCCCAGCGCGCAACGGCCCGGACCCATCTGGTCCGTTTTGTGTCCATGCCGACCCATTTCGAGCGCAAACTTGTGCCACGTTTTGGTTGCGGCGGACAGCGAACGGACGCTTCGAACGTCCGCGTCGGGGACGCGTGGCAGGCGGCCACCTACCTCCCACCCGCCAACATAAATGCGCATGGACGGGTGGCCCCACCTGTCATCCGCACAGCGACGGGTCGGCGTCCTTCTTAAATGGGACCCGTGGACCGGTCGTCGTCCTCATCCCCACGCCGGCCCCTCTCTGCCCCCTCGAAAGCCGACAAGCCCAAACCCTAGCCACTCCCCGCCCTCGAGCTCGCCGGCCGGCCGCAGCCATGGGTCTGTGGAACCGCAAGGGGAAGCACGGCTGCGAGGCCGGCTCCTCCTCGGCCGCCGCCGCGGATCCGTGAAAAAGGAGGAGCCCGCATCACCGCCGCGCTCCTCCCGTCGAGCCCCCGCATCACCGCCGCGCTCCTCCCGTCGAGCCCCCGCGCCGGCCCCCTTCACCATTGCCCCTAGGTCCACCGGCGAGCGCGACCGGCCGTACATCTGCGCGGACGTGTGCCGGAGGTACTGGGAGACGAGGACGCCGGTCCCGTGGAGCGACGCCCACCTCCCCAACGGATGGCACCTCTCCGCGGACCGGGTCCCCATCCCGCCAGTGCCGGCGACCGGCCGTGCACGGCGCGATGAGATCAACCGCCGCCGCCGCCTCCTCCCCGACGACCTGTACTACGACCACAGGTATGCCCCCGACTCCCCGCTATGGGACACATGGCTCCAGGACGAGCACGACATGCGGCGCGCGTCCTACTTCGCCGGCACCGTGTTGGGGCCGCGGAGGCCACATGCCGAGCCACGCGAGCGTACGCGGGTGCGCGGCCTGACGCCCACGCCGTCGCCTTCCCCGTCTCCCTCGCCACCTCCCCCTCCTCGCATGACAGCGGAGGAGGAAGCCCGTCTCCTGCAGCGTGTCATGGACGACTCCATGAACACGCACGACGAGCGGCAGTGGGACGGCCTGGAGGAGGCCATGGCCCTCTCTGCCGCTGGGGACGTCGCCTTCCCGGTGCTGTAGCTGGCGGCCGTCACGGAGGAGCTGATGGAGGAGGACCCGCTCGTGTTCGAGCAGCTGCTGGGCCAGGGGTGGTGTGACGCCCCCGATTTAGCGTCAGAGCATGGTAAAGGTGCTGACGGGTGATGTACAACTCATGGCGAAGAGCTCGGTTAGCTCGATCCGGCCCATCAGCATGCAGAACAAAGTTCTGATGATGGAAGGGCTCTCTGGTGACAGTGGTGTAGGCAGCAGTGTAGTAACCCTCCTCACCAACATCAGACGCGATAGCAATGTGCCTGAAGGGGGAGGTGTCCAACTCTCGATACTCTGCACGAAGACGTGTCAGAGCAGCATAAGCAGCATCGTGGACTGCCATATCGATGGTCACTCCAACACCATGTGCGGTGTGCAGCACAAGAGTGGACTCATACTCCCGAGTAGAGGTGGACGATGGCGCTGCATCGCTGCTCTGGTTGTAGTCCCGGTACTCCTCATAGACGGTGTACTCAGGGTGCCGCGATAACCCAGATAGGTCATCATCTCGCTAGCACCGCAGTGATCCCGAGGCACCAATGGCCGTCGTGTGACGCACGACCTGCCTCGTGGGTTCCATCTGAAAACAAAGACGCTTCAAAGGAGTCAAATGACAAAGTGGAAATTGCTCAAATACAATTCCAAAAACAACTAAGGCTATATCCATCTTCGGGTGAATGCGGTCACGGATCCTAGAGATAGTTAGTAAAATCGCTTAACCCGAGTAGAAGAGAGTCCAGAGTCCCGAGTAAAGGTCGAGGAGTAAAAGATCCTAGTACCACCCGATGGCGACGTGGGCCCGTAAGGCACACAGCCAAGTTAGTAAAAGTTTTGCAATGTCTAGACTCGACTTCGCCAAGGAGTGTGGAAGGGGATTCTACAGCAATGGCTCGATATCAACTTAGACTCCCGATTTAATCGTACACTAATCATGCACCCAAATGTGTACGATCAAGATCAAGGACTCACGGAAGATATCACAACACAACTCTACAAATAAAATAAGTCATACAAGCATCATAATACAAGCCGGGGGCCTCGAGGGCTCGAATACAAGTGCTCGATCATAGACGAATCAGCGGAAGCAGCAATATCTGAGTACGTACATAAGTTAAACAAGGTGCCATAAGATGGCTAGCACAAACTGGATACAGATCGAAGAGGAGCAGGCCTCCTGCCTGGATCCTCCTAGGTCACTCCCCGGTCGTCGCCGCCGGGCTGCACGTAGTAGTAGGCGCCCGAGTAGTAGTCGTCATAGGCGGTGGCGTCTGGCTCCTGGGCTCCAACGTCTGATTGCAGCAATCGAGTAGAGATAGGGGAAAAAGGGGGAACAAGGCAACCGTGAGTACTCATCCAAAGTACTCGCAAGCAAGGAGCTACACTACTTATGCATGGATATATGGGTAAAGGCCATATCAGTGGACTGAACTGCAGAATGCCAGAATAAGAGGGGGATAGCTAGTCTTAACGAAGACTACGCTTCTGGACACCTGCCTTACAACAGGTAGGAGGGGACAAACTGGAGTCCTCCAAGTAACATCATATAGCAATAATCCTACCCGGCAATCCCCTGCTCATAACCCTGAGCGAGAGCGACCACCGGTTGTATCTGGCACTTGGAAGGGTGTGTTTTATCAAGTATCCGGTTCTAGTTGTCATAAGCTCAAGGTACAACTCCAAGTCGCCCTGTTATCAAGATCACGGCTATCCGAATAGATTAACTTCACTGCAGGGTGCACCATCTTACCCAAAGATGCTTGATCCCATTTGGCGGACACACTTTCCGGGTCATGCCCGCCGCAGAAGATCAACACGCCGCAGCCCCACCTAGGCACAACAGAGAGGCCAAGACGCCGGTTCAAACCTAAGCGCGCAGGGTCCGGGCCCATCGCCTGAAACACACCTCAGACGCTATGTGGGCGGCCGAAGCAGACCTAGCCTAACAGCGCTCCAGTCCAATCCGCGCGCCGCCCGTCGTCCGACGTCTGAAGTATTTCGCCGATACCACGACGCCGGATACCCATAACTACTCCCGTAGATGGTTAGTGCGTATAAGCTCGTAGCCAACCCAGATCAAATACCAAGACCACGTTAAGCGTGTTAAGTATCCGCGAACGCCGAACAGGCCAGGCCCACCTCTCTCCTAGGCGGTCTCAACCTGCCCTGCCGCTCCGCCACAAAGATCCACTCATGGTGCTCCATCACCGACCGACTTTAGTCTCACATGTATCATGTATAAAGTATATAGTATATACCGTGATCACCTCCCGAGTGATCACGGCCCGATAGTATAGCACGGCGACGGACAAGAAAGTAGGGCCACAGATGAAAGTACTAGCATCCTATACTAAGCATATAGGATTGCGGTAAGGTAACAATGAAGTTACAAGGACAAAGGCTATGCAGCGAAGATAGGAATATCCAAAACAGAATATGCTATGCTACTCTAATGCAAGCAAGGTAGATAAGAGTAGGCGATATCCGGTGATCAAGGGGGCTTGCCTGGTTGCTCGGCAAGAGAGAGAGGTCGTTAGCACCGTAGTCGAACCGGCCACCGCAGCGTCGGTCTCGTAGTCTCACCAAGAGAAGAGGGGAAGAAACAATGAATACACGGTAACAGATGCATAACGATGCATGACATGCCAAGAAGCGATGCTAGGCGTGCCCTAACGTGGTAAGAAGGGTACTTTGGTTTAGGGGGAAAACATCCGAAGTTATCCTGTTCGGACGTCTGTCGATGGATGAACCGGAGAGGAAAGTTTGCAGGTTTGATAGGTTAGAGACGTGTGGTGGACGAACAGATCGCGATCCGGATTCGCCTCGCCGCTCGAGCAACTTTCATGTTGAAATTATTTTAATCCGGATTACGGATTAAAAGATATGATTTATAAAAGATTTTATTAATTTCGGAATTTTAATTAATTATTTAATTAATTTCGAATGGCATTTATGACATCAAGATGGGGTCATGCCGACGTCATCACCAACAGGTTGACTAAGTCAACCCCGGCAGTGGGTCCCGCATGTCATTCACTAATGGCTAATTAACCTAATCGATTAATTAACATTTCTTAATTAAGTTAATTAGCCTAATCAAAGTTTAATTAACCTTAGTTAATTAAGTTAATTAATGATTAGTGTTAATTAATTCAGAATTAATTAGTTTAATTAATTACCCAATTAATTTAACTAATGATTAGGTTTAACTAATCCAGAATTAATTAGTTTAATTAATTACTCCATTAATTAATTAATTAATTAATTAGTTAATTAATTTATATTCATTTCATTTTGTTTTTAGTTCTGTTTTTAATTAAAACATTATTTTTTGGGTGGGGCCCCCACGTCAGTGGCCTGAGGCCAAACGGGCGGTGGGTGCGGGCGACGCCCGAATCGGGCCCGATCCAGGGCGGATCGGGCGCGACCTGTGGGCGACCGAGGCGCCCGAGGCACGGGCAGGCGCTGGCCGAGGCCACGCATGCCGGCCGCGCGGCAGCGCGGCGCCATGAGGTTCGAGCGCCATGTGAAGGGTGAAGGAGGGGCCTGGTCGGGGAGGCGACGAGGGCGCCGAACGGGGGAGCGAGGGGTCGGGCGAGGTTCGAGCGCCAAGGCTGGGCGCCGGAGAGTCGCTGTCGAGGGGAAGAGGAAGGGGAGGGGCCCGCAGGGCCGGGCCGGCCGGATCCGGCAGGGGGGGGGAGAGGGAACGGGGAGCGGGCGGTCTGCTGTCAGCAAGCGCCGAGCCGGGCGACGAGGCCGGGCGGGCTACTGGCGTCGACGAGGGAGCCGAGGGAACCGGAGGGGGGTCAGTCTGGGCCGGTCCGGTCGCCGACGGGGAGAGGGGGGGAGGAGAGAGGGCCTCACCTGTGGGGGGGTAGGGTCTTGGCACTTGCTCGATGGGGGCGGGGCAGGCTGTCCGGGAGGAGGCCGGGGAGGCGCCATGAGTCGGGAGCGAGGCCGAGCCATGGCGGCCAGGCCGCTGGGCTCGGGGCGGACGGATGGGGTGGAGGGAGCCCCTGGCGGCGCGGAGGAGGAGGAGGGCCTGGGCCGCGGCGGCGGGGGGGCGGGCGGCGATGGTCGGCGGCGAGGTGGGAGTGGCGCGCGGGTGGTCCGGTCGGGCCTCCGCCGATCCAGATCGGGTCTGGGAGCGAGGGAGCGAGGGGGTCCGTGAGCGGCTAGGGTTAGCTGGCTGGTGGGGGGTTATCCGGGGTGGCGGCTGGGCGGTGGGCCGCCCAGGGGGAAGGGGATGGGCCAAGGGGGGGCCGGTGGTGGGCCAAGGGGGGGTTATCCCCCTCTCTGTTTTAGTTTGTTCTTTTCCTTTTTTTTATTTTTCTTTCTCTGTTTTGGTTTATTTAAAATGCTCTGACATTTGTAAATATTATTGCACCCCACCAATATTAGGTTAGGTATTTTAGAAAACCCCTGAACATTTTAGAACTTATTTTCTAACTCTTTATCGCTTGTTTTAGTTTTAATTTTTGTTTTAGGACGGGTCCAATTAACGAGAGGTTAATTAACCGAACCGGGATGATTGCTGTTGCATAACCACCCGGGCGTTACAAATCTCCTCCACTACAAGAAATCTCGTCCCGAGATTTAGGAGGTAGAAGGAAAGAGTGCGGGATATTCATCCCGTAGACGATCCTCGTGTTCCCAGGTGGCTTAGTCTTCAGATTGATTCGACCACTGGACTTTGAGGAACTTGATCGCCTTCTGACGGGTGCGGCGTTCAGCTTGGTCGAGAATGCAGACCGGATGCTCTTTATAGGAGAGGTCCTGTTGCAATTCGAGCACTTCATGGTCCACTACTCGGATTGGGTCCTTGAAGCAGCGTCGGAGTTGGGACACGTGGAACACATCGTGAACCTGAGAAAGGTTCGACGGAAGCTCCAGCTTGATAGGCCACTTTTCCACGCCTTTCCGTAATAGTGAAAGGGCCAATATAGCGAGGAGCTAACTTGCCCTTGATCCCGGCGGTGAGCACCTTCATTGGTGTAACGCGAAGATAGGCCTTTTCGCCAGGCTGATAGACCATGTCTTTGTGATGACGGTCATAATTACTCTTTTGACGCGACTGAGCAGTCTTGAGATTCTCGCGAATAATGCGGACTTGTTCTTCGGCATGTTGGATAATATCCGGACCAAGAGTGGACGCCCCGCTTCGACCAGTTCAGAGGGTTCGACACTTTCGTCCATATAACACTTCAAGGGGCCATCTTCGACTAGCCTTGATAGCTATTATTATAAGAGAACTCAGCAGACGGAGAGATTCCTCCCATTTCTTGCCGAATGAGACGACACAAGCTCAAGCATGTCTTCGAGAATTTGGTTGACACGCTCAACTTGCCCTTGTGATCATGGATGAAAAGCAGATCGAAAGATAAATGAGTCCCCATAGCTTCTTGAAAACTTGCCCGAATCTTGAAGTGAATAAGCTGCCACGGTCCGAATCGATAACCAGTGGAATACCGTGAAGTGAAACAATTCGGACATATAGAGCGTTGCAAGCTGGCTAGCAAAGATCGCTTTTTTGACCGCCGTAAAATGTGCAACTTTAGAAAGCCGTCAATGACGACAAGAATAGCATCATTACCTTTCGCGATTTGGGAAATCCAGTGACGAAGTCCATTTCAACATGGTCCCATTTCCATTCGGGAATAGAGATAGGCTGCAGAGTTCCAAAGAGGCTTTTGATGTTCTGCTTTGATACGACGGCAAACGCCACACTCGTAAACATAGCGAGCAATGTCCCGCTTCATATTAGACCACGAGAATCTCGGATTTAATGTCTTGATACATCTTTGTACCGCTAGGGTGGATACATAGAGGAGTATCATGAGCTTCTTGCATAACCTTCCGAGTCATATTCAGATTTTCCTTCTTACATGGCACCACTAGGCGGCCTTTGAAGTACAAGGCGCCATAATCAGCAATAGTGAAGGATGAGGGATTTCTTTCGATGTCTTGTTTAAGCTTGTAGACTTCGAGTCAAATCCTGCATTGTCTTTATGGTGCCCACGAGATCGGGTTCAACAGCCAGGTATAAAGGGAACCTGGGGAACAACACGGAGATTCATCTTATGGAACTCCGGAGGAGGGGAGCGAGTGCACCCGGAGGAACAATGTGGAGGTTCAGCTTTCTGAATTCTTCAACAAGTGGGGCTGAACTTGGTGAACTCAAGGTGGTTGCAGAAGACTTATGCTCAAGGCATCAGCCATTACATTAGCCTTGCTCGGCGATAGGAAATACCCAAATCAAAGTCTCGCAATAGTCTCCATCCATCTCTCGCCGACGGAGGTTCAGGTCTGGCTGAGTAAATGATACTTCAGACTTTGGTGGTCAAGTAGATCTCGCAACGACACGAGAAGGTAATGTCGCCACTGCTTTAGTGCATGAATGACGGCAGCAAGTTCGAGGTCATGAACTGGGTAGTTCTCCTCGTGAGGGCGCAACTGTCGAGAGGCATAAGCAACTACTTTGCGCTCTTGCATTAGGACACCGCCTAAACCTTGACGAGATGCGTCGCAGTAAATGACGAAGTCCTTCTTAGTATCAGGAGGAGCTAGCACTGGGGCAGTCGTCAGCTTGTCTTTGAGTGCCTGGAAACTTTCCTGACATTTATCTGTCCATTGGAATTTGACGCCTTTATGCAACAGGGTTAGTCGAGGCCTGGCAATCTTGGAGAAGTTCTCGACGAATCGACGGCAATAGTCAAGCGAGACCGAGAAAACTTCGACTTGCTTAACGCTCTTCGAGGAGTCCAATCAAGAATAGCCTGAACTCGCTCGTGGTTGACGGCAATACCATCCTTAGAGATAACATGTCCAAGGTAGGTTACTTCGGAAGCCGAATTCACACTTGGAGAACTTGGCATAGAGTTGATGCTCTCGTAGCTTTTCCAAAGACAAGACTAAGATGTTCAAGATGTTCTTCTTCATTCTTGGAATAGATCAGATATCATCCAGATAAACCACGACGAACTTGTCGAGGTAATCCATGAATATATAGTTCATCAAAGAGAGAAGGTGGCTGGAGCATTGGTTGCCGAAGACATGACGGTGTACTCGTATGAACCATAACGAGTCACAAATGCGGTCTTGGGGATATCCTCCTCACGAACACGGATCTGGTGGTAACCCAACCTCAAGTCGAGTTTCGAGAACACTGACGAACCAGCCAGTTGATCATAAAGATCATTGATCCGAGGAAGAGGATACTTATTCTGAATGGTAGCTTGATTTATAGGACGGTAGTCTTGGACCAATCGGTTTGTCCCATCCTTCTTCTTGACAAAGAGAGAAGGTGCTCCCCAAGGAGAGCAACTTGGGCGAATGAAACCGCTTTGAAGAGATTTGTCGATTTCCTCCTTTAGTTCAAGGAGTTCATGCGGCGGCATCTTGTAGGGCCGCTTGGCTATAGGAGTGGTGCCTGGTTTCAAGTCGATGACGAATTCGACAGCCCTAGCGGGGGAATCCTCGAAGTTCTTCAGAAAGACGCCTTGGAAATCGCAAACGACAGTGAATGTTTTCAATTCCCTCGAGGGTGCGGCGCTCAATGCATTCAATGCATAGAGCCTTGCCTCGCATCTTGAACCGCATTTAGCATTGTAGCTACGATTTCATCGGAAGGGTGCAGCAGATGGACGGTCTTAGTGGCGCAAACGATTGACGCCAGATGCGCTTTCAACCAATTCATTCCCAAAATGAGGTCAATGCTACAAGACTTCAAAGACGATAGGAGAGACAAGGAATTCCATTCCTTCGATTTCAACGGGACGCTGCTGCAAATCATGGAAGTCCGACATTGGCCCGCTGGGTGTGTACTAATAGTGAAGCATTCATGTCTTCACTTTTAATGCCATGCATGAATGCAAAATCTTCGACATGAATGAATGCGATGCCCTGATCAAATAAGACGATGCGGTACTGAATTTACGAGAAGTGTACCCATCACAAGAGCAGGTTGGTCTTGAGCTTCGCTCAGATCAACATGGTTGGCCCGAGCTTGCCCATAAGACTTGCCGTTGTTGTTGCGGTTCGGTGTTTCCACGGCCACCGCGGAAGGGCCGCTTGATTCGGTTCGTTGCATTCTCTAGCACGGTGCCTCGCTGTCCGCACCAAGCACAAACCATTATTGGGAGGGGAACAGAGCTTGGGGTGGTGGAGCTGGAAGCTTCGCTGCTTAGTTGTAGGCGCACGAGGTGTAGCATAGTTCTCGCTTTGGAGCAGGTGCATTCGGCCGGTACATGCTGTTGGGAATCCATATCTTGCGCTTGCGAGGACGGGCTCAAGATGAGCCCGTGTCACGGTTGCGCCTGTTAGAGCTCTGTATTCCTGCACACCAGTTTCGACATTGATAGCTTTGTTCACCAAGGTGGCGAAATCAGCAAAGTCGCGCACTAGAAGTGCGAGCTTGATGTCGCCTTGAAGACCGCCACGAACTTCTCTTGTCTGCGTGCATCGCTTGCAATATCCTCTTCAAAGATAGCGAGACAAGTCCAAGAACTCTCGCCGATAGGCTTCAACAGCCTTGTTGCCTTGGGTGAGGTTATGAACTCACGCTTCTTCCGTCCATGACCCTTGAGGGATGAAGCGGCACGGAAGGCAGCCTGGAAATCTGGCCAGTGATGAGTGTTCCAACTGGCAGAGTGCGCCGTGGCTGTCCCACCATTGAGCTGCGGGTCCTTCAGAAGAAGGAAGCAAAAGTGACATAGCCGGCGGGGCTACATCAGCAGACTCCATCTCATAGGTGATGTCACGGAGCCACCATCAAGATCCAAAGGCTGAGTTGAGCTGCGGTACACGCTGGGGTTCAGGCGTATGAAATCCTGCAGAGTTGTCCCGTTTGGGTGCTGGTGCATATTCGGGCGAGGGAACTGAGCCATCATGTTCTCCATGAACTGGCGATTCATCTCGAGCTGTTGGATCATACCAGCCATGTACTCAGGCGGTGGTGGGAAGTTGGCACCACGGCCACGACCTGCTGGCCTAACCATCCTGCTATTATATAACAGGTAGTTCAGATTTGAGAAATTAAGCAAGAGACAGAATCATTCATGATGAAACATGCATAATGGAAGTAGCATGATGGGAACTACATAGTAGTTGGCATATCTTACAAAAGGAATCATGCATAGAGTTCGATACATAGAGTCCAAAGACATAGACTACTACATCATAGGCGCACACGTGCTCATGGCGAATACATCAAATACTAACAAGCAAGTTCACATCAGTCCCACGCGGCATCGCGGAGGTAGTCAGAGCTCAAAGCTGATAGTGCGGCAAGGATAGTCCTCCACGCCGCTGACTGGGGCCGCGGATACTCGTGCTGAATCCGACGCCCGTGTGGCGTAAAGGGCCAAGTCGCGGAGAGTAGCCTCCCACGCCCGCCAACCGACACCTGGGGCATCACGGTCCTGGCTGGGTAGATCGCAGAACGCGCAGCCTCCGGATCGGACAAAGGGTGCATCAGCGTCGAGCACGGTAAAGGTGCCGACGGGTGATGTACAACTCGTGGCGAAGAGCTCGGTTAGCTCGATCCAGCCCATCGCATGCGTAACAAAGTTCGATGGTGGAAGGGCTCTCTGTGACAAGATGGTGTAGGCAGCAGTGTAGTAACCTCCTCACCAACATCGACGCGATAGCAATGTGCTCAAGGGGAGGTGTCCAACTCTCGATACTCGCACGAAGACGTGTCGAGCAGCATAAGCAGCATCGTGGACTGCCATATCGATGGTCACTCCAACACCATGTGCGGTGTGCAGACAAGAGTGGACTCATACTCCCGAGAGTAGAGGTGGACGATGGCGCTGCATCGCTTCCCGGTTGTAGTCCCGGTACTCCTCATAGACGGTGTACTCAGGTGCCAGCGATAACCCAGATAGGTCATCATCTCGCTAGCACCGCAGTGATCCCGAGGCACCAATGGCCGTCGTGTGGCGCACGACCTGCCTCGTGGGTTCCATCTGAAAACAAAGACGCTTCAAAGGAGTCAAATGACAAGGTGGAAATTGCTCAAATACAATTCCAAAAACAACTAAGGCTATATCCATCTTCGGGTGAATGCGGTCACGGATCCTAGTGATAGTTAGTAAAATCGCTTAACCCGAGTAGAAGAGAGTCCAGAGTCCCGCAGTAAAGGTCGAGGAGTAAAAGATCCTAGTACCACCCGATGGCGACGTGGGCCCGTAAGGCACACAGCCAAGTTAGTAAAAGTTTTGCAATGTCTAGACTCGACTTCAGCCAAGGAGTGTGGAAGGGGGATTCCTACAGCAATGGCTCGATATCAACTTGTGACTCCCGATTTAATCGTACACTAATCATGCACGCAAATGTGTACGATCAAGATCAAGGACTCACGGAAGATATCACAACACAACTCTACAAATAAAATAAGTCATACAAGCATCATAATACAAGCCGGGGCCTCGAGGGCTCGAATACAAGTGCTCGATCATAGACGAAGTCACGGAAGCAACAATATCTGAGTACGGACATAAGTTAAACAAGGTGCCATAAGATGGCTAGCACAAACCGGGATACAGACGAAGAGGAGCAGGCCTCCTGCCTCGGATCCTCCTAGGTCACTCCCGGTCGCCGCCGCCGGGCTGCACGTAGTAGTAGGCGCCCGAGTAGTAGTCGCCATAGGCGGTGGCGCCTGCCCTGGCTCCAACGCCTGATTGCAGCAATCGAGTAGAGATAGGGGAAAAGGGGAACAAGGCAACCGTGAGTACTCATCCAAAGTACTCGCAAGCAAGGAGCTACACTACTTATGCATGGATATATGGGTAAAGGCCATATCAAGGACTGAACTGCAGAATGCCGTAATAAGAGGGGATAGTTAGTCTTAACGAAGACTACGCTCGACACCTGCCTTACAACATGTAGGAGGGGACAACTGAGTCCTCCAAGTAACATCATATAGCAATAATCCTACCCGCAATCCCCGCCATAACCCCGAGCGAGAGCGACCACCGTTGTATCCGCACTTGGAAGGGTGTGTTTTATCAAGTATCCGGTTCTAGTTGTCATAAGCTCAAGGTACAACTCCAAGTCGCCCTGTTATCAAGATCACGGCTATCCGAATAGATTAACTTCCTGCAGGGTGCACCATCTTACCCAAAGACGCTTGATCCCATTTGGCCGGACACACTTTCCGGTCATGCCCGCCGCAGAAGATCAACACGCCGCAGCCCCACCTAGGCACAACAGAGGCCAACGCCGGTCTAAACCTAAGCGCCGCAGGGTCAGGGCCCATCGCCTCGAGCACACCAAGACGCTATGCGTTGCGGCCGGAGCGCACCTAGCCTAACAGCGCTCCACCAATCCGCGCGCGCCTCCCGTCACCGACGTCTCAAGTACTTCGGCCGATACCACGACGCGGGATACCCATAACTACTCCCGTAGATGGTTAGTGCGTATAAGCTCAGAGCCAACCCAGATCAAATACCAAGACCTCGTTAAGCGTCTTAAGTATCCGCGAACGCCGAACAGGCCAGCCCACCTCTCTCCTAGGCGGTCTCAACTCGCCTGCCGCCCGCCACAAAGATCCACTCATGGTGCTCCATCACCGACCGACTTTAGTCTCACATGTATCATGTATAAAGTATATAGTATATACCCGTGATCACCTCCCGAGTGATCACGGCCCGATAGTATAGCACGCAGACGGACAAGAAAGTAGGGCCACAGATGAAAGTACTAGCATCCTATACTAAGCATATAGGATTGCGTAAGGTAACAATGAAGTTACAAGGACAAAGCTATGCAGAGTATAGGAGTATCCGAAAACAGAATATGCTATGCTACTCTAATGCAAGCAGTGTAGATAAGAGTAGGCGATATCCGTGATCAAGGGGGCTTGCCTGGTTGCTCGCAAGAGAGAGAGGTCGTCAACACTGTAGTCGAACCGGCACCGCAGCGGCTTCGGTCTCGTAGTTCACCAAGAGAAGAGGGGAAGAAACAATGAATACACGGTAACAGATGCATAACGATGCATGACATGCCAAGAAGCGATGCTAGGCGTGCCCTAACGTGGTAAGAAGGGTACCGGTTTAGGGGAAAACATCCGGAAGTTATCCTGCCCGGACGCCTGTCGACGGATGAACCGGAGAGGAAAGTTTGCAGGTTTGATAGGTTAGAGACGTGTGGTGGACGAACAGACTGTGTATCCGGATTCGTCTCGTCGTTCTGAGCAACTTTCATGTTGAAATTATTTTAATCCGGATTACGGATTAAAAGATATGATTTATAAAAGATTTTATTAATTTCTGGAATTTTAATTAATTATTTAATTAATTTCGAAATGGCATTTATGACATCAGCATGGGGTCATGCTGACGTCATCAGCCAACAGGGTTGACTAAGTCAACCCTGACAGGTGGGTCCCGCATGTCATTCACTAATGGCTAATTAACCTAATCAGATTAATTAACATTTCTTAATTAAGTTAATTAGCCTAATCAAAGTTTAATTAACCTTAGTTAATTAAGTTAATTAATGATTAGTGTTAATTAATTCAGAATTAATTAGTTTAATTAATTACCCAATTAATTTAACTAATGATTAGGTTTAACTAATCCGAATTAATTAGTTTAATTAATTACTCAATTAATTAATTAATTAATTAGTTAGTTAATTAATTTATATTCATTTCATTTTGTTTTAGTTCTGCTTTAATTAAAACATTATTTTTGGGGTGGGGCCCCCACGCCGCTGGCTGAGGCCAACGCAGGCGGTGGTGCGGCGACGCCTGACCGGCCCGATCCAGGCGGATCGGCGCGACCTGTGGGCGACCGAGGCGCCTGAGGCACGGGTCGGGCGAGGCCGAGGCCACGCTGCCGGCCGGCGAAGCGCGCCAGAGGTTCTGAGAGCCAGGCTGGGGGGTGAAGGAGGGCCCTGTCGGGGAGGCGACGAGGACGCCGAATGGGGGAGCGAGGGGTCGGGCGAGGTTCGGGCGCCTTGGCGCCGGAGAGTCGCCGCTGTAGGGAAGAGGAAGGGGAGGGGCCATGGTGGCCGGGCCCAGTGGATCCGATCAGGGGGGGAAGAGGGAACGGGGAGGGGCCAGGCGGTCTGTCACTGGCGCCCGAGCCGGGCGACGGGCCAAGGGCTACTCTGCCGACGAGGGAGCCGAGGGGAACCGGAGGGGGGGCGTCGGGGCTGGCCGGTCGGTCGACGGGGAGAGGGGGAGGAGAGAGGCCTCACTGTGGGGGGGGTAGGGTCTCGGCAATTTG
Organism: Aegilops longissima; assembly: GCA_021605205.1. Classification (NCBI taxonomy): domain Eukaryota; kingdom Viridiplantae; phylum Streptophyta; class Magnoliopsida; order Poales; family Poaceae; genus Aegilops; species Aegilops longissima. Next base: position 51,032,010 of record CM038678.1, read on the forward strand.
CTCGATGGGGACGGGCAGGCTGTCGGGGAGGAGGCCGGGAGGCGCCATGAAGCCTGGGAGGGAGGAGCCGAGCCACAGGCGTGAGAGCCCAAGGGCTCGGGGCGGCGACGAGGGGTGGAGGGAGCCCAGGCGGCGTCGGAGGAGGAGGGAGGCCTGGGCCGCGGTGGCGGCGGGGTCGGCGGCGAGGGTCGGCGGCGAGGTGGGAGTGGCGCGGGGTGGTCCGTCGGGGCTCCGCCGATCCAGATCAAAAGTGGAGCGAGGGGGGAGCGAGGGTCTGTGAGCGGCTAGGGTTAGCCGCTGGTGGGGAGGGGGTTATGCGGGGTGGCGGCTGGGCCGGTGGGCCGGCCCAGGGGGGAAGGGGGGATGGGCCAAGGGGAGGGGGGCCGGCTGGCTGGGCCAAGGGGGGGTTATCCCCCTCTCTGTTTTAGTTTGTTCTTTTCCTTTTTTTTATTTTTCTTTCTCTGTTTGGTTTATTTAAAATGCTCTGACATTTGTAAATATTATTGCACCCCACCGATATTAGGTTAGGTATTTTAGAAAACCCCGGAACATTTTAGAACTTATTTTCGGAACTCTTCATCGTTTGTTTTAGTTTTAATTTTTGTTTTAGGACGGGTCCGAATTAACGAGAGGTTAATTAACCGAACCGGGATGATTACTGTTGCATAACCACCCGGGCGTTACAGGTGGGGCTGGTCCTGCACTGCTCCGGAGATGGCGGCCGGCGTGGGCGTGAACTGGTGCCCCGCTCCGCCGCGGTCACCGGAGCGGGAGGCGTCGCCACAGGAGGAGATGGTCCAGGCACCTCCGGCCGTCCAGCCCGCCCCCGTCTACCACGCACTGCCGCCCCACCTCTGGACGCCGCCGGAGTACGTCGACCTCGCCAGCGACAACGACGACACCGGCGGCCAGTGAAGACGGCGACGGCCACGGTAGGAGCGCGCGGGAGGAGTTTTTTATTATGTTAATTATGAAACTGGGCCTTTTAAGTGGCCGTTGAAACTGGGCCCTTTTGTGGCCGACCCCTATATATGTTTTATGTTTTTTTTAAATGCGTTTATTTGCTTTTTTAGTTATTTTATTCAGTTTTTTATTCCCGTCCACCCCGGACACGATTTGGGGTGCGGCCGCGCGGTGGGCGCACGCACGACCCAACGGACACTGCCGGACACGGGCGAACCCATCGGCGCCCCAAAGGGACAAATTCGGGCCAATCCGAATGTCCGTTTGGGGTCGCGCGGTGGAGTTGGCCTGAGGGCAGCCTCCTCCCCTGCCCACACATGTGGGCAGTTTTAATGTGCGCCCACACAGAGTCGTGTGGGCTATGTCCAGGGTACGACCACATAAATGGTCATGCATCTATTGTGCCACATGTGTGGCAGTTATCGGCGTCCTAAAAATAATACGTTTGAATTTAGCGATCAAGTACTATGAATATTTACAAAAATTCCTATTATTATATTATTAAAATAAACGGGCGCAACAATGCGCTCTAGTTATACAATAAAGCGATCATGTTTCCCTTAAAAAAAAGACCAGCTGCCGGTTCTTAGCAAGTTAGAATAAGCATCATTCGAAAGTTAAAAAAAAACAAGCATCTATTGGATTATACTACAGGCTGTTGGGTTGGGATCGATGCATGCATGTACTAACTTGTTGGCAAACAAAACAAGCTTTTAACTGATACTTCCTCCGTCTGAAAATACTTGTCATCAAAATAAACAAAAACAGATGTATCTAGAACTAAAATACATCTAGATACATCCCCTTTTATTATTTTGATGACAAGTATTTACGGACGGAGGGAGTACTAGATACTAGCTAGTCCTCCAAGCCGATGAAAGTTTTCACCAGTTCCTTGGCCACGTCCGGGGTCAAGACAGACTCGAGGCAGTAATGTTCAAGCTCCTTGCAATGGTGACGGCGCGCCAACTTCGCAGTGGCCAACAGGTTCTCTTTTGACAAGGAGTCGCACAACAAGTTCTCACACATGGCCTTCATTCGCCTCAGCCCAAACCGGCACGCCGCCGAGAGCATCTCCCCGGCGAGCAACCTAGTGTCATCTCCAGGAAGGAGCCCGTTAGTGTAGATAAAATGGAGCACGGCCTTGAACACAGCAACCTTCATATCATCGACCCGTACCATAGCGGTGGCATGGTCATCCTCCTTGTTGGCCATCACTGCCTCGTATAAGGCTGGCGAACGCGCGGCGATTACGAGCCTGTGGGCACGGATCTTGCTCTCCTCAACTAGGAAGCTGACGTCCGAGCCATTCTCGCTGGTCAGTAGCTGCTCAAGTTGCGTGCAGATTTTGGAGGGCGGCACGGTGACCATGACTCTGCTGCCAGTGGTGCTAGTCCTACTAGTGTAGGGTTCCTTAACAACGTTGACTTCGCAGCGTATGGTTAAGGAGCCATCATTCGCCATGTACTTTGATTTTGCATCTTGTATGCGGATACACTTGCTACAACCGCTTGCGTTCCTTGCAAAGAGAGTAACAGGGCCGCTCTTCACGATGAGCGGCCACGTCCCGCTCGGGTCTTGTATCTTGAAGCACCTGGACGCCTTGACGCCGGTTCCTCTAGGAAGATGAGATATGAGTGAGAGGAAGATGGAGATGTACTGCCCACCAACGTTATCGGATTTGCCCGATGGGTACACGTCTAACATCCAGTCATAGCCGCCGACCTTGAAACTGCCGGAATTGATCCCCTGGCCAACGCCATGGCTCCTCTGCACGGCGTTAAAGTCGGGGATCTTGAAATCGTGCCAGCCGGGCACCTCCTCTGACGAGTCGAACGTCGACGAGCTCCTCTCTGATGGAAGCGGTTGGCCCTTAATGTTGACGGAGGGGGAGGGGTTGCGGTCAAGATTGTGCATGGCAATGGCAACTCTGTCTACGATCTCGACTATCAAAGAGCTGCAGGTTTCATGGAGCTGCTCAAAGTCCTCAGTGGCCCTCACGGCAGCGTATACGTCTGGATTCGACGCAATGTATTCGATGCAGGAATTCTCGAGCTGCTGGCAGCTCTGCCGGCCACGCACCAGCAGCAGCGTCGCCATGACGGTGGATACATTGAGGTTCTCGGAGAGGATCTTCTCACACATGAGCCGCAGCCTGTCCAGGTCGTACCGGTCGGCTGCCACCAGCAGGTCGCGTGCCATGGCTTCACAGCGCCTCGCCTTGGAGGGGCGCCGTGCCACGTTTTTGCTTGGTTTGATGGGCAGCTCGTCGGTGTAGATGAAGCGGAGCATGGCCCTGAAGGTGGAGACGCCCATGTCATCGATCCTGATGGGGCACGACCCCGCGCTGGAAGTGGAACTGTGCCACCTGAACTCCGCGGCAAAGACGGACGACCGCATGGCGAGCACGGGCTTGTGCGCCTTGATCTCCGTCTGCTCCACCACGAACGTCACGTCCGGCGGCATGCCGCCGGATGCGTCCATTAGCATAAGTTTTCCGAGATCCTGGGAGATGGTCGGCGATGATGGCACCGCGACGACGAAGCGGTTCGTGTTCTCCGTGCTGGTAGCGGGTTTCTCCTCGACCATGTCGACGGTGCAGAGGATGGTGAGGCAGTCGTCCTCCACGTAGTGCGCCTCATGGCCACAGAACAAATCTGGGACCGTCAGCTCCCAGCTCTTGCCGGTCTTGGAGAAGACGTTGCGATCGTCGCTCCGCCACACGGCAGCCGGCCACCGGCCGCGCGGGTCGTTCATGCGGAGGCTGGCCATGGCGACGACGTCGCCCTTGCGGAGGCTGACAAGCTCGAGGGTGATGGACGCGAGGTGATCATCTCCGTTGTCACCGAAGCCGCAGACGAGGGCCCAGGTGTGGCCGCCGACAAGGAAGTCGCCGGACCTAATAGGTTTGTTGGCCTTTGGCACTCCGTAGCCGACGATGTGAAACTTGTGTGTGCCTCTGAAAATCGACGCCCTATGCGTCGACGCCGTGTTTTCCGGCGTGGAAGCCATAGCGGCCAGCTTTAGGGTTTGCTATAGATCGATCTATCCAGGATTGGCCTGCATTGCGAATATGTTTTTGTTTTGAGACGCCAAAAACCATATATGGTTGTTGATGATTTGATTCGATCTCAGCCGTAAAAGTTTCTCTCTCTTTCCAAGTAGCACGCGCATGACCTTTTGTAATTTGACGTGAGGGCCGGGGGCCAATACACAATGGTCACGCAAGAGACGTAGTGGAAATTGGAAAAACAATCTTTCTTTTGGAAAAAACAATAATCAGGTCTTTTTTCTAGGGGTATAAACAATGATGGATTAGATTGCAGTTCATACGTTTTGTTACATAAAAGAACACTTTTACTAAATATCAGTCAGCACTGTCCTTCCAATCTCCGTCATTCATCTCAATGCGTTGCGTGGTTTTTTAGGGGTAAACACCAAGTTTATTCATCAAAGTTCACATGGTGTGAGGTACAACGTAGGTCGTGGGGTTCGCCAAACCAAACATAGCGACCCGATTGTCTAGAGAGAGAAAACTTGGCTAAGCTAGCTATGTGCTTCATAATTAACAGCACAATCTTCAAAAGAAAAAAATACACTGTTAAACAGAAGTTTTAAGGTTTATCTCGCTGAGGATTGCTCCATATCTCCCCCGAGCACTCTTGCTGATATCTAAGACGACTTGTTGAAAGTCTGATGTGATCATGATGTTTTGGATGTTTAGGTCTTCTCCTAGAGACAGGGCCTCACGGCATGCTGCATTTTTCAAAGTGGCTGGATCTAGAACTCGTTCGACAACTAGTGCCGAGCTCCCCATATAATTGCTCGCTTCGTCCCTACATACTGCCACTGCTGAGCCTCTTCTACCTGCCAAAACTCCTGCGTCAACATGGATCTTGCAATATCCCGGCGATGGCTTTTTTTTGGCTTTGACTATATTAAATGTGGTATGGGAGCATTCCGGCGAGTGCCATTTTGTTTGTCTCTGATAATGCCAAGGTCTTCGATGAACCTGTTTATAAAACTATGTGTGCTTGAGAGCTCTGGAAGATTGCCTCATGGATGGCCTTGCGTCGAGCATGCCATATGGACCATAGGGTAACCGCCATGAGAGCAAACTTGTAATGAATCTCAATGCGTTGTGTGTGTTTTGTTGGTCGTGGGTGGGTCTTGTTTCTTAGTGGCCTTTTCCATTCATGGGTTCTTTCTCACGTCGTCAGGACTCCGACCCGTTTTCTCTTGGGCTCACTTTGTCGTTGTGCCAACGTTGGGAGGAGGAGAGGGTCCGAGACGATGGAGGAAGGTGACCCGTCGACGAGCAACATTTAGGAGCGGGAGGTTGTGGAGGGAGGAGAGCTCCGGGAGGAAGCAAGGGCGACATGGAGAGGGGACCTCCTGACAAGCAAACACGCAACCCCCACCTTTTCTATTCATTTTCCTTTTATGTTTTATTTCTTAAAAATCTTCTTTGAAATATTCCGGGAATATACCAAAGTTCCAAATTTCCTAAAAATTGTAAAATTTGGAAATAACGTTGAGGAAATCTTAAAATGTTCTTAAAATTCCAAAAAAAATCACGGTTTTAAAAAAAATCTTCAGGAAGTCATAAATGTTGATGGATCATAAAAGGTTCACATACTCAAACAATGTTCAGGATTTTGCAAAAGTTTCATGTGGTCAAAAAATGTAAATTTGAGCAAATATCCACGAATTCAAAAAAAACATGAATTTTAGAAAAGTGTTCAATAAATTCAAAAAATGTTCTGAAATATCTTTGGAAGTTCATTAATTTCAGAAATATTCTCTCTTCAAAAACAATATCCTTGTTAAAATGTTCATGAATTGCAAAAAATTCCTCCCAATTTTAAAAAATTGTTCACCGATTTATAAAATGTTCAAAATTTGAAAAAAATGTTCATGACTATCAACAAATATTTGCGAGTTTGAAAAATGTTCAAGATTTAAGAATTGTAGTACTTCTAGCAGCCTTCTCCGCCGAGCGCACTCAGTAAGAGGAAGAAGAGGAGGAGACAACCGACGAGCAGGAGGAGTGGGCTCTGGCTCCTATCGATGTTGCATGGGCGACACGCCGCACGTACACCCTCGCCCATGCTTGACAGCCCTCCTTGAGGTGGCGGGACTCCTCGTAGATCTCTGCATTCCATGCCACGCTATGGCTGCTACTGCGGCAGTTTCCGCCATTGCGCGAACGACCTGGCGCTCTTCCTCTTCCTCCCCCAGAAAGTCGAGGTAGCGCTCAAGGTCGCCACCGCAAATGCGAAGTGGCTGGGCTTCGGCGGCCGCCACCTCCTGCCTTTTGTCCATGGTGGCGGAGTGGGTAGTGGGTCCGACGGGTGTAGGTGTGGTTTGGGCAGCTATTGTGGACCGTGTGGCTAGTGGCTTCCGACTGGCCATGTCGTATAGAGTTTTCCAATGTTCTTGTTGCATATAATGGACATGGGCGCATTCAGGTTTTTTTTTCGAAAAGGAGGAATACCCCCGGCCTCTGCATCTGGTCGATGCATACGGTCACTTTATTAATTATTAACACAAAACCTTACAAAGTCGTACAACAGTAAGACCAAAGCCACCATCTTCGCAACCTCTGTCGCTACTCCTATCTAACTGATGAAGGGGCGCTGATGGTCTGGGCCTAATACCAAACAGACCTCGCAGCCAGACCTAACATCTAAGACCTGAGGTCCCAACCTGGACGCCTGCCAGGTATGGGCACCCACTAGTCTGGCGTGCTCCTCAACCAGGCCGCCCGCCTGGTATGTGCCACAACCACCTACCACATATCCATCTTCAGAGCTGTACTGTTATAACGGCCTTGCCCGGTCTCGCTGCCGCCGACGCCACCACGACGCCAGACAGCGTCGACCTCCTGCGCGTGTCCGTCACCACACATCTGACGCCAAGCCTCCGCTGCTCCATGCCGCCAAGAGCCGCCGCCAAGAATATGTAGAACGAAACACCGCTCCACCGAAGGGAGGCAGCACACCCCCACCCCTCACCTGCAGACCCTTCCATCCGATCCCAATGTCCTTGGCGTCGCCTCCAGTAAGATTACGGTGCCTAGGGCGCCGCCGACGCCCGATCCGCATCGGATCTTGGGCGCATTCAGGTGCTCCGTCGACAACCAACACATGTCATCGTGCACCTCATATGAGTCATATCTATGCTTTCGTGTTAGATTTGTCAATGCACAACACTCGGAGCTCGATGCGGTCTGTAAACTCCAGTAGCCACACAACGCACAACACATTCTTGTGCGCCATCGGTACTTGTGCTCGCTGCTCCTCCTTGAGACTAGCATGTGTCATAAGTACCAAATCACATGTGATTACCGGGGCCCAAGCACAAAGCAATTAGTCCAAGCAATGAAACCACATGTGATTACCTATGTGTCATTTGTCCATGAAAACAATTATCAATTTGATAGAAGCACTTTTTATTTCTTTTGCAAACTCGTTCAAATAGTTACAAGCATGTGTCATAAGTACCAAATCACACTTTCTAGTAGGTGGAAACAAATTTACAGACTGTAAGAAGCATGTCATATGAATATATGAACCACTCTACCGCTGACCACTTAAAGAAGCAAATATACATCCGTGCGAAAAAGGAAATTTACAGGTTGCCGGAAACATATTTGTAAATGGATGAAGCATCGTAGCATCATGCATAGTAACACTGTACCATGTCACATTGAAACATCTCCATGTTGCCAAGGAAGCAAGTTCTCTAGTCAGACGAAACATAAAATTCATGTGGTTGGAAAGGAAAAAAACCACTTGCGTGAGACACAAGTTTTCGTCGTCTTGAAGCAATAATCCATACGAAAATTTAAGTATTACCGAGAACACATTTCTTCAGGTGGAATAAAATGTAACAACACACATTGGACAAAATTTACTTTTTTCCTGAATGCGCATAAGCATGTGTATCATCTCTTATAGAAGAAAGGGTAGACACCCGCCACCATATTAAGCACTGGCCAAAAGGCCGTCCGTAATTACATCGGGCGACTACTCGTCGACATCCTGCCTACACAACCTATACAACGCTTGGAAGAAGGGTTGCATGTCCCCTCTTAGACTACCTACCGATGCCCAAGACCTACCCTCTTCTAGGATCCTATGTAAGACTATCCTCTCATTTGGATTGGCATTGTCAAAAATGGCGTTTCGATGCTTCCGCAACTCCCACATTATGAGGCGCATGAGAGCAATCCATCCTTCCTATGCCGCAGCCTTGTGATGGTGTCCTGGACCAAAGAGTACTCACCACGTCATCTTCCAGCTAGGTGGGCCGGGCAGGGGCGGCGCTAGGGGTATTCTTGGATATTCATGTGAATACCCATGATTTTTATAAAACAGTGTTGATTTTGGCAAAAGAGTGACATTTTTTAAAAAACAGCAATGATTTTGGCGAAATGAATACACATGAATACCCGGTTGCAAATTTCTGGAGCCACCACTGGGGCCGGGCCTGGGCCCCCATGGTGGTTTAGTAATGGGCCGCACCTAGAAGACCCACAGCATATGTAAGGAAGGTTCCCGAAGACTTGACACATACTTCAAGTATCTAGAGGTCGACTACAACACAATTTACCATATGTAGTGTATCTGTGCAGAACCCTAGAACCCCCAGCTGTACCGATATAAACCAAGGGGTAGGGTACATAGAGGCTCATAGACAACCTCGTGCTAGAATTACCTGCAATCTGTTCTTCGTTGACAATCAATACAATCAAAAGTAGGACGTGGGTATTATCTCCTCGAGAGTGCCCGGACCTCGGTTGAACCTCATGTATCTTGTTACCATCGTACTTAGGTTATCAAATCAGGACACCCTACCCAAGACTCGTCGGAATCGACCCTGTCACCCTGGCTTGGCAGACGTGCTCCACGCCTAGAGCTGATCTGCCGGGCCAAGAGGCTGAATGCCATAACCCCATGTTGTCATGACCTTGTGCCAATAGACGGCGAGAAAGGGCATGCCACCATCAAGTGATCCATCGTTTCCCGGCTTTGTTCGCATAGCGGGCAAGAGGCTTCGTTAGGTAGACCACGACGAGCCAAACGATCGGATATCCAGCATCTATTCTGCAGTGCCAGCCAGGAGAAAACCTTGCAGTTAAGAGGAGCTCGCGACTGCCATGTGAACGTTGCTGCGAGATCATCCCAACTTGGCCGCAATTGGCCGCATATGCCGATCGCGCAGAGAAAACACCAGATGGCTCCCAGGCCCAAACACCCTGTCTTCGGCCCCTTTCCGAAGCTGCACTTGCGCTGTTGACTCCCATAACCTTAGATATTCCGCCCGGATTTTTTTGGTGAATTCGTGAGAGTGAGGATCAAGATTGATGTTAACGCAAAGATCAAAAGGTTTGTCACGGAAAAAAAAGGGCGAGGAGAGGGTCAGGTATCCAGTCAAGTATGAGAAATTGCCGAGTTTCTGTTACAATTGTGGAGTGTTCGGGCATTGGCATGAGGAGTGCGGTGACGGGGTGCATGACGAAGCTGCTTTTGAGTGGGGAGATTTTTTATTTGCAGATAATGTTAGAGTTCGAGCTCCAGGGCGAGGTTTTGCTCAATCACAGAGAGGGAGAGGAAGCTTTGCGAGGGGGGGGGGGGATGCGGTAGGGGCGGGGAACATTATAACCCAAACCAGAGCTGGCGCTTCAACACCCGGCCACCGCAGCCCCATGGAGAAGCATCGGGGTCGAACGGACCACAAGGAGGACGGGAGACTACGCAGCCAAACCAGTATGATTTGCAGCGGCAGACACAGCCTCTGAATCAAGATGGAGGAAAAAATAAAGCCCCCATGAGCGGTAACAATGGAGGATCAGAAGTGCTGGATGGGAGGAGAATGAACACATCTATGGAGGGGGTTAATGGACCAGTTGGAGTCTCGCTCAAGCGTCTCTCGGCTGACAACACGACAACTTTGTTGCCCGAGCCAACGATGGAAAAAGGAGGGGTTGTAGCAGCAGAAATTGTGTCCATAGCGATGATGGTGAGGGAGAAGCCGTCGGGGGTGCCTCCGATGCCCCCAGTGTATGTTTCTCCGAGGAAAGAAGTGAAGAGATCAAAGAAAGGTGAAGGCTAGGGAAGGAAGTTGGAAAGCATGGGAATGCAGGGTTTTGAAGTGGAAGGGGACAGAAAGGAAGGAGGAAACGAAGCAAACAATGCAGCATCGGCGGGCTCCCATGAGGAGTACCGCCGGGCACAATGAGTATCATTTGTTGGAACTGTCGAGGTGCGGGTAAAGCCTCGACAGTTCGTGAACTTCGCGAGATCGTGAAGAATATTGCCCCTACCTTACTTTGTATTCTAGAAACTCAAATCGACAAAGTTAGGGTAGAAAGTCTAGCTACTTCAATTGGTTTTGATAAAGGTTATGTTGTAAGCAGTGTTGGTAGAAGCGGAGGCATCTGTATGTTTTGGAATAATACAATAAATATTGATATTGCTGGCTATTCTGACTATCATTTGGATTGCGAGGTGCGTGACCCCGGTTTTGACCCGTGGAGGCTAACTTTGGTGTATGGTGAGGCTCAAACTCACTTGAGACATCATACTTGGGACACTATGAGAAACATAGCAAGTTTGAGCACTCTTCCATGGCTCTGTATAGGAGATTTCAACGAGGTTTTACGTCCAGAAGAACATGAGGGGGTTGGAGAGAGGAGTAATGCTCAGATCCAAGGTTTTAGGGATATGGTTGATACTGGCATGTTGGTGGACATTGGCTATAAAGGAAGATTCTGGACTTTTGAGAAGAAGGTGTCGGGTGGTTCTTTCACAAGAGTAAGGTTAGACAGGGCTCTCGGGTCGACTGATTGGTGTGCTCTATTCCCATCGGCATGTCTTTACCAGCTAATAGCAGCGACCTCGGGCCATGGCCCGATCCAGTTAGAGCTCCACCCGGCCGCGCAGGTACGGGACAAATTTTTTTGCTATGAAGTTGCCTGGGAGACCCATGAGGACTTGAAGAGCACTATTGCTACTTCCTGGGCGGCATCTTTGGACGGGGAAATAGTGGAGGATCTAAAACTCAAGCTAGCGGATCTGTCAAATAATTTGAGGAGACGGGACAGAAGGACATTCGGGTCAGTTCGCAGGGAGATCAAGGAGTTAAAACAGCAGCTTGAGCAGTTGCAAAAATGCACAGGGGAGTTCGGGCCAAGACACGAGGAGAAGAAGGTGAATGAGAGGTTGGTGGAACTATACCACAGAGAGGAATTATTATGGAGACAACGATCAAGGATAGAGTGGCTTTCGGCGGGAGATAAGAACACGATTTTTTTTCATATGAGAGCGAGCATGAGGAGAAAAAAGAACATGACACTACTAGGGAAAAGGCTAGCAGCAACGCGGGTTTTCTATGTATCAGTAGCGCGGGGATAGGCGCTACTAATAAGGCGCTACAGCTAACATATAGCAGTAGCGCGTGCTCACCGGCGCTACTGCTACACAAGTGTAGCAGCAGCGCTCTTTGCGGAAGCTCGCTGCTGCTAGTATCTCTAGCGCGCTTTACCATGACGCGTTACTACTACCGCGGCGCTGCTGCTAACTTTTGTACACTCGCTAATGCTAATTTAAGTAGGTTTTTTTATTATTATTTGGCATATTTGTTTTGTATTTGAACAGGCTTTATAGAAGAATCTTTAGCACATAGAAATGTCATCATGATACACATACAAATGTCTGCGAGACCACAAATATAATCATAGCATGTACATACAAATAGTCTCACCATAATCATCATCCAACACAAAGTGATATCTTGTCATCATCTCGAAAATAGCGATACATGCAAGTCTCGAATACTTGCAACTACAACAACGTCATCCATCTAAACAAAGGTATACGCAAGAAGTGCTATCACTATGAGTGAGAGCGGAACTATGCAGTACATGAGGTGGCGGTTATGAGTCCTCTCTCGCGCTAGCGTGAACCTTAAGTAACTAGCTTCTCCTTCTTGTCTGCTTTTGAAGCCTTTATGGCTGACGCCCGTGAACCCATTCACTTGCGCCTGACACTCATGCCACTCGTTGTACACCCCCGGAACCTTCCCTTTGTACACGATATAGCAATTCCATCTCGCCATCAAGAAACTAGGTACCTGTTAGAGATGCATGTTCATGAAGAGGATGTACAATCATATATATGCAACAAAATATACTAGAGCAACACCGAAAAAGAAAGGGTTAGCAACTAGATGCAACATACAGTACGTAAATTAATTAACTAGAGGTACGCAGGTCATCGTACGCAAACTAACAAAGTAGCGTTACGCAAGTTCGGCACATGGACCGTGGACATCACAAAGTTTCATCGCTACAAGAAGTATACAAGTTCAACCGACACATATCATCATCATCGGCATCATAAATCACTAGAAGTTCCATCATTCCATATCATCAAGGACGAACCCTAGCTTCTTGAACGGCGTGAGGTCTAGACGTTGATGCCTATGCGAGTTCGGACGTCAGCTCGCGATATTGGGCCGTGGTGGAACATCCCCTTCTCATCGACGACTTCTTTCATGATGATCGTCGCAATGTCGCTTTGGATGTGAAAGAAGTCATCTCTAAGTTTATAATCCGCTTCTCCATGAGATTCTAGCCACTTGTGGATACGATCATCATTTCTGCTGTTAATGCGAAGCTTTTGGTGATCCGTGTTGAACTGAATCATGAGATGGACGATGTAGAATCCATCCTTCTTGCTTGGTTTTGGGGCATGGATGCAGGAGAAGTTAGTTTTATGCGCGAAACCCAACTTCTTGTTCCTTTGTTTCTTGATCTGCACGTGGCCACCTCTAAAGTTGAAGCCTTGGAGAGCATCATCTAGAATATTCATTATGTGGGTGTAGTCTTTTTTCTCGTAGTCTCTGGAAGGGTCAAAATACACGGCATGGGAGACTTGCGGGTAAAGAACGATAAGGACGGCGCACCCGTTGCTGCGGGGAAAAGACACCTCAAATTATTCCCCATATGAGAAAGAAGGAATGATTGAAATGTACGAAAGGGTTGTCCGGAACTCACTTACTTTGGATGATAAGGCACGAGGACAATTTCCCGGTCCTTATTCTGTACCATGAAGTTTTGGAGGTACTCCCTAGCAGTTTCACGCTCAAAGTCGCCGAGACTCAAGAAAGACTCGTGCATGTAATGCGGATCCGCCACACAGATTTGCGAGACTTCTTCACTCTTCATGATGGAGCTCATATGTAGCGCAAAAAAGCGGACGATAGTAAAATCAAGCCGCCTTGTTAGAAACATCTCAAAGATATGGTCAAACCGCAGGAAGAACACCTCCATGGGTTGTGTGTCGACGTAGCACTTCCCTCGTGCACACGAGCAGCGTATGTTGGATATCCTGGATCCTTTGAGGCTAGTAGGCTTTTCTCGATCGACAAAGACATGGTCGTGCAGTCTCCCGAGATCCCGATAGTGCCTCCAGCGGTTTCGGCGGTAGCATCGGCTCGCCTGTGAGATGGAACATGACCGCACTTTTCACGGGTACACGCTCTTCGAATGCATCGTCTGGCTGCTATGTGATCTAGCTTGTTTGGAGGCGAGTTACCTTCCCGATCTCTTCCTCTCCTTTTCTTGGGCACACCTTCCGACCCTTCCTTAACCCCTGCCCCAGTGTTCCCGGGCTAAATCTTGTCGACCCTCGCGCCCGGCTAGTTGAGCCTGTGTTGAGGCGGCATCTTGAGCGTGTCTGTGAGGATTTCATGAAGAGAGACTTTTGCAATCCATGGTACGACCCTGCCCGGCATATCATCCATATCCTCATTAGCAAGCGATAGTCCGATTAATCATATGGTTGACTCATCATATCTATGTCACAGTCATACGCGTTTGTATTGAGGTAATCCATAGGGTCGACCTCCGTCTCATCATCCATTCTCTGTTCTACAGGAGAAATTACATCAGCCAGTACTATTGCACCCCCTTCATCATGTCGTCCGCCGCTCTCACCCGGCACTACAGGAGCTGGTAATTGCGTAGGCGGGGTGGTGGTCTTCGCACATGCTTGTTGATGTGTGGTAGTTATTGGTGTGCTCTCGGCCAGCTCCAGACGAATAAGATTCTTCGGCCATAGCAGCACCCAATTCTTGCATCTTCCAATCCGCAGCGGGGTCTCGTCGTCCGCTCCCACATGCTGTACTGGAGGAGGCAAATCCTCGTGTCCCGATTTCACACTGGTCAAGCTAACCCTGAAGTGCCCAGCGGGGATCGGCTGGTTGTGGAGCGTCGCGTTGAGAGGGTCCATTATCATCCCTTTCCCACGTCCACCTTCGGCCTTTGATCAAGTAGAGTATGGTGCACGTGGTTTCTTTACGCTGCAAACACATATGTCTGTATGTAAAACAACGAAAAGGCAACAAAATGGAATATTATATATATATATATATATATATATATATATATATATATATATATATATATATATATATATATATATATATATATATATATATATATATATATATGTTGGTGCAACATGTAATTACCGTGGACGGCGCCGAGCTCAGCTAAAGATGAAGGCCCACCTAGCGCTTTGAGGCCGAGGACGGCTGCTATGAGCGGAGCGGCTGCGAGAGGCCGGTTGCGTGAGCAAGTGATGGTGCGATGGTGTCGTTGTTCATGGAGTTGCTCGAAGAAACTGGGCATCGGAAATCATGTACCGTCTTGTCTGATTTTCCTTTGCCCGATTGATGATAACTGGAACCAAGTTAGTAGCGAAATCATTTCTGCAGCGATTCAGCTGCATTGACTGCCTGCTGTAGCAACTCATATTTGTCCTCGGCTGCTTTTTTCGCGTCCTCAGCTGCTTTTTTCTAGACCGCAAGCTTCACCTTCTCGTCGATGTCCGCCTAACTAAACTTCGTTTTCAGCTTCTTGGCCTCCGGGCCCTCGTTGTAAAACACCTTCCATGTGGCGCCGTCTCCAGCGCCGTGCACGCGACCATATTGCGGCCGCTGATCCAAAGGGAGTCCCTTAAGTTCGTTCAAGGCCCGGTTGAGAGGGTGTCCCACTTGGGCCTCATCGAGATGTAGGGCTTTGGCTGCAAGCTGGTGTTGCTTCTCCAGTAGTCTAATCAATTTCCTCGTGATCTTGTCCATGTAAAAAACCTTTTTCTCCCTGTCCCACTTGTAGCGGGCCCTGATGAAGTCATGCTCCAAGGGGTTTGTGAACTTCAGCGAAGGTGCAGGAGACCCGCGGCTTCACGTTCCGCGTCCTCCTTATCCCATATGGGCCTTTTACCGAGGTAGCCACGGCTTCCGAGGCGATGCTTCCCCGTGTTCCTTTGCTGAAGGCTCTTGAATTTCGCAGCCTTAGCCTTGGCTGCCTCGGTAGCGCAAGTGTCCTTGAACTTTTCGAACTCCTCTTCCGTAAGTGTCGGATTTTCCTCCAGAATCTTGGACAGGGGTTCATCAGCCTCAATAGCTCGTTTCACCCTCATTTTCCAGGAGGCCAAATCATTGCTAAACATGCCCATGGCGTGATTGTTAATCTTTTTCATCTTCGGATCATCCCACGGTTGTTCTATGTTATCATCCCGGTCGGGGAACTTGAATCTCTTGTGCAACTTTGTTAGGAGCAACTGCGTCAAATGTTCTTTACTCCTTAAGTCATCGTCGTTGATGCTCGCGCATTCCCGTAGGATGCATCCAACTTGGTTCCAATAGCACTTGCGAGGTTCTTCCGGCTCTAACGGCTCAAACTTGCCAAGTGCCATCTTTGTGATCAAAAGTCGTCCAATCCCTAGTTTGTTAGGTTTTCGTATCCTCTGCTTCTTATGCTTCCTCTTTTCGGTAGCGGCATCGGGCCGTACCTTCCCTTGATACCTTCCCCACGGTCTCGGTGCCGCCATCGGTGTCGGCGCTTGTCGGTGTCGATGTCGGCGTCGGTACCATCATCGAGGCCGACCTGCAAACCTTGCTTAGCAGTCAAATAGTCGAGGTACTCTTGTTCACCCTCATAATCCATCTCGTCTGCATCTTGGTCAGAAGGCCCAGTTTCTTCGTTGTTCGACATGTTTCCTATGATTAAGTGTCCTCATTTATTTCTAAAAGTATGAATAAATGATAAATGACATAAAAAGAAATCTATGTGCCAGCACTCGATATGCCAACTATGTAGCACAAAATCATGCCTTTATTCATGGGAAATTTCGGCATGACCTTTGCTAAAAAATGGACATATCGAGCGCCTGAAATTCACCGGAACGGAAATGAATCAACATTCCGGCGTAACATAGGCCACTCGAATGCACATATCACATGTCCAGTTCAAATTTGCACATATCACATGTCCAGTTCAAATTTTGAAACCTAGCTAAATTCATAACTAAATAGATAACCTAATTAACATACTGCCCTAACTAAAACCTAACTAAATTAACCGAAGAACCCTAGCAGAGAGAGGGGGGTTTACAGAGGGTGCAGGGGCGAGGAGGCAGGCCCGACGCGGCCGGGAGGGGAGAGGAGGGAGGCGAGGGCCGGCCAGGTCGAGGCGAGCCAGCCGGGGTCGGGGCGGCCTTGCGCCGTCGGGGCGAGGGCCGGTCGAGGCGAGGCCGACGGGTCGAAGCGAGCACGCCGGTGTCGAGGCGAAGCGCCGGCGGCCGTCGGTCGGGGCAGTGTCGGGTCGGGTCGAGGTGAGGGCGGGCGAGGGGCGGGGCGCTGGGGTCGGGGCTAAGCGCCGGCGGGGTCGGCGAGCCGGGGCGAAAAGGCCGGGCCAGTCGGTCGCGGCGGTGCAGGAAGAGTGGGGATTTGGGGGGGCGGGATGAAGCAGGGCGGGTGAGAATTTTGGGTTAAGTGGACGTAGCAGTAGCACATTTGGACAAAATGCGCTGCTACTACCTTCAGTATCTGTAGCGGTTTAGGAAAAACGCGCTGCTACTACCTTCAGTATCTGTAGCGGTTTAGGAAAAACGCGCTGCTACTACCTTCAGTATCTGTAGCGGTTTAGGAAAAACGCGCTGCTACTACCTTCGCTACTGCCAGATTTCCTTTTCCTTTATTTCATCCCATTTTTATTTCCCGAGGGCAGTGAACGAAGGGATGGCGATATATATTGCATCATTTGACGGTTAAATATGTACGCAAAATAGGAACATATATATTACACATCATTGGACCCATGCATAATAATGGCTAAGTGTGTATACAAAATAGGAACATATATATATATATATATATATATATATATATATATATATATATATATATATATATATATATATATATATATATATATATATATATTACATCATTTGACCGATAACATAAGTTTCCTCACTGCTGACGTTTTCGTTTTTGAGTCAGCTTCTTTCCCTTCTTGTTCGTCGAAGAATAATTGAGCCCCTCATTGTGACTTTGCCTTTTCCATGGAGTATGATTTTTCTTAGGTAATATAGTATTGATTCTTCTTTTGACGTATGCTTCATCATCATCGTCATCTTCCCTCATTGGGTTGCCGTACTGATCATAGTCTTCCTCATAGGCATTGATCTCAGCCTGACTTAAGGTGAAGCAAGAAGGGGGGCAATAATCCTCTTTCTTTATTTGCTTGCCCTTCTTCTCCCGTGCCTCTGTCTCCGTCTCTGTCTCGTCTGACATTTTACGGGGCGGCATGTGCAGATCTTCCCTAATTTTCAAATCTTGCAAGTCTTTTCTTGCCTTCGGCCCATCCTTGGTCTTATCCGGCATGTTCATCAGTGTTGCAAGCAAGCTCTCAAGGACATTCTTACAGATATGCATTTGATCAAGGCAATGAGGTGTATCGAGTTTGTACCAGTACTCCAAGTCCCAGAACACAGACCTCGTCTTCCGTACCTTCAGCAGCGGCTCCGGCACCTTTCTCATCGTCTTCCCTGGCGCGGGGCACTCCTTCCAGTTTTTCAACAGCTCATCGATTTCGTCACCGCTCCGCTTACGTGGAGGTCCTCGATGCTCAGTGTGACCATTGAATAGATCTCGACGGTTTCTCCATGGGTCGTCCTGTTCAAGCCATCTTCGATGCCCCATGTACACGATTTTCCCAGACCTGCCATCTTTCCTTGACGTTAGCTGCTGAGACGTCGTATCATCCATGCACCGCGTGCATCCGCAATATCCATGGCACACCTAGCCTGCCACATATCCGTAATCGAGATAGTCCTGCCTTTATCGTGATCGGTCACGCTCTCATGTTGAAATACTCACCTTTGTCAAGCGTCCCATGTCTTGGCCGGTGTTTTCCATAACGTGTCTAACTCCTCTTGAAGTAGCCCCAGATACAAATTAATATTATTTCCTGGTTGTTTCGGCCCTTGAATAAGCATGCTCATGTGAATGTACTTCGATTTCATGCACAACCAGGGGGAGGTTGTACATCCATACAAACACGGGCCATGTGCTATGGTTGGTGTTCGGTTGCCAAGCAGTTCATGCCATCGGTACACGCGCCGAGCACGATGTTCCTTGCATCACATTCAAAATACCGATAGAAGCTGTTCAACTTCCATCCTTCACGTGTCTCAGCTTCGGATCATCTCCATCGTCGGGCTTCTTCCTCTCCACGTGCCAACGCATTAGCTTTGCTTCCTTGGGATCTACAAAATACCTCTGGAGACGGTGAGTGATCGGTAAGTACCATACAACTTTCTGGGGACATTTCTTCCCGGCCTTCTTGTATCGAGAAGCATTGCACACCGGACAGCTTGTTTTTTCCGCGTGCTCCTTCCGATAAATTATGCAATCGTTGATGCATGCATGGTATCTAACGTGTGGCAGATCAAGAGGGCACACGATCTTCTTGGCCTCATCAACACTAGTAGGACATAGATTACCCGCGGAAGAACATCCTTTAGGTACTTGAGATGCTCATCGAGGCTAGTGTCGGTCCATTTGTTTTTAGCCTTCGTCTTCAGGAGTTGGAGCGTAAAACTCAAGCGGGTCACCTCAGGATTGCAACCATCATACAATGGAGTGTTCGAGTCTACCACCAGTTGCTCCAGCTTAGCCTCCTCTCTAGCAGCTCTCTCAGTACTTGTCTCCTTGCGAAGCAATGCTTGAACATGAGGGTCCCGCACGATTGAACTTAGTACCGACGAACTCTGCTGCGTGGAGTCCATGTCATTCTCTCCGCCGCCATGTCCGGCCCCTTCTCCTCCGCCATGTCTGGCCCTTTCTCCGCCGCCATGTCCGGCCTCTTCCCCGCCGCCATTATCGATCATCTCTTCGTCTTGCCCCGTGTCATCATTGCCTACCCCGTCGTCATCCTCATCTTCAATTATCCACCGCGTATAGCCATCCATGAAACCAGTCATGAGCAGGTGCGCTTCGACACGACCATCATCATGGGGGTCGAGCCAAACTATTCCTTTGCATTTTCGACATGGACATAAAACCTCTGTCCGGTTATTTTTTTAATGTCCTGCACTGCCGACCGCAACCACCTGTCCACCATCGTTCCACTGACCATCGTCAACTCTGCACGGTAATAATAAACAAATTGATTATAAAAATGCATGCATGCATCAAAGTCATACAAAAATTTGGCATGACCTTCCCTAAAAATAGGACATATATGGATCTAGAGTTTGCCGTAATTAGCGAAATGGAAATAAATCGACATTTCGCAAAACATAAACAACTCAAAAGCACAATTTATGTGCCACACACACAATTTCCACAAACATATCACACACACATAAACATATTTTCATTTTGCAAAAGCATGAAATTTTCATCACCTCGATCGAGATCGAGCACAGTGGAGATGATGTTGTAGGGAGATCAAAAGTGCACAAAGCTCTTGTTGACAAAGATAGATCTAGTTAGGGGCAAATAGGTCACTTAACTAAATGCTACATCTACCTAGCTAGCTAATTTGGGAGGAGACAACTTCAACTAGTGGAGGAAAGGAAAAGAGAAAGGAGATGCATTAATGGAGGTGGTGTAGTTAGGTAGGAGTAATGAAGAGAGAAAGGTGGATAGAAGAGAAAGAGTAATGGGGAGAAGTATTGAGGAAGAAGAAGAGTGAGAGTGGGAGCATGTGGGGAGGTAGGGGAAGGGAAGAGAGGAGGGGGGAGGGAGGCACGGGTGGGGAAAGGTGGTGGGTTGGTGCGGGTTAGCGATGGCGGGAGAAGAAACGCGCTGCTACTAAAGAATTAGCAGCAGCGCGCTTTGGGCAACGGCGCTACTGCTAACAGTGACAAAAAAATTTGCCAATTTGAAATGTAGCAGCAGCGATCCCAGCAAAAGCGCGCTGCTACTATATCCATAGCAGTAGCGCGGTTCGGGCAACAGCGCTATTGCTAAATGGAACTCGGTGAACACCGCCGGTGGATATTTGTAGCAGCGCGGTTTACACAGAGCGCGCTACTGCTAAAAACTTATCAGCAACGAGTTTCCCGCACACTCGCTACTACTAATTAGCAGAAGCGCTCCTTTTTAACCCGCGCTGCTGCTAAGATTCTATGTATAGCCTTTTCCCTAGTAGTGTGATAAAGGCCCTGATGAGTTCACTAGGGGTACAGGTGGATGATCCGGAGGAATTAAAGGAGATGATCATGCTCTTTTACAAGAATATGTACACAACAGAGGGGGTGACGGACATGGAGGCTATCCTTTGCCATGTTCCATGGAAGGTTACCTCGGAGATGAATGACATTCTTTGTGCAGATTATTCGGATGAGGAGGTCAAATCCGCTCTTTTTCAGATGTTTCCCACAAAATCCCCGGGTCTGGATGGCTTTCCAGCTCACTTTTATCAACACCATTGGGATGTGTGTGGAGCAGAAGTTACAAAGGTTGTTCTCCGGATAGTAAGAGGGGAGGAAGATGCAGAGTGTATCAATGATACTTTCTTGGTTCTTATACCAAAGGTAATGAGCCCAACCTTGTTAACTCAGTTCAGGCCTATAAGTTTGAGCAATGTATTGTATAAAATTGCTTCGAAGGTGATTGCAAACAGGCTGAAGCAAATACTGCCAGAGATCATCTAAGAGGAACAATCGGCGTTTGTGCCTGGCAGATTGATAAGTGATAATATAATCACGGCATATGAATGTCTGCATTTTATGAAGGGGAGTAAATCCAAGAAGAATAGCCATTGTGCTCTTAAATTGGATATGATGAAAGCCTATGACAGGCAGGAGTGGGATTATCTCCAAGCAATGATGGAGAGACTCGGTTTTGCTCAACAGTGGATTAATGTGGTAATGAATATGATCAAGTCAGTTTCTTTTTCAGTTCTGTTTAATGGAGAAAAGTTGGAGGAGTTCAAACCTAGCAGAGGTATTTCTGCAGGGAGATCCTATTTCCCCTTATCTCTTTTTGATAGCAGCGGAGGGCCTTTTGTGCCTACTGAAATCAGTTCCTCAGTCGTCAGCTTTCATGGGACTCCAGGTGGCACCGACAGCTCCAGTTGTTAACCACTTTCTTTTCTTGATGATAGCTTTGTTGCTGTTCAAAGCGAAGTCTGAAGGGCGAAGTGGTGTCAAACCTATTGGACACATACTGCAATGCATCGGGGCAATGAGTGAATAACGAGAAGTCGTCAATTTTCTTTAGCAAAGGTTGTCCGCAGGTGACACGGGACAGGATAAAAAACACTTTGCAGGTTTATGACGAGCAACTTGCTGATCGGTATCTAGGGATGCCAACGGATGTTGGGCAGGCAAAGAATGGTACTTTGAAGTATCTAAAGGATAGGGTGTGGGAGAAAATTAAAGGATGGATGGAGAAACTTTTGTCATATGCGGGGAAGGAGGTGTTAATCAAGGCAGTGGCTCAGGCTATACCCGTATATTCTATGTCATGTTTCTGGCTCTCTAGAGGTATTTGTGGAAGTATCACATCGCTGATCAGGCAATTCTGGTGGGGAAGTAAAAGAGGGAAGAGGAAAGCATGCTGGATATCTTGGGATGTTTGCACTAAACCGAAGTATTTGGGAGGACTTGGCTTTCGAGATATTGATTTCTTTAACCTCTCTTTACTGGCTAGACAAGCTTCGCGGATTATACACACCCCCTCTACATTAAGTGCCAGGATTTTGCAAGCCAAGTATTACCCTGCCTCGTCCTTTCTTGAGGCCGAGCTAGGCTGCAGGCCCTCGCAAATATGGAGATCTATCATAGAAGGGAGAGGAGCTCTAGTGCAAGGTTTGATTCTGAGGATCGGAACAGGAGAGGATACCCGAATCTGGGACCAAAACTGGCTCCCCCGATCGGGCCTAATGAGACCAACAACGTGTTTGGTGGTGGATAGACCGGCACGTGTTGCTGAACTTATTGACCCAACCTCGGCTAAGTGGAAGGAGGAGAAGGTTCGTGCGACTTTTCTGCCGGTTGATGCAAATGCGATACTCAAAATCCCGCAGTGCACTAGAAGAGTCGATGATTTTTGGGCTTGGGGAGGGGACGAACGAGGCAGTTTTTCAGTAAGGTCAGTCTACAAACTTTTGTTGAAAATGAAACTGCAAGGTGAAGCTTTACTGCAACCGGTCGGAGGACACTCAAACGAGGAAGAAGAAGAATCAGCTTGGACGTCCCTGTGGCACATTAAGGTTCCTTCTAAAATCAAGGTATTCTTATGGAGACTATGCCATGAAACAATTCCAACAGCCGGGGTGCTACACCACCGGAATATGTCTACTACGAGTGTGTGCGCTTTTTGTTCTGCGCAAGATGACTGGAAGCATGCACTAGTAGATTGCGTGATGGCCAGGAGTGTATGGTCACTTTGTTCGAAGGAGACAGTGGAGACCATGCTGGGTAATTTTTCTTTGGATGCCAAAAACTGGATTTTCACATTGCATGAATCATTGCCGCAGGAGGAATTCATACGGATGGTGGTGACACTTTGGGCAGTCTGGCGAGCAAGAAGCTACTAACTCTTTCATACTCTCCTTTTTGAGGGACTTGGAGATGATCGAGAGAGGAGCTGGTAGTGTTACGAAGCGAGCTAGCTTGGGGCAACACACATGGATGCCTCCGCCAGAGGGTCATGCAAAGATCAATGTGGATGCGGCAGTGTCTATGCAAGGGAAGTTTGGTGCCGTTGGAGCAGTGTGCCGAGACCACAGGGGAAGTTTCTTGGGTGCTTCGATCTTAAAACTCGAGTTCATCATGGATGTGAGCACACTAGAGGCAATAGCAGTAAGGGAGGGCCAATCTCTGGCTGAGGATCTATATGAGAACTCCATTCAAATCGCTACAGATTGCAATTGGGTGGTTGAAGATGTCCAGAAGAACTCAGCGGCTGGCTATGGAACTATTGTGCATGAAATAATACTTCGTGCAAACGCTTTCTCTTCATGTAAAGTAGTTCATGAGTTTAGGAGCTCGAATTTCGAGGCTCACAATCTCGCTAGATATGCTTTGTCTTTAGACTTTGGTCGTCATGTATGGCTAGGACAACCAGGAGACCTTGATTTTCTTCCTGTAAACATTTTGGGCGATGAATAAAGCATGCGAGATTGTCTAAAAAAAGATATTCCGATAGCAATTCTACCGTGAGGTTCGGGCCAACATTCCTTGACCAGCTTCCCGCAAGTGCCTCCTGCACCGTGTGTGTACTTCTGGCTGGCACTGCAGAATAAATGACCATGATGAACTGTGTGTGTCCTCTGGCTGGACAACATTTTCACATGTCGATGATTTTTAGCTAGAACCAAATTTGTATTTCTTTTTTGTTTTGTTGGAAATAAAACAATTTGATCGAAGAGCAACGTTCAATGTGTTTAAAGCAATGCAAATTCGCTAATAATTGGAAACACATTTTTCGTTGTATCATGGGAAACATTGTTACATAACCGGAAACACTAACGCTCACACGTGTGTACGTCTGCATCTCGCCCACACGTATGAATCAGCATTGGTTTGAGTTTGTACGAATCTTGGCATGTTTTGCCAGATTTTTTATGCCACGTAGGATTGGGCTGGTGTGTGGGCATTCATCCGGTAGCCCACATGTCTGTTTACATACGCGGAGGTGCTGGTGTGTGGGCGTTTAGCAGCTCGCTCACACACCAGTTTTCAACGCACGCAGAGTGGCTGGTGTATGGGCGTTTATCAGTTCGCTCACACGCCCGTCTCCTCTCCCACGCCCAAAGCTATCAGTTGCTATGTGTTTTTCACGGTACATGGCAACTGCCCTAGTATGCTTGTAAGCAGATGGCAACTCTCTCTTTCCCCAAACATGTTTCTTTGCCATGTCTTTTTGAAGTGCTACATGGCAACTGCCTAGTGTTTAGTAGATGTCAACTCCTAAAGATACCACCGCGCTCACACGCCCATCTCCCCTCCCACACCCAAAGCTGTCAGTTGCCATGTGTTTTCCAGGGTACATGGCAACTGCCACTAGTGTGCTTGTAAGCAGATGACAACTCTCTCTTTACCCGAACATGTTATTTTGCCATGTCTTTTTGTAGTGCTACATGGTAACTGCCTATTGTTAGTAGGTGGCAACTCCTACAGTTTTCAAATCATGGCAACTGTAGTAGACCAGACCACACATGGCAACAACTGTAATTGT
The DNA here is from genome assembly GCA_021605205.1 of Aegilops longissima. Classification (NCBI taxonomy): domain Eukaryota; kingdom Viridiplantae; phylum Streptophyta; class Magnoliopsida; order Poales; family Poaceae; genus Aegilops; species Aegilops longissima. The sequence continues at coordinate 51,056,529 of CM038678.1, forward strand.
CCAAAAATGGCATCTGGCACTTGACCTGAGATGGCAACTGTAGTTGAGCAACCATGGCAGTTGTAGTTTTCTGACATGGCAACTATAGTTCAGCAACATGGCAACTGTAGTTAAACGAACATGGAAGAGGGTCCGGGACCATGGCAACTGCGGGGACACGTGGTGACTGTCGCGTGGGGCGTGCGGGACCATGAGATAGGAGGCTTGACGTATGAGCGTGTGGGCGTTATCTATTTCGCCCACACGTAGACGTGTGAGAGGGACCGCAAGAAAAAAAAGACGTGTGGGTATTACTTGTTTTGCCCACACGTAAACGTGTGGGTTGGTTCCCTTAGACACCACACAAAACGTGTGGCCAGACCCCTTAACGCCCACACATGTGGGCGTTATCGGCGTCCTACATTACACCCAAAATTTTGATCAATAGAAGCAAACGGTGGAAACATTTTTGTCAAATAAACTTTCCTAAAAATAAGAGAAAATAAATCTGATATCAATGTTATCCTCACGTGGTTTTAGATTGGATTTAATCTTCGGAAGCAATCCGATGGGGAATCCTGTTTATATACAAACTTAATACGACAGCAGAGGCGCACGTTCTGAGGGAGGTCAAATCAACGAGAGAATTGCTATGCCTATGATTCCGTTTGTACTCCCTCCATTCCAAAATAGATGACTCAGTTTTGTACTAACTTTTACAAAATTGGATCATCTATTTTGGAACAGAGGGAGTATGATTTAAGTTCGACACTGATTTTTTTTTGAACATCAGTACAAACACAATCGTTCATATACACGAACATACACTCACCCCTATGAGCGCACACACGCACGTCCTATCCCTATGAGCGCCTCCGAAAGACTGAGCCGGCATATCATTTTAAGATTTAGGAAGTCACCGTAGGCGCCTCGTCGTCGACGGAAACGTCTCCTCCCACTGAATGCGCATCGCCAGAAATTCTGAAATAAATCCAGGAATAAATGCGAGCACCAGCATTTGAACCCTGGTGGGCTGGAGATACCACAGTCTCTCTAACCATCTAATCACAGGTTGGTTCGTAAGTTCGACACTGATTAATTAACAGTTTTTCATCTTATCCCTTCGTATGAGTCACAACCATTGATAACTGTATCATACAAGCTTCGTATGTGAATTGGTCGTGCGCACAGTTATTTCAAATCACCGAACCAAAGTGCTCCAATCCAATGGTCGTGGCCCTGTGGGCTGGTCTTACCATCGTACAAATATCGGATCGGATTCCATTGCATGCAAAAGTAATTTCACTAAGATAGCATCATTTTACACGTGCGGCAGCAGGTCCCATTCTTTGATCATATGCCAGGATTACTAATGTCCAGGCCAGCAAGAGAACAACGAAGAGGCGTCTTCATTTTGCTGCGTACAAAAGGAACGGAACCCTTTTTTTATCCTCGGTAAAGATGAAATTCCATATACAAGTGATCAAGTAAGCGACATCCACCGTTTTAACAAAGTGCCAGTGTTTTAAAGGTGAAGTGATTATGTGCACATGGTGAAACTGCGACTGAAATAAAAAAAATAAATCAATATATTTGCGATGAGTCGGCTGTGATGTAATTACTCATCGACGCGATGAACTGGTTGCAGTAATCTCTGAGGTTCGAGCATTGGAGATCGCTGACAGGCTCTAGCGCGCTTAGTGCATCTTCTTCCGAGTCGATTAATCCGGCCAGCAGATTCTCGCACATGGCCTTCATCCTGTCTAGACCGAACCAACACGCCTCAACCAACATATCTTCGGCTATCATCACCTCATCTTGGGCAGCACCATCATGGGTTAGGTCTTGAATAGGAGGCAGCTCGTCGGTGTAGATGAAATGGAGCACAGCCTTGAAAACCGCAACTGTCACGCCATCAACCGGTATGCCGTCGCCATCCTTCATGCCCATCATCATCATTTCACATAGGGTTGGTGATCGTGCAGCGATCACGAGGCTGTGTGCGCGGAGCTCGATGTCCTCGACCAGGAACCTTACATCCGACCCGTGCTCGCTCACCAGCAACTGCTTCAGGTGCGAGGTAATTTTGGACGGTGGCATTGGGGCTCCGGTGCCGACGGTGCTGGTGCTAGTAGTGCTAGTATAGACCTTCTTGGTGATGGCAACATCGCAACATACAGTAAGGGAGGCATCACGTGCTAGGTGCCATGACTTGGCGGCTTCAACAGTGATGAACTTCGCATATCCCCAGTCTGACTTGGTTGTAAAGGTTTTTTCTGACCATTTTATCAAATGGCGTGACTGGCCACTATGATCA